>CAMRHE010000371.1:360000-1560000 GCA_947044405.1 Leptodactylus fallax | reverse complement strand
CACTGGACTGTAAATACAGGTGCATCTCAATAAATTAGAATATTTTTGAAACGTTCATTCATTTCAGTAATTCAGTAATACAATCCATAATCAGCGTCTTCCATGATTGTGTGTCCTACTGAACCAGACTGAGGGACCATTTAAAGGCTTAGGAAACCTTGGCAGGTGACACACTGAATTTACAATACTGAACTTTCTTACAATATTCTAATTTTCTTAGATTTGGGTTTTCATTACCTGTAATCCATAATCAACATTTACAGAAATAAAACACTTGAAATAGAACATTCTGTGTGTAAAGAATCTAGAAAATATAGGAGGTCACTTTTTAATTTAATTACTGAAAGAAATAAACGTTTCAAAGATATTCTAATTTACTGAGATGCACCTGTACAAGTGCAAGTAAGTAAAACATAGGAAAAAAATAATCTATGAGCACAGTCAAGAAAATCTGCTGCTGTCTGTGAATAATATCCCATCTGTAATCACACAACCAGCCAGATGTAGATACAAGTACATAGAAGACTTTTCTTACATTGTAAGCTGTGAGATTTGCAGAATGTTCAGTCCTCTGCACAGAGTTTGCAGACGTCCTGTGAGGAGAATCAATCCCTCCCCTCTCCATTCACTGTGTAAAGACAGAACAGAACCTCCCCCTCCACTCACTGTGATCCTGTCTTGCTTATGTAATGTATCTATAAACAAACCTTGCCTATAGACAAACAGGGCGTGAACTTCAAATTAGCTAGGAGGCCTAGTGGCAGAAACTTTAGAGAAGTATTTCAGGCAGAAAGCAGCCACATTTTTAATTAAAGTGCATTACATTTCAGTCAAGAATCACATGCTGTATGAAATGAGACTAAGTTGTGTGAAAAGTTACTAACCATTCCGCAGCTGGATATCCATTTTGTATTTGGTGCACTTCTGCTACAAATTTCATGACAAGTCTGTGGTAATATCTGCAGGTTTTACATGCAGATTTGCCACTAAATTCAGCGCTGCTTCCGATCATGTAACCCAGGGGTTGGGATGAGGGTGAAACCCCCAGGTCCATCATCAAGAGTGCGCTGCTTCCGATCACGTGACCCAGGGTTCAGGACTAGGCCAGAACCCCCGGGACCATCATCAAGAATGCGTCGAAACAGGTAAATGAATCTAAACTCCCTGGACAACCCCTTTAAGAGGGGGTATTTTACTCTGTTCTTGATGTGCGCTGTGCCAATTTAGACCCTGCGTCCCCGTATCTTAGCGTAAGTCAGGGCTGCCACAGATTCTGGATTATTTATCCCATATTTGTGGGGTAAATGATAAAGAATATGGAGCGGGGGGTTCAGAAAAGTGGCGAAAAAATTTCAGAATTCACCAATTTGCGACTATTTTACGCCGATGTTGTGTAGGGGATTCGCTGAATCTCCCCAGTGTATTTTCTGTCATTACATGGTAGAAAGTTTGCAGCATATCCGCCATATGTGAACATACTCTGAGGGTTAATTCACATGGGCAGATTTGGTGCAGTGACCGTCCCATTCATGTGACTGGAGCTGACAGAAATTCATGCGGTTGCTGCCAAAGCAGACATGTCTGCAATAAATCTGTTGTGTGTGAATATACCCTTAGGAAAGCATAATGCATTAAGCTCTAAGCAGCTGTCGCCCCCATTTCTGCATACACTGGAGGGGGCACATAGTTTTCTTTGCTATGGCAGTTTTGAGCTGCATGAAGCCATTGAATCTGCACCATTTCCTAGAAAGGGAAATAAAAACTCTTACATTTTCCACAAAAAAGTATATTTACAATGAAATTCCTTCAACTATTAGACATGTATACTCTAGAGGCACTACAGGTTCCAGAAAATTCATCTCAAACTACCTGAATGACAGTGCACACAGTGATGATAATCGGGATTGTTAATAAAGCTTTACGAAAGCGGTGAAGCAAAGGGGTAAAAAAAATTAAAAAGAGTAACTGCACGACGGAAGTGACGTAACCGGAAGTAGGTAGGGAAGCGCGAGTGTGGCCTTGTGGCGGCGGAGAAAAGATGGCTGCGGGTCCGATCTCTGAGCGGAACCAGGGTAAGAGAAATATTACAGACAACAATAATACAGAGTGCAAGATGGGAGGGGCGTTGATATAGCTTTGGGACTACAAATCCCAGCGTGTCTTCACTGTCCCTGTGCGTAGGAGTCGTGGCCGTCAGGGCATGCTGGGCTTTGTAGTTCTAGTACCGGTAGATATTCAGCCTATATTGGTAGGAGGAGCCTTCTCCGGTGGAATACATTGTCACTTTCATTCATGGAGAACAGAAACAGCCTGGTAAAGAGCATTCATGTCTGGTTCTGGGAAAGCTGTGTGGATAACAATATGGCAGTAGCCCAGTTTCCCTACAGTGCCCAATAATGCAAATGTGATATATCCCTGTATAAATTGGGTCTGTAGAAAAGCTGGGTGACGTGATACATCCCTGTATAAATCTGCAGCCTTGCCATTTGGGGCTGTAGAAAAGCTGGGTGATGTGGTACATCCCTGTATAAATCTACAGCCTTGCCATTCGGGGCTGTAGAAAAGCTGGGTAAAATGTTACATCCCTGTATAAATCTGCAGCCTTGCCATTTGGGGCTGTAGAAAAGCTGGGTGACGTGACTGCGTCATATTGTTAGTCACAGCGACATCATTGTCGACAGAAAATGGCGAGAAAATGAAACACTGAGTATATTAAAGAGTTAAGCTAATTTATTTTTATATATAACACAAAAAAAATCAGTTCCCATGCAGTAAACGTGTTGTTTTTCTGTAGACGCCACGGTATATGTCGGAGGTTTGGACGAGAAGGTCAGCGAGCCGCTGCTATGGGAACTCTTCTTACAAGCAGGACCTGTCGTCAACACACACATGCCCAAGGACCGAGTCACAGGACAACACCAAGGTAAGGGATTGTTGTGCTGCCCCCTCCTGTCAGCACACTAAATAACACTGTGTTGTCTACACACAAGCCACAAGTGTCTGTAGCGACCAGTGGGATCACTGATAGAATTTCTTGAAGACTTTTTTTTGCAGGATTTAGATATTCATGACCTGTTTATGGGATAGGCCATCAGGTTAACATATTGGCGGGGGTCTGACATCCAGCACCACTGCTGATCAGCAGATGTTAGTAGTTGCAGCACTAGTAGTACACTGTGCTCTGCCAGGAGTTGCACCCCCACCGATCGGCTATTGATGGCCTGTCCTAAGCATAGGTCATTGATATCTCAATCCTAGTTGCTCCATGCAGTGGCTTTGTACTGTATATTGTCTGCATTAGTTTTTACACATTACGTAATGTTTACAGCTTAGTTAATAAAATCTGTGTGTTTGTCAAGAGGTTAGAACTTGACACGTATACAGTCTAAGGCTACATTCACATCTGCACCCGGAGTCTCAGTGTCTGGCCAAAATCAGCGGAGGAAAAAGTCCTGCATGGAGGATTATTACCTTCACTGGTTTCATTTTAAAAACGAAGGACCCCATCATAATCAAAGGGATTTGCCGGGTGTAACGGCTGTTTTAGCGGTCCGCCTCTCTGTTGTTTGGGTCACCCAATAGACCGGAATGACGGAGAGCCTGCGTTAGTGTGAACCTAGCGTTATAGGGTTATTTCCATCTCATGAAGTGATGGTGCATTACTAGGATCTGTCATCTCTTTACCATTGGTGGGGGTGCAACCGCTGGGACCATCACCAATCCTGAGAATGAACCAGAGCTGGTGTGGTGTAGCGCTGAGGACCCTCTATAGTCTTTCTCTGCCCACCAGCTTCACAGGGTGGCTGCCTTCAAGTGAATAAGTTTGCTTGCCGTTCCCTGCACAGCAGCTTCCAGTCACCCAGCTGTGCAAGGCACTGTGTACAATAAAGCAGCCTCTTCATTTTCATGATCTGAGGGGGTTAACCTTGGTGGACCTGCACAGGTTAGCTTGTTACATCATATCTATGTGATATCTAATGGCGTATTTTTCGAAATCGACCTGCATTTTTTACATACTTTGCCACCCTATAACTTTGCTTTGATATCCCCTTTTCAGGCTACGGCTTTGTGGAGTTCCTCAGTGAAGAAGATGCAGACTACGCCATTAAAATCATGAACATGATCAAACTCTACGGGAAGCCGATCCGAGTGAACAAAGCTTCAGCGCATAACAAGAACTTGGATGTTGGAGCGAACATCTTTATCGGTAACCTGGACCCTGAGATTGATGAGAAGCTTTTATATGATACCTTCAGCGCTTTTGGAGTCATCTTACAAACTCCCAAGATCATGCGAGATCCAGACACCGGGAACTCCAAGGGCTATGCCTTCATCAACTTTGCCAGCTTTGATGCTTCTGATGCCGCCATCGAGGCCATGAATGGACAGTATTTATGTAACCGGCCAATCACCGTCTCCTATGCCTTTAAGAAGGACTCCAAGGGTGAGAGGCATGGGTCAGCAGCAGAGAGACTGCTGGCTGCCCAGAACCCACTGTCACAGGCGGACAGGCCTCACCAGCTTTTTGCAGATGCTCCTCCGCCTCCTTCTGTCCCTGCTGTCATCACCTCCCTGACCACAGCTGTGGCTGCAGGTAAGTGTTCTCATTCCCAGATGAGCAGATATGGAAGAGCTGGGATTTAGGATTCTGCTGCTGTTTGCAAGCATCTGTATATGACGGCGAAGATCATTGTGTAAAGATGTGCTTTGTTTCTTGTCACGAGCACCTCCAGGACACACGATATACAGCCTGCTGCTATGTATATATTACCAGAAGACCCCATTCACATCACATGAGTGGTATACACAAAGGCTGGATCACGTGGCCAGAATGAGGGGAATTTATTAAGACTAGTGCTACATGTACCAGAGTTATTAATAGCCTTCACTCCCCAGCTAGCCTAGACTTCAATTCTGGCACAAGGATCCTCCTGTGGCTCACCATAAGTGGAATGTACGCCAGCCAGGGACTAACATAGATTTCATGTATAATTCTAGTTATCTGGCTGACCAGGGTGTCTCCTGCACGCCATGATCTCTGACATACTCTGGCCTTTTTTTCTTTAAAGTGGCAAGTATTTTGGAAAATGGAGACAGTGATACATTTTTGGTGCAAATGCCATGCACCAAAACCAGGCTGTACATATTGCACAGTACGCTTGGAAGATATGAGAGGTGTCCTAAGTGATATAATGCCTTTTATCCTACAGGGTGGTGGAGCTTTGTACAAAGTTCATAGGACAATATAGGGCTGGGTAGTTATGACCTAAATCAAATAATAATAATACATTTTATTTATATAGCGCCAACATATTCCGCAGCACTGTACAATTTGTAGGGTTCAAGTACTGACAAAAAAGATACATTACAAAGAAATATTCAATTCACACACTGGGATTGAGGACCTTGCTCGCAAGAGCTTACAATCTAAAATCGTGATCAATTGGGTATTTTACCTTAATTACAATTAATGGCAATTATTTAGGTCACGCCCCTTTTACAGTAAGAGTTTGTATTGGGTGTACCTCACGAGATTCGTTTCATGAGTTTTGCCTGGTGGTTTCATTCGGACCAAACATGGCCAAACTGGAACTGTTGTTATACTTTGGGGTCTCTTCAGACCCCAGAGTATAATGTGCTGAGGCCCAGGGGAGGTGAGCAAAATAAAAAACTGTGTTACTCGCCTGTCCTGGGCTCTGGCACAACTCTCTGCTGCCTTCGGGTCTTCTGACTGGTGTCACATGAGGCATGCAGTGCTGTGACGCTTGCATCTATGCATCACGAAGACAGCAGGAAGTTGCACCGGAGCCCAGGAGAGGTGAGTAACGTTTGTTGTTTTGCTCACCTCCCTTGGGCCTCTGCTCATTATACTCTGGGGTCCGAAGAGACCTCAGAGAATAATTGCAGCTCGAATTCAGACGTGTTCATTCCAAACGGAACTGCAGGTAGAGCCTCACAAATATTGTGATAATTAAACCGAAATAACCAGAGTGAACAAAATGACATCAATTATCCTGGTTGATTTTCGGCTACTCTTCCATTTATTGCCCAGCCCTAGCACTATTTGTATCCTTCAAGCATCCCAAAGTATGGAGGTGCAGCTTAATGGTTGTCCCTTCGTAGAGTCCTGTGTAATGATAATTAATTTGTACACAGTATATTATCATATAGACACTAAAGGGCCGGATATTGCTGATCAAAGCGTGAGGTGGGAGGAGAGAGAATGCATGGAATATATCGGTCTCCATGGTGGTGCTGACATCAATCTCACAATTCTGATGAAAATCACAATTGTGGTTCTTTGAAGCGGTGAATTAACCAAATTGACTCGATGAATTGCTCAGCCTTAGAGCGAAGCATCGTGAAATATGATAGTTGTCTGTCCCTGCACCAAAAATAGGACACAGCACGTCCTTTCATCCCGGAGATCCTCTTTATCCTCGTTAAGCAGAAAACCATATATTGAGGTTTACACAGCCACAGCCTTGGTATTGAAGCTCCTCATCATAGGTGTAGATTGGCGGCATCTAGACACTCAGTCATTGTGGATGGCCTTTGGTCCCTTATAACTCCTTTTTATCTTGTTGTTTCAGGCATGCCTGCATTTCCTCCAGTTCCTCCCCCTGGAGCGCTGCCCCCAGGGATCCCCCCTACAATGCCGCCACCTCCAATGTCTCCAGTCACAGGTGCTGGTCAGGCTGCCGCAGCTGCTGGTCACCCGCAGGTACCCCTACCCTTCCAGTCTGGAGCACTGCACCCTGGTGAGTACTATCGTGAATGCTATACATGGACAGCATTATCTGTGTGAATAAGGCCCACATTATTATTTTTTTTTGTACTTTGGCCCTCAGAAGACAAATACTTACAGGGCCCCTGATGTTGACATAAAGGGTGTTAAAATGACCATTGTCTTCTCTCAGGTTTGCAGATGCAAGTTCCGCATCACACTGTGGGACCTACACCAACCCAGCTGGCAGCACGCCCTCATGGCATGACCCATCCAGGCCCTCCACCAATGGGTATGCCCCCAAGAGCGCCACCTTTTGGAACAATGGGTAAGTTACAATGCAGCATTTATTATATAATCAGAATGGTTCTGTAATATTTTATTACATAGTCCATTTTACTAAATAAGGAAATCTTAAAGGGATTTTCTGGCCCCAGTGCATGTATAATGCTGATGACCTATCCATAGGCTGGAGCCCCATGTGTCGTAAACGCTGCGGCAAAAAAAAAAAAAACGCAACGGTTTTGGAAATCGCAGCATTTCAATTATACCTACAGAAATGCTGGCGGTTTCCCTATAGGTATAGGGAAGCAGAAAGTCCGCCGAAGAAACTTCTGCAGACTTTCTGTGAAAAGCGCTGCAGGAAAACCAGCGGAGCCTTAGCCTTAATGTTTTTTGGGTTTTTTTGTGCCCTCGTCTTCCCCTTATCCTCCTGAAATAGGGCTTAGTTATAAAAGTTCTTACTTACTGCAGGTATAGTTATGGGGGCTTTGTATGAACTCTGATTTTTAGTTTTATTTTTTTGTAAAGGTTTTAAAAAGCATGTTTAATACTGATGACACATCCACAGGATAGGCCATCAGTATCTTATAGGTGGGGGTTTGACACCTGTCAACTGCATCGCTGCTGGAAGCTACTGCTGTGGATGGGACTGGAAACAGCTCTAATCCTATCCAAGTAATAGGCACAGAGCTGCAGCGCTGTCCGCTGTATAGTGGTGGCTCCAGGGTACTGCAGCTCTGTGACTATTACTTGAGTAGGATCAGGGCTGCTTCCAGTCCTGTCCACTGCAGTAGCTTCACCGGAAGAGATGATGATTTGAAGTCCTCCACCGATAGCTTTTTTTATAGCGATGAGCTATTAGTGTCCAGAAATGGCAGTATATCAATTTCCCCTGTATTTTTCTGGCATGATGTAAACAGACACTTACTATATTATCTCTTTGGTTCTTAGGACACCCAGCAATGCCTCCTGGTATGCGACCACCTCCTCTAATGCCACCACATGGTTTCAATGGACCACCCAGACCTCCACCCTACGGTTATCAGAGAGGTCCTCTCCCACCTCCTCGCCCTGCTCCCCCACGGCCACCAGCTCCCCGTCCTCCTGCACCCATGAGGCTACCGATGACACAATGAACAGTAAATCTGGACTGTCGCCATACTGTACCATCACAGGACATCCCCGCAGTCAGCCAGTAAAGTTGTACCCATCCACTCTGCTGGGTGTTTGGATTGTGGACATATATAGACTCTTAGGTCTTATATACAGGCAGTTGTGGGTGACTACCATATCCCTAATGCCAACACATCCTGCCTGTGGGTACCTGGGTGAACCCTACATTCATTTAGTTTTCCATCTTGAAAAGTTTAAAGCAGAAAAATGCTGTATAAAGTGTTTTTTTTTTTTAATTTTATTTGATGTTTTTGGTAAGGCCTCTTTGTAAATGGTAGATTGTAATAAATGACCAGAATCTCTCTTGCCTTTTACTTGGCTGCACTTTCCATGGTTATTGGGGGACTGGCCACAAAGGGGGTGCCTGATTTTTTTCAGAATTAGTAGTGTTGCTGATAGGGCCTGGGTGACATCCCGTTTGTGCCAGGTGACTGCTGCAGCCAATCACAGGCTTCTCTGGCACCTCTTCACAAATGGCACGTGACTGCTGTGCTGCACCATTTGTGAAGAGGGCGCTACTGAGGTCTGTAATTGGCTGGTACAAACAGGACCTCATTAGCAATGTGAGCCAGGGGACCTGTGGAAAAGGATGACTGGGTAGAAGTGAGTAATGCTTTTATTTGATGGGTATTGCAGCTCAGTACCCTGGGTTTTAGCGGAGTACTAACAAGCCACTCTGCCATAGCCAGGCACAACCCAAAATAATTATGGTCCTTTCAACAACTTTAGCATCGAAGTTACTAATAGATGATATAAACTAATATGGGAATTATAGGATGGACCTCGTGAGATTTGCCTGGTGGTTTCGTTCGGACTGAATGTGTCCAAACTGGAACTGCTATAATTATACTTTGGGGTCTTCTCAGACCCCAGAGTATAATAAACGGAGGCCCAGGGGAGGTGATCAAACAAAAAAAAAAAAAAACTAATTCACCTCCTCTGGACTCTGGTCCTTGTCAGGCCTCCTGAATGACATCACAATCACAGGCCTCACGGGTCACGTGACTTTTGCATCTTTGCGTCATCATGCCATATGATCATCATTCAGGAGGCATGATGAGGACCGGAGCCCAGGGGAGGCAAGTAACACTTTTTTATGTTTATCCCCCTCCCCTGGGCTTCTGCCAGTAATACCATCTATGTGAAAATGTTTTCCCCTGGTACTACAGTTCTTTTCATTCACCTGAATAGGACTGAGCTGCAGTTCCAGCCACGGCCACTACAACAAGGCATTATACTGCCGCCATTTACATTGATGGGTCTTGTATATGAACACACTGACAAATTCGGTCTTTGGGAAAAAGAACAGACCTGCAAAAATGTATGTAAAGGTGTATTCTTAGGGACTGTCCAAAGTAGGAAGATCTTTAGGTAATTCTACATATGGAATTATAAAGCTAAAAAATTATCTGACCATTTACTATGGAATGTACAAAATGGACAGATCCTCCTGAAATTCAGGAATCCATAGGATAACGTGTATGTAAATATAATGGTGCAATAACATCTAAAAAAACCATCCCCAAAATGAAGTTTCGACTAATACAGAGCAGAGTATGTACATATTACAGCCGCGTTCAGACTGTATGTGCATTCAGAAAACTTGACAAAATAGCGCAGCATGCTGTTGTATTTTGTTTGGTGAAATGACAGGTTCCGTTTATACAGCATAATGCCCATTAGTGCCCCCCACACAGTATAATACTCACTTATGGCCACCATACTGTATAATAATGCTACGATCAGACATCATGGAGGCTGCTGGCCTCGCAATAGTCATATGTGGTCCTGGATGGTGGCATGTTGATGACATCATAGACAGGAATTTGTGTATGCAAATTAGGGTCAAGATGATGACATCACAATGAGCTGTCTACAGTTGCCAATGTCTGTCCTGTAAGAGCTCACTTTTCATGGACTTTTGAAGAGGAAAGTGACGTTCTGTACATTTCACTGTTGATATTCCTGGAATTCCTCTGTTTTCTGTTTCTCCTAGGGCTTTTCACTGGGATCTTAAACTGGTTTGGGGTTCCCTGGCCTGAGAAGGTTTGGAAACCACAGTATTAGATTATAGGTGGGGGCGCTATTCCATTGTTGCCTATGGACAGTACTTGCTGATGGCAGTGGTGAAAGGTGGTATTGCATGCTGCAAATAGAATTAACATTATAGTAAGATGTGATCACAGCGACTTCCAGAGATCAGAAATGAGCGATCTGAAGTATTATATAAGACAAGATCATTTCCAGAGCGGCTTTATTTTTAGATGGTTTTGAGAGTGGCGATATACTGCGAAAACCTAAAATATTCTCTTTTTCCCAAGGTGGGGGAAACTTCTTTAATAGAGCATTGCTGTGTATGTAGTCACAGACAGCACATACAGTGTTCAGGTAGCAGACTCCGCTGGAAATAGGATGAAATGGACTGTAATACGGCATGGGATAAAAGGCTCTCAACACCTGGGGTCAAACATCTATTTATATACAGCAGAAAAATGGAGACAAGCCGCGCCAGCGCTCATCTTATATATCCTCCTGTAACATTCTGCCACAGGTTTGTCTCACACGTGAACAACACGGATGTATGACGGAGTCCTCCATAAGTTCGGACACTTTGTAATAAACCTTGTGCTTCAGTTTGTCACCATTTCCAAGATCTCCGCTTGCTGTCAGTGAATTGGAAGTATACACCATAGTCATCAGCACAAATAACTCTGTTTGTTGAAATCTCTCTATAAGCCAGTACATTGTATGCTTAGAAAATATATGAAGTATACAATGTACTGGTATACAGAGATATCTATAAGGAACCTAACAAAGGGGCAGTAGCATGCAGTTTTGCGGCCTGGTAGTGGCTCGAAGGACAACCACCACCATTGTGTCAACCCCTTTACTGGTACGTCACCACACTAGTATGCTGCAGAGGAAGGACGTGTAGTGGCCATGACAAACCTGGGAACCACACTCAATATTCCTGGTGTGACTGACCGATCAGAGCACTGAAGTTGCCTACTGTAGATTTCTGGCCATGGATTCTGTCCCTTGAGCATTTCCTGTCCCCTCCCATTGCAAGCGCCTTTGGATTTTTATTGCAGCCTGTTGATCAGATCTGTGCCTCCTTTGAGTAAGGCCTCATGCACACGACCGAGTGTGCAGGCTGAGGCGGGGCTGGTTTTATAGTGGAATTCACTCAGAATGTCATCCGAGTGCCATCCGTCCGCTATTGACTTCCGTTCTGTTCCATTCAGATGCCACGGAACATAATAGAACCTGCTCTATAATCATCGAAATGGAGCATCCCTCTACTAAAAGAACCTTGACCTGCACACTCGGTCGTGTGCATGAGGCCTAAATGTTTTGTTTTACAGCATCTCGTGTCTGCACTCATTACACAGCTACAAAGAGACATATAAGGTACTAAAAGCAACCCCCTTCCACAAAGTGTTGTGAATAGTTCCTTATGCTGAGTTATGGCATCTACTGGGATTTTCTGGAGAGAGGATGGTGCGATGATTCCCCAAAATGGGAGAAACCAGGTTGCACCCATTGGATATGCAGTGGGTGGTGTCCCTTTGATGCTGCATGATGTACACTGTTCACACGGTCCAGTGCCAGGTGGAACACTGTTATAGGAAAGGGGGCTTTTCCCAAATCTTCTGTCTAGACCTCAGTTGCTACAAGTCCCGTGTTCTGTCTGTGTGGTTCAATTCCGGGGCTGAGCCTGCTGTTTCTGAAGGTTAGTGCAGCAAATCCATTGCGAGTAGAGATGGGTAAACTGACTCGTACCAAGCCGAGCTTGACCCAACTATTCCAAATTGTTTGTATTTTTACAAAAGTGAACTAAAATGGCCACCGCATTATACTCTGAGGTCTCTTCAGATCCCAGAGTGTAATAGGTAGAGGCGCAGGAGAGGTGAAAAGAATTAAAAAAACACAAGTAAAGATGAGCGAACCAGCTTGTACTGAGCTGGGTTCAACCCAAATATTCCAAATTGTTCGAAACTGAGATTCGACTTGGGCGAACTAAAATGGCTCAGCACGCGCATGTCTGAGGTGCAATCACAGGTCACAGGTGCATGATGTCACCGAATAGGCGGAGAGAGAGATACTATGTTTTACAGATAGGTTCCTAGGAGCACTAAGAGTATCCTACACTATGTTTTGTAGATAGGTTCCTAGGAGCCCTAAGAGTGTTCTATACTATATTTTATAGATAGGTTCCTATGAGCCCTAAGAGTATTCTACACTATGTTTTGTAGATAGGTTCCTATGAGCCCTAAGAGTATTCTACACCATGTTTTATAGATAGGTTCCTAGGAGCCCTAAGAGTATTCTACACTATGTTTTATAGATAGGTTCCTAGGAGCCCTAAGAGTATTCTACACTATGTTTTATACATACATTCCTAGGAGCCCTAAGAGTGTTCTATACCATGTTTTATAGATAGGTTCCTAGGAGCCCTAAGAGTGTTCTATACTATGTTTTATAGACAGTTCCTAGGAGCCCTAAGAGTGTTCTATACTATGTTTTATAGATAGGTTCCTAGGAGCCCTAAGAGTGTTCTACACTATGTTTTATAGATAGGTTCCTAGGAGCCCTGACAGTGTACTACACTATGTTTTATAGGTAGGTTCCTAGGAGCCCTAAGAGTATTATACACTATGTTTTATAGATAGGTTTCTAGGAGCCCTAAGAGTGTTCTACACTATGTTTTATAGATAGGTTCCTAGGAGCCCTGACAGTATTCTACACTATGTTTTATAGATAGGTTCCTAGGAGCCCTAAGAGTATTCTACACTATGTTTTATAGATAGGTTCCTAGGAGCCCTAAGAGTATTCTACACTATGTTTTATAGATAGGTTCCTAGGAGCCCTAAGAGTGTTCTATACTATGTTTTATAGATAGGTTCCTAGGAGCCCTGACAGTGTTCTACACTATGTTTTATACATACATTCCTAGGAGCCCTAAGAGTGTTCTATACTATGTTTTATAGATAGGTTCCTAGGAGCCCTGACAGTGTACTACACTATGTTTTATAGGTAGGTTCCTAGGAGCCCTAAGAGTGTTCTACACTATGTTTTATAGATAGGTTCCTAGGAGCCCTGACAGTATTCTACACTATGTTTTATAGATAGGTTCCTATGAGCCCTAAGAGTATTCTACACTATGTTTTGTAGATAGGTTCCTATGAGCCCTAAGAGTATTCTACACCATGTTTTATAGATAGGTTCCTAGGAGCCCTAAGAGTATTCTACACTATGTTTTATAGATAGGTTCCTAGGAGCCCTAAGAGTATTCTACACTATGTTTTATACATACATTCCTAGGAGCCCTAAGAGTGTTCTATACCATGTTTTATAGATAGGTTCCTAGGAGCCCTAAGAGTGTTCTATACTATGTATTATAGACAGGTTCCTAGGAGCCCTAAGAGTGTTCTATACTATGTTTTATAGATAGGTTCCTAGGAGCCCTAAGAGTGTTCTACACTATGTTTTATAGATAGGTTCCTAGGAGCCCTGACAGTGTACTACACTATGTTTTATAGGTAGGTTCCTAGGAGCCCTAAGAGTATTCTACACTATGTTTTATAGATAGGTTTCTAGGAGCCCTAAGAGTGTTCTACACTATGTTTTATAGATAGGTTCCTAGGAGCCCTGACAGTGTACTACACTATGTTTTATAGGTAGGTTCCTAGGAGCCCTAAGAGTATTCTACACTATGTTTTATAGATAGGTTTCTAGGAGCCCTAAGAGTATTCTACACTATGTTTTATAGATAGGTTCCTAGGAGCCCTAAGAGTATTCTACACTATGTATTATAGATAGGTTCCTAGGAGCCCTAAGAGTGTTCTATACTATGTTTTATAGATAGGTTCCTAGGAGCCCTAAGAGTGTTCTACACTATGTTTTATAGATAGGTTCCTAGGAGCCCTAAGAGTGTTCTACACTATGTTTTATAGATAGGTTTCTAGGAGCCCTGACAGTATTCTACACTATGTTTTATACATAGGTTCCTATGAGCCCTAAGAGTATTCTACACTATGTTTTGTAGATAGGTTTCTATGAGCCCTAAGAGTATTCTACACCATGTTTTATAGATAGGTTCCTAGGAGCCCTAAGAGTATTCTACACTATGTTTTATAGATAGGTTCCTAGGAGCCCTAAGAGTATTCTACACTATGTTTTATACATACATTCCTAGGAGCCCTAAGAGTGTTCTATACCATGTTTTATAGATAGGTTCCTAGGAGCCCTAAGAGTGTTCTATACTATGTATTATAGACAGGTTCCTAGGAGCCCTAAGAGTCTTCTATACTATGTTTTATAGATAGGTTCCTAGGAGCCCTAAGAGTGTTCTACACTATGTTTTATAGATAGGTTCCTAGGAGCCCTGACAGTGTACTACACTATGTTTTATAGGTAGGTTCCTAGGAGCCCTAAGAGTATTCTACACTATGTTTTATAGATAGGTTTCTAGGAGCCCTAAGAGTGTTCTACACTATGTTTTATAGATAGGTTCCTAGGAGCCCTGACAGTATTCTACACTATGTTTTATAGATAGGTTCCTAGGAGCCCTAAGAGTATTCTACACTATGTATTATAGATAGGTTCCTAGGAGCCCTAAGAGTGTTCTATACTATGTTTTATAGACAGGTTCCTAGGAGCCCTAAGAGTGTTCTACACTATGTTTTATAGATAGGTTCCTAGGAGCCCTAAGAGTATTCTACACTATGTTTTATAGATAGGTTCCTAGGAGCCCTGACAGTGTTCTACACTATGTTTTATACATACATTCCTAGGAGCCCTAAGAGTATTCTATACTATGTTTTATAGATAGGTTCCTAGGAGCCCTGACAGTGTACTACACTATGTTTTATAGGTAGGTTCCTAGGAGCCCTAAGAGTGTTCTACACTATGTTTTATAGATAGGTTCCTAGGAGCCCTAAGAGTATTCTATACTATGTTTTATAGACAGGTTCCTAGGAGCCCTGACAGTGTACTACACTATGTTTTATAGGTAGGTTCCTAGGAGCCCTAAGAGTATTCTACACTATGTTTTATAGGTAGGTTCCTAGGAGCCCTAAGAGTGTTCTACACTATGTTTTATAGATAGGTTCCTAGGAGCCCTGACAGTGTACTACACTATGTTTTATAGGTAGGTTCCTAGGAGCCCTAAGAGTATTCTACACTATGTTTTATAGATAGGTTCCTAGGAGCCCTAAGAGTGTTCTATACTATGTTTTATAGACAGGTTCCTAGGAGCCCTAAGAGTGTTCTACACTATGTTTTATAGATAGGTTCCTAGGAGCCCTAAGAGTGTTCTATACTATGTTTTATAGATAGGTTCCTAGGAGCCCTAAGAGTGTTCTACACTATGTTTTATAGATAGGTTCCTAGGAGCCCTAAGAGTGTTCTATACTATGTTTTATAGATAGGTTCCTAGGAGCCCTAAGAGTGTTCTACACTATGTTTTAAGCCATTTTAAGATGTGGTTTATACTAAACTTGTTCAACCCGAAACAAATTCTGGACCCGAGCCCCCTGAAACTGAAACTAAATGAGGTTTGCCTAGCTGTTGTTTTCTAGTCTGCGAACCAGTTACCATGTTGACTGCAAACTCCTCTGTAAACTGGCCAATTGTTGTGTGTGATATGGGACCGCCATTCTCATGCTGTGAAAAAAGTCCTGTTCCTGTCATGCTGATGTTGGCTGTTTCTTACTGCTGAGCAACTGACATTAACCTGTATATCACTCGCTCCTATTGCTTCCAAGCAGAGACAGGGGCCAAATGGTGGCTGACACATTGCTAAAGGGGCATCAATGGCTGACACATACTTATGGGACATCTGTAACTGGCACATTTTTATAGGGGCATCTGTGGTTGGCACATTTTTATAGGGGCATCTGTGGCTGGTAAATTGTTAAAGGGGCATCTGAGGCTGGCACAATGTTATTGGGCATCTTTGGTTGGCACATTGTTGTAGGGGATTTTTGGCTAGCACATTGTTATGGGGCATCTGTGGTTGGCAAATTGTTATAGGGCATCTTTGGTTGGCACATTGTTATAGGGCATCTTTGGCTAGCACATTGTTATGGGGCATCTGTGGTTGGCACACTGTTATAAGCATATCAGACTGGCACATTGTTTTAGGCATCTGATGCCTTTAGATTGTTATAGGGAATCTGTGGCTGTTACAGTGTTATAGGGACAACTATGGTTGGCACATTTTTATAGGGCATCTGTGGCTGAAACATTGTTATGGGATATCTGTAGCTGGAACTTTGTTATAGAGGCATCAGAGGCTGACACATTGCAAAAAGGGCATTGTTATAGGGGCATCTGATGCCTTTAGATTGTAAGGGGCATCAGAGGCTGGCACATTGTTATAGTGATCTATGGCTGGCACATTGATATAGGGCATCTGTGGCGGTCACATTGTTATAGGGGCATATATGGGTGGTACATTGTTATAGGGGCATCTGTGGCTGGTACATTGTTATAAGGATCTATGGCTGGTACATTGATAGAGGGCATCTGTGTCAGTCACACTGTTATAGGGGCATCTGTGGCTGGTACATTGTTATAGGGGCATCTGTGGCGGTCACATTGTTACAGGGGCATAAGAAAGAAGCACATTGATATAGGGGCATCTGACATCTTTAGATTTTAAGGAGCATCTGTGGGTGGTACATTGTTATAGGGACATCAGAGGCGGGCGCATTATTATAGGGGCATCAGAGCCTGGTGTATTGTTATAGGGGCATCAGAGGCTGGCACATTGTTATAGAGACATCAGAGGCGGACACATTGCTATAGAGGCATCAGAGGCTGAGCACATTGTTAGGGGCATCTGTGGCGGTCACATTGTTATAGGGATCTATGGCCTGTACATTATTATTGGGGCATCAGAGGCTTGCACATTGTTATAGGGGCATCTGTGGGTGGTACAATGTTATAGGGGCATCTGTGGTGGTCACATTGTTATAGGGACATCAGAGGTTGGCACATTGTTATAGGGACATCAGTGGCTGGCATATTGTTATAGGGGCATCAGTGGCTGGCACATTGTTATAAGGACATTAGTGGCTGGCATATTGTTATAGGGGCATCAGAGGCTGGCATATTGTTATACGGACATCAGTGGCTGGCACATTGTTATAGGGGCATCAGTGGCTGGCATATTGTTATAGGGGCATCAGTGGCTGGCATATTGTTATAGGGGCATCAGAGGCTGGCACATTGTTATAGGGACATCAGTGGCTGGCATATTGTTATAGGGACATCAGTGGCTGGCTTATTGTTATAGGGGCATCAAAGGAGGATACATTGTTAGGGGCATCTGTGGCGGTCACATTGTTATAGGGGCATCGGAGCCTGTTGCATTGTTATAGGGGCATCAGAGGCGGACACATTGTTAGGGGCATCTGTGGCGGTCACATTGTTATAGGGGTATCAGAGGCGGTGAAATTGCTATAGGGGTATCAGAGGCGGACACATTGTTATAGGGGCATCAGAGGCCGGCACACTAATAAAGAGATCGTACTGCATTATGATCCTTCACCAAACAAATATGTCAATGACAGCCTGGCGTCTGCTGATGTGCACACAATCGGCGTGCCTGTCACCTCTGTGCCTCCTTGCCCTTCCCCTGTGCCCACCCCCAGTCACTGGCGCTGTTTCCTCCCTCTGCTGCCCCCTTCCTCCTGCAGCAGTCAGTGGGAGCTGTCAGCTGGAGCCTCCTAATAATAACACACAATTTGTCAGGTTCAGCTCCTTCAGTGCATTTCAATGAGGCACATTAGTCCTGGCACGGCTACAAGGGGGAGGGGGGCACAGCGAGGCCTGCACCTGTCTCCAGGTGGAGAGGCGGCTCTGTCCTGCCCTGCTCCCTGCTGACTGGAGTGGGTGTGGAGGATAACCCAGATGTCAGGCCCTGCAGCCTTGGGGGAGGCTAGGGGGAAGGTGATGCATGCCTCCTCTTTACCCTCCCCCCCATTTGGCTGTGCTGAGTGGTTTCACCCGATGCTCTGTTGTAAGAGCAGCTCTCAATCTGGTACCCAGAGCCTCAGCATCCTCATCCCTCCTGCATCCTCCCATTCAGGCACTGCCCTGGCACCACTGCCACCTGCACAGCCTGGCATGACGGACACAAGGTAAAGACAACCACGCATTTTAACCCTTTCTTTATCCCCACACCTCTCTTACTAGTCGGCACACTCTGTCCCCATGGTGTGGCCATTTTGTCCTGGAAATCCTTGGCCCCCCACCTATAGCTCTACATACATGTCATGGTATTACGTGTGCATTGCATGTTAGGTCTGTGGCATGACCCAGGCTGAGGAACGGGCATGGTCCTGATGCATCAGTCCTGTGCACTACCCTATGACCTTGGAATATAAGACAGCCATAGAAAAACCTAATATCACTTCTAGTCACCCTATGGATTGTAATGGAGGAAAGGGGGCATCAAGGGGTATATAAAGGGCACAGCCTAGTAATAGTGGATCAGGGCATTATATATGTATCACTACACGTGTGTGTCCATGGACTGGATGTGTGGAGGTGGTCACATAACCTTGTCCTAGATGTATTTTGTGGATGGCTGTGGAATAATCTAGATAATTGATATGGGGCGATGGCACGAAAGGTCACAAAAGGGTTAATGTGGTGTCAGCTATTTTCTTTTAATCTCAGGAAAAATACTGTCAGTTATCTAAATTATCTATCTATATATCTATACATTTATATATATCTAATATCTATCTATTTATCTATCCCATACTCATCCAAGCATCCTTCCATTATCTATCTATCTATCTATCTATCTATCTATCTATCCTTCTTTTTTATATCTATGTATGCATTTATATATATCTCATATCTATCTTTCTATCTATCCATCCATCCATCCAGCTATAATATATCTACCATATTTATTCATTTATTCTTCCAGTATCCAACCTATTGTCTGTCTGTCTATCTATCTATCTATCTATCTATGTATCTATCTATCCATCCTGTATTTATTCATTAATTCTTCCAATATCCAACCTATCATCTATCTTTCTATCTCTACCTATCTATCTATCTATCTATCTATCTATCTATCTATCTATCTATCTATCCCCTATTTATTCATCCATTCTTCCAGTATCCAATCTATTATCTATCTATCTATCTATCTATCTATCTATCCCCTATTTATTTATTCATCCATTCTTCCAGTATCCAACCAATTATCTAACTATCTATCTATCCCCTATTAATTTATCCATTCTTGAAATATCCAACCTATTATCTATCTATCTATCTATCTATCTATCTATCTATCTATCTATCTATCATATACCACTATTGCCATTCCCCTCATTCAGTTCAGAATGACCTTGACTTTCTGGAGACTTAATAGTAAAGGTATACAGCTTTTAATGGCTTGTCTATGCTTATAGCAACGGGCAGCCTCCGTCGCTTGGTTTGGGAATATCCAACCCCCCGTGCTCAGATGAGGATGCTACATGTTGCAATGGCTTTTCATTTCCATTGCCTAGGGCAAGCTATAAGTTACTGCAAGTCTTTATAAATAAAGCTGTGCCAGATGTGGGTATATAACTGATCTCCTGCGGTGCCCCTGACATGATATAATATGTACTATATTACATGCATGTGTATGCCTCTCATCTATGGCGTGTCCTCTGCACCCTGAGTTTTCCTTGGCATGCTCTGTCTTTCGAGCCATGTATGACAAATTGTGAATTTCCTTATTTGATGCATGAGCGACTTCACCCACGATGAATAGCTGCCAGAGGAAAAACATAAAATCACCCATCACCCGGGCCCGTGGCACATCATACATGTTCAGTAATTGGCTCTGAAGGCTCATGGAGATCTCGCTGCCTCTGACTGCACCAATTTGTCAGCAGGATCTTTGTTGTCGCTGCTCAGAAACAGGGAATCCCCGCGATATTCTGATGGTTTTAGTCGTGAACAACAAGTCCCAGCAAGCCAGTGAAAGGGAGATTTGTAGTCTAGATATCCAACCATAGGTCGGTACTGTCAGAGGCCTAGTATCCAGTAGTTGTCAGATGGCAGGTTCAAGACCTATGACATTTGGGGGTCTCTGTATACCCTGTTGGCAGCTCAATACTGGTATTAGGATAATGAGGTTTGTACCCTTACTCTTCTTAGTGTCCACCATCTTGTCCCCTTTATATCCTTCATTATGTCATAGTTATTTTCTATACTCCCATATAAATCTTCTTTCCCAAGGCATCATTAGTAGGGCCCCGCACCTACTATGTGCCATGTTTGCTATGTACTGTGTGGCCCCGTATACATCATGTCGGGGTATGGCTAATACTGTACCTCTGTAGCAGTGTAGCCAAGAACTGTCCACCTGTCGCATATGATTTGGATGTAGAATACCCTACTCAGTACAAGCCCATCCACTAAATGGGCTTGCAAAGGGGCCCTTAGGGGGGCCAGAAGCTGACATACCATCTAAAGTGATCGAGGGATTTCATTTAAAAGTGATCGAGGCATTTCCTTTCTTCCCTTTTGTCCAATCAGCAGCACTGAGATGAATCACATGACCTGACTCTAGAATGCCTAGCGTGCGGAGACATTTTTAGAGCGCGGGATCAAGTCATGTGATCTTGGCAGTTCTAAATTGGCAAGAAGCATGATTCATTGAAGGGAATCCTCCATAACCATAATAAAGTGAGGTAGCTATTAGCCCCAAGATTGGCACTTCAGGGACCCATATAGGAAGTATTGTTGCATCCATTAAAGAGGATATTTCACCACCTCCACCAATTCTAGCTCTTTTCATCCTTGTATAGGGCACCGTGCCGGAGCAGTTTTATTTTTTTCTCTAGCCCCTACTGTTCCTGAGCAATCAGTACTGCTAGTTATATGCTAACTAAACTCTCTAATGTCAAGTGGATGGTGTCAGGCAGGGACATACAAGGGGGTGTGGATCTGAGCTCTGCCTCTGATTGAAGCTCTGAGTCACGCCCCCTACCTGACTTCACCCATTTGATATTAGAGAGTCTAGTTAGCATATCAGGCACCAAAACTACCAGTACTGATTGCTCAGGAATGACGGGGGCTGGAGAGAAAATTCCAACTGCGCCAGAATCAGGAGAATGGCAATATGGTGATAAAACCAGCTTTGATGGGAAATATCATATGGATTTGACAGGCATCCTGATAAAAGATTGACTGTTATAGGCGATAGCGCCACTTTTTACATATAACATAAGTCACATGGTGCACCACACCTGTTAGCCCTACTGCCTCTTCTCAGAAATCATATACATAGCTTATTGAGTATCTCACCTGCTGCTGGAGTGTGAAAATACAGCGGTAACACTTGTCAGAGTGTAAAACTGCTTGATGGATCTCAGCATACCGTTTATGTTGCAGATTTATTCCTGGATGTGATGGGATTGCTTTGTGCTATGTAGCAAGGTCTCGGGAGTCTTCTTTATATGGCATTTATAGGTATATCATCATATATATGCGTTTTACCTACCTAATAAAGTGCTTACTATATGCATGATGGTATCGATGCAATTCGTACCTGCGCCCCTTGTTATTGACAATAGGGAATTAATACCCCAGGGGGTCACAAGAGAATTGAATCCATCTGCTATACACTACGATATTCAACTAACCTTCCTGTGTTATTTGGGAACTGTATGGTGGTATTGTTTGGCAGCATTATGTGGCCACTGTATGGTTGTATTATTTGAACACTATATGACATTATTATTTGGGCACTTTATGAATGAGTCTTGTAGTACAGGCTACTATTTTGTGACAAATGTCATTTTTGATACAGAATTGAGTTTTAGTTGGTTTTAATCCGTGTCCATTTATGTTTTTTGGTACTAGCATAGTGGATAAGAAAAAACAATCCCATCAACTTGCTGCGACTAAAGTGATTTACACTGCGGGTTTCGACCCCGCAGCATGTCAATTATTGCTGCCATGAGAGAAACCTGCAGGTGAGGCGCGGAAAAAAAATCACCCCATACACCATGTGGCCCCATCCGGTAAAGTAAACAGTCACTGTTGCTAATAGCAACCACCAATCACATCACAGCTTTTCTTTTTCAAGAGCACTATAAGAAATGAAAGCAGTGCTGTGATTGGTGGTTGCTATGGGCAACAATGACGGTTTCATAAATTTTGTGCATTTTTTAGTTTTTTTTTTTAGGTTTACGATGCCTAGCTCGAAGAGTATTGGGTTTTCCCCTGAATGGGGCACCATGGCTCTCACGGCATATGTATATAGGCCCCATGTGGCTTAGTCATAAAAGAAACCTCAGGGTTACAAAAAGTGCAATCTATGTATTGTACCTGCGTTGTATGGGCTGTGGATGTAATGAAAATAATATTGTTCTAGTTTTTGTGGTTACAAGTTGATCGCTGCATGCTACGCGCTTATGTATTTTCGTAACACACAATATGTGTTGTGTTAGCAAGATACACAAGTGTTATCGCAGGGCAGGCTGCACGCTGTTCCTTCTTGCAAATCATTTTGCTGTCAGGAGTGTGCTAGTGATCTATTCTTAGAGGCGCAGCAGCGAGGGAGGCGAGAGGTCTACGTGTAACAGTGTGTACGAGGCACGGAAAGCAGATATTTATAGGTAGAGAGGCCACTGCACCGGTGCAGCTCTGTAATGGCTGCCTTACCATGAACAAGGGTGGCACACCAGCAAGTAGGACTGCGCGATCAATCGAAAAATAACCGAAACCGAACATCACCCTGGATAACCGTGATTTTGTTCGCGTTGGTTATTACATTATTTTCGAGGTTCAACCTGCAGTTTCGATCAACTGAGCATGTCTGAATCATAACTGATATTATTATACTGTGGGGTCCTTCCTGGGCTCTGGCGCGACTCCCTGCTGTCTTCAGGTCTTCTGCCTGCCATCAGGGACCGCAAGGCCTATGAGTGGGCCTCAGCGGGTCAGGTAGAGTTGTGACTCTTGCGTCTATGCTGCGTGATCCATGTCGTCCCTGACATCAGGCAGAAGAAATGAAGACAGCAGGGACTCGGGTCGGAGCCCAGGAGAGGTGAGTAACACTGGTTTTTATGTTTGCTCACCTCACCTCCCCTTATACTCTGGCGTCTGAAGAGACCCCACAGTATAATAGCAGTTCCTGTTCGGCTGTGTTCAGTCCGAACAAAACCACTGGACGAATCTTACAAGCTTCGCCCAACACATAATAATACTGTAAAATGAGAATGACCTAAATAATCGCCATTAAGTAGAATGTCCGATTAATCGCAATTTTTTATTTAGGACATAATCACCCAGCCTTTTTTCCCCTCTGCCCTTGTGCCATGACCATTGGGTCAATTCTTTACTCATATGTTCCAGAAAGAAGTGTCCTGCAAAGATTCTGAGAAGGAGGATCCGACCAACTAAGACTGGGCCCTTTGATTCCAAGGACCCCATAGCAGCTGGTCTGCCTTCAGTATACAGTATGTACGCCTGTAATGTTACCATGCCAGTCAGGCTTCTGGTGGTCGTAGCCTGCACAGACTGGTCTTGTAGTGTAGTTATGTCAGAAGGAAAAACCACCAGATGTTCATATACTGGAAACTTACCGAGCTTGATAGAAGGTATACAAAGTAAGATACAGCTTACACCGAAAAACTGAGTCTCCCTGGGTAAGGGGCATCACAGGCAATGCTTCCTTCCGCTCTTACGGACTAGGCCTCCAGCTCCTCGTGATGTAGGTAGCTGCTGTCTAGGACAACATGTAACAAACTGACCAGACAGACTCCACACGTGAGCTACTCTCCACATGTAACCACCCTGTAAAGGCACAAAGAGGGTCCTATACAGTGCACCTAAGAGTCGCTCTGCATCGAGCATACCATGGGAAGTTTCAAAGTGGTACAAGATCTGTGCACGTGCAAGAAAACGCAATACAGTGAAACGTGCAAACATCCAATAAACACTGTAATATATCTCCATACATAGGCTTCTAAGGCTCTGTTCACATCTGCACTGGAGTCCGCCGCAATGTCTGCCGAAAGTTGGCAGAGAAAAAAGTCCTGCACAGACGACTTTTTCCTCCAGCGGTTTCAGTTTTAAAATGATGGACACCTGATGGATCCCATTATAGTCAATGGGGTACTTTTGACTCCGTATATAACCGCTGTTCTAGCGGTCCACCTCTCCATTGTTCAGGTCCTTTGACAAACCAGAACAACAGAGACACCCGGACTCCACACAGTTGAACCTTTCTAGCAGCCTCTGGTTGCCAGAAGCTGTTCGTGGAGGGGTCTCTGCACAGCAGCCCCATCTACTGCTTACTGATGGTTTCAGTGACCTGCAGCACCTCTCCTATTACTTGAGTAGGAGAGGTGCTGCACATGCCATTAGTCCACTAGCAGCTTCTGGCACCTGGAGACTGCTAAAACAGCTGATCTGTGCAGGGTCTGGGTGTCAGATCCTGACAGATCACATACTGATGTCCTATCCTGTCATCAGTATCAACTACCTTCAGATCCTTTAAGAACCTCTTTAAGAATACATTTATTCACATAAGATTGTAAACCTTTGGGAACCACTGCTAATGAAGGACGTATGCAGTTCAACATGCCGATAAGCTACTCCTGAGTGCCTGAACTGCATATTGATCTGTATCTGGGGTGAAACCCTTTCAGAGCACCATTACCATACATATCTTCTGGAGTACCGTGATTAATCTAACAAGCTGCTCCAATCGGCATCTGCTTTCTCCATTCAGAATACATGCACCCTCAGGCGAGTCAAGTATGCACATGCTTTCGGCTGACCGGTACCTAAAGTATACGGCCAGCTTTAGCAGAGACCTTGGAAAGCCTATTAAAACTTCCATATCAGTGATGAAGCTCCATTCATATAAAACCGCCATACCCATGTCTTGGTGACATTCTCTATTGACTGTTTATGACGCAACATATAGAAGAGATTTGCTGCGCAGCATTAATACAGCCAGCTGGTTACATTGCTGGTGTGGGGACGTGACATGAATGTTAACGGTAGATCGCCTCTGTCTTGCAGTCATGCCTGGGTCACTGTGATAGGGACATTAATCAGGGCGCAGGGCCTTCAGGACAAGCCCGCCGACATCCCAGCTACCCACATAGGATATAACTGGCTTGCTTTAACCTTGCCCAGGCCATTCCAGCGTCTGTAGGGAGCTGCGGAGCAACTGAAGCGTTTGTTCCTTCCTTGTACTGACGCATTTCGGAGACTTTAGATGTCATGTGCCATTTAATAGCAGTCAGGGAGATGCAGCCAGCAATTTACAGCCCTTCAGGCTGCGGACTCTGACGGTACAAGGATACTAACATGGTTTTCTGGAATTATAATAATATCACAAACTGCTGCAGACAAGTAACAAAATTATTATGTTGTTCCGCTCGTGAAAATCAGTTTTCTGTTAAAGTCTATTTGTAATATGGAGTGTTTTGGCAAATATGGCTTTTTCTCCATTCGCATCCAGAGCAGCACTCAAAGTTATATTGGCTTCGTGTTCATTCTACATGCTGTTGCCAGCATATGTGCATTGTGGGGCCTTGTGTAAGTCGTGCTTACACCAGACATTATATAACGAAACACTACATCTCCCATAATGCACTGCAGCAGTAGAATAGTGCATACAGCTTTGGATGTGATTAGAGCATGAATCAACATAAGTATATAGCTCATGCCATCAGTCAACATAGAATGTCGATTTTTATGTTGAAAAATGCGTCAGTTATGGGTATGGGCCAAATCACCGACTCCGACTCCTCTATTATTCCACAGACTGACTCCGACTCTGGACAAACGGTCAGACAGAAGCAGTAAAGCTCCTCTAATTCAATAAAAATCCAGTGATTGATTCCTATGATAGTAAATATGTAACAAACTAGACAACTAATTAATTATATAATGTTACTAATTGTATAATATCATTAAAAATAATTATTTTATTTTGAAGTCGGAGTCGGTAACTTTTTTCCGGTTCCGACTCCCACTCCGCAGCCCTGCTTATGGGCTGACCACTATCACCCTATAGGATCCAGTGCCCTGGTATGAGCCGATAAGATTGCTAAGGGAGTGTTCACACAGCGGGATTTTACCTCAAAATCCTCTTCCATTATAGTTTATGAATTTAGCTCAAAAAACAGAATCCCTTCTCTATCAGGAGTTGTCCTAAATCAGAAAAACATGGCCGCTTTTCTTCCAAAAATAGCGCCACACCTAGTGTACTATACTGAAGAGAACCTGGGTGAGCTGTAATACTACACACAACCCATAGAGAGGTGTGGCACTGTTTTTGGCATTCCTAGTTTCCCATTTAAAGGGGTTGTCAAGGATCTGGAGGTAATTGATACAGATGACCTATCCACAGGACCCCGTTCCAATCATCTGTTTTGGTTGCCAGAAGCCATATACTAGCCCTACTCCTATTCAAGGGAATGAGAGCGGGGCTGCAGTTCCAGGCGTCACTACTGCAGTGTACAGAGCTCTGTACACTGTATACAACTTCCTGTATGTACACTGTAGTGGTGGCTCCAGGAAATGCAGACCAACTCCCATTCACATGAATAGGAGCATGGCTGTTTCCAGCCGTGTACTTGGTATATGGTTTCCAGTGGCTGAAACAGAGGATTGGGACGGGGGCCAGGTGTCAGACCCTGACCGATCTGATACTTATGACCAATACTGTGGCTAGGACATCAGTATAAAATTACCTTCAGATCCTGGACAGCTCCTTTAAGTAAACAAATAGTTTACTATATGATTCATTTTCTGTACACTAGTACCAGGTGTGGAAGAACCTTACAATACACATTAACATATACCTAACAGCGCCACCTAGATATTTTATCCATAAAAACATACCATGCAAAACATATCCATACAAATATATTCTGACCAGATTAGAAAGTGGTTACAAAGAGTGATTCTCGCTCTGGAGGACCTGTCCTGTCCTGTATTATATAGACAACCCATTGATTTTTTTGAATGGACATTGTGTAATACTTCAAGTCCCCTGTGGTGGCGCTGCAGAGAAATTAAAAGGAAGGTATCACCAATTTTTTAAATCTATTTATTAATATATTATTTTGAAATCTATCAATTTGTTCTAATTTCTTTTTATTTCAGAATGTAGTTTTTTTTTTTTTATATTATTTTCTGTACATGATTATGGGGGCGGCCATCTTGCCTAAGCTTCACAGTTAACAGCATTAAAGGGATTGTGCAGGACTTCGAAAACATGGCTGCTTTCTTCTCAGGAAGTGACATGGTCATGCTACAGCTCAATGGGACAGAGATGTGGCACTGCCATGTAACCAAAGGACATGAGGTGACTTTCTAAGAAAAAGTAAACAGCCATGTTTTTGAGTCCTGCACAACCCCTTTAAGTAATCTGCTTTACAGCAGTCTCATGGCCATAGGCAGCAATATCCTAGAGCTGAGGTCTATGGAAGAGTTTTCTAGATATGAGGGAGGAGGTGGAGAAAGGATGCAATGTCTAATGTCAGTAGTAGATGCAATGTTGGGTCAGTGGTGTTATCTATAGAGGTGTTATCTTCTATTATAATCATGAAAAAATAATCAAAAATTCTTTAAAAATACTTGGTTTAAAAAGTGGGCCATTTTTGGTGACACATTCTCTTCAAAGGGATCCTGTCACGGATCCCAAAGGTCCTTGTGGACCGCAATATAAAAATAAAAAACCTTTATACTTAGGGATGAGTTTGATGAGTCTCTGCGGACTCATCTTTGGTGCTTCCGGCACCTGCGCAGTTCTTCAGTGAAGCCGAACACGTACACCGTAGCTTCACTACTTACATACACGAGATCCGGCGCATGCGCACCGAAGCTGAGGTGTATTAATTCGGGTTCTCTGAAGAATTGTGCTCGGCCCGGAAGTACAGCCGAATAGGTGAGTATATAGGTTTGGATTTTTTTTAATGTGGCCACAGATTTAGGATACTGAATCCGGTTTCATAAGGACCTGTGAGTGGTTTAGTGTCCCAAATGACAGGTTTCCTCACAGATTACCACTGATGGCTGGGGGCCCTATCAGGGGGACTCTTTTTGATCAGTTTATTTTTGAGGGGACACACCTGAAAAGTAGGGATCTTCCAAAGCTGAGAACCTCTTTAATATAGGACTGGAGTTAATAGACAGGTTCTCCGGGGCAGTCTCCATGTGGCACGTCTACACTGAGACGTCTTGAAGACATTGCCTGTTTTTAGATACAAGTCCCCTGATACCTGTGTATTCCCAGCAGCTATGGTTCGATGACTGACTGCTCACACGAGGCAGTGTATAACACCATGGATCGCAGCCAGGATCATCTCACACAGCAAGGGAAGATTTAGCCGTCCATAACAATGCACAGATTGCAAGATTATGGAGCTATGTTATAAACTACGGCCATTAAGGCTGGGACTCACTTATTTGCATTGCAGGTTTATTACCCAGAAGCCTTTGCAGATCCATGCACAGAATTATGTCTGTCACTTTCAATTCCGTTCTCTTCTCTTTGGTAGTGACATGCTGTATCATAATGCTGGAGGCCGAGGTCTTCTCTTTCATGTGTGACATTTTAGTGACATCATATCATACTCACGTCCCATCTCCTCAAGCTATGACGATAACAGAACTATAGGACTGGTGGATTAGTAGCAGGGCAGTATGTTAACTGTGTTATGGTGGCATGTCCCGCACAAAAACCCTTTAAGCCTACTTATCTACCACATTCCGAGTCATTCACATCTAGTGTTGACATTAATGACTATGACTGGTTGTCAACATTTATGTCCTGAAGTACTCTGTGCTGCTGCAAAACCCTGCTTCTTCAACTATGTTGATACTACCCTTGTCATGGTCAGTCCTATCCTCAATAACCTAAGTGGGCTTGAATAGATAGGTCACTGCTTCCTACAAAGTCACCGTAATCTTCTCCTGAAATACTCTGTTCTGCTTATGGGCTGCTTCCTTGAACTACACGTTGCTGCAATGGAGAAAGGATTCTTCAAGGGTTATACTTAATATATAAGATAGATAGTTTGCTGATTTACATTGCAGGGCCAAAGATTCAGCTTTGAACATGTCACAGATGTCATGAGTGATGTCATCAGTGATGTCTGATGACATTGCTAATAAATGTACATCCTTAAAAACACTGTGGCAGATGTATTAAGACTGGCGTGACTGATTTATGAGGAGGTCTGGCTTTCTCTATTCAGAACACATGCATTCAAGGTGTGCATGTGTATGGGGCAGTCAGGAGGAATAGCTGCCAGCTTAAAGAGGATCTTTTACCACCAAATCCAACTCTTTGCATCCTTCACTAGGTGGTGCTGTACTGATTTGGGTGCAGTTGGAATTTTTGCTCACCCTCACCATTCCTGAGCAATCAGTGCTATTAGTTTCAGCACCTAATATGCTTAGGCTCTCTCTTGTCAGGTGGGCAGTGCTGGGCTGTAGCAGACAGCTTGGAACCACCCACCTGACAGCAGAATGCATAATTATGTTGAAAATAGCAGAAATGATTGCTTGGGAACTGTGGGGGCTAGAGAAAAAAATTCCAACTGCACCGGAATCAATGGATGCAAAGAGCTGGAGTTGGTGGAGGTGGCGAAAAGTTCCCCTTTAAGACTGGACTAGGAATCCTATCCAACACTAACTATGTCACATGCAGATATCAATGGCAGCCTGATATTGCCAGTCACAGTGGCAGCTACGACAGCTCTAGCCATACAACACTAGGCCATGGACTATATACTGACTCCACAGGCAAATGATGTGTCATTTTAAATAAAGCTTTAATGAGCAGCGGTAAAATCCCCGCGACTTAGTCTGCCGCTTCAGAGTGTGGATCATTGTGGCGGATTTTTTTTTTTTTTCCTCGACACGAACGTCCGAGTCAGATGAAACAAATTTCCCACAATGTAGATTAAATCCGCACAAATCCTCCATTTAATGGGAACTTCTCAAAGAAGTGTAAAATAAAGTCATTAGTGTTTCTTGTCGAGCACTCACGTCTTGGTTCTGAGTTCAGGTTCCTTAAGAAGACGTGACCGTAATACAATGCTAGTGTTATTATAGAGTAGGATGCCCCATTGTTTGTCACTCTCTCTGACAGCAGGAAAGACTAAATTAAAGGGGGTTAGTCGGTGCACCACAACCTCTAAAAGGAAGTCATGTGTTGACCACAGTGCCGATCTGCATGACCTCTGCAACAACTACTGGCAGCCATTTGAAATAAATGGGCGACCATGTCATATATGGCAAAGTCATGTCCACTCTTTGCAGCAAGTCACCACTATGGCTAATAAGGTAGGATCCTAAATGGAGGTCCCCAACATACCCCTCAATGATTTCTGTGTAGGCAGGGGTACAGTCCCACCAGTCTCTGAGGTTCCTTGGGCCCCCAAATAAAATTATTCTGGGGGCCCACTTTCCAGTAACCCCAAGGAAACTGACTATAGTAACCTTCAAATTTGGTGTCTTATGTTGCACCATTTTTTTTGTGTACCATGCTAAAAGAGTGTACAAGGATGCGGTCTATCGCAAGCCCTCCCTTAAGGGTAGGAATAGGAATAAGGAAATGTTTTTTTTTACCCTTTTTTTTTTTTTTTTTTTTTTTTTTTACATGTTGCATTTTTTTACGCCTTTTTTTTACTACAGCACAATGTATGGATCTGGAAACTTCACTTTAAAAAAAGCCTAGCGGTTTCTGATGCATTTTTTTGTAAAAAAAATCACGTTTTTTCTGCCTCCCATTGATTTCAATGGGTCTTTCAAGGCGGAATCAGTGTGAACATAGCCTTAAAGACCTGTGTGTCCATCCATCTAGATCTGAATAGGACCTGATTTAAAAATATCAGAATAGAACAGCACATTGGAAGAGACTCCGGCCTAAGGTTCCTTGCACTAATGCTTTGTCATTGCACTAGCCATGTCTGTCCGTGTTCTTAACAGCTAGCAGCCCCATACGTATGACCATGTATTACCATGGTCCGTGTAGGGGACCTTGAGCCAGGAAGCAAAACTCAGGACAGGTCCTATTTCTGTCCGTTTTGTGATGTGTGCTCATAATTGAAATGTATGTGTCCATGGATGTCACGGACGGCACATGGATACCATCCATGCTGTTTTCTCATGGACCTGTTCATGTGTATGTAGCCTAACTGAAGACTCACTGAAAACAGGCCCAAACCACTGGCTTAGGCTGGGGTAACCTAGCAACCATTAAAATTCTCCCACCTACTAGAAAGCTCCTGTTTACACAGCAGCATGAGTATGTTCACACTGACCTTTTTGCAGGCCTCAAAAAACGCCTCCCATTCATTTCAATGAGAGTCAGTAGCAGAGGGAAAAGAAGTGAAATGACCTATCTTCAGGCGGATTCCTCCTTGAAAAACCCACTGAAATCAATGGGAGGTGGAAAAAAAAGCAAAGCATTGTGGTTATTGATGCGTTTTTTTGACGCAGCTTTTGCAAAAACCGCATCAAAAACCATAAGCGTTTTGTTAAAGAAAAGTTTCCAAGTCCATACAATTTGCCGGCGCAAAAAAACGCAGCAAAAACCGCAATGAAAAATGCGACATAAACCACATGTAAAAAAACGTTTCCTAATTCCTGAAGTAGATTTTTTAAACCTGCAAGAAACTCCGTGTGAACATACCCTAAGAATGGCTAGTTAACCCCTGACCAGCCTATAGCTGGGGAAAGAGCTAAAGCCAGTGCAAAACAGCATAAACAGCATTATGCATTAATAAAACAGTTCTCTGCTTAACAGTGACCCATTTGGGGGACACTGCAAATGTGAACATAGCCGTAGTGTATAGTCAGATCGTACAGTTGTGTCCATTTTTTTACCACTAGGGTGAAAATTCAGTGGCAAAAAATACTTAGACCCCTCAGTATAATAAGCGGACGCCCAGGGGAAGGGATCAAACATAAAAAAACAGTGTTACTCACCTCTCCTGGGCTCCGGCACGACTCCCCTGCTGTCTTCGGGTCTTCTCACTGATGTCAGGCACTGCTGAGGCCCGTGATTGGGCCTCAGTGTCACATGGGTCACGCAGCATTGTGACGCTTACGCCAGTGTCACAATGCCGCGTGACCCATTGAGGCCCAATCACAGTTAATCATACAAGCAGAAGACAGCAGGGAGTCCTGCCAGAGCCCAGGAGAGGTGAGTAACACTGTTTTATTTGTTTGCTCACTTCCCCTGGGCCTCGGCTGAAGAGACCCCAGAGTATAAAAATAGCAGTTCCGATTTGTACGTGTTTGGTCTGAAGAAAACTGCAGGTAGAACCTTGCAAATATTGTAATAACTAAGCCGAAATAACCGATGAACAAAATCATGTGTGTTATCCTGGTTATTTTTCGATTAATCCCAGCCCAGCCCTACTTGCGCCACATTTATTGTTTTTAGACACTTTTACAACATGTGCGAAAAAATGTGGCATCATGGAAAGTGAGTGTGGCCTAAGCGACACTGTACGCCAAAAACGCATTACAATTTTTCTGGTGTAATCTAAGCTAACTAATAGGAGATGTAAAGTTACACTAGTCAGCCTGATGACGCAACAGCTTTATCATCCAGAATCAGACACTATGATAAATCTGGTGTAGCACAGGACTGTCTAGTCTAACTTCTAGAAAGTATTAGTAGATTCTCCTATGTAAAAATCACTGCACAGTCTGAATATACTCTTAGTACGTAAAGTGTCGTGAATGCAGCAACACTTAAAGGGGTTCGCCCATAAATATAATCATGGGAGGGGTCATGAGAACCGAACAGCGGTCGTGCCACTCCATTCATTTCTAAGGGACTGCCGGAGATAGCTGTGTACAGTGCTCGGCCTTCTCCCCCAGGCCCATAGAAATGAATGATTGCTGATTTCACAAAACTTAGCATGACCACATGAGTCTAAGTCACGTGTCACGGGGGTATCAGGCAATGACTAGAATGTCCAATCAGCCTGGTTATGTAGCACCGTAGGCAGCGGGAGTATAACTAGGCGGAGTATATGATATCAGGATATCAGTATTATTTTATAATCACCCGCCTGGTTTTCTGGAATCAGTTTACACCCTGTCTGTAGATGCGCCATCCATGTAACATAAGCTGATGTGTTATTTTCGTTGGTCATGGTGGTGATTAGCAGGTATAGGATCACCTATGAGCGTCAGCCTCACATTTTACGCACATGCAGAGCGAGGAGGAGGGGGAGGCTGCGGGGGTGGGGGGATTAGGCCGAGTCTCTGCATAGACTGGAGGTGGCTGTATACTTATGCTGATGAATACTGATTGATTTCTATTGTGTAAGACCACCTGGTAAGAGAACGTCTGCAAAATACTAGACGCCATCAATAACATGACCTATGTGGACGGAATGGGGTTGTCTATACGTAGACACACACAGATAGAGATATATATTATCAAAATCAATAAATCAATATATACTGGAACCAGCACAGCTGGTAAGCACAACTATTATTGCATCAAAGGGAAAAATTGTGGAATCAGTGGTCGGTTTGACTTACATGTCTAACATTCTCCCACCGATTCTGACATCGGCCATGGAGAGATGTCAAAACACTCTGCTGGACAGGGGAGGCGACCGTACAACATCCAGCGAGTAACATGCACAATACTTTCTGGATCTTGGCAAACCAACCACCCAGGAACCCTCCAACCATTTCTGGCAAGACTGACAGCAAAGGAGGCAGCAGTAAGATTGTGGGGAGGTAAAGTATTTAACAATATGAGTGAGGGTCTGTAAGCTGGGACCTCATTGAGGCTTGGATTGAAGGTGCTACCACACTCGGCAATTCTGCCAAATCCTTCTGGGGTCTTCAAAATTTCCTAGCATCTCCGACACGCCAAAGCCATAAAGCAAATTCAGTGCTGTGTTAAAGAGGACCTTTCACAACCTGTGGAGCATTATATTGTGAGGGTCCACTGTGGAGCATTATACTGTGAGGGGCCACTGGAGCATTATACTGTGGGCGGCCACTGTGGAGCATTATACTCTGGGGGGTGTTTGGGGAGCATAGTATACTGTGTGGAGGCACTGTGGAGCATTATAGTGTGTGGGGCCATTGTGCAGAATTATACTATGTAGATACGCTGTGGGGCATTATACTGTGGGTGGTCACTGTGGAGCATTATACTGTGTGGGGCTACTGTGGAGCTTTATATTGTGGGGGGTGTTTGGGGAGCATAGTATACTGTGTGGAGGCACTGTGGAGCATTATAATGTGTGGGGCCATTGTGCAGAATTATACTATGTAGATACGCTGTGGGGCATTATACTGTGGGTGGTCACTGTGGAGCATTATACTGTGTGGGGCTACTGTGGAGTTTTATATTGTGGGGGGTGTTTGGGGAGCATAGTATACTGTGTGGAGGCACTGGGGAGCAGTATAGTGTGTGGGGCCATTGTGCAGAATTATACTATGTAGATACGCTGTGGGGCATTATACTGTGTGAGGCGACTGTGGAGCATTATACTGTGTGGGGAACATTATACATACTATATGGGGGCCTCAGGACAGGAAACTTTAAGATACATCGGGAAGGATGGAGGCCCACAAATGCTGCTGATATGGGGCCCCAAAATTCATTTAATCTAAAGCTATTCCTCCCAACCCCAATACACATGCATGCTGGGCTTGGATGACACGTCTACTGGCGGCTTATCACCTTCAAGAAATAAAAGAATGAACATGTTAAAATCTAACAACCTGATCCGTCTTCCCGCTGACATGAGTTGTTGGGGGATTCTCCATACACATTAGATAGTTGGCTAGTATCCTATCAAAATCAGCAGATTTGACCAACGTTAATCTACTGTTCATGGACACCTTTAGAGATTTGGACAAGAACCAAAGAAGCCTACAAGTTTGACGGCCTCCATTGACAATAGTGGGGTCTGTGGGGTGTCTGTTGTTTTTAAACTGCAGGACTTTTTTCTCCACCGATTTTTGGTGGGGTCTCCAGCAAAGATATCAACATAGCCTTAGATTTAAGTTGTTCAATCTTTTGGTAAGACTGGCCAACCATCTAGTGTGTATGGGGTCTTCCGATACTCTTGGATTTCAGCTGGGCCATTCTCCTGTTCTCTGGAAGTTAAGCCACTGCCGGGGACTCAGACTTCTACCCTCTTTCTTATGTATACATGTACTCAGTAGAGTGCACATACCTATACAGTACAGACCAAAAGTTTGGACACACCTTCTCATTCCAAGAGTTTTCGGTATTTTCATGACTATAAAAATTGTAGATTCACACTGAAGGCATCAAAACTATGAATTAACACATGGAATTATATACCTAACAAAAAAGTGTGAAACAACTGAAAATATGTCTTATATTCTAGGTTCTTCAAAGTAGCCACCTTTTGCTTTGATTACTGCTTTGCACACTCTTGGCATTCTCTTGATGAGCTTCAAGAGGTAGTCACCTGAAATGGTCTTCCAACAGTCTTGAAGGAGTTCCCAGAGATGCTTAGCACTTGTTGGCCCTTTTGCCTTCACTCTGCAGTCCAGCTCACCCCAAACCATCTGGATTGGGTTCAGGTCTGGTGACTGTGGAGGCCAGGTCATCTGGCGTAGCACCCCATCACTCTCCTTCTTGGTCAAATAGCCCTTACACCGTCTGGAGGTGTTTGGGGTCATTGTCCTGTTGAAAAATAAATGATGGCCCAACTAAACGCAAACCGGATGGAATAGCATGCCGCTGCAAGATGCTGTGGTAACCATGCTGGTTCAGTATTCCTTCAATTTTGAATAAATCCCCAACAGTGTCACCAGCAAAGCACCCCCACACCATCACACCTCCTCCTCCATGTTTCACGGTGGGAACCAGGCATGTAGAGTCCATTCGTTCACCTTTTCTGCGTCGCACAAAGACACGGTGGTTGGAACCAAAGATCTCAAATTTGGACTCATCAGACCAAAGCACAGATTTCCACCGGTGATGGTCTGATGTCCATTCCTTGTGTTCTTTAGCCCAAACAAGTCTCTTGTGCTTGTTGCCTGTCCTTAGCAGTGGTTTCCTAGCAGCTATTTTACCATGAAGGTCTGCTACACACAGTCTCCTCTTAACAGTTGTTGTAGAGATGTATCTGCTGCTAGAACTCTGTGCGGCATTGACCTGGTCTCTAATCTGAGCTGCTGTTAACCTGCGATTTGTGAGGCTGGTGACTCGGATGAACTTATCCTCCGCAGCAGAGGTGACTCTTGGTCTTCCTTTCCTGGGGCGGTCCTCATGTGAGCCAGTTTCTTTGTAGCGCTTGATGGTTTTGGCCACTGCACTTGGGGATACTTTCAAAGTTTTCCCAATTTTTCGGACTGACTGACCTTCATTTCTTAAAGTAATGATGGCCACTTGTTTTTCTTTACTTAGCTGCTTTTTTCTTGCCATAATACAAATTCTAACACTCCATTCAGTAGGACTATCAGCTGTGTATCCACCTGACTTCTGAACAACACAACTGATGGTCCCAACCCCATTTATAAGGCAAGAAATCCCACTTATTAAACCTGACAGGGCACACCTGTGAAGTGAAAACCATTTCAGGTGACTACCTCTTGAAGCTCATCAAGAGAATGCCAAGAGTGTGCAAATCAGTAATCAAAGCAAAAGGTGGCTACTTTGAAGAACCTAGAATATAAGACATATTTTCAGTTGTTTCACACTTTTTTGTTAAGTATATAATTCCACATGTGTTAATTCATAGTTTTGATGCCTTCAGTGTGAATCTACAATTTTTATAGTCATGAAAATACAGAAAACTCTTGGAATGAGAAGGTGTGTCCAAACTTTTGGTCTGTACTGTATATATATATATATATATATATGTACAGCTCGGCCAACAGCTATCTCATGTGAATCGCTGGCTTTAGTCATGGTCCCAACTTTCACAGTCATATGACTATTATCTTCTGCCATAGCTCAATGACATGCATCTAGATTTTTCTTAAAGTGGACTTCCCCTTTAAGTGAAATGACTACTGACTTCCTACGGAGCTGGAGCTATGTGCTTGAGATATTAACTGGACGTGCTGAACTAGAGTCTTTCTTTAGTAGCCAGGAGCAAAATTGGACTATAATCTACTCATGACCAGATCCCAGAGGGCCGGCTGGATATTCCATCCCTCTTTTCCGGCACCATAGTAGATGTCGCTTCCGACTGATCTCACGGCGGGAGACGGTAATCGTCCTCAGTCACTTAACACTTATTATGTAGGTCCTTGGAAGAAAATGAAATCTTTATTGCTGACCCGGGTCAACTATACTGGGACAGAGAATGCCGCCTGCATTTGATTAAAGATCTACGGCAATTTATTACAGAGGAAGGGCGAGCGGCCAGCGGCGGATAATTCCAGCTACTTATTGATGTAGCCATCAGTAGGTTTTTTGGCTGCTTGGTAGGAAACCACGTGCTGAAACGATGTACATGTGTCTTTGTGTGTACTTGACCTCTATCAATTAGAAATAACAGATTATCTCCGTCACTGTCTATATACAGTTGGAGCAGACTTTAGTTTACAATAAAGCGCCGTAGTGCGAAATTCCCTTTACACAATCTATTCATTTCAGTGGAGAGGATGTTGTAATAGTTTTTTTAACCCGAGGCTAAGTGGTTAGCGAAGTAGGCAAAAAAATCATAGGCTGGAAAATACGAGCTCTGAAAAGCTCCTTAAAGGGGTGGTTTGGAAAACCTATTTCCATACACCCTATTGGGATATTCTAGTTAAAGGGGTTTCCAGGACTTAGTTGATGACCGATGCGTAGGATAGGTCATCAATTGAAGATCAGCAGGGGTCTGACACTGCCTCCCGCCTTCACAAGCCATAACGTTCATCGGTCACATGGCTTTCTCACAGCTCAGTCCCATTCAAGTAAATAGGGTGGAGCTGTGATACCAAGCACAACTGCTATATAAAGAGGCTTGGTAGGTAGTGAAGAGGCCGCAGCACTCACCCAAATGCTGCAGGCACTTCCAACAGCTGATTGGTGGGGAATCTGGATGTCAGACCCCTGCCGATCTTCAATTGATGACCTATCCTAAGGATAGGTCATCAGTTATTGGGCCTGGAAAACCCCTTTAATAGAGAGGTTCCCCTACTCAGGATCCTCATCACTTGGAAAGGGCAAAAAGCAATTACAAAGAGAGATTCTCACTTTGGAGGAAATGTCCTGTCCTTCATTACACAGACAACCCATTGATTTGAATGGACACTTTGTAATGCTTCACTTTCCCTGTGGTGGCGCTGCAGGGAAATTAAACACTGACAGGTTACAGCAGAACAATGGGATCCCAGCAGGGGAATGCTTTGTGGTTAGTTTACTGCCAAGGGACCCTTCTAACAAGCATTGTCCAAAGAGAAGAACCCCTTTAAGTCTTAAAGGGGTATGTCATCAATGAAAAGTAATGGTCTATTGGTAGGATTAGCTGATTGATGGCTATATGAATGTTGGGACCATCACCGATGTCTAGAATAAAGGGTTTAAGTCCTTTTTGTGACAAAGCACAAGTACTGACTGGATGTTCTGCATTGACTTCTATAAAGTTAGACTCAGTGCCAGTCTATGGGCACGATGTCTGTGTGGCATAATTGGGGCCTTAGCCTTAAAGGGGTTGTCCCATTATGGACATTTATCCCCTATCCACTGGACAGGGGATAAGTGTCCGATTGCTGGGTCCATCAGTGATCAGGAGGATGGGTTACCAAAAGTCCCCCGTGACCGGCATTCTGTTCACTTCTATGGGGCTGCCAGAACTCTAATCTCCGGCAGCGCCTGCAGCCCCATAGTAGTGAATGGAGCGCTGTTCACACAAGCTCATTAGCAGTCTATTTATAAGGAGGCCTTAGGGGGACTTTCAGTCCTCTGTCCTCCTAATTAATGGAGGACCCGGTAATTGGGTACTCGGACACTGTGGATAGGGGTAAGTTTCTATAGCCACACAACCCCCTTAAAGGAAACGTCTTCTTTAGGCCATATATTTTATAAGAAATGTCTCCTAACAATAAGCTGATCACAGAGTGTCCCCCTTGATCAGCTGTAAACTGGCAAGTGCTCTATTTTTCTACAGCGCCACCTCAGGGGAAATTAAGTAGTGCACATTTACCAATAAATATTTAATTGACAGCCCTTGACATGGATGGACATGCCGGGTCCTCCAGAGTGGGAGACACTCTTTATAATCATGCTCTCTGACAGACAAGGCTCTTGAATAGGGAATTTTCCTAATAGAGTGTTAGGAATGGATTTTCTGCACCGACACCCTCTTTAACCATATGTTAGAAGCGCCGGAATGGCCTGACAGTGTCTGCGTTCCTTTTGCATTATTAATAAATTACAACATAATTATAGTTTTCATTTAAGGAGAACATGTGCCATGCCGTAAATGTAATGGGTTTTCTCCTTGGAGATCGCTCAATTACGCCTTGTAGATTGGCATCGTCTTGGCAAGGAATGCAGGTACGGAGCTGAGGATTAAATTGTTATTTTTCTTTCTAAGGAGCCCAGAGAGAGTTAATAAAATCACGGCCGGCGAAGAGGCATGACTATAGAGTCTGCAGTTATAGCAAGGAGATACAAGGGCAGGGTATATAGACTTGGCAGTAAGCGCCAGATAACCTCGCCGCGAATGGCGCTCTGTGACTCACTTCAATCTCAGGTCTCCTGGCAATGGGCTCATTGACCCTTTGACTGTCAGGGTGCAAAGCATTGTGGGTTGTTTGTTGTGACAAAGGCTGTAGCAGCTGGAGGCGTACGATTAAAATCCCTCTGGGGAGACGGGCGGGTTTTCTACTAGGGGAAAAGGCAAAGGGATAAGAAGAGATATACCCTCTATAGGCTGTGCCATCTACGGTGCCCATGTATGCTGCACCGCTCTCATGCCAAGAGTCAATGGGGCATTCTCTTCTCTGAACTAGAAAATCTAATAACATCCTAAACATCACATGATGAGGGTTGTAGTGCTGTGCGGATCAATATCACCCATGATAGATGGATACATCATAGATACTGTAGATAGAAAGATAGATCAATAGACTACCTATTTCATATCTATCAGTCTATTTATATCTATCTATATTTCTATCTATCGATCTATGTTTAGATAATTATCTCATATTTATCTATTTCATATCTATCTAGCTAAGTATCTCATATCTCTATATGCTATCTTCTATCTATCTATCTATCTATCTCATATCTATCTACTATCTATCTATCTATCTATCTATCTATCTATCTATCTTCTATCTATCTCATATCTATCTCATATCTATCTACTATCTATCTATCTATCTATCTATCTATCTTCTATCTATCTATCTCATATCTATCTATCTATCTATCTACCTACCTATCAATCACCTATCTATCTATCTATCTCATATCTATCTATCTCATATCTATCTACTATCTATCTATCTATCTATCTATCTATCTATCTATCTCATATCTATCTATCTATCTATCTACCTACCTATCAATCACCTATCTATCTATCTATCTCATATCTATCTATCTCATATCTATCTACTATCTATCTATCTATCTATCTATCTATCTATCTATCTATCTATCTATCTATCTATCTACCTATCTTCTATCTATCTCATATCTATCTATCTATCTATCTATCTATCTATTATCTATCTACCTACCTATCAATCACCTATCTATCTATCTCAGTATTTGAAGAGACAATAGAAAAGGATTGCAACAGAAATAAGTGCATGGGTCAAATATTTTTGAGAAATGAATAATGCAGTGAGAGGTTACTTAGCATATAGAGTGAATTCATTTCAATAATTATTAATCGACACTAAAAAAAATCAGTTTGATGAATGAATGTCATTTTATATAGACAAAGACAAGCCAAGGGGGAGGGTAAAGTGACTGTCCAAAGTTATCTGAAGGCTAGTGGTACATGACCAGAAATTATTACAGTTAATTTACTGTAGTAGCAAAGTTGAGTGTATTATACTCCAGAGCTGCACTCACTATTCTGCTGGTGCAGTCACTGTGTACATACATTACATTACTTATCCTGTACTGATCCTGAGTTACATCCTGTATTATACTCCAGAGCTGCACTCACTATTCTGCTGGTGCAGTCACTGTGTACATACATTACATTACTTATCCTGTACTGATCCTGAGTTATATCCTGTATTATACTCCAGAGCTGCACTCACTATTCTGCTGGTGCAGTCACTGTGTACATACATTACATTACTTATCCTGTACTGATCCTGAGTTACATCCTGTATTATACTCCAGAGCTGCACTCACTATTCTGCTGGTGCAGTCACTGTGTACATACATTACATTACTTATCCTGTACTGATCCTGAGTTACACCCTGTATTATACTCCAGAGCTGCACTCACTATTCTGCTGGTGCAGTCACTGTGTACATACCTTACATTACTTACCCTGTACACATCCTGAGTTAAAATACAAGGTGCATTCAGTATACTGCAGGCTTCAAAGCTGAACTCTCCCTTCTCCAACTCCAGAATTTGCTCTGATGATTTGCATACTTGGATGTGTTGTATCACTGAACTAATGTACTGAGTATTAACCGCATCACTGCCTTAAAAGCACTCAGAGATGTTGCTGTCAGTATGCTTGTTGACTGTTGCCCTGGTCACTTGCAGTCATTTTATGCCACTGTTGTTGGGTTACCCTGACTGTCACTGCACCATTTACATAAAGGTGATGGGTGGAGTTTGGCTCCTCACTGATATAACAGCGTGCATACAAATTTCCTGAAGTCCTCTGTGCTGCTGTGAACATTCTAATTAACCCGTAGGGCACACGTATGACAGGTCAGAGGCACATACACTTGTTCTACAACAGACAGTGGTGAGCCGTGAGACATTTTAATAAACATGTCTTAGACGTGCGGCTTCTGAAATTTGCTTCATTTTCTCAGAAAGGGAAAAAAAAAGATGAAACAATAAAAAGGACAAAATCTATATCTTACATAAAAGAGTCAAATATAGGCTAATCCTCGTACAAATAATATACGGCCTGTAGAATGGAGGCTTTAGAAGATTGGGTAAAGGCTTGATGAAACGCTTGTCCTTACCGGTTATTATCACTCACTGTGGTTGCCATGGCGACCGGCCTGTGAATCCATGTTACGCTAACAAACTGATGATTTTACCCGCCCCCCTCCGCAAGATGTGTTTTCTCCTGATGAGAGGAAAAAGACTCTGGAAAATTAATATTGTGACTCTGAAGGAGACGGAAAATGCTCCAGATGATGGGAGGGGATCAGTGACTGCGGAAAATTGCGATCTGGCGTCATTATGTGTGCTACATAGATACAGAATTATTTATGTGTATTATAAATCAGGTCTGACTATGATAATGATGAAATGATATAATGACTATGATAACAATAGTATACGCACACTTAAAAGATGGTGTTACTTTCTTCATTATGAATGGTTGTATATGTGTCATACTGTACAATGTATGTATATGAACTTATTAATATGCATATGTTATTGGAAAAATACATGTATATGAATGGACTAATATACATAGTAATGACATGTATACTCATATATTTTTTTCTTTATATATACTATATGTATTGTAGAGTCTGATGAAGGCCATAGGGCCGAAACGTTACTAAAATTTAATGCTCTACATATAAGCCTACCACGTGAAATATACTACGTGAAATAAAGATCAACGATTTTGTGCATCACTACAATAGTGGAAATCCTTTATTTATGCTATATATGGAGTAGGACCCTACTTCCACTACCTATTTTAGGAGTGCTATCCACACTTTTGATTTAAATAAATCAGGTCTGGTTACCCCCCCCCCCTTCCCCCCATACCATGGCCCATCATGACGACCCCTATCTTTCATATGTCCTATTAGGGTCAGTTCACACTGCTTAATTTGGAGCTGTTTTTGAGAATTTCTGCCTCAAAGACAGATCCAAAAGCAACTTCAAAAACACCTTAAAATCCATCCATCAATTTTTTTCAGTGCTGTTTTTTTCTGCTAACTGAAAAAAGAAGAACTCTGCCGTACCTTGAGGCAGAAATAATGCTCAATAATCCAATAAATTCAACGGGTTGCCTTGAAAAATGCCTTTAAAAAAGGCTTAAAAAAAGTGCTGAATTAAAAAAAAAAAAAAAAACACTTAAAAAAAAACAAAGTTGCTTTTTTAAGCTTGACAAAAGAAGCAGTGTAAATCCACCCTTAAAGGGATTGTGCTATTATGGACACTTATCTCCTATCCACAGGACAGGGGGATAGAGGCACAATCACTGGGTCCTCCAGTGTTCAGGAGGATGGGGGACCGAAAGTCCCTCTAAGGTCTCCTTGTGAGTAGAGTGCCAGTGTGCTTGCGTGACTGGTGCTCCATTTACTTCTATGGGGTTGATGGATCGATAGGTTCCTAGGAGCCCTGACAGTTTTCTATACTATGTTTTATAGATAGGTTCCTAGGAGCCCTGACAATTTTCTATACTATGTTTTATAGATAGGTTCCTAGGAACCCTAAGAGTATTCTACACTATGTTTTATAGATAGGTTCCTAGGAGCCCTAAGAGTGTTCTACACTATGATTTATAGATAGGTTCCTAGGATCCCTGACAGTATTCTACACTATGTTATATAGATAGGTTCCTAGGAGCCCTGAGAGTGTTCTACATTATGATTTATAGATAGGTTCCTAGGAGCCCTAAGAGTATTTTACACTATGTTTTATAGAAAGGTTCCTAGGAGCCCTAAGAGTGTTCTACACTATGTTTTATAGATAGGTTCCTAGGAGCCCTAAAAGTATTCTACACTATGATTTATAGATAGGTTCCTAGGAGCCCTAAAAGTATTCTACACTATGTTTTATAGATAGGTTCCTAGGAGCCCTGAGAGTATTCTACACTATGTTTTATAGATAGGTTCCTAGGAGCCCTAAGAGTATTCTACACTATGTTTTATATATAGGTTCCTAGGAGCCCTAAGAGTGTTGTACACTATGTTTTATAGATAGGTTCCTAGGAGCCCTAAGAGTGTTCTACACTATGTTTTATAGATAGGTTCCTAGGAGCCCTAAGAGTATTCTACACTATGTTTTATAGACAGGTTCCTAGGAGCCCTGAGAGTGTTCTACACTATGTTTTATATATAGGTTCCTAGGAGCCCTAAGAGTATTCTACACTATGTTTTATAGATAGGTTACTAGGAGCCCTAAGAGTATTCTACACTATGTTTTATATATAGGTTCCTAGGAGCCCTAAGAGTGTTCTACACTATGTTTTATAGATAGGTTCCTAGGAGCCCTAAGAGTGTTCTACACTATGTTGTATAGATAGGTTCCTAGGAGCCCTAAGAGTGTTCTACACTATGTTTTAAGCCTTTTTAAGGTGTGGCTTGTACCAAACTTATTCGACCCGAAACAAATCTTCTATCTGAGCCAACCAAACCCACAACAAAACTAATCCCGAGAGGTTCTCCTTTCTTTAAATACAAACCATTATCTATACATAGGTCTATGCTATGCCCTCTCTGCAAACATCATCATATATTTGAGGCCATGTCTACCTCAGCAACCTATTTTTTTTTTTATGGCCAAAGCGACCAATAAGGTTGCAGCTTCCTTATTTTCTAGTGTAGGATATAAGATGTAATTGGTCGCCATGGGCAGCGCCTCCACTCTTTGCCTGAGTATATTAGGGTATTAAAGCTCATCTGGTGCTCTGCTCATTGAACTCCCGGGAGCCCCTTTATAAATGTTCTCATTTCAACCTCAATGCCAGTAAGTAAGCCTGGCCGCTGTTCAGCTCTGCAGTAAACAGTTTTCCACATGCATTCACGATAAAAATCATCTTCACTTCCTCTAATCCCTTCCAATTTGATGAAGTTATTTTTGGTCTAACGGATTTGTGAAATTTCATAAGAGAGAATCCGAGCTGTTCTGTTTCCAAACCTAATTAGCATCGGCGTTAATCCGCTCCTCATTAGCATGCAAAGTGAATATTTGTCAGTTTTTATGGTGCATCGAAAGGTCGGAGGTAATTTCATAGGGTGCGGAGGGATCTGATGCCAGTATTTAGGCTGCCAGCTTATCTTGGCCTTTATCTTGAAGGAGTTCTCCAAGAATAAAGTAACACAGCAAGGGAGGATGAGTCGATCAACGATGTAACTCGTAGATTTGGGCCTGTTCGCATTGGCGAACTATATGCTAAAGCGATCATTTTCTCCTAATCATTTCACTGCTTGTCGGCAGCTAGGGGCGTAGCTATAGGGGGTGCAGCGATGGCCGTTGCTACCGAGCTCTGGACCTCAAGGGGGCTCCAAAAGTCTCTCTGGTACATAAAAAATTCCACTATTCTAATCTATTCTGTCACAAGATAAGTAGGGGCCCCATTACAGAATCTGCATTGGGACTCAGGAGCTTCCAGTTTCGCCTCTGGCGGCAGCACACCTCTACATGCCCTTTTACACAGTTCGATGCTCTGCTGACTAAGGGGCTGTTCACATAGAGGAATTTGCAGCGGATTTTGAGGTAAATTTCATCCCAAAATGAGTTCCAAATTCCGTCCAGAATCTGAGAGGCAGCACACTGAAAAAAAGTTGTGTCCTGTCTGATCTGGCGTGCTTTCTGCAGCAGAATCACTGGCACATAACCTCATTGTATAAGGCTAATCATGGGTGCAAACTCAGGCCAAAAACCCAAGATTCAGCCTTGGCTTTACACCACAGGCCTAGTTTTTGAAGAGGAACGCCTTGTGTGTGAACATAAGGTGATTTTTTTTTGTGCCGCAGAAAAGATGTGATCAGCCAATAAACAAGAGATTGCTTATTTGTCGGGTGGTCACTTAGATCGTCCCTACAAACATTCATTCCCAATAATTGGCCCAATAATGGACACTAGTCATAGCGTCTTAAAGGGGTTGTATAGGTCCAAATCGATTTTTCATAAACTGGGGCCCCGCACAGATCAGACTCTCTTATTTAACTCATAGCCCTCAATACAGCCCCATCCACTGTATGGTGGTGGTTTTGGGGAAGTGCAACGCCGCACCTACTGCTCGATTAGGAGCAGCCTGCACTTCCTCCCTGTCCACTACTATAGCTTCTGTTTTCCATGTGTCGGACTTCTGCATATCACATACTGATTCGATTTGGGGCCAGAAAACCTGTAAAGGGGATGTCCCAGAATAAAACAGTTTTTTCTCTGGAGGCCAGGGAAGCTGAAAAAAAAAAACATACTCACCTGTACCCGTAACAAGCCCCGGGGCGCTGCAGGTCCAGATAGCGGTGAATTGGGTCATTTGGGTGCTACTGGTGTCCATCATATGACATCATATGATGACGTACATCATATGATCTGACAACCCGATTTTTCTGCTTCTGTGGAGGAACCAGACTTCCCCTTATACATATGCAATCAGCTTGGCTGAGCATGCATGTGTTCTCGATGGAGAGAGGAGAATAAGCTGGTGCCAGACACATCTGGTGATGGGTTGCCTCCCAAGACAATGGAGGATCGGGCATCTTAAATGGAACCTGTTGTGGATGACATTCATCTAATGTGTATGACCGAGATTACACATATAAATGATAGATGAATATTCACCTAAAATTTTAGAAAGATCTTTATCATAAAATCCTGATGGAAAAAAAAATTGATTGGTTATTGCCTACTTGGAAAATCAGATATTCTTTAATATGATATATTATAATAATGTGATATCTGTCAGACTATGATAAGCATATCCAGCGCTCGTAAATCCGCTTGAGATATACCATCCGACGAGACAAATTTTTTTTTCTCAAAAAAAAAAAAAAGATGTTCTCCAACCGTCAGAGCGTTTCACGAGCCGTCTCCCTGATTAGACAACAATCTGCGGGGATATTTATAGCATGAGATAAAATATTGCTGTATGTGCACTTCCCGCTACATCAGATGAGGTCAAGTCGAAAATCAAGTGGCAGCTCCCCGGAGCCTCAATCAGAAAGCTGCAACTGTGCGCGACAACATGGACCAGCACAGACCATGACAAGGAAATATAAACTGGCCTATTTATTTTTGTTCTATCTATCTATCAATCTCATATCTTTCTATCTATCTATCTATCTATCTATCTACATATCTTTTCCATATCTATCCCATATCTATCTCATATCTATCTATCTATTCCATATCTATCTATCTATCTATCTATCTATATATCTGTGAACCGAGAGCAAGGCAGGTGGTTTGGACTCCGCAACCAGAAATGAACGCACACGCGGTAGTTCAAGAAAAGAATATATATTTACTATAAGTTAATAAAGGCTATTTGAAGGTAAAATGACAGGGATATAGACAAGCAAAATATACAATATAGCATGAACAATTTCAAGGCAAATTCTGCAATGGTTTCTACTTTTACTCTGTCCACTTCTGCAGTATGGACACTGAATGAACAATATACTCAAAACTATCCCTAACTGACCCTGACATCACATTTGGGTGCACCCCCTTTTCCCCAGTGGTCCAGGTGGACCGCTTACAGTCCGTAGAAGCGCGCGGTGGGGCCCAAAGTCGTTCCTTTCTTTTATAGCGAAACGTCCTCTCCTCACGGTTATCAGGATCTTGGGAGAAATGAAGTCCTCTTTAACAGGGAAACCCAATGAATGCAATGTAATCCAACAGCAGATTCCACTCAGCACACTGACAGTCCTGCCGAATCCATACACTGAGCTGGGATGTAAGCCGGGGTTTAGCAGGTGCTGTCCAGTACATCAACAGCACTGCGAGTCTCTATCTGTGGTATCCATATACACAGTCACAATGTCAGTCTCACTGATCAGCCACTGAGCACAGTTCCTTTCACGTGGACTCACTAGTCCTGTTGTCTCTTTACACTCTGTTTGTCTCTGGACCAAGATACAGCTTAGCTGTACAGAAAAATCTCCACACCAGTTCAATACAACACTTGCTAAGATGGCTGCTGCTCTCTGTCTCGTCACTTCCTGCTTCTCTGCTCACATTCTGTCTGCAGAACAGGCAAGCTGACATAAAAGGGGGGGGGGAGTCACTCCAGCATCATGTCACAATTACAATGGCTGCTGTCTTAAAGGAACAGAATCACAGAAATACATTCAACATTAACAGTTTATACAGACAAATGAAGCTTAGGACAACATTGGCTGTCTCTTACATATCTTTTCCATATCTATCTCATATCTATCTATTCCATATCTATCTATCTATCTATCTATCTATCTATCTATCCCATATATATATCTCATATCTATCTATCTATCTATCTATCTATCTATCTATCTATCTATCTCATATCTATCTATAATAATAATTAACTTTATTTATATAGAGCCAACATATTCTGTAGCACTTTACAAATCAGAATCTATCTATTTCATATCTATCTATCTATCTATCTATCTATCTATCTATCTATTCCATATCTATCTATCTATCTCATATCTATCTATCTATATGTATATATGTATATATATTTCACCCTATCTATCTAGATGTACAATATTTTAGCAGTTTTTGTTATTTTTAATTAAAGGGAATCTGTCACCAAGACAAGATCCTTAAAGGGGTTGTCCAGGAATTGGAGCAATCCATACTCACCTGTAACCGACACTACATTGCCCGCTGTTGATGTCCATTCAGTCTTGTGCTGACGCCTTGTAACCGGAAGTCCTGCATGTCATGTGACCAGCGAGACCTATCAATGGCCTCAGGGGTCACAGGAGAGGGACCAGTGACATCACCAGTGACTGCTGAGGTCACTGATTAGTGTCAGAAGTTATGTGAGACGCAGGACTTACAGCAACTAGACGCTGGCACAAGACTTTTTATTTTACACCTCCCCCGGCCTCCACACAGGTAGCTCCAATTCCTGGACAACTCCTTTAATATTACAGAAATTAACAACCACCAAACTAGAGGGCGCTCTAAATAACTCTCTGACTATAAAATAGCTTGTTATATATGTCGCACACTCAGTGAGCCCATTCAGCACAACCAAGACGGGCAGTATGAGATTTTTGTCACCTCTTTGACCATAAGCATCAGATTTTTTGGAATCTCCATTAAGTTTGTTTGTCTGACATTTATTCTTCCTAGCCCTGAATACATATACATTTTTGAGTTGGCCGAGCAGTCATGTGCTATCAATGGGTGAAGGGAGTAATCTGCTGCCAGACACTGGGGAAGAAAGGATTGGCTATTCTGAAATCAAAGCTTGACCCTTCTACAGGGGAAGAGACAGAAAAGTCCCAAACTCTATACATGAGATAGCTCTTCCACCAAAATCAGTGGGTTTGGCCGATGTACGCGTGCCTTAACAGAAATCTTTTATCCATGGTTGTAACTACTGGGGTAGCAGGTACAGCAGTTGCTGTTGGGTCCATTTCTACTTAGCCATAAGGTTCAGTTAGTGATGGTTATGGATGATGAAAGGGGGTGTAAAAACACCATTCCAAGTTTTACAATAGAGTTTCCTCTGCATTATCTATCATTATCTATTCTCTTCTGCATTACTTTTTGCATTATCTGTAACATCTCTGTACACATTATCCCACTATTTTGATATCCCTGTGTGTATTGTTCATATAGTGCGAGATCACTGAACACAGTGATCCCCGTACTATGACATCACTGTGTGTATTATCCCTGTACTGTGACATCACTGTGTGTATTATCCCTGTACTGTGACATCACTGTGTGCTTTATTCTTATACTGTGAGTTCACTGCGTACATTATCCCTGTACTATAACATCACTGTGTTTATCATCCCTGTACTGTGACATCACTGTGTGTATTATCCCTGCACTGTGACATCACTGTGTGCTTTATCCCCTTCCTGTGACATCACTGTGTTTATTATCTCTGTACCTCCTGCACGCTCGACCCCATCCAGTCACACCTCATCCCCAAACTCTCTGAAGTCATTACTCCTGCCCTAACCCATCTCGTCAACCTACCAATCCCTTACCAATGGATCCTTCCCTTCTGCCTTCAAACATGCTACCGTCACACCTATACTTAAGAAACCCTCCCTTGACCTGTCCTCTCCAGCCAACTATCGCCCCATCTCACTGCTCCCATACGCCTCAAAATTGCTGGAGCAACACGTCCACTCTGAACTGTCCTCCTATGTCTCGTCCAATGTGCTCTTTGACAGACTACAGTCAGGCTTCAGACCCCATCACTCCACAGAAACTGCCCTAACCAAGGTCACTAATGACCTTCTAACCGCCAAAGCCAAACGTCACTATTCTGTCCTCCTCCTCCTTGACCTCTCCTCTGCCTTTGACACAGTTGACCATTCCCTCCTGCTTGAAACGCTTTCATCCCTTGGCATCTCTGACTTGGCCCTTTCCTGGATCTCCTCAAACCTCACCAACCGCACATTCAGCGTCTCCCACTCACACACCACCTCCCCCGCCATGCCCTCTTTCTGTAGGTGTCCCCCAAGGCTCCGTCCTAGGACCACTCTTGTTCTCCATCTACACCCTAAGCCTTGGCCAACTCATAGAATCCCATGGTTTCCATTATCACTGCTATGCTGACGACACCCAAATATATTTCTCTGGTCCAGACATTACCTGCCTGTTGTCCAGAGTCCCAGAATGTCTAGCAGCCGTAGCCTCCTTTCTCTCCTCCCGCTTTCTCAAACTCAACATGGAGAAAACGGAGTTCATAATCTTTACCCCTCCACGCATGACCCCCTTACCTGACCCATCTATCAAAATTAATGGAACCACTCTCACCCCAGTCCCACAGGCCCGCTGCCTTGGGATAACCCTAGACTCTGACCTATCCTTCAAGCCTCATATTCAAACCCTCAACACCTCCTGCCGCCTCCAACTCAAGAACATCCACCGAATCCGCTCCTTCCTCACTCCTGAAACTACAAAGATGCTAGTCCACTCCCTCATAATCTCCCGCTTAGACTACTGTAACACCCTTCTCCATGGCCTCCCAGCTAACACTCTCGCCCCCCCTCCAGTCCACCTTAAACTGTGCTGCTCGCTTAATACACCTCTCCCCCCATTCTTCATCAGCCACCCCCCTCTGCCAATCCCTTTACTGGCTGCCCATCGCCCAGCGAAGAGAGTTCAAATTACTAACGCTGACATACAAAGCCATCCACAACCTGTCCCCTCCATATATCTCCGACCTAATCTCCCGCTACCTGCCCGCATGTAACCTCCGATCCTCCAAAGACCTCCTACTCCGCTCTGCTCTCATCCGCGACTCACACAATCGTCTCCAAGACTTCTCCCGTGCATCCCCCATACTCTGGAACTCACTACCAAGACACATAAGACTGACCCCCACAGTCACAAGCTTCAAGAAGGCCCTGAAGACTCACCTATTCAGGAAGGCCTACAACCCCCAATAACACTACTGTCACCACACCACCACCTGTACTGCCTCTACCCCCACCTTCTGTCTCTATCAATCTTCCCTCATAGATTTTAAGCCCTTGCGGGCAGGGCCCTCTATTCCACTGTGCCAGTTGGTCTCTGTTAGCATTATCTGTTTTGTATATCTGGTGTACTGTATGTAAATCCGCAAATGTAAAGCACCATGGAATTAATGATGCTATATAAATAAACAATAATAATACTGTGACATCACTGTTTATTATCTGTGTATTGTAGCCTCATTGTGTTTATTTTGCTTGTACTGTGACATCCCTGTGTTTATTATTCATGTACTGTGACATTACTGTGTACATTATCCCTGTACTGTGACATCACTGTGTGTATTATCTCTGTACTGTGAGATCACTGTTTATTATCTGTGTATTGTGGCCTCATTGTGTTTATTTTGCTTGTACTGTGACATCCCTGTGTTTATTATCCCTGTATTGTGACATCACTGTGTGTATTATCCCTGCACTGTGACATCACTGTGTATATTATCCCTGTACTGTGACATCCCTGCGTACATTATCCCTGCACTGTGACATCACTGTGTATATTATCCCTGTACTGTGACATCCCTGTGTACATTATCCCTGCACTGTGACATCACTGTGTGTATTATCCCTGTACTGTGACATCACTGTGTGTATTTTCCCTGTACTGTGACATCACTGTGTGTATTATCCCTGTACCGTGGCATCACTGTGTGTATTTTCCCTGTACCGTGACATCACTGTGTGTATTATCCCTGTACCGTGACATCACTGTGTGTATTATCCCTGTACTGTGACATCACGGTGTTTATTATCCCTGTACTGTGACATCACGGTGTTTATTATCCCTATGCTTGTGCTGTCACACACTTTGTGTATAGTATGAAAACCAAAATAATCCTCAAGTTTTGTTTTCATGTTCTGACATGAAGGTGGTCATGGTGGAGTGGTGCCCCATTACAAGTCTTACTATGTCTATTTAGGTTATTTTCTCTGGGAGTTGATAGACATTCCCAGGGGACACTTTTGCCGGATATCCATGGTCCCCTATTTGGCACTTACCTATTAGAGAACACACTTTACTTGTTTAGGATACATTCACTAGCAAAGGGCACTAGCGCCATATCTAAACTCAAGTATACACATACTCAAACGCCTTGTAGGTGCAGTTATGCCCATCCGTCCAACATTAAACATATTCTGCCCCTTGAAAGCCAAATTCCCTTTAGTCTCATACATTAGATTAGATAGATTAAAATTCTTAAACACTTACAGTATGTGTATCGATCCAGAAGCAAATGACCTTCAGATATTTCCCTGGCTATCCTCCAGGGGTAAACATATGGTTGTAAAACCTAAGTTAAACATTAATTCACTGTATCCAGAAGCAAAGTGTTTTTTTCCCATTTTTAGCTCTTCAAAAAGTGAGTCCTAAGAATTAAAGAATCGCTCCATTCAAAAAAATATTTCTTCTGTCCGTTGAAAATGAGTTATGTGTTCCCCTCTGGAGCGCTGACCTCCTCTCTGTTCCTCTGGCACAGACATTGGGGGAGATTTATTAATTTATTGTGACAAAAATAGTCACAAGTGGTGTTTTGTCCAAAAAGGGGGCATGGTGAGAGAGTGCTGGGGGCGGAGCCATTGGCTCCCACCAGATTTAGCATCATTTATACCCAAAAACTGGTGTAAATGATGCCTGAAATCTATACCATCTATGAACTGATGTAGATTTCAGTGCATAAATCAGGATCATCCTCTGCTGGCGATGGAAATATGAAGACCTGTATATGAAAACTTCTGTCTTCATGATTCTCTCCCAGTGTCCTGTATGAACAGGAGGTCAGACTCACAATGCAAGTCTATTAGAGCCTCAATCTCACTCCCACAGACCTGCACTGTGAGTTTGACCTCCTGTTCATAAACACTGTGTGCATCAGAGTAACAGAGAGAAGGTCAGTGCTCCAGAAAGGAGCACATAACTTCAAAATCAAGATCTCAATAAGTTATTCAATAAAAAATACACACAGGTTTCTTTTCAAATGGGGGGCAAAATCTTTTGAAGGGGCTATTCACATCACATTTTGATTATCCCCATAATGGATCAGTTCTGCAGATGCAAATTATGGATACTAAAAATGGATGCAGATGATCATCATGATACTGGAGTCCAGTTTTCTTTTACCACTGTCTATCTATGTATCTAACTAGGTAAAAAGTATGAAAACCCTTTAAGGCACGCCTCCATTCCCATGAACCCACACCCCTAATTACAAAGTCCCACCCACTTGTCAAGCCAGTCAAAAAGATTTGATATCAAACTAGATGTGCTAAAATGCACCATTTTTTTTTTTACCCAGAGTTTGGTCACCACCATACTAGTAGATCTGCCTCACAGAGTATATATGTACTGTATTTTATATATATCTAATATATTACATATATTTAATATGGAGTCCCCCTTTAAATTTGCCTTTGATCTTCTGTGATGTTCTCCTTTATGATCTGCTAGTGAAAATGTTGTAGTTCTGTAGGGAGGATAGCCACCGGTGGTCTCTTAGTAGCCTGCAGCCACAGTTTGGGGGCGCTATTACACACATCACAACATACGGTATATAGTATTGTATTTATGACCGCAACAATAAGCCCTCCTATAGGTCAGAAGGTCCTTTAGGTCTTCCGGCATAGGGGTCTGATCACGACTACAGCCTCCGCAACCCCCATAGCTACACCAGCGTTACTCGCCACAAATGACTGAATTCTCCATGTACTTCGTATTAGCACGGCGGACCCGCAGAGTCACATGATAGCGGCTTGCGCAGGGACCCAGGGCTGGCACAGTAAGATAAGATTGAAGGAGACAGAGCAGTGTTGAGGGCTGCAGGCTGCTGCTGCCTCCCCCTCCCCCCACCTCCTGTTCCGCTCTACATTATAATTTTCTGTCTGCGGCCTTCTCACATACGCACTACAAACGGGACTTTTTATGTTTTACAAATATTACAGCTGACGGTCGCAGGAGTATACCTTCTGTATACAGGAAGGCGACCTGTAGGCTACCAACGGCAGTAGAACTGAAAGTCCCAGCATTCCAAGTCAGAAGCTCTTATTACATAGGGGCAATTTACAGAGAGTGGGAAAACTGACAGTAGGAGCATGCTGGGTCTTGTAGTGGCTCATTTAGACAAGCTCTAGGTTAGCGGTTCCCAACCGGGGCTCTGCGCAGGTCCTGAATCTGTATCTGATGCCAGGACGTGTGTGCTGGGCCCTAAAAACAAGAGAGGCCAGAAGTAAGAAGAGGTCCGTAGATTGTCTGACATGGGGTCTGAATGATATAAGGATCAAATCTGATCTGAATTCATTCAAGGATCTAATCTGGGGTCTGAATGATTTTGGGGTCTGATTTAGGAGTCTGAATAATATTAGGATCGGATCTGAAGTCTGAATTAATTCATGGATCTAATCTGCGGTCTAAATTAGTTAGGGGTCTGATACAGGGCTCCGGTATTGGGTCTGATAAATGTAGTGGTTTCATCTGAGGTGTCAATTAGTTCATTGGTCTGATTTGGGGTCTAAATTTATTTAGGTGTCTGACACAGGGGTCTAGTATGAGGGTTGATAAATTTTGGGGTCTGGTTTGGGGTCTGATGTCTAATATAGGACTCTGGTCTGGGATCTGAATTCATTTTGGGTCTGATGTCTAAATTCATTTTGAGTCTGATGTTTGGGGTCTGCATTCATTTTGGGTCTGATGTCTGGGGTCTGAATTCATTTTGGGTCTGATGTCTGGGGTCTGAATTCATTTTGGGTCTGATGTTTGGGGTCTGCATTCATTTTGGGTCTGATGTCTGGGGTCTGAATTCATTTTGGGTCTGGGGTCTGAATTCATTTTGGGTCTGGGGTCTGAATTCATTTTGGGACTGATGTCTGGGGTCTGCATTCATTTTGGGTCTGATCTCTGGGGTCTGAATTCATTTTGGGTCTGGGGTCTGAATTCATTTTGGGTCTGGGGTCTGAATTCATTTTGGGTCTGATCTCTGTAGTCTGAATTCATTTTGGGTCTGATGTCTGGGTCTAAATTCATTTTGAGTCTGATGTTTGGGTTCTGCATTCATTTTGGGTCTGATCTCTGGGGTCTGAATTCATTTTGGGTCTGATGTTTGGGGTCTGAAATTCATTTTGGGTCAGATGTCTGGGGTCTGCATTCATTTTGGGTCTGATGTTTGGGGTCTGAATTCATTTTGGGTCTGATGTCTGGGGTCTGAATTCATTTTGGGTCTGATGTTTGGGGTCTGAATTCATTTTGGGTCTGACGTTTGGGGTCTGCATTCATTTTGGGTCTGATGTTTGGGGTCTGCATTCATTTTGGGTCTGATGTCTGGGGTCTGAATTCATTTTGGGTCTGGGGTCTGAATTCATTTTGGGTCTGGGGTCTGAATTCATTTTGGGACTGATGTCTGGGGTCTGCATTCATTTTGGGTCTGATCTCTGGGGTCTGAATTCATTTTGGGTCTGGGGTCTGAATTCATTTTGGGTCTGGGGTCTGAATTCATTTTGGGTCTGATCTCTGTAGTCTGAATTCATTTTGGGTCTGATGTCTGGGTCTAAATTCATTTTGAGTCTGATGTTTGGGTTCTGCATTCATTTTGGGTCTGATCTCTGGGGTCTGAATTCATTTTGGGTCTGATCTCTGGGGTCTGAATTCATTTTGGGTCTGATGTTTGGGGTCTGAAATTCATTTTGGGTCAGATGTCTGGGGTCTGAATTCATTTTGGGTCTGATGTTTGGGGTCTGCATTCATTTTGGGTCTGATGTTTGGGGTCTGAATTCATTTTGGGTCTGATGTCTGGGGTCTGAATTCATTTTGGGTCTGATGTTTGGGGTCTGAATTCATTTTGGGTCTGACGTTTGGGGTCTGCATTCATTTTGGGTCTGATGTTTGGGGTCTGCATTCATTTTGGGTCTGAAGTCTGCATTCATTTTACTGCATTTTCGATATTACATCCATATTAATGGGTGGAGGTTTAAAAAGATAATTTTTGAAGATATTCCTCAATGGTAATGGCTGAAAAACCCTACTGTAGGCAATGTGAGGGGTGACGGTTTCCCAGTCAGGATGATGAATGGCCGCATAGAGGTGAGGGCAGCCTGTGCATTTTGTCCCCTGCTCTCCATGGATTTAGTGGGGGCTATGGGCTTATCAGTTCCTCCAGGTGACCAGAGGCCTGCTAGTATCCAGCTATAGTGGACACTGTGTAATGCTCCATAGCATTGCTGCACGAATAGTGAGCACTTGGTAATGCGTCCCCAGTAATACCAGATGATCTGGATCCCAAACAACTAGGGGGATGTCTCAACATGGCAGCCACTTTTTAAAGGAGGAGATATCCATATTGGAAATTCTTCAGCAGACCCCCTTGACCAGTCAAAGATATAGCTGTATAGGATATAGGGTGTGCAGAAGTGGCTCATAGGCCCCTCCGCATATAAGTGGCCCTTGTTACTGATTCTGTATTGGGTCAAAGGAGCTTCAGGTTTGTCTTGAGACTGTATGAATTGTGGGGGGACTACAAGTATCAGCCAGCTTAGGCAGAGCATAATTGGGACTTTTAGTTCCACCTGGAGCATGTAAGAAGCTGTCCTCTATCACACAATGTCATTCAGTATGTTTCTAAAGGTCGTATTTAGCATTTTCTTTGCCTTCAGCACATCATGGAGCTATTACACAGTGTGATCAGAACACCCACACATATATCATTATACGGTAATATGGACACTGTGAACGGTAAGATTTTCCAGGGTAGGGTGGAAACGCATAGGTTATATTACTATATTGTATGTGGAGAACAGACCTGTATCCTGCTCTTATTTACCATGATAAATGTCTATTGTTCTAGAAATCTATCACCAGGGCATCCAGCTTATCTTTATTTGCTGTGCAGGTCTGTGCAGTCTATTGTTCCCTGTTATCAGCCAATTCAGGCTGGGAAAGGTTGAATGTGCTGTTCTTCTATAAATTATGACTTTACTACTACTTTATGTCACATATCTCTGGTGCTGAGACCTTCCAGGAACATATCATTTTACAGTTTATAGACAGAGTTAGAATTAATCTACATAAAAAGTATCTGTAATTATATTATTACATTACTTATCCTGTATTATACTCCAGAGCTGTACTCACTATTCTGCTAGTGCGGTCACTGTGTACATACATTACATTACTTATCCTGTACTGATCCTGAGTTACATCCTGTATTATACTCCAGAGCTGCACTCACTATTCTGCTGGTGCAGTCACTGTGTACATACATTACATTACTTATCCTGTACTGAGCCTGAGTTACATCCTGTATTATACTCCAGAGCTGCGCTCACTATTCTGCTGGTACAGTCACTGTGTACATACATTACATTACTTATCCTGTACTGATCCTGAGTTACATCCTGTATTATACTCCAGAGCTGCACTCACTATTCTGCTGGAGCAGTCACTGTGTACATACATTACATTACTTATCCTGTACTGATCCTGAGTTACATCCTGTATTATACTCCAGAGCTGCACTCACTATTCTGCTGGTGCAGTCACTGTGTACATACATTATATTACTTATCCTGTACTGATCCTGAGTTACACCCTGTATTATACTCCAGAGCTGCGCTCACTATTCTGCTGGTGCAGTCACTATGTACATACATTATATTACTTATCCTGTACTGATCCTGAGTTACATCCTGTATTATACTCCCGAGCTGCACTCACTATTCTGCTGGTGCAGTCACTGTGTACATACATTACATTACTTATCCTGTACTGATCCTGAGTTACATCCTGTATTATACTCCAGAGCTGCACTCACTATTCTGCTGGTACAGTCACTGTGTACATACATTACATTACTTATCCTGTACTGATCCTGAGTTACATCCTGTGTTATACTCCAGAGCTGCACTCACTATTCTGCTGGAGCAGTCACTGTGTACATACATTACATTACTTATCCTGTACTGATCCTGAGTTATATTATATCCTGTATTATACTCCAGAGCTGCACTCACTATTCTGCTGGTGCACTCACTGTATATATACATTACATTACTGATCCTGAGTTATATCCTGTATTATACTCCAGAGCTGCACTCACTATTCTGCTGGTGCAGTCACTGTGTACATACATTACATTACTTATCCTGTACTGATCCTGAGTTACATCCTGTGTTATACTCCAGAGCTGCACTCACTACTCAACTAAGCTATTATGAGTGTACATACAGTAGGTACGGAAAGTATTCAGACCCCTTTAAATTTTTCACTCTTTGTTTCATTGCAGCTCACCATCTTGACAGAAAAAAACAGAAATGTAGATATTTTTGCAAATTTATTGAAAAAGAAAAACTGAAATCTCCCATGGCCATAAGTATTCAGGCCCTTTGCTCAGTATTGAGTAGAAGCCCCTTCCTTTTGAGCTAGTACAGCCAGGAGTCTTCTTGGGAATGATGCAACAAGTTTCTCACATCTGGATTTGGGGATCCTCTGCCATTCTTTCTTGCAGATCCTCTCCAGTTCCGTCACGTTGGATGGTGAACGTTGGTGGAGCCATTTTCAGGCCTCTCCAGAGATGCTCAATTGGGTTGAGGTCAGGGCTCTGGCTGGGCCAGTCAGGAATGGTCACAGAGTTGTTCTGAAGCCGCTCCTTTGTTATTTTAGCTGTGTGCTTAGGGTCATTGTCTTGTTGGAAGGTGAACCTTCGGCCCAGTCTGAGGTCCAGAGCACTCTGGAAGAGGTTTTCTTCCAGGATATCTCTGTACTTGGCCGCATTCATCTTTCCTTCAATTGCAACCAGTCGTCCTGTCCCCCATAGCATGATGCTGCCACCGCCATGTCTCACTGTTGGGATTGTATTGGGCAGGTGATGAGCAGTGCCTGGTTTTCTCCACACATACCACTTAGAATTAATGCCAAAATGTACAATCTTCATCTCATCAGACCAGAGAATCTTATTTCTCATAGTCTGGGAGTCCTTCATGTGTTTTTTGGCAAACTCTATGCGGGCTTTCATATGTCTTGCACTGAGGAGAGGTTTCCTTCGGGCCACTCTGCCATAAAGCCCCAACTGGTGGAGGGCTGCAGTGATAGTGACTGTGTGGAACTTTCTCCCATCTCTGGAGCTCAGCCACAGTGATCTTTGGGTTCTTCTTTACCTCTCTCACCAAGGCTCTTCTCCCACGATTGCTCAGTTTGGCAGGACGGCCAGGTCTAGGAAGAGTTCTGGTCGTCCCAAACTTCTTCCATTTAAGGATTATGGAGGCCACTGTGCTCTTAGGAACCTTGAGTGCTGCAGACATTCTTTTGTAACCTTGGCCAGATCTGTGCCTTGCCACAATTCTGTCTCTGAGCTCCTTGGGCAGTTCCTTTGTCCTCATGATTCTCATTTGCTCTGACATGCACTGTGAGCTGTGAGGTCTTATATAGACAGGTGTGCGCCTTTCCTAATCAAGGCCAATCAGTTTAATTAAACACAGCTGGACTCCAATGAAGGAGTAGAACCATCTCAAGGAGGATCAGAAGGAAATGGACAGCATGTGAGTTAAATATGAGAGTCACAGCAAAGGGTCTGAATACTTATGACCATGTGATATTTCAGTTTTTCTTTTTTAATAAATTTGCAAAAATATCTACATTTCTGTTTTTTTTTCTGTCAAGATGGTGAGCTGAGTGTACATTAATGAGAAATAAAATGAACTTTTTTGCTTTTAGCAAATGGCTGCAATGAAACAGAGTGAAAAATTTAAAGGGGTCTGAATACTTTCCGTACCCCTGTAAACAGCAAGCAGCAGAATTGTGAAAGCAGCTCTGAAGTCTTAGGCAGGGTTCACACTACCGTTGGAGTCCGTTATGAATGTGTCCGTTAAAAAAAAAAAAACGAACACCTATCATAATGGACACTAATTGATGTTAATGTGTCTGTTTTTTTAACTTATCCAATTAATGGTTCAGTTAAAAAAATGGACACATTAGCATCAGTTAGTGTCCGTTAGCATCAGTTAGTGTCCGTTTTTTAACACTGTCTGTTTTTTTTTTTTGTCTTTGTTTCTGCTTTCTGAACATGTGCAGGAAAAAAACGGACATAAAATAACGGACAGTAACTGATGGCTTTCAGTTACTGTCCGTTATAAGTCCGTTACCCATAGACTTCAATGTTAAAAAAATAACGGACACTTGCTGTCCGTCAAGAATCCGTTTTTTTCAAACGGACAAAACGTCCTGCTTGTAGAATTTTTTGTCCGTGAAAAAAAACGGACTTCTGACGGATTTGTTGTAAACGGACACAAACGGACACAATATAAAAACCCATTGAAATGAATGGAAATTTTAACGGATTTCTGACGGTTCAGCTAGTGTCCGATGCTAAAATCTTGTAACGGACAATAGCAACGGACACTACTGACGGTCACCAACGGTAGTGTGAACGCCCCCTTACAGTAATGGAACATACAGCATTCACATAGCAAATACATATATAAATAATTTCAATTTCGTCGGACAAATGGCTTAACACTATTTTTAATTCATGAGGAAATTTTCATAAAACGTAAAGAGGAATTTCCTTCATCACCTTATTTTACTCCTGAACCCCACAAGATTGTTCTCCCTATGTTAGTGGGGGGTGCTATTTATAACATTGAACCCTGGCACTTCCGATTTTGCGTTTTTCCTCTCCGCTTTCCAACAGCCATAACTTTTTTATTTTTTGATTCACATATGAGTTATATGAGGGCTTATTTTTTGCAGGACAAATTATATTATTATAAATTATAAAAATTCAGAATGGAGTGTGTTAGAGTAATTCCATAGTTAATCTTATATGTTAATCTCATATAGTCATACATATATACTCATTATTATGAACCAATGTTTTAATGTTTGAGCAATACTTTTTATCTTCAGATCAGCCATGACCTCTCCCGGATATTCTTCATCTGTGCACATATTCTCATGTTTATACACAGTAAACAATTTGTACTGCCAACTTTTTGAGACAGTAAGACCGGACAGATATGGGTAAAGAATGTGAGGGAGTCAAGATTACTTCATCCATTATTGTTAAGTAATAAAAGAACTATTGTGTAACATAGTTAAGACGAATTCCCAGAATTTATGTAAAATCCTATATTTGTATGCCAATAACCCATCCCTAATTTACGTAATATGATTAATTACTACCGTTGTTTTATACCCTATAAAATAAAGGACCAGTGGTTTTCCAACAGGAGATCTCTGGCAGTTACTGACAGCTATCTTTGTCGTCTCTGTCTTATTGGCTTATACACTGGTACCGGTTACCTAATCTACCTGGGAGTTTTTTTCCGCGTTAACAGAGTGGAATTGGAAAAAAATGCAGTTGCACAATTTTCTTACAGACTTTGTTTTTACGTCGTTTACCCTGTGCTAAAAATGACAAGTTACCTATATTCTTTGGGTCAGTACGGTCACAGTGATACCAAATTTGTCTAGTTTTTATGTGTGGACACCTTTACAAAAATTCAAAACTTTGAAAAATATAAAAATTTCTTTCTGTCGTCATATTGTGACACCTGGAACTTTTTAATATTTCCATGTACCATGCTGTGTAATGGCTCATTTTTATCTGGGTAAGTTGTAGTTTTAATTAATATTTTTGGGATTGTATGACATTTTGATCACTATTTATTTAAATTTTTTTTGTGGGAGGGGAAACACCAAAACTATGGCAATTCGCATATTTAGATTTTTTTTCCCCCACTACACTGTTCACCGTATGAGATGAATATTTTTATAGTCAGGCATTTTTGGACTCAGAGATGTCTCATTTGTATATGTTAATTTGTTTTTTTTATTTGTAATTTAGGGAAAGGTGATTTAAATATTTATATTTTTTATGAAATTTTTTTATACCCTTTTTAAAATATGTATTTATATTTTTATCTTTTATTTTTAGACCCTCTATGGGATGTGAACCCTACCGGGTTTGATCGGGGCCACATATGGAGTGGGCTCAGCTGCTGAGTCCTCTCCATACAACCTTAGCAACACCATGACGTACAGGTACGTCACATATTGCTAAGAGGTTAAGGAGAGTCTGTCAGTAGTAAATTGGTTATAAACTTAATCCCAGTACCTTGTAGAACTGATTCTACGGTTTTCAGATATGTCTCTGTTTTTCAGCTTTGGAGCCCCGTGTTCATGTTAGTGTGTTCATATAACAGGGGAGCTGGTATGCTTTGCAGCAGCACCTTGACATTGTGTATGGCGGTATTATGTCTCTGTTTATGGAAGTACCCTAGAACCATTTCTATCAGTAGTTTGGCACTTTTATGGTGGCACAGCATGCTTTATTGTAGCACCATGACACTGTTTATAGCGGTATTATGTCTCTGTTTATGGAGGTTTCCTGGCACCATTTATATCAATAGTTTGGCACTGTTATGGGGGCACAACATGCTTTATCGAAACACCATGACACAGTGTATAGCGGTAGCGGTATTATGTCTCTGTTTATGGCTCTGGCACCATTTATATCAATATTTTTGCACTTAGATGGAGCCACTATGGCATGCTTTATAGAGGCACCTTGTAACTGTTTATATGAGTGCTTTGGCTGTTTTATGGGGTACTCTGGCATGTTTTATAGAAGCACCATGACATTATGTCTCTGTTTATGGCTCTGGCACCATTTATATCAATATTTTTGCACTTAGATGGAGCCACTATGGCATGCTTTATAGAGGCACCTTGTAACTGTTTATATGAGTGCTTTGGCTGTTTTATGGGGTACTCTGGCATGTTTTATAGAAGCACCATGACATTATGTCTCTGTTTATGGCTCTGGCACCATTTATATCAGTACTTTATGGAGACATTCAGCTATGCATTATAGAGGCACCTTTATGGGGACACTCTGGTGCTTTATAAAAACACTATGACACTGTTTATAGCAGTACTCTGTCTTTTTTATGATGGCACCATTTATATCAGTACTTTGGACCCTTTATGGAGGCACTCTGGCACTGATCCACCATGATATGTTTATAGTGGCACCCTGCCACTGTTTATAGCAGTACTCTGGTCTGTTTATAGGGGCACTACAGCACACTTCATAGAGGCACCCTAGACATATTTTAGCTCTGTGTTTAGGTGCACTCTGATTCTATTAATGGGGGCACTCTCTCAAACTTTAGTACTGTCAATGGGGGTAATTTCTTGTTCGCCCTGTAAATGGCAAATATTATGGGGATGAGGGCAAAAATTACTATTTGGCTCTGACCGATCAATGTGAGCGGGCAGAGCTGAGAACTTTAGGTATAATCATTTAGTATATATATATATATCTATATAGATAGATAGATGCAGTGGCTTGCAAAAGTATTCATACCCCTTGAACTTTTTAACATTTTTTCACCTTACAACCACAAACTTAAATGTATTTTCTTGAGATTTTAAGTGATGGACCAACACAAAGTAGCACATAATTATTAAGTGGAAGGAAAATGATACATGGTTTTCAAAATTTTAATCAAATAAAAATCTGAAAAGTGTGACGTGCAAAAGTATTCAGCCCCCTGTACTCTGATACCCCTAAATAAAATCCAGTGCAATCAGTTGCCTTTAAAAGTCACTTAATTAGTTAATAGAGTCCAGGTGTGTGCAATTTAGTCTCAGTATAAATACACCTGTTTTGTCAAGGCCTCAGTGGTTTGTTAGAGAACACTAGTGAACAAACAGCATCATAAAGACCAAGGAACTCACCAGACAGGTCAGTGAGAAAGTTGTGGAGAAATTTAAAGCAGGGTTAGCTTATAAAAACATATCCCAAGCTTTGTGCATCCCAAGGAGCGCTGTTCAATCCATCATTGAAAAAGTATTCTACAACTGCAAACCTACCAAGACATGAAAATTGCTGTTCACAGACGCTCTCCATCCAATCTGGTTGAGTTTGAGCTATGATGCAAAGAGTAATGGGCAAAAATCTCAGTTTCTAGATGGACAAAAATGGTAGAGACATACCCCAAAAGACTTGCAGCTGTAATTGCAGCGAAAGGTGGCTGTACAAAGTATTGATATAGGGGAGCTGAATACTTTTGCACGTCCCACTTTTCAGATTTTTATTTGATTAAAATTTTGAAAACCATGTATCATTTTTGTTCCACTTCACAATTATCTGCTACTTTGTGTTGGTCTATCACTTAAAATCTCAATAAATTACATTTAAGTTTGTGGTTGTAAGGTGATAAAATGTGAAAAAGTTCAATGAGTATGAATACTTTTGCAAGCCACTGTAGATAGATAGTATGTACTGGAGCAGCCATTTTGGGGTATTTTTTACTTTCCAATGCCCAAACAGGAAGTGAGTAAGAGTCTGTCCCTCTATGTAATGGCTGCCAGACCTGTTACTATAGCAACCTTATTCTCAAGCAGCTGGCTTCTTAATATGGCTGTGGCGACCATAAAGGGTAACAGGATACTTTGTCACAGTGCAACATCAAGAAGATATTCGCCGCCATTCACAGCTCCAGACCAAAAACTTGTAAGGTGTCAGCCATTTGCCTTACTGCCTAGGTTTGTGGATAGATGCAGTGAATGAAGAAGAGGTCATTTATATGCCATGTGGGCACTGCAAGGTTTTTGTTAGTAAGGCTAAGCCCCACGTAGCGGGCCGCAGCCAAAAAGCTCTGCGGGAAAAACCACGGCGGAAATGCATTGTGGTTTTTCCCACAGCGTTTTTCACAGAAATTCCGCAGAGTTTTCTTCTGCAGACTCTCTGCCTCTGTTATACCTATAGGGAAAACACCCAGGAGTCAACCCCCACCAATGTGGCACTCATGAGGTGGAATCCTCTTCCCTGTGCGGATGACGTCATGTTCATCGGTTACGTGGTAAAGCGGCAGCTCAGTCCCATCCAAGAGGCGCGCCACACATTCTGTCCATAGCAGACATCCCTTTAATAGCAGCACCACCCCTTTAAGTAGCGACAGGCTGCGTGTTGCTGTATTCTGCACCACGTCTTGTGCCGTTTTGTCAGAATATGTCAATATAAATGCGCATTATCCCTGCATTTGACTGTGTGTGGGTAGAGGACATAACCATTTCATTTTTCTCCGGTTGCCGATAGTCTGCCTCTGCTATCTCCGGATAATGAATTTTTCCTAGTGAAATAAATTCCACTCAGCTTATTTTGAGCGATTACATGATTTGGCCTCTGGCGTTTCTGCAGACGACGCGCTTAGAATAACCGCTTGCTTCTTGTTCCCTGTATTAATTTGTTTCGTTCTGTTTTTAGCTTGGAAAATTAGGAGGAAATGAAATTTCGCGGCAACATACCGATAATTGAGTTTTTTTTTTTTTCCACCTTAGTTTTATTATTTGTAGGTTACTTTTGCATGGAGACACATCATTGTTAGTATCGGTAAAAAAATGCATCATTACCCATTATGCTGAGATATTCAGAATATAGCTAAGATCCTTTGACCCGATCCTCCTAGATCAGTGATGGCGAACCTACGCGTGTCAAAGGTGACATGCCAAAACTTTTTGGGTGACATACATCAGCAGCTACTTATTGTGTTACTGCAATAAGCAGCCGATAATTTTTACTCACCTGTCCACCCTCCTGTCCAGGCTCCCGTCCGCTGCCTCCTCTAGGCAGTGCTACACTTACCTCATGACGCTGAAGAACGCCGGAACATTATGTACAGCATCCTGGCGTTCTTCAGCGTTGGCTACAGTGCACCCTGGAGGCGGTAGCGGGGGGCTGCCAGGACTGGAGCGTAGACAGGTGGGTAAAAATTATCGGCCACTACTCTGTGTGGGGAAAAAAGGGGGTCATATACTGCGGGTGGACTTTAAAAAAGGGGTCATATACTGTGTGTTGGGGGGTATAAAAGGGGGTCATAAACTGTGTGGGGGCCATAAATAGAGAGATCATATGCTGTGTGGGGGGGGGTTAAAAAAAGGTGGTCATATACTGTATGGGGTCCATGAAATGTGGTCATATTCAGTTCTTGCTGCATTTTTTTCTTCCCCTATAGGGAAAATCCCACAGCTAAAATTAACATGCTGCGTTTTTCAAAAATGCGTGGGTTTTTGACAAAACAGTTTTTCCGTAGCCTTTTATTTCCGCAATGTGTGAATGAGATTAATGAAATCTCATTCACTTTGCTGGTACGGTAAAACACAACGCTTTTTTAACCCGCTGTGTTTCAGCAGCAACCAAAAACATGGGGCCTTAGCCTAAGACGTTCTTTTTCAAAAACAGCTAAAAAAAATCACAATAATAATCTTACAAAAACTACAAATAACAATAACAAGTGTCTAAATAATACCGCCATATAGTGCCCATAAAAAAGAACTATACTGTGACTATATACAGTACAGTAATAGATATATGCACTACTTAAATAACAGTGCAATGTCTAAATAATACCGCCATACAGTGTCCATATAAAAGAACTATACAGTGATGCAGAAATGTGCATACAGTGACTATATACAGTAATAAATATATGCACATATATGCATTACCTAAGTAATGGTGCAGTGTCTAAATAATACTGCCATGCAGTACACAAATAGTACAATTATATAGTGAAATTATATAGTGACTACAGTATATTAAATAAATGCCCTACCTAAGTAATAGTGTAGAGTCTACAAAATAGCAAAATACAGTACTCAAATAACAACTATATGACGACTATATGTTATATACATGCACTGATTAAGTAATAGTATTATAGGGTAACAATAATAAATACATGCCCTGGGTAAGTAAGAGTACAATGTATAAATAATACTAACATACGGTGCCCGTATAACCTACGTGGTGACTATATAAAAATACATGCACTGGCTAAGTAATAGTGCAAGCTCTAAAAAACACCATCATATAGTACTCAAATCACAGAGCTATATGGTGACTATATAATAAATACATATACTGTCTAAGTAATAGTGCAATGTGTAAATAATACCAACCTACAGTACTCACATAACAGAGCTACATGGTGACTATATAACAAACACATGCACTGGCTAAGCAATAGTGTAGTGTCTTCAAAATACCACCATATAGTACACAAATAACAGAACAATGCAAGTGAATGACATTATATAAAATTTTATCTAGAAAATGCAGAAAATTTGTGCACTGATTTTGACCTGCGGAGCAATGAATTGAGAGCCACAGAAATTTCTGCATCAAATTTGCAGTGTGTGAATGTCCCCAGTTTTAGCGAGTCTACTGTGTACAGTTTAGGCGGCGAGGAGATACAGCTCTGTAGTTTATTGTCTCGTAAAATAAACATTGCAGATGGTAGATGCACACCTGCTGAACACATCCTGTGTCACGCCTGCACAAATCGCACATCATACTCGGGATTTATCCTTAGTTTGTCTATACCTGCATTCAGATGAATGGGCAAATATATTGCGGCCAAATGTTAGATTCCAACCAGGATGCCATCTGCGTAGCGCTTGGATTTTCATCCTGTGCCCATGTGTGCTCTGATTTCCTTTTACAGTATTAGAAAATTGTGGTAATTATCCTTTTGATGGAATATTTAAAAAATAAATTTCTGCAGGCACAAAAATTTGCACCACTAGCCACATTTTATATACAACACATAAAGTACAGTTGGGTATTGCCAGCCAATTATGGCAATTTACACAATTATCCGGAAAGCGTTTGGCTCTACCACCATCTGCATGCCAGAAGTGCCCATGTGCCTTCAATGGCTTCCCCCGAGCAACTGATGGTCTATATTGACCAACTTTCTTGGTTGTCTGAGTCTGTTCTGGTCAAGGACCCTCACAGATTAGAAATCCTGCTACGCAGCCTTTTGTTACCTCGCCATGGCCCATAGCTACCAACTACATGTGTGTGGCGTGTCTCAATCCCGCTTTACAACACAGAACATCACAAAAATACAACTTTTCTTAAAGGAGTTAAGGGATAAGTGTCTGATTGCTGGGATCCGACCTTGAGACCCACAGTGCTCCCGCGAATGGGCTCCCAGAGTCCCCAGGGTGAATGGGATAGTAGTTCACAAGCATGTCCACTGTTCTATTGACTTATATGGGATTGACGGAGCACTAAACTTGGTCCGTCCCGTAGAAGTGAATGCAGTACTGCTCCATGGACTTGGTGACTCGGTGGGAGAACTAGTGGTGGGACCCCAGCAATCTCTTATGCCCTATCTTGTGACTGATGCCATTTTACTCAGCCTACTTTACCTATCTGAAGCCCCCTCTCCAATCGTTGAAGTCCACATTGTCCCCCTCTGTCTCTCATACTATAGTAACGCCTTAACACATTAACAAAATTTGGATGTTCCTGTTCCTTCAGTACTGATATATGCTATATCTTTTATTTTTGCAGGAACTAAGATCTTCTTAGGTGGGATTTTACATTTCGGAGAAGTATGAGGATACCTGAGAACCTCACCTTGTGAATATATTCCTTATCCAATACTTTGGGATGCTTTTTGGCTCAGTACCCGTCTCTTAAGAGGAGCTGTCCACCCTTGCAAAGTGCTGAATCTACCATCAAAAGTTCTGGAAGAAGAACGTTGACAGTTTCCAAATTTTATTACTAGGTTAGAAAGGTTCTTATCAGCCACCATGGATGAAGCATTCAGAGATCGGACTGCTTTTATACGAGGGGCCAAAGACATTGCTAAGGAGGTTAAAAGACATGCGGCAAAGAAGGTTGGAAAAGGTGTCGATAAGATGCAAGATGAGTACACCAAGCGCTCTTATACTCGGTTTGAAGAAGACGATGATGACGATTATCAACCACAGGATGGGTACTACCGTGGTGACCCTCTAAATGACGATGAAGGAGGTTCTAGTGATGCCACCGAAGGTCATGATGAGGATGACGAGATCTACGAAGGGGAGTATCAAGGCATCCCAAGAGCGGATTCCATGAAAGGAGACCACCTTATTGATAACCAGCAGCTCGTAACAGAGTTTAAAGACTTTGAAGATCTAGAAGGACAGAAAAAGAAGGACAAGGAAGAACTGGCCCAGCAGTACGAGATGATCCTTCAAGAATGTGGACATGGAAAATTTCAGTGGACTCTCTATTTTGTTTTGGGACTCGCTCTCATGGCTGATGGCGTAGAAATTTTTGTAGTCGGGTTCGTCTTGCCAAGTGCGGAGAAGGACATGTGCTTGTCTGACTCAAACAAAGGCATGCTGGGTAAGTTGCTGATATTATGGAGGACTTCATGGTCCATGTTACCGTCCTGATGTGATATAATCGTGTAGATATATCCATAGTGATACAGTATTTAGCAAAATGGTGCAAACTGCATGAAAATGGTGCGCATGGCACTATACATTTGATGCAATGTCTTAGGCACTTTTTAAAGTCACCACATGTGTAGCGCACATGCATTCCAATAAAAGTGGCGCACATCACATAAATATTAGACATGTTCTGACTTCTCTTAGCCAAATATATTTTTTTGACACTTTCAACGCTATTAAGGCATAAAAATGTGTAAAACTTACTCAATTTTCTTTGGTTCATTAAACAGGAATTTTCACCACCTTCAGTTATTTGCACCCTTTAATAGGTGCCGCCCCACGATTCTGGCGCAGTTGGAATTTTTTCTCTAGCCCCCACCATTCCCGAGCAATCAGTTAGTTTTGGTGCAGGATATGCTAATTAGGCTATATAATGTCAAGTGAGCGGTCTCAGACAGGAGCAGACAAGGGGGCGTGATTATAAGCTGAGGATGGCCCCTTGACAGTATGGAGGCTACTTAGTGTATCAGATGCCAAAAACAACTGCACTGATTGCTCAGGAATGGTGGGGGCTAGAGCAAAAATTCCAACTGCGACAGAATCAGTAGAGCGGAGTTCTGGGTGAGAGGTCCTCTTTAAAGGGGTTGTCTGGCTGCAGAGGTGGTGAGAGGTCCTCTTTAAAGGGGTTGTCTGGCTGCAGAGGTGGTGAGAGGTCCTCTTTAAAGGGGTTGTCTGGCTGCAGAGGTGGTGAGAGGTCCTCTTTAAAGGGGTTGTCTGGCTGCAGAGGTGGTGAGAGGTCCTCTTTAAAGGGGTTGTCTGGCTGCAGAGGTGGTGAGAGGTCCTCTTTAAAGGGGTTGTCTGGCTGCAGAGGTGGTGAGAGGTCCTCTTTAAAGGGGTTGTCTGGCTGCAGAGGTGGTGAGAGGTCCTCTTTAAAGGGGTTGTCTGGCTGCAGAGGTGGTGAGAGGTCCTCTTTAAAGGGGTTGTCTGGCTGCAGAGGTGGTGAGAGGTCCTCTTTAAAGGGGTTGTCTGGCTGCAGAGGTGGTGAGAGGTCCTCTTTAAAGGGGTTGTCTGGCTGCAGAGGTGGTGAGAGGTCCTCTTTAAAGGGGTTGTCTGGCTGCAGAGGTGGTGAGAGGTCCTCTTTAAAGGGGTTGTCTGGCTCGATAAAGTTTTTAGAAAATAATTTAGAATGGGTTTAAAAAAATAAAAGAATTAATACTGATCTCACCAATCCCCTGCCACTGCTGTTCCAATGCTCTTCACGTCGTTCTTGACACAAAGCAAATAACTGCTCAACAAATCAATGGCTATATCGGTTTTCAATCTTAGCTGGGATTGCCTGAGCAGAATTTTATCCATGTCCAAAGGGTCCAGAGCATCTCGCAAAGAGTCAAAACGGTAGCAGCGTTGTATTTTAACCATTTTTGCCCCTTTCCTCAATTTTGTAACTATAAACTCTATTTTCTAATCTCATAAAACCCCTTTAAGTGGGTTATTTTTTTCTAACAACTGGACCTTCAGAAGGTTTAGGACAATCCAACTGGCCATCCGCCTGGGTTGGATCCACCTGAAAATGGGTAATGTAGAAAATATACGTGATATAAATATTAGTATTTTAATCCATGAGAGTCCTGTTTCAAGAATCCCTATCTTCCTCAAAGCATAACATGTATCAAGGGAGGTTCTCTGCTTTAGAAAATCCCTTGATACATTGTTAGAAGGCAGTACAGCTCATCACAAAGTGTCCTCCTGCTGGGACCTCCAGCGATCAGCTGTAATCTGTGCTGAACCAGACAGTAAGTGTTTAATTTCCCTGCAGCGCCACCACGGGAGAAAAGAAGCATTACACCATACATATTTAAAGTAGGGCTGGGCAATTAATCGAAAAATAATCGAAACCGAACATCAACCAGAATAACCAACGAGATTTTGCTCACGTCAGTTATTTCAGTTCGGTTATTACAATATTCACGGGGTCCATCTGCAGTTTTATTTGGACCGAACATGGACGAATCAGTACTGCTATAATTATTCTCTGGGGTCTGAAGAAACGGAGGCCCGGAGGAGGTGCTCAAACGTAAAAACAGTGTTACTCACCTCTCCTGGGCTCCGGCACTACTCCCTGCTGTCTTTGTGTCTTCTAACTGGTGTCCGGGACCACTGGGGCCTTTGATTCGGCCTCAGCGGATAACATGGTCTCATGTGATTCGGTCTCATACATGTGACCGCTGAGACCCAATCACAGGCCTCTGCAGTACCTCTAAAACAGCAGGGAGTCACGCCGGAGCCCATGAGAAGGTGAGTAACACTGGTTATATGTTGGATAACTTCCCCTGGGCCTCCGCTCATTATGCTCTGGGGTCTGAAGAGAAGAGGTATCTGAGACAAATATCCACCTCAGTCAGGCACCAACAGAGTGACCACCACTGGAAACAGAGACACAAGGACATCACCAAGTAGCAGCCCTATTATATCCTAAAAATATGAACTGGACAACCCCTTTAAATAAAGGGTTTGTCTGTGTAATACAGGACAGGACAGGTCTTCCAGAGAGAGATGCTTTTTCTGACCATTCTGGATCAGGACGAGGATACTGTATTAACTATTAGGGTCTATAGAAATGTATTTTTCTAAACTAGACACCCCCTTTAAGTTCCCATATAAAGGGCTCGCTCTGGATTATTAACATTTCCGCGAGGATCCTGTACAAGGCATAAATCTTCTTTGCCTTTAATGAGGCTGAATTCCCTCTGCACCACTTCTGCCACCGTCTCCTTCAAATAACCTTCAAATCCTTCTAAGGAGATCTACAAATCTCAGCAGTGGGGAGGGGGGAATCCATTGATCCAGCAGAATAGTCAGAAATCTCCATTACAAATAGCATTCTTGATCGATCCTTCCTCCTGTTAAAGTGCAGCAGGGGAAGCCCCGGTATTATTCAGAGTCCTGGAGACATCCATTACTTCTTACCTCCGCCTCGACACAGGCTATGGGGTTATACATCACTGCAGATACATGCGGGAGATGTAGAGAACTCACACGTAGGATCCTCTGTGGGTTCTCGACACTCACAGCTCTATAAAAAAGCCGTGCACTGACATATCGGTTACGGTTAGGTCACTTAGCGCAATGTACTTTACAGAGAACAAATCACTAAGGTCTAGCGACAGTGAAGACAGATACCCGACAGACCCCATTATAATCAATGGGGTCCCTGGCAATCCATCGTTGTTGCCCCATCATCTTAACGTTTAGTCCGTTCTTTTATCGACGTACCAGTAAGATTAAAGGAGGCCATGCATCTTAGATACTGTAAGTGATGGCCAAATGCTCGATTAGCTGACAGCTATTCCTCTTGCCCCACACCATGCATATGCATGCTTGACTCAACTGAGCGTGCTTGTGTTCTCAATAGGAAGAGGGACATAAATCACTGCCAGGTGGTCTCAGAACTGGAACATGAAGGAAGCAGGATGTTATAGGACTTTCCACTATACTCATTTTTTTGCCAATTTAGGCCTCCGCTTCCCCTTTACGTCCAGTACGAACCTAATACTTATCACAGGGTGTGATTCACTTGTATCCAGTGTAGACAATCCTCTGTGAGCTAAAAATATCAGCACCACAAATCTCTCAGCTGTCCCAATAATTTAATACGTCTGGAGTAACTATAGGGGTCGCCGCTACAACCAGGCCCAGAAGCCAGGGGGGCCAATAGGTCACCCTCAACACGCTAGGGCTGGGCAAACTTCCTTGGTCTCCTTTCTGGCTTCCTATTATAGCTGGCAGTCTCTGCATTGTAAATGTATGACCCCTGCCCTCTAGTGCACTGGAGTGAGAAGATTTGTGATCCACAGCCTTCCACTGTCAGAAAGGAGAAAACCTAGTAAGAGCAGATACTGTTGTCATCTCATACTTATCTCTGCCTGTATATAATATACGTATATGCCAGTACATTATAGTGAAGAAATAAAAATTTAAATTAAAAATTACAAAGTGAAATGAATTGCTAAAAAGATTTTAAAAATGTACATTTTTTTACAATAAAAAAATCCTAAAGTTTTAAACAATTACACATAAATGGTCATCATAACCGTAACACACTCTTATATAAATATATAGCCTAATTTATTATTTTCGGTGGAATTGTTCAATTTTTTTTGCATTTTTGCCCATTTAAAAATTTATATAAATTAAAGGGGTCCTCTAGAAGTTTTACATTAATGGGGATGGGCTATTAAAGGGGTATCCAGGATTATAATACTGATTGTTGCGGCCTCTTCAATATTTACCAAGCATGGCTCCCTACATTGTATAATGGCCGTGCTTGATATTGCATTATTTGAATGGGACTGAGCTGCAGCATGGTCATGTGACCAATGTATGTGATGTCTGAGAAGAAGGAGGGGGGCACAATATCAAGGTCCCCTCAGCTTAATGAGAGTCTGATTTCCACGGCAGCGCTCGGCATATCATGTCTATCAGTCACATGGCCTTTCAGTAATTCAGTCTCATTCAAGAGAATGGCACTGAGCTGCAATACCAAGCACAACCACTATATAATGTATGTCGCTGTGTCTGGTATCAGGGGCGCATCTTCCGTGAGACGATCTGAGGCGATGGCTTCCAACGGCACCTCCTGTCAGGGAGAATGGGTGGAGGGGGCGGGCAGCATTCTTTTTTCTAATGGATTGCTACCTATTGTATATACTCCGATAAGCCACTCACCTACCCACGCTCCTGTCCAGGCCTGCCTCTGCTGCCACTTCTAGGCAGCGCTGCACTTACATCTCAATGCTGAAGAATGCCAGGACACTACACCCAGCGTTTAGCATTGCGTACAGCGCTCCCTAGAGGTGGCAGCGGAGGCTGGTCTGGACAGGAGCGTGGGTGGGTGATTAAGCTATCGGCCACTACCTATTGGAATAATACAATAGGTAGCGGCCTAACAAATCACTCCGTTAGGCCCAAGAAAAAAGGGGGTCATATACTGTGAGAGGAGGCATAAAAGGGGATCATATACTGTGGGGGGCCGTAAATAAGGGGTCATATACTGAGGGGACAAAAAAAGCAGGTCATAAACTTTGTGGGGGGCCAAAAAAGAGGGTCATAAACTTTTTGGGGGCCAAAAGGGGGTCATATACTGTGGGAGGGGGCAAAATAGGGGGTCATATATTCCGGGGGGTGCCAAAAAAGGGGGGTCATATACTTTGGGGGGAGGCAAAAAAAGGGATCATATACTTTGGGGGGGGGGGCAAAAAGCGGGGGTCGTACACCATATGGGGGCCAAAATAAAGGGGGTCATATACCGTGTGGGGGTAAAAAAAGGGGTCATATACTTTGGGCGCGCAAAAAGCGAGGGTCGTACACCATGTGGGGACAAAAATAAAGGGGGTCATATAACGTGTGGGGGGTAAAAAAAGGGGGTCATATACCATGCGGGGCTCCTTTTTTTTGGGGAGGGGGTGCCTTTCTGTGGTTCGCCTCAGGCAGCAGAGAGGTATACAGTGAAGAGCCTGCGGCACCTGTCCCAATGCCATGGTCTATTCATGCAGCTGATCGATAGGGGTGCCGGGAGTTGGACCGCCACCAACCTGATATTGATGGTGGCTGCTTACAGAGAACAATAGCTTGCATTCAGCTTCATCACAAAGATAGACAATAGGTTTTAGTATTTTGAGGATGAGAAGTCCTAACCCCAGTGCATTAGTTTATTATAAATGATAGATGAGCCTCTATTAATAGGTCCGGGCGCAGAGCGAGCCTTTTCCTGGCAAAAGCCTTTTGCGATTAATTTCGGGGCCTTTTTGCTGCCGCACATTCAAAAAGGCAGCTTAGCCGGGAGCTTGTCCAACAGCTTGGAAAGTTACAGCCGGCTGCGGGCAAGAGCGAAGCCATCCACACACCCACACACAAGTCCAAGTGACGAGCAAATGTGAGGAACCTTTGCAAATCGGATGGACGTGGAACAGTGCGAGCGCGCTGATGGAAATGACTGCTCCGGAGAAACTAGGTCACTGTCTATAGGATGCCTCAGCACAATGCTTCCTGCTCACCAGAGCGTCGCCTTCCTGCCAGTCACTACTCAAATGATCAAGTCACCATTTTCTACTACATTACTTCCCATAACTGGCGCAATAAACCGGGAGAGCGCTAAGGTTGTAGTGTGTCTTCTATAGAGGTGAGCATGGCTCCATCCCCCGTCTCCTCTAATGGATTCACATAAGATGGTAAGTGATTGCCTCTCATAGGATCAGCACACTGCTCTCCTGAAATACTCTGTGCTGCTGCAGGCTCTGCTCCATTCACCGACTGACTGTGACCTCCCATTTGTCTCCTAGTGTAATGACAGCATGGCTCAGTAACATAATCACATGAGTGAACAGGTCGGTGCTTAGATATATTTTCCTGAAATACTCTGTACTGCTGTGCTATACCTACAGGTCTTACATTATTATGCAATTATCATCACACATCATTGCCATTTAAAAATTCTGATCCCTTAGGGTTCAGTGTGTAGGTTGGACTGTACCATCTGCTAGTCCGACTGCACCCTCTGCTGGTCTGACTGCACCCTCTGCTATTCTGACTGAACCCTCTGCAGGTCCAACTGCATGTCCTGCTTCTCTGACTCAACCCTCTGCTGCCCTGACTGCACCCTTTGCTTCCCAAACTGCACCTTCTGCTACCCAGACAGCACCCTCTGCTTCTCCAATCACACCCTCTGCTGCTCTGACTCCACCTTCTGCTGCCTAAAATGCACCCTCTGCTGCACCAACTTCACCTTCTGCTACCCAGACAGCACCCTCTGCTTCTCCATTCACATTCTCTGCTGGTCTGACTACACCCTCTGCTGTCCCAGACTGCACCCTCTGCTGTCCTGAGGGCACCCTTTGCTTCTCCAATCCACCCTCTGCTGGTCTGACTCCACCCTCTGCTGTCCTGACTCCACCTTCTGCTGCTCTGGCTCCACCCTCTGCTGCCCCAACTGCAGCCTCTGCTGCTCCAATCGCACCCTCTGCTGGTCTGACTCCACCTTCTGCTGCCCTAACTGCACCATTTGCTGGTCTGACTCCACCCTCTGCTGACCTTATGTCACCCTCTGCTGGTTTGACTGCATGCTCTGCTGCTCTGAGTCCACCCTCTGCTGTGCTGACTCCACCCTCTGCTGAGCTGACTCCACCCGCTGCTGAGATGACCCCACCCTCTGCTGTGCTGACTCCACCCTTTGCTGTGCTGACTCCACCTTCTGCTGCTCTGACTCCACCCTCTGCTGCCCCAACTGCACCCTCTGCTGCTCCAATCGCACCCTCTGCTGATCTGACCCCCATCTGCTGCCTTGAATGCACCCTCCGCTGCCACAACTGCACCTTCTGCTACCCAGACTGCACCCTCTGTTTGTTTATCCAATCACACCCTCTGCTGGTCTGACTCCACCCTCTGCTGTCTGACTCCACCTTCTGCTGTCCTGATTGCACAATCTGCTGGTCTGACTCCACCCTCTGCTGACATTATGTCACCCTCTACTGGTCTGACTGCATGCTCTGACTCCACCCTCTGCTGTGCTAACACCACCCTCTGCTGTACTGACTCCACCCTCTACTGCTCTGACTCCACCCTCTGTTGTGCTGACTCCACCCTCTGCTGCCCTGACCATACTTCTGCTTGTCTCAATCTTCTCATAAAGTTGTGACAAATCCCTGTCGCATGCTGCACTGTACACACTAATAACACAGATAACAGTCTCACACAAGATCAGCACAATCGTTTTCTGAAATACTCTGTGCTGCTGAGTTACTTTCTTTATTTACTTGTGTCTCACCCTAAATTTGTCCACATTCCTTTGGGCTATCATCCTTAGCAAATAATCAGTTCACTGCTCTAGATCTTTTTATCCAAATACCCTATTCAAAGCAGAGTGCCCTATTGATGTCCAACTCCAGCAACCATAGCATGTGCCCTAATAGCCCCAGCCATGCCCCTGGATACTGCCGCTGTTATATGCAGCCTTCTCCTCACTAACATCATCACATAAGTGGACAGGTTGCTGCCTCCCACAAAATCAGCGCACTCTTCTCCTGAAATACTCTGTGCTGTTGAGATATTTTCTGGGGTCTCGGGTACAATTTTCCATGTACCATCCAATATTAGACCCAATCCTAGCCTGGCCAATTGACATTAGCCCTGTTCTTACTAGCATCATCAGATGAGTGAACAGGTCACTGCCTGCTGCATGATCAGCACACTCCTGTTGTCCTGTTGTAAACATATTCCCTGTTCCTAGAGGATAATAAAATGGTGTACAGATTTCCCTGCAGTTGATTCTGATGGAAGGGAGTAAGGACTAGGCCGCTTCTGCTTTAAAAAAATCGGATTGGATTGATTGATTGATTGATTGGTTGATTCTGCATGGTAGCTTGAAATGATCCAAGTTTAGTCATTTAAAGGGGAACTTTCACCACCTCCACCAACTCCAACACTTTGCATCCTTCAGTTGGTGCTGCCCAATTGATTTGGGCACACTTGGATTTTTTCCTCGAGTCCCCACCATTCCTGAGCAGTTGGTGCTGGTAGTTCCAGCATTCAATATGCTATTTAGGTTGTCTACTTTCAGGTGGGTGGTTCCAGACTATCTGTTCCAGTCTAGAACCGCCCACCCGACAGTAGAGAGCCTAATTAGCTGAAACTAACAGCACTGATTGCTCAGGAACGGTGGGGGCTAGAGAAAAAATTCCAACTGCGCCGGAATCAGTTGAAGGACAGTTGAATCAGTTGAAGGACACAGAGATTTGGAATTCGTGGAGGTGGTTAAAGGTCCTCTTTAACCACCCAGGCATATAAAGTCAACAAAATTTTTCAGTTGCAGAAGCAGGGGTCCGGACCTCCTATAGGGAAGGCAGGGATAGTTTATTACTGTCCCTGCCTTCCCGATCAGCTATGGGAGCCGCCATGATGTGGCTCCACTTCAGGTTCCACAGTCACATTACCGCCAGTGACCAGGAACCACATGAACTGTATCAGCCACAGTTACAGGAAAAATCAGATAAAAAAAAAAAAAAGTAAAATTAAAATGACCCCCCCCTAAAGTCTATTATGACCTTATGGGAAGACACAGGTTTTAAACCCACCCTGGCGGCACAATAATAATTGTCATCTACATAAAAATGGCCATAACGATGTAAAAATATTTTTTTGTAGCATTTTGTGCTATTAACAAAAACATAAAAATTGTGAAAAACAGAAACATTTCCCCTCCTTTTATGTTTACATTTTCTTGGATGTTAAAGAAAAAAAAAAGTATCGAAAAATAAAAACATAAAAATAAAAGCCTATTTATCAACGAAAAGAAGACACAAAAATTATTTGAATAACTCAAAGGAAAAAAAAAATGTTAAAGCCCTCGAAAACCACACGTATGAAAAAACCCAAAAATATGTACAGTCCTGAACCAGGGAAAGTGATCGGTCCTGCAGTGCACTACATACATATTATGGTAAGATGTCCAGCCTGGAATGGCTGATAACAGGGAACAACAGATCACATTCAACTGCACTGCAAATGCATAGCATTGACAATACTGATAGAAAGAGGAGGATCCCTTTAAGTAAACGTGTGACTTGGCAGTATGTATAGGAACTGACGCTCATGCTGCGCATTATCTCTCCGCAGCCCTCCTTGCAAGCCATTTGATCACTAAATACAATGCCTGTCACAATACAAGCTGCGTAGTAACACGAATTGCACATTAATCGTGCCAAAAGCGACATAAACAGTAACAGCAAAGGCGAGTATTTGTGTGAGAGGGAGCGCAGCGTGCAGACAGCGAGCAGTCACAACGCCAGCTACCTGCGCTCTTATTAACGCTCTCAGTAATTAGAGCCATCAAGCAGGAGCGGTGATTGTTTCTACATCACCTCCTCCGGGCCTGATGATCGGATACGTGTGTCATCTGGATCCTGTCACTGACACAGGCCGGGGAGATGTACTGATTACTGGGTTCATCATGGAGATAAAGTTTGAGCTTATAAAGTGCTATCAGACAGCCCGCAAAGCACTTAGTTAAGACTCATTATCTCAGTAAATTGCTAGTTCTGGATAGAAGACTGATAGACTGATGGCCTGTGAAATTTATGCAGAGCCAAATGAGCTACATGTACCTGCAGATATACTATGCTTGGGCAACTACATCAAGTAAAAGTATTGATATTTACACCACTCAACACCATCTGATGGAGAGAAAGTAACATTGTTCATAAATTACTTATCCTGAGTTACATCCTGTATTATACTCCAGAGCTGCACTCACTATTCTGCTGGTGCAGTCACTGTGTACATATATTACATTACTTATCCTGTACTGATCCTGAGTTACATCCTGTATTATACTCCAGAGCTGCGCTCACTATTCTGCTGGTGCAGTCACTGTGTACATACATTACATTACTTATCCTGTACTGATCCTGAGTTATACCCTGTTTATATTCCAGAGCTGCACTCACTATTCTGCTGGTGCAGTCACTGTGTACATACATTACATTACTTATCCTGTACTGATCCTGAGTTACATCCTGTATTATACTCCAGAGCTGCGCTCACTATTCTGCTGGTGCAGTCACTGTGTACATACATTACATTACTTATCCTGTACTGATCCTGAGTTACATCCTGTATTATACTCCAGAGCTGCACTCACTATTCTGCTGGTGCAGTCACTGTGTACATACATTACATTACTTATCCTGTACTGATCCTGAGTTACATCCTGTATTATACTCCAGAGCTGCACTCACTATTCTGCTGGTACAGTTACTGTGTACATATATTACATTACTTATCCTGTACTGATCCTGAGTTATACCCTGTTTATATTCCAGAGCTGCACTCACTATTCTGCTGGTGCAGTCACTGTGTACATACATTACATTACTTATCCTGTACTGATCCTGAGTTACATCCTGTATTATACTCCAGAGCTGCACTCACTATTCTGCTGGTGCAGTCACTGTGTACATACATTACATTACTTATCCTGTACTGATCCTGAGTTACATCCTGTATTATACTCCAGAGCTGCACTCACTATTCTGCTGGTGCAGTCACTGTGTACATACATTACATTACTTATCCTGTACTGATCCTGAGTTACATCCTGTATTATACTCCAGAGCTGCACTCACTATTCTGCTGGTACTGTCACTGTGTACATACATTACATTACTTATCCTGTACTGATCCTGAGTTACATCCTGTATTATACTCCAGAGCTGCACTCACTATTCTGCTGGTGCAGTCACTGTGTACATACATTACATTACTTATCCTGTACTGATCCTGAGTTACATCCTGTATTATACTCCAGAGCTGCGCTCACTATTCTGCTGGTGCAGTCACTGTGTACATACATTACATTACTTATCCTGTACTGATCCTGAGTTACATCCTGTATTATACTCCAGAGCTGCGCTCACTATTCTGCTGGTGCAGTCACTGTGTACATACATTACATTACTTATCCTGTACTGATCCTGAGTTATATCCTGTATTATACTCCAGAGCTGCGCTCACTATTCTGCCGGTGCAGTCACTGTGTACATACATTACATTACTTATCCTGTACTGATCCTGAGTTATATCCTGTATTATACTCCAGAGCTGCGCTCACTATTCTGCCGGTGCAGTCACTGTGTACATACATTACATTACTTATCCTGTACTGATCCTGAGTTACATCCTGTATTATACTCCAGAGCTGCGCTCACTATTCTGCTGGTACAGTCACTGTGTACATACATTACATTACTTATCCTGTACTGATCCTGAGTTACATCCTGTATTATACTCCAGAGCTGCGCTCACTATTCTGCTGGTGCAGTCACTGTGTACATACATTACATTACTGATCCTGAGTTACATCCTGTATTATACTCCAGAGCTGCACTCACTATTCTGCTGGTGCAATCACTGTGTACATTATATTACTTATCATCCTGAATTCCACCATATAACACATCACTTTCTCCCTGCTGCAGATTCTTTGTGACTTTGCTTATAGTCCTTACTGCCCGCAGCTGAATAAATTGTACGTCTTCTGCTGCTGACTCAGAGTGCCCCAGCTGCTTATCTGAGGCCCCACAAACCCTGCACTGACAGAGGGGCGGATAGCTAAGGCAATGTCTGCAGTCACTGGCATGGATTGGGTTAATAGCATGTCACCCGCTTCCCGTCCTACAAACACTTGCCTGGTAATTTCACGGCCTGATTACATATTTATGGTGAAATTCTCCAGTGGATTTTAAGTTTGGAAGCAAATATTTGATGTTAAATAATATTTGCATGTATTATTTATCCGAGGTTTTAATTCCAGGATGTTTGTGAATAAACCATGGCAGCAGATTTAACGCAGATTTACTGACAACGAGGACAATTGCTCCGCTAATCCCAGCTGCAGAGTCAGCATCGTGCAATATGGCTGACAAGTTTTATTTCTATTGCACCCATGTGGACCATCTGGCTGACCGTCGCCCTCTTGTACTGAGCTTAGGGTTACAGGGCTCATGATTCGATGCCATCATATCTGTTATTCAATCCGTTCCCGCCGCAGCCATGTGTCCATTTTTTATTGTCGTTTTTTACTCCCCAACTTTCAAAAGCCATAATTTTTAAATTTTCCGTTCACAGGGCCGTATGAGGGCTTATTTTTTGTGGGTCAAGTTATACTTTGTAACGGTAATATTTAATATTCCAAAAGATGTACAGGGAAGCTGGAATAAAAATTTCAGAAAGGGGTGAAAAAAAAGAAAAAACAGCATTTTCACCATAACGTTTTAATTTTCCGTTAGTAGAGCTGTATGAAGACTTATTTTCTGTGAGATATATTGTATTTCATAATGGTAATATTTAATATTCCATACGATGTTCCGGAAAGCTGGAGTAAAAATTTCAAAATGGATGGAATTAGAAGAAAAAATGGCATTTGCACCATAACTTTTTAATTTTCTGTTCACAGAGCCATTTGAGGGCTTATTTTTTGTGGGACAATTTGTACTTTATAATGGTAACATTTAATATTCCATACGATGTATGGGGAAGTTGGAATAAAAAATTCAGAATGGGGTGGAATTTAAAAAAAAAATGTCATTTGCTCCATTTTCTTATGGGTTTTGTTATTACACCTCGTGTTCACTTTGCAGCCAAAATGACACATAACCTGTATTCTGCAGGCCTTTACGATTACGGCAGCATCAAATTCATATAGTTTTTATTATGTTCTAACACCTTCACAAAAATCCAAAACTTTGAAAAATAAAAAAAAATTCTTTGAGTTGCCATATTCTAACACCGTAACTTTTTTTTTTGCAGGTTAAGTTGTACTTTTTATTGATACCATTTTAGGGATTGTCTGATGGTTTGATCACTTCTTATTACATTTTTGGGGAGACAAAATGATTTTTTTTCCCGCTATGGTATTCACTGTATGAGGTAAATATTTTATATGTTAATAGCTCAGGGCTTTTTCAGACATGGGGATACCAAATCTGTTTTTGATTGATTTTGTTTTATATATGTTTATTTCTGATCTGTAGAAAAGGGAGGATTTGGAAATCCTTTTTTTCATTTTTTAAAACTTTTTATTTATTTATTTAATTTTTTAACTTTTATTTTAAGTCCCCCTAGGGGGTGTCTCATTAGTACAATATGGTGCAATACTAATGTATTGCAATATATTGAGAAATCCATTCACTTCTATTACAGACTGTCATGAAAATAGTATCATCGCCCCAAAATCTCACTCCGGGGAATGTCGATCCAGAACTGCATGGTGGTAACCACTCCACCAGTAATCCGATTCCTTGGACACATTTGTCCAAGCCATCTGAATGGTTAATCCCCATGATCAGAGAGGAAACCCACTGTCTATGGTACCCGCTCAGCTCCAGAGCAGGAGCCATATTTATAGTCCCGACATCCACTGTATTATTACAATGGATGTCAAGAAGGGGTTAAAAAGGCCTATAGGAAAAACATGGCTGGTCTTTCATAGCAGCGCCACACCTGTCCACAGGTCATGTGTGATATTGCACTTTAACACAATTCACTTCAATCAAGTTGTAATACCAGTCACAACCCATGGATAGGTGTGGCTGACATGTTTTTCTATGTCTAATTCTAATATTGTTCTGGCCAATGGAACAAGTCAATGGAACAAATGTAGAATAAGAACGTTCGTTTCCGAATATTGCCATATGTAATTATGTCATTTACAGTAAGATTATTACATATTAATATTAGGTCATTGGTTTTCTCACCCCAGCAATCAAATGTCATCTATGGAGGAATGTTGCAGCAAGTGTTGAATTTCCCTGCAGCGCCACCACAGGACAAATTAAGGATTACACAGCTTTCAGCTGAAATCATGGGGCTGTCCATGTAATGCATGGACTTGTTGAGTCCTCCAAAGCGAAAGACACTCTATATATTTGTTTTCTAATCTGGCTAAAACATTAGAGCCCTATTATTGAACTCAAAATTTCCTAGTAGGGTATTTCTGTTTCTAAATGGGCACTTAATGGGTTAAGCTTAGATAATTGATGGTTGAAAGCAAGATTCCTCTTGACCCCCTTTTCAGTATTATTAAGATACGTTATCAATATCAGATCTTTGGGAGGATCGACGCTGCTGGCCTGCTTGAAGGAGCTGCAGCTCTTAAAAACAGCCACAGCTCCGTAGAGTGTGTAGTGGCCATGAGCGGTACTGCAGGCCTCTCCTATTCAAGTGAATTAATCACTCATTTTCCTTGGTTACTTTCTATCCCTTTTATTTTAATTGAGCCACACTACAGTATAAATTGATTCAGAGCTGTAGTTAGTCACATTTCGGATCAGTAACCCGACGCCTCTGAACATTTGCTAACACGTTCAGATCAGGGATCAAAAAGCTGACGATTATCCAATTCTCATAAAGTCTTACAAAGGCCAGATCTTATGGGGAATGTAAGAAGTAAGTGCCTGATGAGAAGGGAATGAAGACACACTTGGCTGTACATAAACCTCCCTGACCGCCCGCCGTGCCGAGGTGAGAGATGCGCCATATAACAGCTTAATTTGGAGCTCCCTGAGATGGGAATGTGTGAAAATATTAAACCTGCTGGTTCTTTGCAGTGTCTGGTGGTCATGTGACTTTTACCGCTAATGCCTTGTGAAGGACTTCATATAACTACCATAGGTATTAACCTATTCGGACACTCAGTCTTTATACCAAGCAGCATAGACAGTATAATAGGGCCATACGATGTCATTTAAAGGGGTAATCCAAAATTTGAAAAACATGGCTGCTTTCTTTTTGGGTTAACTCTGCTACATCTGTGTGTGTGTGTGTGTGTGTGTGTGTGTATACACACGTGGACAAAATTGTTGCTACCCCTCGTTTAATGAAAGAAAAACCCACAATGGTCACAGAAATAACTTGAATCTGACAATAGTAATAATATATAAAAGTTCTATGAAAATGAACAAATGAAAGTCAGACATTGCTTTCCAACCAGGCTTCAACAGAATTTTTTAAAAAAGAAAACTCATGAAACAGGCCTGGACAGAAATGATGGTTCCCTCAACTTAATATTTTGTTGCACAACTTTTTGAGGCAATCCCTGCAATCAAACGATTCCTGTAACTGTCAATGAGACTTCTGCACCTCTCAGCAGGTATTTTGGCCACTCCTCATGAGCAAACTGCTCCAGTTGTCTCGGGTTTGAAGGGTGCCTTTTCCAGACGGCATGTTTCAGCTCCTTCCAAAGATGCTCAATAGGATTTAGGTCAGGACTCATAGAAGGCCACTTCAGAATAGCCCAATGTTTTCCTCTTAGCCATTCTTGGGGGTTTTTAGCTGTGTGTTTTGGGTCATTATCCTGTTGCAAGACCCATGACCTGCGACTGAGACCAAGCTTTCTGACACTGGGCAGCACATTTCTCTCTAGAATCCCTTGATAGTCTTGAGATTTCATTGTACCCTGCACAGATTCAAGACACCCTGTGCCAGATGCAGCAAAGCAGCCCCAGAACATAACAGAGCCTCCTCCATGTTTCACAGTAGGGACAGTGTTTTTTAAAAGATATGCTTCATTTTTCCATCTGTGAACATAGAGCTGATGTGCCTTGCCAAAAATTTCGATTTTTGTCTCATCTGTCCATAGGACATTCTCCCAGAAGCTTTGTGGCTTGTCAACATGTAGTTTGGCAAATTTACAGATTGTCAGATTCAAGTTATTTCTGTGACCATTGTGGGTTTTTCTTTCATTAAATGAGGGGTACCAACAATTTTGTCCACGTATATATATATATGGGTCAGTATGGGCAGCGTAATCTCATTCACTTGAATGCAGTTCACAGCCCATGAAGAAGACTGGCACAGTTTCTATACGTTTGGGTACATGGATCTGCTACACATTGACCATTGTGTACCACAAAGCACATTATAGAGCGCAGGAATATGATTCATGGATTTTTCTTTATGATTTGTCCACAGGTCTCATTGTGTACCTAGGTATGATGGGGGGAGCGTTCCTGTGGGGAGGAATGGCCGACCGAATCGGCAGAAGACAGTGCCTGCTCATTTCTCTCTCTGTCAACAGTGTGTTTGCCTTCTTTTCCTCATTTGTTCAAGGATATGGGACATTCCTGTTCTGTAGACTTCTGTCTGGTGTGGGGTAAGATGTCATGTTCTATCTATCTATCTATCTATCTATCTATCTATCTATCTATCTATCTATCTTTATCTATAAAACAGCGAGCTGTACTGTATTTTCATGAATAGTTGTCGGCTGTGTTCTGTGGTCACTACGTACAAGCAGCTGCTCAGATCTGCCGCTGTGTACATGTGTAATGAACTGTGTAATGTACTAAGTGTGACGTGGCAGCCATAATGTGCTCCGCCGCTCGCCATGAAGAAGTCATCTAATCCCGCTAACAAGTGCAGTGTCATATTCTAAAGTATTGCCATAAGATACTGATGGGGAGGGATAAAAACAGTAGGTGGGGTCACCAGTGCGAGCCCTTTACGGGGTGATAATCGACCCCAGGGTTGGGGCAAAAATTAGAGGGGCCTTTTGATGGGTGTCCCTTATATAAATGGATGTAGCTTTACCGAACTGATATACAGCTGTCAGTTCAGTAGGGTAGCAAGACGGCTAAGCTCACAACGATGCCGAGTTCACATTCACATGCCCGTGGCCATTTAGAGAAGTAGAGCCCAACTATTATATCTCACGCCAGTTTTCTGGAGTGAGTTATAATGGACATCTACGCCAGTTCTGCCCCATTATTCCGATCTTTAGAGTATGTTCACATGTGGTGGATATGCTGCAGATTTTCCATCCGGATTTTCAGTCTGCAACATATTATAATAGCAGTCAAGTGGATGAGATTTTGCCACACATGTAGTAAAATGGTGCACATATCACCCTATAACCAGACCACGTAGTCATCTGGGAGAGACGGAGTTGCAAGTTGGAATGGCAGCCATATTGGATGTTATCCAGCTAACTAAAAAAAATTCCTTATTTCCTTTGCAGTATCGGTGGATCTATTCCTATCGTCTTCTCATATTTCTCTGAATTCCTGGCCCAGGAAAAGCGAGGAGAACATCTGAGCTGGCTAAGCATGTTCTGGATGATCGGGGGTATCTACGCCTCGGCAATGGCCTGGGCTATCATCCCTCACTATGGTGAGTTATAGGATGGCTTTTTTTGGCTATGTGTACACTTTTTGTGACCAGGAATGAATTCAAGACCTGGATGGCAACTAGTAGATGATGAGACGTAGACAGTCATAACATCGTATCTCATTGTTTCTACCATACCTTGCAGGATGGAGCTTCCAGATGGGCTCAGCGTACCAGTTCCACAGCTGGCGGGTGTTTGTCTTAGTTTGTGCATTTCCTTCTGTGTTTGCCATTGGAGCCCTGACCACCATGCCCGAGAGTCCCCGCTTCTATCTAGAGGTATGACTAAGATACAACAATAAGAAGAGACATCAAGCCCTTCTGCTTGCTATCACTTCTCCTCCATATAGGGATCATATTTAGTGAGGATGGAAGACATCGCACTGCAGATCCCACCACTAGTGGAGACATCTTTTCTATGATTTTTACCATACCTGGGGTCCATATGGGTTATTCACATGGTGGAAAGTGAAGAGGAACTTCCGCCTGAAATTCCTCTTCACTTTCCAGCCCTGTACTTTCTGACACGGCTTATTAGGCTCAGATGAATGGGGCTAATCCACAGGGTGTCTCGCACTACGGCACAAAACCAGCTTCAACTTGCATCGTGTGAACATACCCCATATGTTCATCAGGTGTTGATCATATTTAAAGGATATTTCTTATATATTTCCAGGAATCACATCTGTCTTTCAGATAGTATTAGCTTGCACATGTTATTATCCTCAATGCTTTGCATTAATAATGATATTCTAATTCTGAAATCTTTTCCAGAACGGAAAACATGATGAAGCTTGGATGGTGCTAAAGCAGGTCCACGATACCAACATGCGGGCCAAGGGACACCCAGAGAGGGTCTTCTCTGTAAGTAGACATATTATTGAGTGCTCAGTCTTCCTTAGGTAGTGATCTTGGACCTGCACATAATCTCCAAGGCCCCTTAAGGTCACTTCACATGTTTACCATGGGGGTATCCACCAGGATAGCAAGCATTGTGGTTGTTTTTGGGCCTAGCATCTAAAGGGGTCCATCTCAGCAGTTAGCTTTAATCTGTTCAAGGGAGATTTCTGGGGTATTAAACAATATGGGGCACAAGTTATAGGACTTATGTTGTTCCCCAATACCAATAAAAAATATATATATATAATAAGGCAATTTTTATAAAAATGGCTTAGATACAGTGACTCAGCGCTATGTATGGTAGTACATCTCTGTAATGGCAGGCTTAAATACAGCGGCTCAACTGTAGGGTAATCCTGTCAGTCTTACCGTCTCATATTTTCTTCTGTTTGTCCCCACGTATGTTAGCCAGAAGTGGAGGGCAGATTGAAAGAAATGACTGCTGTTTCAGACTACACAGGGTTTGTTTGCTGTCTGTTACAATGGAGATGTATAATATACATAAAAGCTGTAGACACAAAACAGTAGAAAATTTTTTTTCATTTTTCAGTCTATGTACATGTAGATAATAGAAAAATTCTTTGTGAAGGTGGACATTTAAATTGAACATCTTTATCGCTCATACAGTATTTGTGACCCTTTATCTACTTGCCAACTTTGTCTTTACAGGTCACACAAATAAAGACCATCAAACAAGAGGATGAGCTGATTGAGATCCAGTCTGATACAGGGACATGGTACCGGCGCTGGATGATTCGGATTCTTAACTTATCTCAGCAGGTAGGACTTTTTTAGATTTTAGGATGACCTGGTTGAGTCATGACATAAAAACCTATTTCAGATAAGTTTGGGGGCATTGGGTCCTTCTTATAGCCAAAAGTCCAAGTCCCACCAGAGTGATCTATGATGTTATCAGTCCAGATCATAAGACCTGCCCTCAGGCCTTGCGGCAATATAGGCAACCAATTCCGCCCATATTACTTCTGTCTGAAACTGACTTTAGATGATACAGTGAGGAAAAAAAAGTATTTAGTCAGCCACCAATTGTGGAAGTTCTCCCACTTAAAAAGATGAGGCCGGCCTGTAATTGTCATCATAGGTAGACCTCAACTATGAGAGACAAAATGAGAAAACAAATCCAGAAAATCACATTGTCTGATTTTTTAAGAATTTATTTGCAAATTATGGTGGAAAATAAGTATTTGGTCACCTACAAACAAGTAAGATTTCTGGCTCTCACAGACCTGTAACTTCTTCTTTAAGAGGCTCCTCTGTCCTCCACTCATTACCCATTACAGTCATACTCCAAACTCCACTATGGTGAAGACCAAAGAGCTGTGGAAGGACACAGTGCAAACCTCCTTTCATCAGCAAGGGCATTGAAGATGAAACGTGGCTGGGTCTTTCAGCATGACAATGATCCCAAGCACACCGCCAGGACAATGAAGGAGCGGCTTCGTAAGAAGCATTTCAAGGTCCTGGAGTGGCCTAGCCAGTCTCCAGATCTCAACCCCATAGAAAACCTTTGGATGGAGTTGAAAGTCCGTGTTGCCCAGCGACAGCCCCAAAACATCCCTGCTCTAGAGGAGATCTGCATGGAGGAATGGGCCAACATACCAGCAACAGTGTGTGCCAACCTTGTGAAGACTTACAGAAAACGTTTGACCTCTGTCATTGCCAACAAAGGATATATAACAAAGTATTGAGATGAACTTTTGTTATTGACCAAATACTTAATTTTCCACCATAATTTGCAAATAAATTCTTTAAAAATCAGACAATGTGATTTTCTGGATTTGTTTTCTCATTTTGTCTCTCATAGTTGAGGTCTACCTATGATGACAATTACAGGCCGGCCTCATCTTTTTAAGTGGGAGAACTTGCACAATTGGTGGCTAAATACTTATTTTCCCCACTGTACATTACAGACCAAAAGTTTGGACACACTTTCTCATTCCAAGAGTTTTCTGTATTTTCATGACTATAAAAATTGTAGATTCACACTGAAGGCATCAAAACTATGAATTAACACATGTGGAATTATATACTTAACAAAAAAGTGTGAAACAACTGAAAATATGTCTTATATTCTAGGTTCTTCAAAGTAGCCACCTTTTGCTTTGATTACTGCTTTGCACACTCTTGGCATTCTCTTGATGAGCTTCAAGAGGTAGTCACCTGAAATGGTCTTCCAACAGTCTTGAAGGAGTTCCCAGAGATGCTTAGCACTTGTTGGCCCTTTTGCCTTCACTCTGCGGTCCAGCTCACCCCGAACATCTGGATTGGGTTCAGGTCTGGTGACTGTGGAGGCCAGGTCATCTGGCGTAGCACCCCATCACTCTCCTTCTTGGTCAAATAGCCCTTACACAGTCTGGAGATGTGTTTGGGGTCATTGTCCTGTTGAAAAATAAATGATGGTCCAACTAAACGTAAACCGGATGGAATAGCATGCCGCTGCAAGAGGCTGTGGTAACCATGCTGGTTCAGTCTTCCTTCAATTTTGAATAAATCCCCAACAGTGTCACCAGCAAAGCACCCCCACACCATCACACCTCCTCCTCCATGCTTCACGGTGGGAACCAGGCAGGTAGAGTCCATTCGTTCACCTTTTCTGCGTCACACAAAGACACGGTGGTTGGAACCAAAGATCTCAAATTTGGACTCATCAGACCAAAGCACAGATTTCCACAGGTCTAATGTCCATTCCTTGTATTCTTTAGCCCAAACAAGTCTCTTCTGCTTGTTGCCTGTCCTTAGCAGTGGTTTCCTAGCAGCTATTTTACCATGAAGGCCTGCTGCACACAGTCTCCTCTTAACAGTTGTTGTAGAGATGTGTCTGCTGCTAGAACTCTGTGTGGCATTGACCTGGTCTCTAATCTGAGCTGCTGTTATCCTGCGATTTCTGAGGCTGGTGACTCGGATGAACTTATCCTCCGCAGCAGAGGTGACTCTTGGTCTTCCTTTCCTGGGGCGGTCCTCATGTGAGCCAGTTTCTTTGTAGCGCTTGATGGTTTTGGCCACTGCACTTGGGGACACTTTCAAAGTTTTCCCAATTTTTCGGACTGACTGACCTTCATTTCTTAAAGTAATGATGGCCACTCGTTTTTTTTTCTTGCCATAATACAAAGTCTAACACTCCATTCAGTAGGACTATCAGCTGTGTATCCACCTGACTTCTGAACAACACAACTGATGGTCCCAACCCCATTTATAAGGCAAGAAATCCCACTTATTAAACCTGACAGGGCACACCTGTGAAGTGAAAACCATTTCAGGTGACTACCTCTTGAAGCTCATCAAGAGAATGCCAAGAGTGTGCAAAGCAGTAATCAAAGCAAAAGGTGGCTACTTTGAAGAACCTAGAATATAAGGCATATTTTCAGCTGTTTCACACTTTTTTGTTAAGTATATAATTCCACATGTGTTAATTCATAGTTTTGATGTCTTCAGTGTGAATCTACAATTTTTATAGTCATGAAAATACAGAAAACTCTTGGAATGAGAAGGCGTGTCCAAACTTTTGGTCTGTACTGTATATAGGCTGCCATATAGATTGGCTTTTTTTGTGGGGTGAATCTGAACCCTCTCATGCAGATCCAGCATTGTTACTGTCACAGAGATACCACTGTATTATGGCATACATCTATGGGACCCTACTGTATTTCCAAATTTCTAAGAATGGAATCTAAAAGAGAATATCTCCATAATAGAGCACCATATGGGGGGTCCATATGGCTTAGTAACAGAGCTGCTTGTTCTCCATGTACCTCCATATAGGCTTGGTGGACCCAAATGTGTGACCCTAAATAAATTAAAGTGTGTACATGTGTATTAAAGGGGTTGTCTCATGAGGACAACCTAAGACCATAAGCCCAATTAGGGCATATGGACATCATAGAGCCAAGATGGAGAACCGCTCTGTACAAGCCACTTTCATTCTGTTGGACTCGAGCCATCAGGCAGTACTGGGACCTGGGACAATCAACTAGTTTCCATTGGCTGCCAAATTTGAATAATAATTAATTTATTTTATATATTTTTGGAGGGTATTTCTGAATTTATTTTTGGAATATTTTCTAACCTCCTTGACATTTTCGTGCTTTTAGGTTTGGGCTAATTTCCACCAGTGCTTTGCCCCAGAATACAGACGCATCACCCTGATGATGATGGCGGTTTGGTTCACAATGTCTTTCAGGTAGGTTTTTTTTTGTTTTACACATAAGATGAATCATTATAGATCGCAGTGTCGGAAGGGAAGTCTTGGATTTTGGATGCAGGAATTTTTTCTTCGTTTTTGTTGATTTTTTCCAAAGGTCGCTTAGATTTACTAATATCAGTACTTAGTCTCACACACGGTCTCCTTGCTTCATCAAATTCAACGCCGCACGGTGAAATTACTATCGTCATGGCAACTGCTGCAGGACCGTCTGGCTTCCTTCTCTTCGGACGAGACTGGAGATGGAGCCTGCCAATGTTTTGTTAGGGTTGGGAGGTGTTTTTGCTCTTTAGTCTTTGCTAATTCACGCTTCATTCTCAATTAAGTAGATCTGACAACATTAGTCATGACCGTCGACGGTATCGAGCCGCTTCCCCTGTATTACCCCAGCTGTCAGTCCGATGTAGTTATCACCACCACACTGACAACCAGGTGGCCTCTATATTAACTACCAATTTCTGTATAAAACCAGGAATAAACAGCATTATGGTTTAGCATTTTGCAACCAGAAAGGTGGCATCAGATACTGATAGGAATGTCTACAATAGATATAACCTTTTTCCTGCTGCTCATATAGCGACAACATTTCCTGTATTGCTGTACCAGTACAAGGCTAACAATCTAAAATTTCTATGCATATACAAGACGCTGGAAGACGAGTACACTATTCCATCCCACAGTGTGCTGTAAAAAAAGTGTCCTTTTATTGGTTGACAGATGCTATGGCATGGCCTCAATCAGTGGTCTCTTTCAGATGTATGTGAGAAGGTCCAGTGACGCCATTGACTGTATTGACAATGATGACTGTATTGGCAGTGGGGATGTCTGTGAGGACCCAACATTTAGCAACTCGTCCTTCACTTGGAACACGAAGAGTCTTCTGTATCACTGGGATTAGGGAGAAGCTGCAGATTTCTATTTTTTATACCCCATTTCTATTTTTTATACCCCATAGACCCTCGACTAGTAGTGGGGTGGCAGGTGTTAGTGGACCAAGCTACTGCCCATACCAGGTGACTTATACCATTGTATCTGATATAACTCTCCATATATGTCCTTATATTGCCTGGCAGCATGGTTCAGTCTGATTGGGGGGATCATCAGATGTATATTCAGTTCCAGCCATCTCATTGACTTTACCAGCTCTGACTGTGCAAATAGAGGGAGGATGACTTTGAGAATGAAACCTATGATCAGTGGGAGCAGAGAGGCACCATTTGCTATAAAGAAGGGAGACTGTGTGGTCAACATACCCAACTGTATGTCTAGATAGTGAGATAGGTTGCAGTACAGCCTTCTGTTGGAGGTATACATTGGGGGTTCTCGTAATGTATGCTGAAATAGTGAGATATGTTGCACTACTGCCTTCCATGAGTTCTCCAACAGAAGCTTGAAAACCTGATGTGAACAGAGTGTGACAATGGAGCAGTACTCACCTAACAATGCCCTACACCATTTCTGCACTTCTTCCCGGGTCCCCTGCCAGTCCCTGTTAAGCAAGCTCCAATGATAACATGTTGACATGACATGTGACTGCTGCCAAACAATGGCAGTGAGGGTGACACATTGTCACTACTGAGGTCACTGCAGCAATCATGCTGGAGATGGATGAATATAGACCAGAGGGGGCGCTCTGAAGCATTGCCGAAAGGTAAGGAGGGGTATTGCCATTTTGGTTATTTCATAGCATTGTATGCTGTGCAAAACATATATTTATAGCTGAATCACAGAGGCATATAGAGCTAGTGAAGGATCTGTGCAAGAAAAGTTTGTGAACCCCTTACTCTATATATATTTCCTAACCCGCAATTCACATTTCTTGATGCAATGCAAAGACACTGGCCAACTTAGCCAGGGGGCAAAAAAAACACCATTACCAGCAAAAACAAGAAAAAGAGTAAGCTGTAGGAGAAAAAGCAAAGACGGCCATTAGCGATGAAAGAAACAGCAAGGCAGAGCGTGACCTTTACAGTAGATGTCTGCAGAACGCTCGACACCACTATAATCCCATTCTGCAGGCAGTCTCCTTTATGAGATGCAATGACTATAGTCAGCATATTTCTTGAAAATGGAGAAGCAGATCTATTAGCAGAGAACAAACAAACTTGGACTACATGGTATTTTTTCGATACGCTGGAAAGCTATGCTATGATGATCTTGCATCCTGGTGCAGCGCTCAGGCCTAGTCTACAATCCTTTGATGTATTTATATGGATGGTACATAGTGCAGCTTTGGCTTAAAACATCACATTTATCAAGCCTTACACTCCAGAATTCTGATATAAAAAAAGTTGCAAAGTAGAATGTTGCACAAAAATTTTACGTAATTTTGCATTTTTACCATTCGCTCCACTTTTGACATGTAGGAGTGAAGTGGGCATGGTTAGCCTGGCTAGTGGTCTTTATACCAGATGTACTCAGTAACATAGTAAAATAGTTATTAAGGTTGGATGAAGATACAGATGAAGAGTCGATCAAGTCCAACCTATAAACCTACTCATAAGAAGGCAATAAAAACCCCCATGAGGCAGGCACTATATGCTGGAAGAAATCCCTGGAACATCTCATCCCAAAATGCTAGTTCCCATAACCTATGATATTTTTACTTTAAAGAAAGACATCCAGCCATCACAACATGTTTCCATGGTACCAGACTACACACAAACCCTATGTGTAGTCTGATCCTACCGTCATGTGTTAGCCCTACCATCTGTCTTCACTCTTTCTCCTTTCTATAACTTAGAGGGTACAAGGAAGGGAGAAACATATGTCAAAGATTTCTCAAATCACACTTTGTACATGACAAACATTTGTAATGTCTTTTTCTCACCACGTGACTCAAAGCACTTGGAGAGTAGTGGAGTAGGGGAGTTAGTAGCTGCCGTACAGGCACTCATCCCCAACACCCACAAAAGTCAGTTTTTACGGGAAGCCAATTTACCTATCAGTATATTTTTGGCATGTGTGAGGAAACCCACACAAACACAGGGAGAACATACAAACTCCATGCAGATGTTGCCCTTGGACTCCAGTGCTGCAAGGCAACAGTGCTAACCACCGAGCCACAAAAATGTCACAAAAAATTGTTAGGATCTCATTCCAATGAGTGGGAGACTTAGAAAGTGGAGTAACATCTCAGGACAAGAGTGTTAGACTTATAGATATACCAAATTTATCAAACATTAGGGAACATTTTACACATTTGTGGCAAATTGTACTAAAGTAGACAACCTTAAAAATTCCCATCATATAAATTCTCCCTATAATGGGCACTTTTACAACTATTTTTTGCTATTGTTTACAAATAGTCTTGAGTAAAACTCCCTATGTGTACAGTTGTATGCAGACCTGTGTGTCTCCATGGCTACAGGCCTGTGTGTCTCCATGGCTACAGACCACAAACATAACCTGTTTGTAGTCTGATTCTGCAGACATATGTTAAAAATAGTCTAATAAATAAAAATCTAATAGTCTAAAAAATATATATATATAAAAAAGGAGAGGAGAATGATGGTGGGAAATAAGACATGACTAGGATCAGACTACACACAGGGTTTGTGTGTAGTCTGTAACCACGGAGACAGCTGAAGAAACAAAACTCTTTAGCCAATTGGCTGCTAATAGGAAGTATCTGATGCTACAGCTTTTCTGCTTTTTTTTTTAAGCTCTTCTTAATGATTGGCTTCAGCCCAAGTGTTGCCTATCACATGCATGTGTATTTTCTTCAATGTGCCATTTGTATGAAAAGGCCTTGAAATGCGGCAAAATAATTACCTAACCAATTACCTTTCATGGAAGTTACCACAGTCTTTTTTACATGACGGATGTTATTACCTCCCGCTTTACATCAGGGTTTCCAGGACTGAAGCTTCCAGATTGATTCCCCCCAAATAACTATTAATTCCGGTTGTCAGGGAGGTAATTAAAACGCCATATTCCCAGTTACCGCATGCCATTCCTTGGCTGCACATTAAAAGAGGCAGCAATGACTTCCTAATGAAGTTATCGGCCTGCGGTTCGACACTGGGCGAGATAACAAGATCGGAGGCTTTAGGGGAGAAGAGAATGTAGAATTATGTCGTGTGCGGTTTCTGCTGCTGCTAGAAAGATGAGATTTGGAAGGACAGAACATAACAATGAGGTGGAAAGTGAGCACTTTATTGACTTCAGAGACCACTCTAGAAAATGAGATCCTATTTATTTGCAGTATAGAATTGAGCTTAAAGGACGACTAAACTAAAAGCCTCCGCTGCTGGCAGCTACTAGTAGCATACATCATCTGTTACCACTATGTATGCATAATAGAGACTAATGCTACCAATGTCTGCTGTTCATTTCACGCATTGTTACCCCTTGTAAATGTGGAAAGTAGACAATTGACGTGCTCAGAATCGTAAGAAAATGATATTAATAGCTCATTTATGCACAAATGGCGTAATCCTTGGTTAAACTCATTAGTATAATATAATAATGGAGGCAGTTCCTTCTAATTTGTATTCATTCAGTTTTTTGTTTCATGTTGGTATGTATATGTGACCCCATGTTAGTTATACACATGTCAACGCACCCAGCTTTCCAGGGAATCTCACAGTTTTCAGGCCCCCCTGACCCGGTCACCTGATCAGTGTTCACTTTCACCCAGCTGCCAGATCATTAGTATTCACCACGCTGTGACATCACCTCTGTGCAGTGAATATTAATGAGGAGGTTGCCTGGGGATTCCCCTATTGATTTAAAGATTTATTTGATGTCATTTTTCATTAGGTTTTGAACCCAGAATCACAACAAATGATGTATAGAAGGCAGTCACTCTGGTGGCTCAATGAGCGCCTTCCCTTACCAAACTTCAATAGGGTTTTCTCTTTCCCTACATAATGTATTTGCATAATGTATTGAGATATACATTACAGACCAAAAGTTTGTACACACCTTCTCATTCCAAGAGTTTTCTGTATTTTCATGACTATAAAAATTGTAGATTCACACTGAAGGCATCAAAACTATGAATTAACACATGTGGAATTATATACTTAACAAAAAAGTGTGAAACAACTGAAAATATGTCTTATATTCTAGGTTCTTCAAAGTAGCCACCTTTTGCTTTGATTACTGCTTTGCACACTCTTGGCATTCTCTTGATGAGCTTCAAGAGGTAGTCACCTGAAATGGTTTTCACTTCACAGGTGTGCCCTGTCAGGTTTAATAAGTGGGATTTCTTGCCTTATAAATGGGGTTGGGACCATCAGTTGTGTTGTTCAAAAGTCTGTTGGATACACAGCTGATAGTCCTACTGAATGGAGTGTTAGAATTTGTATTATGGCAAGAAAAAAGCAGCTAAGTAAAGAAAAACGAGTGGCCATCATTACTTTAAGAAATGAAGGTCTGTCAGTCCGAAAAATTGGGAAAACTTTGAAAGTGTCCCCAAGTGCAGTGGCCAAAACCATCAAGCACTACAAAGAAACTGGCTCATATGAGGACCGCCCCAGGAAAGGAAGACCAAGAGTTACCTCTGCTGCGGAGGATAAGTTCATCCGAGTCACCAGCCTCACAAATCGCAGGTTAACAGCAGCTCAGATTAGAGACCAGGTCAATGCCACACAGAGTTCTAGCAGCAGACACATCTCTACAACAACTGTTAAGAGGAGACTGTGTGCAGCAGGCCTTCATGGTAAAATAGGTGCTAGGAAACCACTGCTAAGGACAGGCAACAAGCAGAAGAGACTTGTTTGGGCTAAAGAACACAAGGAATGGACATTAGACCTGTGGAAATCTGTGCTTTGCTCTGATGAGTCCAAATTTGAGATCTTTGGTCCCAACCACCGTGTCTTTGTGCGACGCAGAAAAGGTGAACGAATGGACTCTACATGCCTGGTTCCCACCGTGAAGCATGGAGGAGGAGGTGTGATGGTGTGGGGGCGCTTTGCTGGTGACACTGTTGGGGATTTATTCAAAATTGAAGGAATACTGAACCAGCATGGTTACCACAGCATCTTGCAGCGGCATGCTATTCCATCCGGTTTATGTTTAGTTGGACCATCATTTATTTTTCAACAGGACAATGACCCCAAACACACCTCCAGACTGTGTAAGGGCTATTTGACCAAGAAGGAGAGTGATGGGGTGCTACACCAGATGACTTGGCCTCCACAGTCACCAGACCTGAACCCAATCGAGATGGTTTAGGGTCAGCTGGACCGCAGAGTGAAGGTAAAAGGGCCAACAAGTGCTAAGCATCTCTGGGAACTCCTTCAAGACTGTTGGAAGACCATTTCAGGTGACTACCTCTTGAAGCTCATCAAGAGAATGCCAAGAGTGTGCAAAGCAGAAATCAAAGCAAAAGGTGGCTACTTTGAAGAACCTAGAATATAAGACATATTTTCAGTTGTTTCACACTTTTTTGTTAAGTATATAATTCCACATGTGTTAATTCATAGTTTTGATGCCTTCAGTGTGAATCTACAATTTTTATAGTCATGAAAATACAGAAAACTCTTGGAATGAGAAGGTGTGTCCAAACTTTTGGTCTGTACTGTAGCTCTATAAGCCAAAGTATTGTATGTACTTACAAGCACACAATGTACAGACTTATAGAGCTATATCTCTTTATATTAATACATTATGCAGGTAAAAAAATACTATTGAAGTTCGGTAAGGTTTGAGAAAAATGGATTTATTATAATCATTATTATTAGATGTGATTCTGGGTTCAAAATCTGGATCACACCTAATGAAAAAATACATAAAATACATCTTAAAATAGATGGAGATCCCTCTGAAATTTCCTTTAGTTTTTAGTAATTTTTTTGAAATTAGATATATTTTAGAAATGTCTAAAATTAGCAAAATTAATTACAATAAACCTATTTTAATAATAAACTTTATTAACTGACCATCACAAAACAGTAACAGAGACATATTTGGTATCGCCAAAACCGTTACAAACTGCAGAATGAAATGAACACAATATTTAACATGATCACTAAATGGCTTAAAAAAATGGTGTAATTGTTTCGAGGTTATCAGTGCAAAGCGGGGTACTGGTTTGGCTAGGTGAGAGGTTATAAATGTGGGTCAGAAGGGGACTCCTTAGGGACATGTTGCAGAACACCTTGCTATATGTAGAGTCTTGGACCATACATAGTAATAGGAATTTTGAGAAAGGAATATGTAAATAAAATGGAAAACCTGCTCTAGTACCACCTTTTGGAAGGTAGCTCCCTATAGATCAATGCCTGGTTTTCTAAAAAACCTAGTGACATTGACTGGGGACAGAGGGGGCAGAGTCTCATCACAATGCACTGGCTTTGCTATTTTATGTAAGTGGTATATCAATGATATAGAACTTCTGTCCTCTAAGTCACACTGTAGAATCTTATTGAATTCTATGTGATGTATCCTCAACCTGTCTCCTCTGCCTCCTTTATGTGTATAGGTTTTTCTTTGACATCTCTTAAAAGCTGGAGCCGGAGTCAGTGTGACGCTGTATCCTATAGGATACACCGGAGATTCTGCACACAGCACATGTAGTATAGATAAGCAATGCAAATCAGGACACATTTCTAACTATGCAGCTGAAAGAGCTAATAGGTAATGAAATAATCACGTAGATCACGGGAAGTCAGGACAAACATCCTTTCTACACAGGTCACTAAGCTCTGGATTGGTGGTCAGACTGGGTATGATATGTCTCTGTAGGCTATAGCGAAAGGGTTCAGAATGTTTGTATGTAACCGAACCTGATACAATATTAAAGGTGAAATAGCATTATATATTCAAATAGAAAATTTGCAAAGTGCTACGTTAAGGCCTGTGTCTATGAAAAAAGCGAAAAATTTGAGTATCACCTTTTTTTTATTGGGGACATGGTAATTTTGGAGTATACACAAATACTACTTATTCCTAATTTTCTTTTTATCTTTCCTTCTTCCATACCACATCACAAATATTCTTTACTTCTCCCTCAAGTACTTAGTAACTGGTAGAGAACCATGAATATGTGCCACCAGGACTCCCACCAACTCATAGACTGAAAGTATTGGGTGGCTCGTAGCAGAGAGAAGTCTCCCACTGTCCCCAAACTCTGCAAATGCATCTCCATGTTAGATTTTTCAGTCTTCTGGAGACTGATCTACTTTATAAGCACTGGTCCCAGACCAAATTTTTGATGATGGATTTTCAGTTTTCCAAACTATCAATCTTCTTTGAGAAAACCGCCTCACTAGAAGACCACACACATTTTATGCAATTTTGGGTGGTCATCTCAAAGGGGATTCACTATATATGGATATCAGGGGAGACTATTATTCCCTAAACCTTTTCTTCATCCTTTCCTCAGCTACTACGGACTGACTGTATGGTTCCCAGACATGATCAAACATCTTCAGAACATCGACTATGCTTCACGCACCAAATATTTCTCCAACGAGAGGGTGATCAGCTTCAACTTTAACTTCACTCTCGAAAACCAAGTTCACAAGAATGGCGAATACCAAAACGACAAGTAAGAAGATATACAATGCCCTTTTTATATTTGGACTAGTGGGCACCAACATCTTAAAGAAAACTGAGGTAGACATTTTGTAGTCTTTCTGCAAGTAGCGTGGTGGCATCATGAAGGTTGGTCCTAAAGTGTTCAGAGGTTTGTAGTATAAAATGGCTGCCTCGCAAATACATTTTTCAAGGCATGTATTAGAAATTCAATTACTCTGAAGGGTTACTCTGAAAAACTGAATGGTTATACAAATATGTCAACCTAATATAATGCTCAATGGGTGCTGTGCCAATTAAAATGTCAACATGATGACCATATCACTATCTGGAGATTAAGACCATCAGTGGTTCCCAAATTTCTGAAAGTGGACTCCCTTTTTGGGTGAGATTTCCTTTTAGGACCCCCCACTACCATACCTAGTCCCATTCAAGAAAATAGTCAGCTACCGTATATTCAGCCTCTATTTTGCTTTTCAGCAGTATACTGCCTCTACTTCTTCTTCCACCACATACCTCTGCTGACTCCATGTTTTCCTTCCAGCACACACAGTTCTGCTACCTCTGTGCTTCACCTCTACAATCACAACTCTGCTACATTCATGTTTATTCCCTGCATACAGCCTGCTCCCTCCTTACACCTAGCTCTGCTGCCTTCATAATCCACCCAAACCTTTGCTACATCCACATTTCCACCCTCACTCTCAGCTCTGCTACATTTATGTTCTCCCCACACACTCAGCTCTGCCAAATCCACATTTCCTGCCACACACTCAGCCCTACTATATACAAAGTTCCCTCCTCACAGTTAGCTCAGCTACATTCATTTTCCCACCCAAACTTGCTACCTCCCTGCGGTCCTGCACAGCGTCTTCCATATACACAGAGCTATTGTGCAAGCTTTGTCCTTACATGTGACTTGTCACATGACTGTGACATCAGGAGGTCTTTACACGATCCCCCAGGGTGTCGTAACCCACAGTTTGGGAAACAGTGTCCTAAATAAACAAATATAAAGAATAAATTCTTTATTATTTTACATCATATTAGAATGATAAAGGAGAAACTTGCAGTCATTTTTTATAGGAAAATTCAACCCCTATGGGACTTTCCATGTTGTATGTTGCCTATCATTCCCAGAAATGGTTGTACAGTTGTAAATGTGACAGAAAAACAACCCAAGGGAAAATGGGAATGTTCTTTAAGAATCAGTAGGAATTGCCCTCTAAAAGTCACTGTTAAAGGAGTAGGCACTTAAGGTTTGTCCTTCAGGAACAGCTATACAGTGATTCTTGGTAGAACAATCTAAGGTCGGAGCTGCCGTGTTCTTCTGCTGATATTGTCAACCTTTTCATGTAGCACGTACACTGTCTACTGAGACCTGAAATAATTACACCTCTCACTCTTGTCTCAAAAGATTCATCGGCCTCAAGCTGAAGTCAGTTATATTTGAAGATTCCTTGTTCAAAGACTGTTACTTTGAAGATATCACATCCAGTAACACTTTCTTCAAGAACTGCACTTTTATCTCCACCATGTTCTACAACACAGGTGATAACTTACTCTCATCTTTAAGACACATTTATTAGCATACATAATTTATCTAAAGGTAATTGTAATTAAAGTGGACCCATCAGAAGGTACCTTATACTATTATAATACCGACTCCTATGTACAAGAATATAACTACTATAATACTGCTCCCTATGTACAAGAATATAACTACTATAATACTGCTCCTATGTACAAGAATATAACTACTATAATACTGCTCCTATGTACAAGAAAATAACTACTATAACACTGTCCCCTATATACAAGAATATAACTACTATAATACTACTCCTATGTACAAGAATATAACTACTATAATTCTGCCCCCTATGTACAAGAATATAACTACTATAATACTGCTCCTATGTACAAGAATATAACTACTATAATACTGCTCCTATGTACAAGAATATAACTACTATAATACTGTCCCCTATATACAAGAATATAACGACTATAATACTGCTCCTATGTACAAGAATATAACTACTATAATACTGCTCCTATGTACAAGAATATAACTACTATAATACTGCCCGCTATGTACAAGAATATAACTACTATAATACTGCCCGCTATGTACAAGAATATAACTACTATAATATTGCCCTTATGTACAAGAATATAACTACTATAATACTGCTCCTATGTACAAGAATATAACTACTATAATACTACTCTTATGTACAAGAATATAACTACTATAATACTACCTCCTATGTACAAGAATATAACTACTATAATACTGCTCCTATGTACAAGAATATAACTACTATAATACTACTCCTATGTACAAGAATATAACTACTATAATACGGCTCCTATGTACAAGAATATAATAGCTATAATACTGTTACTATGTATAAGAATATAACTACTATAATATTGCCCCTATGTACAAGAATATAACTACTATAATACTGCTCCTATGTACAAGAATATAATAGCTATAATACTGCTCCTATGTACAAGAATATGACTACTATAATACTGCTCCTATGTACAAGAATATAACTACTATAATACTGCTCCTATGTACAAGAATATAACTACTATAATACTGCCCTATGTACAAGAATATAACTACTATAATACTGCTCCTATGTACAAGAATATAACTACTATAATACTACTCCTATGTACAAGAATATAACTACTATAATACTGCCCCCTATGTACAAGAATATAACTACTATAATACTGCTCCTATGTACAAGAATATAACTACTATAATACTGCCCCTATGTACAAGAATATAACTACTATAATACTGCTCCTATGTACAATGATGTAACTACTATGATACTGCTCCTACGTACAAGAATATAATAGCTATAATACTGCTCCTATGTACAAGAATATAACTACTATAATACTGCTCCTATGTACAAGAATATAACTACTATAATACTACTACTATGTACAAGAATATAACTACTATAACACTGCTGCTATGTACAAGAATATAACTACTATAATACTGCTCCTATGTACAAGAATATAACTACTATAATACTGCTCCTGTGTATAATATAACTACTATAATATTGCCCCTATGTACAAGAATATAACTACTATAATACTGCTCCTATGTACAAGAATATAACTACTATAATACTGCTCCTATGTACAAGAATATAACTACTATAATACTGCCCCTATGTACAAGAATATAACTACTATAATACTGCTCCTATGTACAATGATGTAACTACTATGATACTGCTCCTACGTACAAGAATATAATAGCTATAATACTGCTCCTATGTACAAGAATATAACTACTATAATACTACCTCCTATGTACAAGAATATAACTACTATAATACTGCTCCTATGTACAAGAATATAACTACTATAATACTGCTGCTATGTACTAGAATATAACTAGTATAATACTGCTCCTATGTACAAGAATATAACTACTATAATACTGCTCTTATGTACAAGAATATAACTACTATAATACTGCTGCTATGTACTAGAATATAACTAGTATAATACTGCTCCTATGTACAAGAATATAACTACTATAATACTGCTCTTATGTACAAGAATATAACTACTATAATACTGCTGCTATGTACAAGAATATAACTACTATAATACTGCCCCCTATGTACAAGAATATAACTACTATAATACTACTCCTATATACAGGAATATAACTACTATAATACTGCTCCTATGTACAAGAATATAACTACTATAATACTACCTCCTATGTACAAGAATATAACTACTATAATACTGCCTCCTAGCTGGGAGGTTGTGTTTCTGTAGCTCTCCTGAGTCTCCTGATGTCTGGAGAAAGCCCAGGGCGGGGCCACCCTGGGTGGGGTAGCTCCCCTAGCAAGGCCCAGGCTCCAAGGCCTACTCTGGGAAGTAATTCCCATACTCAAAAAGTGTATGAAAATCCCAAAGTTTCCAGGAATGGAAGTAATGTCCAGTGTGTCAGCAGTCCCAGTGCAGCAAGCCAAGATGGGAAGAAAGTGATTGCAAGTAAAGCAGTAACAGAAGCAAGCAGAGGTACGGTACAACAACCTACCAATGTAATTGTGCAGCATCCAGAAAGAATACCTGATTGTAAGAAGAAGCAAGCCGTGCAGCCTGTGCAGACTCCATTACAGGTTACAGGTGTCCCGTCCACTCCACCCTCCTGCAGACAGAGGAGAACGTCCCTGGAGAAACAGACCATGCAGGAGAACATGCAGCGGCCTGTACTGGTGCGGTGTGAGCGGACAAGATCTGGCAGTGGAAACTGCAAAGCTGTAGAAAAGCCTGTGGATGTGACCAAAGAGGGACCAGCAGGGAGGCTTCATGGTACCGGTGGTGCGGTCACTGGGAACAAACTGGGACCCAGGGCCCAATCTGCAGATTGTGGCCCCATGGCAGTGACGGCAGCCGCAGCATGCCAGAAGTCACAGGCTACACCGACCAGAGGCCATACTGTGAGTAACCAGCTTGCAAGGCTACCCAATAATGCACAGACTGTTACAGCCGCTGAGCGAGCACCTGAAATGCGCCAGGCAGACGAGATCCCAGCACTGGTCAGGAGAATGGAGACTTTGAAGGCGAATAAACTATCTCTACAGAGACAGATAGACTGTGCCTACAAAATAAGGGCTGCTAAACCTGGGGTAGAGGCAGTAGTGGACAAGAAGCTGAGCGCACTGGCGAAAGAGCTCGCCGATAACGTACAGGAGACAGAAACTGTACTGGAACAAATGGGACCGGTGGGAGAATCCTACAGAAACCAGCAGCGATTCGAGGAATATCGGCAGTCACCATCATCTCGCTCCAAAGTTGGATCTGAACCATCTCAAGATGGCGGCCAGCAGTCCCATGCAAAACCCATTCTGCAGCCGGCAAGCTTCCCTTTTAAGGAAGGGAATTTGTATGGGAAAGCAGCAGCTAATGCCAAGCCACAGCAAAGACCTGCAGCAGTTCCTGGCAAGGCACCACAAGTCCCAGCAACCAGCACTTTCCAGCAAGACCATGGACCCCTACCTGAAGGAGCATCTATGCAGACACCACAAGTCCCAGGAGGCAGGTCATCTCAGCAGGACTGTGGACTGTTACCTGAAGGTACTGGGGTAGTAGCACATTTGGGGTCTCAGGTTGTGAGTGTGTGGGACAGTCTGGACTCTGCTGTGCAGGACATCACTGATAGTGGCTGTAATAACATTGTGGACTCTGCTGTGCAGGACTCTGCTGCCACTGACTATCCATCTAATATGTCTGAGATTGTAGATAATTCTGTATGTGATAATGGTGCAGCAGGGGAAAGTGTTTCTGGGGGGGTCCTTCACCATCTATGGCGTCAGACCCCTCTACAGTCCAGTCTCTGGAGTCTGCTGATATCACAGACATAGAGGTTGATGGTGGGGCGGACACAGCACAGTCCAATGTACAGGACTTTCCCCCTCTAGTTACTAATGTAGTAGCAGAGCCTCCTAGTGCAGGTGCTCAGCAGCCCACACAGCGCCCACAGACACTCCAAGATGGCGGATCTGGCCATACCTCCTCTGGGAATGCCTGGAGCCGCGGTGCTCCTTCTTTTACATCGAGCACGAACTATACAGGCCAGGCTTTCAAGAGGAGGAATGTAGTCAGGTTTAGGCACAGAGGTGCCAAGGAAGATCTGCCTGATAGAAGGTTTGTGGTCAGAGGGCTCCTATGTACCCAGATGGGCTTCCTGCCGACTGACATCCTGGCAGTGATAAACCTTCCTGACCGCCAGGGGTATGATGTCAGCTTTAAACTGATGTCTGATCTGGACCGTTTCTGGGATAATCTCACTAGGTTTAGAGATACTGAGGGTTGGAATAAGTTCAGCTTCATCCCCATCTCTAAGCCAGATACGGCAAGTGTCACCATCATATTCTGGAATGAGGCCGTTCCCCCTCAGGACATTGTCATCTGGCTCAGGAGACACTGTGACCTCATGTCCGATCTGACTAAGAACAGGGATGAAGACGGGATCTGGACTGGTGGGTGGAAGGTCCTGGTTAAGTTACATCAGCACAATAACATAACCCAACATCTGCCCAACTCATTCTTTATTGGCCGAGAGAAAGGCGTCTGCTTCTATGCGGGTCAGCCGCGCAGATGCTTTAGGTGTGGGAAGGCCGGTCATGTGGCGAGCGTGTGCACCATGGTAAAATGCAGCCTCTGTAATGAAGTGGGCCACGTGAGCACTACCTGCCAAAACATCAGGTGTAATCTATGTGGTAAGATGGGTCACCCCCACAGGGACTGTCCGGATGCTTGGCATAACCTCCGTAGGGATATCCCTGATGAGGACTTGCTGGCAGCGGCTGCTGACATACAGGAGGAGGAGGAGGCGCTGTTGTCAGGGTCAGTAGTCACTGCGTCAGAACCCCAAACAAATACAGGTGATACCACCCAGGGCCAAGCCCAGTCAGGACCCATTGAGGCGACCATGGAGGTTGTTGAGCAGGTTGTACAACCCTCAGTGGCCATCTCTTCTCCTACCCAAAAACCCACCAGTACTAAGAGAAGAAAGAAAGATAGATCCAGCCGTAAGCCTGAGGGTGAGTGGACAACTGTCCAAAAACCAACTAAGATGAGATTGGATAGAACGGGCGATGTTACTGCAACATCAAATAGATTTAGTGTCCTGTCAGAGACCGAAGCAGAAATAGACAGGGAAATCATACGAATGATGGCAGAGTTCGATGATGAACCAGAGGGCGATCCACCCAATATAAGGAGACCCCGCCGAGCTGAGGTACAGTCTGAATCAGACATGGAGACAGCAGGTCAGCAGGACAGCTCTGACTCTGATCTATAACAATGGGGTCCATCTCTCTGTTTCTTGTATTCCTACTTGTTCTGATGGCAGATTTCTATCTTATCATCATCTCCAGTAATGTTAATAGTATCAGAGCAAGGAGGACAAGACACGCAGTCTATGAACATTTGAAATATCTTGATGCAGATGTCTATTTCTTGCAAGAAACCCGTTTAAATAGTCTAGGACTATTACGAGAAGCAGAGAGAGAATGGCAGTCTGGCCCGTCCTTCTGGTCACTGGCAGTGGAACCTTGTGCCGGGGTTTCTATACTTTTTAACACCAGAGATGTCACCATACATAGATTAACCGAGGTATTGATGGGGAGGTGCCTGGTTCTAGAAGTTACCATCCGAGGCAGAAGGCTCCGACTCATCAATATCTATGGTCCTCAGTCAGTGACTGAAAGGGCACATCTGTTTGATGACGTAAAGCAGTACCTCTTTACATCTGTTCCTGTAGTCATGGCAGGGGACTTTAATGCCACCATGTCATCCAGTGATAGACCTACTGGTAGACCTCTCACCAGGGACTGCAAGGTCTTAAATACAGTTATTACACAGGCTGGTCTGTCTGATGTGTTTACTCAGGGTGGTAGGAAACCAAAATTCACCTACTCCTGCGCTGGCAGATGCAGTCGGATAGACTTAGCTCTGGTGAGTCCTTCTGAGAATGTTAGTGAGAAAACTGAAAAGACAGTCCCTTATTCTGACCCTCTGGCCTTGTACTTTTGTTTGGGCGCCACAAAATGCCCTGATATTGGGAGAGGCCTATGGAAACTCAATTCCAGCCTCTTGGACGATGACTATGTCCAGAGTTGTGTCCACTCTCTATTTCAGAACCAGCTTGAGAGAGTCGACTTCTATGGCAACATGGCAGACTGGTGGGAGGATGTCAAGGAGGAGATCAGATCCCTCTTAAGGAAACTGTCAGTTAAGAAGGGGAAGAGTAAGTATAGCCAGTATCTCAGGCTGCGGAAAGAATTAGAGTCACTCTATTCGGCGGGCGGGGATAACCAACATGTGATTGACCGGCTGAAATCTGAGATAAGTCAGTATCAGTACCGCAGGTGTACATCCCTGGTTCTTGAACAGGATTATGGGTCCTTAGGGGCGCCTGATCCATTTGAGAATTGCAAGGAGCGGGTGGCAAATAAATCGGTCACAGGTCTCACTGACTCCCAGGGTGTTTTACAGGAATCTCGGGAGGGTATCCTGGGGGTGGTGAGATCTTACTATGCTGACTTGTTTCAGAAGAAGGTTTTGGATAGAGAGAAGGTGGCTCAATTCTTGGAGGCAACTCCGGGTCCTGATACCGATGATTTGGACTTTTCTCCTTTGACAGTGGAATTAACGGTGGAGGAGGTTAAAGAGGCCATAGATAAGTTACATCTGAAGAAGGCACCAGGTCCAGATGGTATAACAGCTGAGTTCTACAAAAAATTCCGAGACCTCTTAGCTCCAGTCCTCGTGGATGTCTACAAAACTAGTCTAGAAAATCACCTGATGCCTCCATCCATGAGAGTGTCCTCCTTGATTCTGCTGTCTAAAGGTAAAGAGCCTACTGACATCAAGAACTGGAGGCCGATTGCCCTCTTGAATGTTGACAGGAAGATTCTTGCAAAGATTCTGTTCTCTAGGTTAGTTTGTTTGTCCCCGGCACTGTTGGCAGGCTCTCAGTTTGGCACAGTTAAAGGGCGGAACATCTCTGGAGCAGTTATCTCGATAAGGGAGATGTTTGAGAGATGTAAAGCTCTGAGGTGTGGGAGATATGTTGTGAGTCTTGACCAGGCTAAGGCCTTTGACAGAGTAGACCATGAGTATCTATGGGCCACTTTGACAAAGTACGGGATTTCGGGACAATTTATAGATTGGCTGAGAACTTTGTATTGTGAGGCGGAGAGCTTTCCTCTGATCAATGGTTGGCAGGGTGACACTTTTGGGGTTGAGGCAGGGGTGAGACAAGGTTGCCCACTGAGTCCATTGCTGTATGTGTTTGCCATAGACCCGTTTCTTAGGTCACTGCAGGAGTGTGATTTTCAGGGGGTTCCGGTTCCCCACTGCTTGCCTCTGAGAGTTGTTGCCTATGCGGATGATGTGACTGTGGTGATATCTGAGCCTCTTGAGGTGGAGATGTTGTCTGCGGCCATCAGAAGTTACTCAGAGGCCTCAGGGTCTCTGGTCAACCTTGAAAAGAGTCAAGCTCTCTGGACGGGTCATACTGATCCTATTTTTGATCTGCCACAGTTTGCCCAGGCCTCCTCCTATATTAAGATCCTTGGGGTGAAATTTGGGAGGGATGATAATGCCAGACTAAATTGGGAAGACAAGTTGGAATCCGGAAATGCAAAGGTTCAGCGATGGAAGAACTGGAGGCTGACCTATAGAGAAAGGGTTAAAATGTTGAAGACTTACCTGGTCCCTGTCTTCTTGTACGTCTCTGTTGTCTTTCCTTTGCCAGAATCTTTCTCCACTAGGCTCTTTAGCCTGTTTTTCCAACTTTTGTGGGGGAACAGGTTAAACCCAGTAAAAAGAGGGATAACCTACCTACAGAGGAGAGAGGGTGGGCTGGATATGTTAAATCCAAGGGTGTTCTTTGACTCCATATTTCTAAAAGTAAATTTTGGTTGTCTGGACTCAAACAACAGCTCCCTGTGGGTTAATAGTATCAGGGACTGGATTTTGCCTTTTGCAGAATCCTGGGTGCGAGGCGGCAGCCTTAAGAGGGGTCGATTGTCTCATGGCTACCTCCCCCAGTATCTGGTCTATGGCCTGAAGTGTGTCAGGACGTGGAAGCTGGAGTTGACTTACATTGAGAGTAATACCAGGAGAGACATATACTCCAGGGTATGTAAGGCTTTCTTCTACTCCCGTCTTGCTCTAAGAGACTGTATAACATCCACTCTCCAAGAAAGTCTTAAACTCCTCAATAGCAGAAGACTCCCAGCCAAATTCTTTGATACTGCCTGGTTGTCACTACATGGTAAACTCTTTGTTAGGGGAAACTTAAAATTCTTAAGTGTGCTGGATAGGAAGTGTCCCCTGGGCTGTCAGCAGGAGGAGACCATGGAGCATTTCATTACTGAATGCTGGGGAGGGAGGAAGATATGGGAGGAAGTGTCCAGCAGGTTATCCATCTCCATACTGCAAACCCTGACATACCCCGACATAATCTATGGGGTCCCATCCAACAACACTGGTATAGATAGAGGAACCATGTATCTGATCATTACGGTCATCAAATATTATCACTGGCACGCAAGAACCCGAGTCTCCATATTCAGCGAGAATTTTGACCATGAATTCGTAGTCAGACAGATATTATCTGAGCTCAGGTTTATAAAATCACTGGAGATAAAGAGAAACCAGAGAGACAGAAGACTATGGAGGAATGTGGATGTGGTTTAAGTTTGGTCTTTTATTTTTACCTTGTGTTCTGTTTTTATTTATTTATTTATTTTTTTCCCAACAGGTGTGGACTCTTTAAGTTGATTTTGCTTTAGGTATTTTCTGCTTGATAACTCTCGGTACATACAAAATGTATGAAATAATTGAAAGAATTATTGTTTAATTGTATTTATGTTGGTTTTTACTTTAATAAAAATTGCCTCCTATGTACAAGAATATAACTACTATAATACTGCTCCTATGTACAAGAATATAACTACTATAATACTGCTCCTATGTACAAGAATATAACTACTATAATACTGCCCCCTATGTACAAGAATATAACTACTATAATACTACCTCCTATGTACAAGAATATAACTACTATAATACTGCTCCTATGTACAAGAATATAACTACTATAATACTGCTCATATGTACAAGAATATAACTACTATAATACTGCCTCCTATGTACAAGAATATAACTACTATAATACTGCCTCCTATGTACAAGAATATAACTACTATAATACTGCTCCTATGTACAAGAATATAACTACTATAATACTGCCTCCTATGTACAAGAATATAACTACTATAATACTACCTCCTATGTACAAGAATATAATTACTATAATACTACCTCCTATGTACAAGAATATAACTACTATAATACTGCTCCTATCTACGTGAACAGACAGCACAGGTTGAAATCTCACCAGAATCGCTGTATAAGATGCTTCTCGTGTAATTGTGCTGAATTGTAGTGACTGTGGATGACTTTTTGCTCTGTGTCTGACATCCACCATCGCTCTTGCTTTGCAGACCTGTTTGACTACAAGTTCATCAATAGTCGGATTATTAACAGCACGTTCCTGCACAGTAAGGAGGGCTGTCAGCTGGACTTCAGTGATGACATCAATAATGCTTACATGATCTACTTTGTCAGTTTCCTGGGTACTCTGGCGGTGCTTCCGGGTAATATCGTTTCTGCCCTTCTGATGGATAAAATAGGACGTCTTCGTATGCTGGGTGAGAAAAAACTATTCTCTGGTAATAGAGATACATTTAGATGAAGTTTGAGGTTTATTGTACAGTATGTGTGTTATTTTTTGGTAGTTATTATTATTATTATCATCATCATTATTATTGTGACTTCCTTACTGAAGGGGTGATCCACTTTGGGAATCTCTTTTTATGACAACTGACCCCTGGGGTACCTACTGCAGGTGTTCATATCCTATACAGCACCTCTACAGGACAAATAGTGGCAATGCAACAGTGGTGCCATACTTTCTATAGAGCTGAGGAAGACCAAGCAGTTGTGAACTAGTTGTGTGGGTAGAGAACAGAAACACATAGTGCCCCCTACTGGTAGTATGCTTTATAATTAAACCCATATCCTGCTATAGGCCTGTATATTACACAGGAATCATTAGGAATCTTTCCCCCCTCAAAGAGGGGCTTTAAAGGGAGTGTGTCACCAGAACCAGCATATCAACCCAGCCCTGCAGATAGATAGGTTAGTGTCATCAGAACCAGCATATCACCCCAGCCCTGCAGATAGATAGGTTAGTGTCACCAGAACCAGCATATCACCCCAGCCCTGCAGATAGATAGGTTAGTGTCACCAGAACCAGCATATCACCCCAGCCCTGCAGATAGATAGGTTAGTGTCACCAGACCCCAGCATATCACCCCAGCCCTGCAGATAGATAGGTTAGTGTCACCAGACCCAGCATATCACCCCAGCCCTGCAGATAGATAGGTTAGTGTCACCTGAACCAGCATATCACCCCAGCCCTGCAGATAGATAGGTTAGTGTCATCAGAACCAAGCATATCACCCCAGCCCTGCAGATAGATAGGTTAGTGTCACCAGAACCAGCATATCACCCAGCCCTGCAGATAGATAGATTAGTGTCATCAGAACCCAGCATATCACCCCAGCCCTGCAGATAGATAGGTTAGTGTCACCTGAACCAGCATATCACCCCAGCCCTGCAGATAGATAGGTTAGTGTCACCAGAACATCACCCAGCCCTGCAGATAGATAGGTTAGTGTCATCAGAACCAGCATATCACCCCAGCCCTGCAGATAGATAGGTTAGTGTCATCAGAACCCAGCATATCACCCCAGCCCTGCAGATAGATAGGTTAGTGTCACTAGAACCAGCATATCACCCAGCCCTGCAGATAGATAGGTTAGCGTCACCAGAACCAGCATATCACCCCAGCCCTGCAGATAGATAGGTTAGTGTCACCAGACCCAGCATATCACCCCAGCCCTGCAGATAGATAGGTTAGTGTCATCAGAACCCATCATATCACCCCAGCCCTGCAGATAGATAGGTTAGTGTCACCAGAACTAGCATATCACCCCAGCCCTGCAGATAGATAGGTTAGTGTCATCAGAACCCAGCATATCACCGCAGCCCTGCAGATAGATAGGTTAGTGTCACCAGACCCAGCATATCACCCAGCCCTGCAGATAGATAGTTTAGTGTCACCAGAACCAGCATATCACCCCAGCCCTGCAGATAGATAGGTTAGTGTCACCAGAACCAGCATATCACCCCAGCCCTGCAGATAGATAGGTTAGTGTCACCAGAACCAGCATATCACCCCAGTCCTGCAGGTAGATAGGTTAGTGCCACAAGTACCCAGCATGTCACCCCAGCCAGCAGACAGATAGGTTATGGTCACCAGACCTCAGCATATCAACCCAGCCCACAGACAGATAGGTTAGTGTCACCAGACCCAGCATATCACCCCAGCCCTGCAGATAGATAGGTTAGTATCACCAGAACCAGCATATCACCCAGCCCTGCAGATAGATAGTTTAGTGTCACCAGAACCAGCATATCACCCCAGCCCTGCAGATAGATAGGTTAGTGTCACCAGAACCAGCATATCACCCCAGCCCTGTAGATAGATAGGTTAGTGTCACCAGAACCAGCATATCACCCCAGCCCTGTAGATAGATAGGTTAGTGTCACCAGAACCAGCATATCAACCTAGTCTGCAGATAGATAGTTTAGGGGCACCTGAAGTGGAAAACACCATTTGATTCAGGTGCCCCAAACCTATCTATCTGTGGGATGGGGTTGATATACTGGGTTCTGGTGCCAGACTCCCTTTAACCCCAAGTAATATTGCTGTCCTCTGTTTTTATTAGTTTCTTACTAAAAGCAGTTGTGCAGAGTTATAGAAACACAGCTGCTTTCTTTCAGACACAGCGCCACTCTTGTTGACAGGTTGGCTCTGGTACTGTAGTTCAGTTCAATTGGAGTGAATGGGGCTGAGTTGCAATACCACACACATCCTGTGGTGCTATTTTTGGGAATATAGGCCATGTTTTTCTGAACGTCAAAAAACACTTTGCATTATAATGTAAAAATCTAATAATTGTGTGATAGATGGACTGTGTCGCTGACTGCTCTGTCTGTGTTCCCAGCTGGTTCCAGTGTCATGTCGTGTATTAGCTGCTTCTTCTTATTCTTCGGGAACAGTGAGTCGGCCATGATTGCGTTGCTCTGCCTCTTTGGTGGAGTCAGTATCGCATCTTGGAATGCTCTGGATGTCCTGACGGTGGAGCTCTACCCCTCAGACAAAAGGTACATGGCTCTTTGAGGTTGAGATAGTAGAAATTTTTTTGTGTTGTGATATTTTGTATTATGTTTAGTGCAGGACTTCTCAAAATGATCTTCTGTGGCCTCAACAACCAATCAGGACCTCACCAATGAACAAATACTACCATGATGCTGCCATGTTATATAATAGCGCCAAACAATTCCACTAAGCACCGCCCATATTAGTCCCAGAACATTGACCAAGTACTGCCCTGCCACCTACATAATATCCCCAGCAACAGGAAATACTGTGCAGCACTAAATGTCTCTCCCAAGGTGCTATAAAAATACCATAGTGCAGATCAAAGTACCTCCCCTGAGGTGCTATACAAATACTATAGTACAGCACAATATACCTCCCCTGAGGTGCTACTCAAATATCACATTGCTACATAAAATACCTCTTCAGAGGTGCTATAGAATACCACAGTGTATTATCTTCCCGTTTCAAGTTTTAGTACAACCTCACAAACTACAATACCTGCTGAGGCACAATTGGGCAACCAATAGTCATATGTTCTTCACAATACAATATATGATTATTTTATTTCCCGTAAATGCATAGGAATTGTATAGCAGCAGAGCCCGTGTGGCACTTTAGCCCTGTGAGTCAGTAAAGTGCACAATGGGAGATACTATACAGTGTGAACAGGGTGTGAGGGTCTTTTTCTTAAGTATTTAGTTCAGAGATGAGTCACACCTTATAAAGTGATGAAGTGCGATGAGTCAGTGAAGACGTGGAAGATGTTACCAGAAATACAAGCGTTACATCTCATTATTTGGGGGATACATATTATTACATGGGGATAATCTACGTAGGGCTATACAAGCAGGCATTGTGTAAAACTGATCTATTTGCGTGTAGATCTGTCCTCAATAAAGAGAGGGGAGTATAGGCCCTATGAGATAGGGAGATCTTGCATCAATGGAGGCTTTGGTCTAGTTCTGGACGGATCTCCTGAGGCTGAGCAAAATGCTAAAACTATGCTGGGCTGGGACGTGTCCAATGGGGTGGCCAGACGCTGTTGGTCGGGCAACAAATGCTCTTTCCCAATAATCTGCCTGTCTAATAGTGCTGCCGATTGGCACATTTTATAGCTCAACAGTGCCTATTAAAAAAATCTTTTCGTCTAATACCACCTTAAAGGGAGTCTTTCACCAAAACCCAACATATCAACCCAGCCCCACAGATAGATAGGTTAGGGTCACCTGAATCAGATGATGTTTTCCCCTTGTGAATCGCTGTCTCCATTGCCGAGATATCGCTATTTTAGTGAATATGCAAATGAGCTAATTGGAAACTAAAATGGCGATATCTCAGGAACAGACGTAAAGATTCACAAGTGGAAACATTGTTTGATTCCAGTGACTCTAACCTATCTATCTGCAGGGCTGGGTTGATATGCTGGGTTCTGGTGACACTCCCTTTAAGTTGCTGTCAGACACCTTGGGCTTGATAACAAAGGATCTGGCATTAGAAAGTGAACATGTCCACTTCTTCTTTTCCTCTGCCACCATTTGTCGGAGAAGCGTTGCGACACAACCAGGCACATTATATGGTTAGCCAGATGCCACTGAAATCTTTTGGTTCAGTCTACATTCACCTGATGTATGGGTATTTGTAGGTGGACTCCAGTTTCATCACTCTGACTGGTCCATGCTGGTTGTGTAATGAGGTACTCAATACCACATGGACCATCATTTCCATAGAAACCAGTTTACATTATTAATGGATCTCCGTGGACAACTTCTGGGCTAATATTCCATTTTGACAACCCATTTTGAAATCAGTCTCACAAAATATTGATGGAATTGAGAGTTTCGTTCATTCGCTTCATTTTTTTAATTGACAAAAACAAACTGTTAACCCTTCAATTTTTGAAAACATTCTTACTTTGCAGCATTTTTCCCTCGCATACCTAAAACTTTTGCACAGTACTGTATATATGCATAAAATGTATTCTAAATACCATCCCAAGTATGCAAAAAGTGCTCATGTATTTTATTTTCGATTGCATTGCAGAACGACTGCCTTCGGATTCCTGAATGCCCTCTGCAAGTTGGCTGCCGTCTTGGGCATAAGCATCTTCACCTCCTTCGTGGGTGTAGCCAAAGCAGTGCCCATCCTCCTGGCTTCCGCTGCGTTGGCTCTGGGTAGCTTTTTAGCCCTTAAACTGCCAGAAACACGAGGCCAGGTGCTTCAGTGAGATTCGCCATTGTAGAAAAAGAGAGTAGATTAGTAGACACTGTGAAATGTCTTTTTATTTTGTTGTTTGGGGCCCCTTCCCCATTTCCTCTTCCCAGAAATGTGTGGTTAAAAAAAATATGCATATGTGTCATTGAAAATGTAAGAACTGAACATGTTTGCACTATTCTGAGTTTTGGCGCTTCCTCCATGATCAGTGTGGGAATTAGAAGCACTAGACTTTGTGTAGAGCAGAGATTTTATGTTCTAGATAGCTCTAGTTACAGACATTTCTTTATGTTGTGTTCCTGATACCTCTAGTCATTGAGGAGACTGTCCAGCTGTTCCAGAACTACAGTTCTTGACATGTTTGGAGATGTAGTTCAGCAACATCTGGGAGGTACAGGTTGGAGAACCCTGATCTAGAACAAGTTGTAGTTCAGTAGCAGCCAAAGGACAGTGTTCTAGATGGTTCTTGTTTCTCTAAGAAGCTTACATTTATTCTGAATTTCTGATATGTACATTTTGTTTGTCCTGGTTAGCGTAACATATAGAAAGGATCCTGTAGTTACTGTCTAGATTAGACTGGGTAAGTAAAGGAACCTGAAGGATCCCACAGTTGTTCTGAATTTGATGGATCTTGAAGGCTCCTACATTTGTTCTAGTTTGTGATGGATCCTGAAGAATCCTACAGTTGTTCTGGATTATAATGGATCCTAAAGAATCCCTCAATTGTTCTGGGTTGTGGTGGATCTTGACGAATTATACAGTTGTTCTGGTTTTCAATGGATCCCAAAGGCTACTACAGTCATTCTAGATTGTAAGGGATCTTGAAGAATCCTACTGTTATTCACGGTTTTAAGGGATTCTGAAGAATTATACAGTTGTTCTGGGGTTTGGCATATTCTGAAGGATCCTACAGTTGTTCTGGATTTAATATATTCTGAAGGCTGCTACAGTTGTTCTGACTTGTATTACATCCTGAAGGATCCAACAATTGTTCTAGGTAGTGAGAGCATCCTACACTTGTTCTAGGCTGTAATCGATTCTTAAGGACCTTACGGTTCATCTGGGTTGTAATGGTTTCTGAAGGATCCTACAGTTGTTCTAGGTAGTGAGAGGATCCCATATTTGTTCTAAGTTTGATCCTTAAAGATGCTACAGTTGTTCTAGGCTGTAATTGATTCAGAAGGATCCTACAGTCGTTCTGGGCTCTGTTTGGGGTTGTACAAAAGTTTCTAGAGTCATTGTCCAGCTAGGCCTTCGTAAGTCTCAAAATATTGAATACGCTCAATGACTAGCCTGGTGTAAGGAACACAAATCTGAATTATAGTTTAATCTTATTAGTAGATGTGAAAATTTCCTTGTTGCAACCAAAGTGCATCGGTGCCTACGTAGCCGGGAAGCTTATTTTCACATAAATGCTCTAGAAAACAAAAAAGTCTGGGGGAGCAGAAGTAGACTGCAGAAGCCCAGTACAAAAACTAGCCTCATCTAAACCATTCTGAATATATTTATTATAATTATTACTTACAAAAAGAATTGGCCATGTGCTATGTTTACATTAAAGATGGCGGCATTCAGGGCTGGCGGGTGTAACATAATCTAGAGATCTAGAAATTGTTTAGATAAGCTTAGATACTTATAGCATCACTACTAAATCCCTCTGTAATATTTTTCAGCCATATACAGTACATGCAGTAGGGGCGAACACCTTCTAGATGCTCGGGGTGACGGGGGACTCAAATCAACCCAATTCATTTGCCCTACTTAAGAACAGGCACAAAATACATCTTAGATAAAAATAGTATCACGATTAAATGATAGCATTTTTTTTAATATTCACTTTTTTATGGTTATAAAATGAACTACTATGACGGGAAAAAGCACAGAAATATGACCGGCTCATAAAAATGAATGAAACATTCCATAAAATGATGGCACATTCCATTAATGTATGACATGCAAAGTGAATTTTTTGTATTTTTTTTCATATTTTTTTTTCTATTTTTGAAAGACAGTTTGGGTACCGCAAATCCCGATTATACGCTATTGGGTGTGGACTACTGCATTATCAGTACAGGAAGAGAGTCTTGGGAGATGGGTCATGGTTTGGTCGCGTAAACCATACTCTTAGCAAAGATCCAATTGGACCCCTACATTATAGCACCTAGGATCAAAGGGTTTATTGGCTATTTACCCCTTCCACAGCCTTTCCATGACTCTTGGGCCATTAACCATATTAGTTGTTAATATACAGTGAAACACTTTTTGGGATGAACACCCAAAATTAGACTGAATATGGCCTTCTATGGGGTGGTCTTCACAAAAAAGTTGGAGGGCCCTAAAATCTGATATAGGTTCTTCCCACCCAATAGCAAAAGAGGTATGAATTTTTTTCTAAAAATAAAGCACAAATTCAAGCACATAGAACAAAGAAAGAAATGTGAATATTCTAGTTGGAAGATGTCATGACATAACCCAAAAAATGAGTGTGGCCAAAAACTTAAAAAATACAGATTATAGGATCCCTTAAATGGATATTTTTCACTGGAGCCCACTAATAATATAAATTTTAGCATACCTATTTCTGGTATACTATTGAAATTAGGCTAATGTATCTGAAAAAAATTAAGGGTCCTGAGATTTGGGCTTCTGTACTGTTTTTTTTTTTTTTTTTAATTTATTTTTTTTTTTTTTACATAAAGTAGTGGTGAGACGTACTCGCCTCAAATGATGTCAATACTAGTAAGTGATTTCATTTTCCACCTCCCATTGCATACTTCCTAATTATATTGTAAAATAATTTATTTTGTAAAAAAAAAAAAATCTGTTTTTGTAAGTGGACTTCTGGAGGTGAGGCCCCTCTTACGTACGATGTGAGCATCATCTGTAGCAAAACCCATTAGGTTGTCATTGTGTAGCGTCTATAGCAACAGCCATCATGTCTCCGAAAAACACTGCATGCCTGTTGAGTGCCATATCCCGAGCTGGCAGACTTAGTAGTAGACGCATTTTTACATCTTAATAAAAATTAATGTGACTGTAAGGAAAAAAAAACAAAGAAATAGTTTATTTATATAATATAAATGGTAATTTTGCCACCATTTGTATAATACTGTAAATATATAGATATATATGGAAAATTACAGTGTAACAACCTATTAGCTATCGACTATATCGAAATATACACAATATTTGTACACGGTATGGACTTCCTTGCAGCATATCTAGATGTGTTGTGTGTATCTTCAAAGTTTTCTATTTGGAGACTTTGCTTCTGGATATTTCTGGAAATCTCAAGCACACAATAAAAATCCAGAAAGGCTGGTGGACTTTGGCCATGCCTTTGCTACGATTGACTGCATTCTCTTAAGACTATGCTGTCATATATCTGGAGGTCTTAGGTAGGCTACAGCCTAGCCTACAACCTACAAGAGTCGACACTTGAACATTCCTGACTTATAGTACACAGTATAACTAAGGAGTTGCCACCTGGACCCATAGATCAGGTTGGTTGACTTGAATCACTCTTTTGTGTCCGGTTGTGGGTTTAGTCTTTAGTCTAGATCCTCACTCAAGCACACAATAAAAATCCAGAAAGGCTGGTGCACATTGGTCATGCCTTTGCTATGGTTGACTGCATTTTCTTAAGACTATGATGTCATATATCAAAAACTATGGAGGTCTTAGGTAGGCTATAGCCTAACCAACAGCCTAAGAGAGTCGACACTTGAACATTCCTGACGTATAGTACAAAATATAACTAAGGAGTTGCCACCTGGACCGGTAGATCAGGTTGGTTGACTTGAACAATTATTCAGTGCCCAGTTGAGGATAAAGTCTTCAGTCTAGATCCTCATTCTTTAGAAAATAAAGAAAAAATGTAAGTACAAACTCAACAACCAATAGTAAAGTGTTGACCAAGTCTTCTGCTATGAGTCATCTTATGTTGCTTTTTGAACCTCACGGCCTACTCAGTTTAATAGGCTGTGACTTACCTTCAAGCAAATACGTGTTTGTGGATCTTCATGACATAAAGATAGTGTCATACCTGACTACTCTACTATATACGAGTTTAAGAGGATGTAGACATATTTTCTTTTATATTCTATATAATAACTTTTAAAACAAAAAAAGCATGGGCCTTTATAGAGCACAAGCATTTTTCGTCAACACTAGAGCAGAAAGCACAAATGGTAACATATTTCCATATTCCTCACGAATGAGGATTAATTTGTGTTCTAGTGTATCTTTATTGACTGCAGCTATTATAATGACGTATCCTTAAATTTTCCATGCTGGTCCTTCTTAGCGAAACTATGTACTAATCTGTACAGAAATGTAAAAGAAAAAAAAAATGCAAAATCAAATTATTTTTCAATGGTTGGTATTAAGTGTATGTAAAGAGGCCGTATCTTGCGTCTTTGTGTTGTGGCCATGCTTATTGTTCACTAGAATTGTTATATATCGTTTCCATGTTAGTGAATAGGAAAGCAAAAGCTCCTTTTAGATTGTAACAACCCTGTACAGAGAATGAATCACATCAGCAGATGTCTATAGATGTCTATATACAATTTTTGTTTCATTACAAATTGACCATTTGAAGAAATCGGTGAGAAAATGGAAATTGTTTTTAGACATTGAAATATACATCCAAATTCATATAGATTTAGGACCGTACGCTGGGAGACATCAGCACTGTTCAACTACATAAGCAAGGGGTAGTAGAACTTTCAATTAAAAATGTACGTCGTCAATATATCGGCACCTAAATTAAAGCTAAAGAAGAGTTTCTCGTAAAGGACATGGAATCATGGCAGAATTTGACATTTGCATTGGAAGGCTAAAAATGTCTAATCCTCAGACTTTCTAACAGGGTTTAATATATACAAAATCCAAAGAGACAATTTCCTAATGGAAAAAACTCTGGCTACCTTCACTTGCTCTCATGACATCTCTGATGTGAAATTTTTTTGTGCAAATAAGTGCATCCATTGCATACCCATTTTATCTCATTCCTTTTTCATGTTTACCCCCAAAAAGGACAAAAACATTCTTCTAAAACTTGCGAAGATTCTAATGTTTACTCTTTGACAAGGATTAGAGCATTATTATACGAGAATCCTCACTGGGGAAGTAGTGGCTGAGGCAATCTCGAGAAGTTTTTGAGGATTTTTGGGAAGAAATACCAGTGGGTCCTGAAAAGTCATAATTCACTGTCTTGGTGAGGTCTGTAAATTTAGCAGTGTATAAGGACTTACAAATACACTGAACATCTGGTTTTGGAATATAAAGAACCTGAATTTTTCTTTGTGTCCATGTTGAAAAAGTGACTGATGACACAATGTGTTTGCCGATACAGGTGAAGTTCTCCCGAAAGAAGCATGGAAATAATATCAGCTAGTTACTTGAAATGGACAACAATATGTAACTAAAAGACACACAAAAATGAACAAACCATCCAGTCGTCATCAGTTTGCCATGAACAACATTGTGACAATCAGTTTGTGTGCCGTGTATACGTCACCTGTCATTTTTTGCCAAATATTTTTATACTTTTTTTTTTTTTTTCCAGTTTGTCGTCTTTCTTGCTGTACCAATTTGTTCTACAATAACTTATGATGCAATAGTGGTAGATGTGTATTAGGATATGATAATATGATAGAGATGGAGGAAGTACGGTGAATGGGAGGAGGGTCATGCTAGGAGTTGTCCGAGGTTCTAATGATGAAGATCTGATGAAGTCAGTAACTAAGTAACCTTAGTCAATCTTGACTTGGGCCTGGGGCTCTGGTCATGTTAAGTGAAATGATCAACTAACCAGTAGCCCAAGGGTCCTTTGACCTGATTAAAGGAATAAGAGCCGCACGCTGATAACCAATGGTTCTAGAACATGCGGCCAATGACAAAAGTGTCCTAACTAGCTTCAGAAAGCAATACGATCTGTTCTGAAATAAATGTTTCACACCAATATTGATCTGGTAGTACAAAAAATTTACCTAAATGTTTTAGAAAGCCGCTAACCTATTGATTTGGGGACAATTTGTGTCATTAGTTCCAAAAAGATTCCTTGACTTTGTCTCAAACTCTGGTTGCTTCACGTTGGAAGACCAGTAATGCTTGCCAAATTTTTGAAGGCCAAAAGGTGGCTCAAGATGTTTAAGATGGAGACAATATTCCACCAATACTACAGCTGCATAGAGTATCTAAAGTCAATCAGGTCCCAGGCACAGAAGGATAACTCCTGACCAGAACTTACCTCCAGTTCCGTACTCCTCAGATTCTCTAATACGTTTTCTTGTCTTCAAACCATTCTTTGTAGTAGTTGGTCTCCACATACGTAGTACTGTCTGTTTGCAAACCGTACCGTGGCGTAGTTTATAGATGTTTGTAAAGATCAGAGGTATGAAAAAAAATTACAATGTGTCTTGAAAAAAAAAAAAAAAAAAGATCCATTTTGTCTATACAGAAGTGAATAGTTATATGGGAGGTATTTTATTGTCATGCCGATACGGTGCTGTGGAAGGTGTATGAAAATCCGTGCTCCCTGGAATTCAGTTCATCTCTATTGTGCAACAAACCAGTTCCAGGGTGAAATAAAATATCAATAAATATATGTCCACAAGTGATAAGTGGTGTCAGATGTGTTTAATGTGTCCATGTATGTTGTGAATCTCTGACTGGTGTGAGTAGTCATTATGTCTTCTTTGTTCTGACCAAGTATATACAGTCATGAAGAAAAAGTTCACCCACTTAGAATTCTGAGGTTTTACATATCAAGACATAGAAAAAAACTAATCTGGCTCCTGTAAGACCTTAAAAAAGGTAAATCCAACCTCAGATGAACAAGAACACACATAGATTTGCCGGTGTGCTCGAGCTCATTGACCTGTTACATAACTCAGTTTCGGCCAAGCTTCAGATGGTGGACAGATGGCCTCACATTTGACTATAGAATACTTTCATACACAGAGGAATTCATGGTCGACTCAGTGACTGTAAGGTGTCCAGGATCTATGGCTGCAGAACAAGCCCAAATCATCATCCCTCCACCACCATGCCAGACAGCTGGTACGAGGTGTGTGTGCTGATATGCAGTGTTTGGTTTTCGCCAATGTGGTGCTATGCATTATGACCAAACATCTCCACTTTGGTCTCATCTGTCCAAAGGAGGTGGTTCCAGAAATTTTGTGGTTTGGTCAGATGCAACTCTCCAAATTGAAAGATATAGTCCGAGGGGTACAAATTTACTTACATGGTCCTGGGTATGATTTTGATGGACCTGGGGGTTCCAGCAATGTCACGATCCCTGGGTTAAATGATCCAAGAGAGAGACAATCCCTGGGTCAAGTGATCCGGGGCAGTGTTTGGCTCTCCAGGATTACTATAGTCAGCCAGCACCCTTAGCACAGGTAATTAATTAACTTTGAGAATAAGTAAGAAGGGGGGAGACGGAACGAACCAAGGAGCTGAACGTTGCTTCGGATCATGACCCAGGGGTTCTGACATTGCTGGAACCCACGAGTTCATCAAAAGCGTCATAGTAAATAAGCCATACTTGCTCAGTCTTTTTCTAATTGTTCTGTCATGAACTTGATAATTTAACACGCTAACAGAGTCCTGTAGAGTCTTAGATGTAGCTATTAATATTTTTTTCCACTCTCTTTGAGCATTGCATGTTCTGACTATGGAGTGAATTTGCTGGGACATCCACTCCAGGGAAGATTGTCAACTGTCTTAAGTGTTTCCCACTTGTGAATAATCTGTCTTACTGTAGGATGGATTTCAGATGGTTTGGAACTGGCCTTATAACCCTTCCCAGATTGATGGGCAACAACAATTTCTCTAAAATCATTGCTGATGCCTTTCCTCCTTGGCATTGTGTTAATAAATGCCTGAATACTCCAGATCAGTAAACTGCAGGAACGTCTGCTTTTAGCTAAATAATGACACAGTAATTTGTCGTGTGTTGTAGTTCATCTGATATCGTATTTACCTAATTTTCAGACCTTACGTCCCCATACATTAAACCATAGACTTCAAAGAGGTTGCACATTGTGTCTCATGACTTTACATAGCAGAGAGTTAGCTCTCAGAGAGGTCCAAGGTGGTGGGAATAGTTCAGATGGGCTTATGATAGTTGCAAAGAACCTATAGTCCTGTCAGAGGGTCATACTATCCTTCACATACTTTATAAGCAGGAGCCATTGGGATCCTATTTCTCACTGTGACTGAATATATTGTAGATTCTCATAAGTGGCCCCAAGCTCCTTTCTTGAGTCATATAATAGTTCAACGTATCCATTAGTATTTCAGTTTAGTAAATCATATCAGCAAAACCTTACAACACCTCTTGTGAGCATTACGATTACCGCCCCATACATACTGCCCTATACAGCCCCATATTAGATTTTTGGCCAATTTCATCCTCATGCCAGATGAAAAGAGTAGAAGATGACAATCACTGCAGCAGTGGGAAGGACCTGAGTGGCAGCGCTGAAGTGTCGGGAGAGAAAAGGAGCAAGTATTGCTTATTTAGTTATTTTATTGTAATCCCAGCGCTCACCAATTAAATAATTCAGACAACTCCAATTCAAACACCAGATAAGACCCCTAAATTAACTTGACCCTCTATACCTAATTCAGACACCCATATTATTTGAGGCTCCAGACCCCGAAATTAAATTCAGAAACCAGATCAGGCCCCTAAATTAGTTGACCACAGATGCCTAATTCAGACCCTTAAACTTATTCATACTCCAGACCCAGAAATTCAATTCAGACTCTAGACTAGATCACAAAATTAGTTTAGTCCCTAGACAAGACCCCCAGACCAGACTCCTATATCAACTGACCCACAGATGTCTAATTTAATTCAGACCCCAAACCAGATTACCAAATCAATTGACCCCCAGATGCCCAATTTAATTCAGATCCTAGACCAGACTAATTCGGAACCCTAAATTAATCCAGACCCAGACCAAATTCCTAAATTAATTCAGACCTCAGACCAGATTCCTAAATTAATTCAGATCCCTAAATTAATTCAAAATCCAGACCAGATTCCTAAATTAATCCAGACCAAGAAAAGACCCCAATTTAATTCAGATCCTAGACCAGACTAATTCGGAACCCTAAATTAATCCAGACCCAGACCAAATTGCTAAATTAATTCATAGCCCTAAATTAATTCAGACCTCAGACCAGATTCCTAAATTAATTCAGACCTCAAACCAAATTCCTAAATTAATTCAGACCTCAGACCAGATTCCTAAATTAATTCAGATCCCTAAATTAATTCAAAACCCAGACCAGATTCCTAAATTAATCCAGACCCAGAAAAGACCCCAATTTAATTCAGATCCCAGACGAGACTAATTTGGACCCCAGACTAAACTCCTAAACTATTTCAGACCTCAGACCAGATCCTTAAATCAACTGACCCCAGATGCCCAATTTAATTCAGATCCCAGACGAGACCAACTTAGACCCCAGAACAGATTCATAAATTAATTCCGACCCCTAATATAGACCCCATAGTTAAGCAGACCCCAGATTAAAGAAATAGGCCAATCAGTGGAAGAGACCCGGGATGTCACAGCCAGCGAGGACTTCTGCAAAAGAAGACAGCCGAGCCGAGGAGGACCGTACCGCACATTCAGAACACCAGAGACAGGTATGGTTTTTTTTTCCCACCTCCCTTGGCCTATCCTATAATAAATAAATGCCAGAATGAATTATTTTTTAAATAGTTTTTAATTTCTTGATTTTTGTGAACTATTTACACGTAACACTGAACATTCTCATATACAATATAACACTATTTTCAAGAGAAGTCAAAAATCTGTTCCAGGGTTGCCAGGTCTGGTGGAGGGGGACACATCCTTGCTGGCAGGTATAGCTCCTCCATTGCTCACACCTGAGTGCTTATCTTCTTGCTCATCTGGGGGTCATGTTTCGATCCCCCCATACAGTCGGGGCTTTTACTGACGGTGGGATTCTCTTCCCATTGTTGCGGTGTATTGGCCTGGATGGACAGAGCATGAACGGGTCCGGCTAACTCCTCCTTCAGCACATCATTGATAAGTCTGTGACGCTGAATGAGAGACTTCCCATCGAACACATCAGATACCACCACCACTTTAAAGTGGGATTCCGACCCGGCAGGCACAGCATGCATGTAACTCTCATTATGCACCTCTAGGTGGCAGGGTTGCAGGTTCTCAGTCAGCTTGGCTCTGATTGACGTCTCCACAGGTTTTTCCATGCTTTGAGATCCTAAATATCTTGACGTCACCAAAACTGAGGGAATGCGTCTACAAGACTGCAGAAGCCGCGCCGGGAGCATCAGCGTTGAGCTTAAGACCTGAAACCAAGGACAGGATAAAGGTTCAGAAAATGTTGACACATAGGTGACATAGTAAAGATGTTTTCTGTCAGCAGATATTGATGGCATATTGCAAGCTACAAGACAGTGCCACCTCAGCATGGGGATGTGGCTGGTACTACAGCATTCGGTAGTCCTGTGTTACAGCTCCTACAGAGTGCTGGAGAAATGTTATAGGAGCCGGCTGCACTTTACCTAGCCCAAAAGTGGAAACTTGAGACATAAGACATAAAGGGAAACCTAAGGCAGAGGCACTAAATGGAGCCCCTGAGTGACAGAACATAAGGGGCCCGAGGCTCTATAGGGTGCACTTGGAGCACAAGCTATGGCTAAGGCACAGGCTCTACAGGCTACAGCTGGGGGCACAGGCTCTATAGAGTACAGCTACGGCCGTGGGGCGCAGGCTCTATGGTGGGGGACGCTTCGAGCGCAGGCTCTATGGTGGGGGACGCTTCGAGCGCAGGCTCTATGGTGGGGGACGCTTCGAGCGCAGGCTCTATGGTGGGGGACGCTTCGAGCGTAGGCTCTATGGTGGGGGACGCTTCGAGCGCAGGCTCTATGGTGGGGGACGCTTCGAGCGCAGGCTCTATGGTGGGGGACGCTTCGAGCGCAGGCTCTATGGTGGGGGACGCTTCGAGCGCAGGCTCTATGGTGGGGGACGCTTCGAGCGCAGGCTCTATGGTGGGGGACGCTTCGAGCAATGCACGGGTGGCCAATTGCACCCTCTGCGAATCCAGTTTTTTCGTCGGAAACACAGTTGGACATGAGGGACCTTGTGTCTGACGAAAAAAAAAAAAAGCTTTGTGGCGCAGAGGGTGCAATCGGACACCCGCGCATTGCTTTAAAAACCCATTCAAATGAATGGGTTTTTAAGCAATGCGTCGCTAACCTGTCGCTATCTGGTGCCTATCCAGTTTCCCGAGAGTTTCACTCGGATTGGCAGCGGCTGGACTCAAGCGCAAGTGTGAACCCACCCTTACATATACAGTCCAGAAAATAAATATTAGACATGTTCAGCTCGGACCTTACTGTGGCCTCAGTCAGTGGATTTTTACTAAAAGTAGTTCAATATCCCTGATCTACAGAGTACACCTGGGAAACAGGCTGTATAGAGTATACAACATGTGCGCAGGCTCTGTAGGGTATACAACATGTGCGCAGGCTCTGTAGGGTATGCACTTGGTGCGCAGGCTCTATAGGGTATGCACTTGGCGCGCAGGCTCTATAGGGTATGCACTTGGCGCGCAGGCTCTATAGGGTATGCACTTGGCGCGCAGGCTCTATAGGGTATGCACTTGGCGCGCAGGCTCTATAGGGTATGCACTTGGCGCGCAGGCTCTATAGGGTATGTACTTGGCGCGCAGGCTCTATAGGGTATGCACTTGGCGCGCAGGCTCTATAGGGTATGCACTTGGCGCACAGGCTCTATAGGGTATGCACTTGGCGCGCAGGCTCTATAGGGTATGCACTTGGCGCGCAGGCTCTATAGGGTATGCACTTGGCGCGCAGGCTCTATAGGGTATGCACTTGATGCGCAGGCTCTATAGGGTATGCACTTGGCGCGTAGGCTCTATAGGGTATGCACTTGGCGCGCAGGCTCTATAGGGTATACATGGGCACAGGCTCTATAGGGTATGCACTTGGCGCGCAGGCTCTATAGGGTATACATGGGCACAGGCTCTATAGGGTATGCACTTGGCGCACAGGCTCTATAGGGTATGCACTTGGCGCGCAGGCTCTATAGGGTATACATGGGCACAGGCTCTATAGGGTATGCACTTGACGCACAGGCTCTATAGGGTATGCACTTGGCGCACAGGCTCTATAGGGTATACATGGGCACAGGCTCTATAGGGCATGCACTTGGCGCACAGGCTCTATAGGGTATGCACTTGGCGCGCAGGCTCTATAGGGTATACATGGGCACAGGCTCTATAGGGTATGCACTTGGCGCACAGGCTCTATAGGGTATGCACTTGGCGCACAGGCTCTATAGGGTATGCACTTGGCGCACAGGCTCTATAGGGTATGCACTTGGCGCACAGGCTCTATAGGGTATGCACTTGGCGCACAGGCTCTATAGGGTATGCACTTGGCGCGCAGGCTCTATAGGGTATACATGTGCACAGGCTCTATAGGGTATGCACTTGGCGCGCAGGCTCTATAGGGTATACATGGGCACAGGCTCTATAGGGTATGCACTTGGCGCACAGGCTCTATAGGGTATACATGGGCACAGGCTCTATAGGGTATACACATGGGCACAGGCTCTATAGGGTATACACATGGGCACAGGCTCTATAGGGTATGCACTTGGCGCACAGGCTCTATAGGGTATACATGGGCACAGGCTCTATAGGGTATGCACTTGGCGCACAGGCTCTATAGGGTATGCACTTGGCGCACAGGCTCTATAGGGTATGCACTTGATGCGCAGGCTCTATAGGGTATGCACTTGATGCGCAGGCTCTATAGGGTATGCACTTGATGCGCAGGCTCTATAGGGTATGCACTTGGCGCGCAGGCTCTATAGTGTATACATGGGCACAGGCTCTATAGGGTATGCACTTGGCGCACAGGCTCTATAGGATATACACATGGGCACAGGCTCTATAGGGTATGCACTTGGCGCACAGGCTCTATAGGGTATACACATGGGCACAGGCTCTATAGGGTATGCACTTGGCGCACAGGCTCTATAGGGTATACATGGGCACAGGCTCTATAGGGTATGCACTTGGCGCACAGGCTCTATAGGGTATGCACTTGATGCGCAGGCTCTATAGGGTATGCACTTGATGCGCAGGCTCTATAGGGTATGCACTTGGCGCACAGGCTCTATAGTGTATACATGGGCACAGGCTCTATAGGGTATGCACTTGGCGCACAGGCTCTATAGGATATACACATGGGCACAGGCTCTATAGGGTATGCACTTGGCGCACAGGCTCTATAGGGTATACACTTGGCGCGCAGGCTCTATAGGGTATGCACTTGGCGCACAGGCTCTATAGGATATACACATGGGCACAGGCTCTATAGGGTATACACTTGGCACGCAGGCTCTATAGGGTATATACTTGGAGTGCAGGCTGTATAAAGTATACATTTGGGGAACAGGCTCTATAGAGTATACACTTGGTGCACAAGCCCCTATATACACGACTAGCGCCCCTACCAGCCACTGTACTGTATCCTCCAGACTCTCACGGGTTAATGCACTGCCACCATCCCCCTCCTCACTTACCGCTCACTACACACTGCTCACTATAGTGTCCTTGCAGCCATTACCCGGAAGTCCCGCTGCATGCTGGGAAATGTAGTTGAAGTACAGCCCTAAGAACTACAGCTCCCATAATGCCGCAGAGAGCAGCGCCGCCTGCAGGCTCCCTGTAATCATATAATGATATGGCTGAATATTGTACACTGGAGAGGGTTTACAGCATCTGATCTTTCTCTAGCCGTGGGACTACAAGTTCCAGCAGGTCTTAATGGGTAGGTATCGTGGACCTTGTAGTTCTCCCACATCAAAGACCTGACATAATACGATGTAAGGGATCAGAATGTATTATTATGCTCCATTCTGGTATTTTTGCACGTTTATTATTGGTATATTTTGCATTGTATTATGACAGGCTGCAGTTTCTCACTTTGACCACTAGATGGCAGACAGGCCTCACACGTTTTTGCTCACTCACTCAGCACAGGCTTCAGTGTATAGGGGGCAAACTAGCTGGGGTCACAATTGTGGGTCTCTGTGGGGGCTTTGTCACGATGTCTGACAAGTTATACACCAGTGTTAGAGCTTATTGGAAGGTCCGTGTGATATCCGCCATCTTGTACAGCACAACCTAAGGCTTCATGGTCAGTGTGCTAGCCGTATATTATATTCTATGGCCAAAACTCACAACAGGCCCTATAACAGGCCATATTGTGGCCCGGGCCAAATGAAAGTGTCCATAGAGGTACGGCGGCACACGGTCAACCACAGATCTGGCACATGGATTTTTGCAGCCTTGGGGAATCTATTTTCATAGATCCCTCATAGACTTGAGTCTTTTATGCCAGGGCCGATCCACCAAACCCGCTTTGAGCAAAGTGTTTTGTAGGAATGTTAAAAAGTTGCAATTTTTGCGCAAAAATTCTGACTCACGATAAAAAGTGACTATGTTCATGGCATCTATGTAACTTAACAAAATAAAATGGCTATAGAAACACATTCACCAAACAAGATCACTGGTGGCACTTTCTAAGGGTATGGCGGAGTGTGGATGGGGCCGGCTAGGGACAGGCCGAAAAATTACTTACACTAGGAAAGCGAGATAGATAGAGATAGAGAGATATTAGATATGAGATAGATAGATATGAGATAGATAAATAGATAGATATGAGATAGATAGATAGATAGATAGATAGATAGGAGATAGATAGATAGATATGAGATAGATAGATAGATATGAGATAGATAGATAGATAGATAGATATGATAGATAGATAGATAGAGATAGAGAGATATTAGATATGAGATAGATAGATATGAGATAGATAAATAGATAGATAGGAGATAGATAGATATGAGATAGATAGATAGATAGGAGATAGATATGAGATAGATAGATATGAGATAGATAGGTAGATAGATAGATATGAGATAGAGAGAGAGAGAGATAGTATTGAGTTAGATAGATATGAGATAGATAGATATGAGATAGATAGATATGATATACATAGATAGACAGATAGGATACATAGATGGATAGACGGGTAGGATACTTGGGCACATAGGTAAGTCTGAGATGATGCATAGGCAAATAAGTACATGAGAGACATATAGATAGATACATAGATCATACATAGGAAAATAGATAATTTCATACATAGAGGATACACAAGCATGTAGACAATGCATAGGCACATAGCTACACAATAGTTAGATAGATAGATAATATATATGAAAATAGATCAATAATACATAGGTAAATAGATACAAGATAGGCAGACATTTACATACATATTTTATTTTATTTATTTATTATGCTTACTTATATATCGCCATCATATTCCGCAGCACTTTATGGACATCATCATTCACTATCCCATATAGGGCTCACAATCTACATTCCCCATCAGTATGTCTTTGTAATGTAAGAAGAAAGATGAGAAGAAACCGAAGTACCCAGAGGAAACCCACACAAACATGGGCAGAACATACAAACTCCTTGAAGATGTTTTGATGGATTTGAACCCAGGACTCCAGCGCTTCAAGTCTACAGTGCTAACCAATGCATAAGCATGTAGGTAAATCTGACAGAAGATGCATAGGCAAATACTGTAGGTACTAGATAGATAGATAGATAGATAGATAGATAATACATAAATATGTAGGGTGCATAGGCAAATGGGTACTAGATAGATAGATATGAGATAGATAGATAGATAAATATGAGATAGATAGATAGATAAATATGAGATAGATAGATAGATATGAGATAGATATTCTATCTATCTATCTATCTATCTATCTATCTATCAATGTCCATATATCCTGGACTGTACATGGGCTGAATAGAAGTCTACATTGCTTTCTATCTATCAGCTTATGTAACATCTATCTATCTATGTTCTTGTCTATGTATGATCTATCGATCTATCTATCTATCTACCTTTTTAAGTATATCTTTGAGGATGGATTAGCTACTCTCTTTTCTTATTTCTAGATAGATGGATGATACATAGATAGAGAGACAGATAGATCATATATAGACAAGCAGATAGATAGATAAATGTTACATAAGCTGATAGATAGACAGGTATTACATAGGAAATAGATAATTAGACAGATAGAATATAGTTAAGTAGATAAACCGATAGGTAGAAAGGCAGACAGACAATTTATCCTGAAAACATCAGTCATTCTATGTTCATATTTGCGTTCAGCTTTCATTTTCTAGAAGTCATGCCGGATGTGTTGTATGGTGGATACCATCAGTCCCTGACGGACCCCCTGACTTATAATGGCTGGACTTGGATATCAATAAGGTGTCCAGTCAAATATGACAAAACCTGTGATGGAGATCTCAAACACTGATGTGAACATAGCCCAACAACTCTTCTGTCATTGCAGTGGTGCTGCCGTTACGTGCACTGTGTGGAACCATTGAGTCTTTTGACTACGATTGTAGTTGAGACTTTAAGGCTGGAATGGACATTTTTTCTTGTTGTCATGGTAAATAGGAGAAAATCTGTACATTTATAGGGTGCTGTCTGCTCAGTGACTGATCGGATAGAGATAGATACGAGATAGATAAATAGATAGATAACATAGATTATATAAACATATAGATAGATGGATAGATAGATATACAATATAGATAGATATACCGGTATATAGACATATAGATAGATGATAGATAGATAGATAGATATAAAGATAGATAGATATAAAGATAGATAGATAACATATATAGATATAAAGATAGATAGATAGACATATAGCTATATATGAGATAGATAGATAAATAGATATATATAAGATACATTATATAAATATATATATATATATATATAGATAGATAGATAGATAGATAGATAGATAGAAATGAGATAGATAGATAGATAGATAGATAGAAGAGATATAGATAGATAACATAGATAGATATAAAGATAGATAATATAGATAGATATGAGATCGATATGAGATAGTTAGATAACATAGACATATAGACAGATAAATAGATATAAGATAGATAATATAGATAGATATATATAGACAGATAGATATGAGATAGATAGATAGATAGATAGATAGATAGATATGTGATAGATAGGAGAGATATAGATAGATATGAGATAGGTAGATAGATAGATAGATAGATAGATAGATAGATATGAGATAGGTAGATAGATAGATAGATAGATAGATAGATGTGAGATAAATAGATATGAGATAGATAGATAGATAGACAGATAGGAGAGATATAGATAGATAGATAGATAGATAGATAGGAGAGATATAGATAGATAACTAGATAGATAAATAGATAGATATGAGATAGATAGATAGATAGATAGGAGAGATATAGATAGATAGATAGATAGATAGATAGGAGAGATATAGATAGATAACTAGATAGATAAATAGATAGATATGAGATAGATAGATAGATAGATAGATAGGAGAGATATAGATAGATAGATAGATAGATAGATAGATATCACTGTCTTTTTCCCCTTACACTAGTTTTGGTTATCTCTGTTCATTTTAGCTTACACAGAAATATTTTACATACTGTACAGGTTATTACATTTTACCTATAATTTTCTATGGTTTTCTTTTTTTCCCTTTTGGAAATTGCTAGAGATTATGAAATATAGTCCGTTACTATAGAATAGCTTCAGATATTTCCCTAATTATAAGGCATAAAGGCAGAATATGTGTATTTTTTTATAAACTTTTTATTGATATTATTATTAAACTTTATTATTATAATTTTTATAAAAATTATTTGTCATTTTACATTAATGGCCGGTTTGCCATCTGCGGCTATTTCATTGCAAGACATGTGATTGACAGAAATCACGGCACATGCAGAAGATAAATTGTCCCTCATGTACTGTAGGTATTTCAGTTTATCATTAGGATTGGATTACCCTATAGTCTTTAATCAAAAATCCAATCCAATAAAAAAATTCTCTATTTTGTACTATTGTATACTACAGCACACAAATGTTATAAAAATGGCATCTTACATAACTGCTGCTTCTATTGTACGAATAGCCGTCATCATATGCTATAGAGAGATGTTGACCACAGGCATCAAAATTTCAGCAAAAGGGTTAAAAATAGGAGCTTATCCTATAAACCAAATGATTAATGTTTATGATACAAGAAAAAATTTTACACGCTTGATCTATGGCTCTGGATCAATGACCAGTATATTTAATGTACCTCATAGTGAGTTATTGATAAGGATCCTCAAATACATACTATGATTATGGGCCTCAATTTTTTAAATAATGTAAATTTTTTTTAGAATTTCATTTTGATTGTAAAAATTACAATCTAAATTTTTAGAATAATTAAAAAAAAAATGAAAAAAAAATAAAAGACTCCCTGTGTTTCTCAAAATTAACACTTCCAAGCTCACAAAACTATTGGGATGGTATAAAGAAAATAAAAATAAAAGAAATATGCATAAAACAGATTTGTAAAAATAATTACATCATGAATTATACTAGGAGCATTCAAAAAATTTTCTTCGAATATAGTATTTTCTGAAAATGTACATCATGTTCATGTAGTATCATGTTGTGTGTCCAGTACTTTTTTTTTTTTTTTTTTTTTAAAAGATCTATAAAGTGAATTATAAAAAAACCCACATTTTTTATGGAAGTGTTTTTATTACGCACAAAAAGTTTTAAAAAATTTAAAATAAATGAAATTAGAATTTTTTTTGTTATAAATAATAATAAAATTCATACTCCCCTACAAATATTGTACATGTGATCTATTTTCAGATTGCGAGAAACATGTGTGGTCTCGTTTCATTGCTGTGTAAAATTCTATTTCAGGGACTTCAAAACCTGCAAGAGACAGATGGAAATTATTAGTAAGTGTTTCAGATAACTAGTGCCAGATACAAGGTCAGTATTCAACAAACTGTACATACGTTAAATGTGTCAAGTGGAATAATATTTTTTTACAAGGTGGAGATAATATTATAAGAGATGCGTTAAATTTTTTTTCAAATTAAATTTGAAAAAAAAAAAATTTGGGACTTTTATATTTTTTGTAGCACAATTATTGTTCTGAAATTTTTAAAATGCATTTATTAAATTTTTTGTTTCACTTTTTTGAATCTGAAAAATTGTATAAATGTGTTTTATTAGTCTCTAAAAAAAAAAAAAAGTTTAAGCACTTTTTGCCTTTAGAGCTATATTGTATATTACTATTTTATAAATTTACATAATTCATAATATATATTTATATGATGTGATTTCCATTGAGACACAAAAATATGTATTTTAAAAGATATATTAATTACATAATTGCTTATGTAAAAGCTAAAAAAAATATAAAAAAATGCAAGCTGAACAGATGGAACAGGTCAAGCTGATTACATTTGGACTAATATGTTGCATAATATATATATATATATATATATATATATATATAAATATGGTAATTGATATGCTGAAAATATATCTTGGTAATTAAAACTAATTATAAGTAATTAACTTAGCACGCTACATTTGCTTCGATATAGATCTTGTATACATGCATTTCCAGATATAGAAATGTATATTATTATCCATTTGTGAATTTTTCATGCCTGCAGAATTAATATTTCATGCTCAGATTACAGACAGGGAATTTCTCAAACATTATTCTATTACACAGACTAACTAAACAACGTACTTAATCTATATACATGTTAAATTAATGGCAAAAAAAGTTTAATTAGTGCCAATTAAATTACAGTAATAAATAATTGCTTAAAAGTGGCAAAAAATTTCAGTCATTTTTCCGCGTATAATTCTATATAAAAAATTTTTTACTTTACAATTAATTAAAAATTTTATTAACTTAACTAAAAAAATCATGATTACAAATAATTAAAAAAAATAGCAACAATATGGCTTAATTGAAATCTGATATTAAAAAATACAACATTTTAACAAGAGCAACAATATGATATAACTTAGCCGTTATTTTTGTTAAAAAAAATAAACTATATATATTTTTTTTTTTTTTTTTTTTTGCAGGAACCAAATATAGAATTTTTTTGTTTTTACGTTTACAGGCAGTAGCACTGAAATTCCTTCTATAAACACTATTCCTTCTATATCTAATATTGTGCATGTTTGCTAGCTATTTTATTTACTTATTAATTTTAAGTCCAAAATTTCAAAAATGTTATCAAAAAGTTAAACAAAAGAAAGATTATTCTATTTTATCTTCTCTTTCTTCAATATTACATGGCAGCTTGTATTTTTCCTGTAGGAGGGGGTATAGCTCACAAAAGTCTGCTTTCCATATTCTACAAGCGTAGCTCCACAGATGGTTTCAAAGGACCTTTTAGACTGCTCCCAGCTCGCAGCCCCAGTGTGAAAATTCAGATTTTCATTTTTATCTCATTTTTTTTGTCCATTTTTTTTTTATTTTTGCTGGTATAAATATCATAGTTACGAGTATAGAAAGCTGCAATTTTAGAATCTGAGTTGAGGGATGAGAATTATTTATGTTTTGCAAAATTATAAATTTGCTAATGTAGGAAAAACAAGAATAATTTTAATTTGCTGTCCATATGTTAGATTAACTGTCGCTAGTAGTCTTTTGGGACTGAAGTAGGAATTGGTAATATTGTAGGCACTTGCCAGTTTTAATAAATCGATTGTCACGGTATAGTGTAGGCAAGTCATTCTGTTAGAAATCTTTGCAATGAGGTTTGAGTTGCATTTTTTAAATTATAGTCTTTTAGGATTTTTTTTTTTAAATTGTTCACTTTTTTATAACTTGAGAATTTTTTTATTTAAAAAAATTTTTTTAGACTTATTATGTTCCATTGTTTTATCAAATTCCTCTGATGTGACGGAAATGTGTTCTTTTGTAGCAAAGCAATAATGAGTTATGCCTTATTTAGACAAGTTCATTGGCCATGCGACCCTCGTGATCCGTGAAATAAATAATTAATGCACTATTTTTTTAAAAGATCGGGCAATCGGGAACGTTTTCACGGAGCTGATTAACCCATTGAGGTTAATGGCGAAAAAAAACAACTGCACGGATTCTGCAGTCACAGGTTTTGTGAATATAACCTTATTCTCAGAATACGCCATCAGTGGTTGGTCATGTGGGTCCAACTCTTGGGACACCCAATGGTCAGTAAAATGAGATGAATGCAGAGTCAATCCAATGTACTTGACCATCGGAAAGGTATTGTCAATCCTTTATCAACCATAAAACATCCAGATCGTTACTATACCGCTAAAATCCTATATTAAAGGGTTGACTGGGTTATGAAATCTGTTGTTACATACCCTTTAAGTACCCTTTAAGTACCATCTATTAGCCAAAATGGAGAGTGGCTACAAAGAAGATCTCTTTCTCTCATTGGAGGACCTATTATGTCTATGCATGAAGTAGTAGTATAATGTTGTACCGTGTTAGCCATTGAAAGTAGTGGAAGAGTGAAGAAATCAGGCGATACCTTTTAGAGGCTAACTGAGTATATTTGATGGTAAGTTTTCAGAAGTACTAGCTCCCTTCATCATGTCTGAAGAAGGAAGCTAGTTCTTCCGAAAGCTTACCATCAAATATACTCAGCCTCTAAAAGGTATCGCCTGATTTCTTCACTCTTCCACTATATGCATGAAGCAGACAGTCTGTTACTTTCAATAGGAATTGTGTAATACTTGTTTCATCCTGTGGTGGTGCTACAGGGAAATTGACCAGTAGTTGGCAGATTTCCTGACAGAATACAGTTGATCGGTGGGTCATATTATGATCAGCTTATTTTTATGGTGCTGTTTTGATAAAAAAGTGATTGTCCAAATGGGGTTATCCGATCTCAGTAAAGGATTGATCCATGTCCAACCAAAACATGGTCGTGTCTATGGTACCATTGATACTCCTTTAAAATTCTAAAATGACACCTCAGTATGATCTTGTCCAACCAAGTATATCCAAGATCAATTATAGGTTCATCTGTAGAGAAGTTAAAGAAATACCTCATAGGTACTTGTGTTATTTTTATTGGGTATATTATGGGCCTACGACAGATGCACCAAAGAAGTCCTCCTGCTGTCCTAACGAAAACTAACCCACATCCTGTTGCCCACAAGTCTACATACTATTTATTACCTACCTACTTTTTATAAGAGTCATTCCCTTTCAACAAAAATAAATTACTAAAAAAATTTCCTATGGTTGTATCCTCCCATCTGACCAAAAAATTAACTGCTGGCCCCAGTTTTGCAAGATTGACTAGATCCCTCCTCAGGAAGAGAAGAGCTTCGAATGCTCAGAGGGAAAAGCCAGGATCTGGCTCGAATCTCATGGATGGAGTTTCATATACACAGTGAAAAGCAAAAAAAAAAAAAAATTATTGAATAAAACGTGACAGATTACAAATTTTGGGGTGTATACCAATTCTTCAAATCTTCACATACTACAGCAATAAGCAGGAGCAGAAAAAAAACGCCACTAGCAATCCCTGGCGTAAACCAGGAACATCCCTAGAGCGTGGTTGGGTGGCAGAGTCAATAACAAATCATGCCGAACCAGACTGGTGACTGGGCGTTGAAGACAATGCCAACATCACGTACCTGAAAGATCCATCCTCCACGTGACATAAGCAAAGGCATGGTCACCGGACAGTTGGCTTGGGCAGCCAGTTAGATAGGTAGAAGGAAAGGAAGGAACATCTCTGGATGGTGACTGGGCGGTAAGGACAGTGCCCACATCATGTATCTGAAACAGCCATCCTCCACATGACATAAGCAGATGCATGGTCAACGAACAGTTGGCTTGGCCAGCCAGTTAGATTAGTAGAAGGAAAGGTAGGAGCATCTCTAGATGGTGGCTGGGTGCTAAGGACAGTCCCCACATCACATATCTGAAAGATCCATCTACCACATAACATAACCGGAGGCCCGGTCATTGGACAGCTGGTTTGGCCAACCAGCTTCATCCATGACATTCAAGAGGGTAGAGCAGATCCTTCCTAGCTTTTTCTTCTAAGCATTCCAAGCTCTTTTCTTCCTCAGTACCTCCAGTCATAGGACATCCGATGATGGGCATCCAAGGACTGCAGCACCTCTATTTGTGATATACATGTTTAGTTGTGTATTTACACAGCAACCAAAGATGAGCACCCGACTTAAGGGGCACATGAAGGAGAGGACTACCTCCATGTATTTTTACCGTTCCACATAAGGGAGCACTCTTATTGGTCATTTTCTAGGTTTCCTTTCCTTAGATCACACCTCACTCCAAGTTCTACAATGTTATTGTGGGAATAATGTTGTCAGACATGAGCCCCATTCTCTCATGTAAACACCATGAGGACCAGGAGTCATATAAATACTGCTCATCCTTTGGCCCGCCGTCTTCCTCTTTCTGTGCTGGGAATACAATTTCTTTTATAAAATGTGAAGTATATGATCACTTTTGCAACCTACTAAGAATGAAATAATCTTAAGAGGTTCTACCATTGTTTGTATACAGCAGCTTCATGTGTCTCCACGGTTACAGACTACAAACAAATCTAGTGTGTAGTCGGTAACCTCAGTCATGTGTTACTCCCTTCCTTTACCCACCTCTGCTAATTTCTCTTGGTTATTCAGGAAAAGGGGCATATGGAAATGAGTAACACGTGACTAAAGGCTCAGACTACACACATAGGTTGTTTGTAGTCTGTAACCATGGCGAGACATAGGTCAGCCTAGGAACTGTATACAGTAGACGATTTTTATTGAAGGCTATTTGCAGCATACAAAATATTCGTTGCAAAAGTGTACGTAACCTTTAATGTTTCTCCAAGGTAGAATGTCACAGTGATATGGGGTTTCTATTTTAGGTGACCTACATTTCAACTTCAAGGCTTCTTAGCACATGTTCTATGATTTTATATACGACAGGCTCTTTAAAGAATCCTACAGATTTAGTTTTACTGTTCTGCACTAAACATGCCTGTTAACATAAATGGGAGACATCTGCTGAGGGTTTTACTTTTGACCTACAGCAGAAGACATCTTAACCTAAGCATTTTTACAGTTCTCCGGAGCAGAGGTGGGCCATTTCCAGCTGTTACGGCAGTAATATGTTTTTGACTATTGCAAATCTGGCAATTAATGAGATTTACTTGGGCAGACATGGGGCCTGGTTTGCACCCTTTGTCCCATTTCTCTATAGTGTTATAGAGCTGTTATAGCCTTACTTATACTGTTACAGAGGGTAGAAGAGGACTTCATGCCTAATGCACCCTGCCCAGGTTTATTGTCCAGAAATAGGCTTTTCCCCTGAAGAAGGTGTAGACTGGGCCCAGTGACAATACCATGTCCTTTAATGGGTCCTGTCCTACTGATTCTGGCACAGTTGGAATTTTTTCTGTAGCCCCCACCATTCCCAAGCAATCAGTGCTGTTAGTTTTGCTGTCTGATATGATAATTAAGCTCTGTATTGGGTCAGAGCAAACAAGGGGGTGTGATTTTGAGCTCTGACACTGTTCATCTCTGAATGGACAGTGTCAAAGAGCTTTGCCTCAGACCACCCACTTGACAGTACAGAACTGAATTATCATATCGGACACCAAAACTAACTACACTGATTGCTTGGGAACAGACGGGGTATAAGAAAAAAAAATCAATCTGTGCTGGAATCAGTGGAACGGTTGTTTTTAAAGAATGTAAAGAGCTGGAGTTGGTGGTCCCCTTTAAAATCCAGATACAGTGTTGTGTAAAAGTCTTAGGCATGAGTAGTGAAAAATGGTGCATAGTAAGAATTCTTTCAGATATAAAAGGGTTAAAGAGAACCTTTCACGTCCTCATGTATATGCGGTTTTACATACTGCTAGAAAGCCGACAGCGCGCTGAATTCAGCACACTGTCGGCTTACTCATTATGTGCCCCGGGGCTGGAGATATCGGTGGTCCTAGTTTCACTGTCAGAAGGGCGTTCCTGACAGTCTAGCTCGGTGTGAGGAACACCTTTCCTGACAGTACTCGTCCATAGCCCTGTACTGGGGGGGGGGTTCTTCACAGCTCAGCGTTATCACTGGGCAGTAAGGAACGCCCCCTCTGACAGTACAGGAATATGGACGAGTACAGAGAGGGGGGCGCTCCTTACCGCCCAGTGATGATGCTGAGCTGTGAAGAATGCCCCCTCAGTACAGGGCTATGGACAAGTACAGTCAGGGAGGGCGTTCCTCACAGCCCAGCTAGACTGTCAGGAACGCCCTTCTGATGGTGAATGGTGAAACTACGACCACCGATGTCTCCTGCCCTGGGGCATATAACGGGAAAGCCGGCAGTGTACTGAATTCAGCGCGCTGTCGGCTTTCTAGCGGTATGTAAAAAAGCATATACATAAGGACGTGAAAGGTCCTTTTTAATCGTTTATTTTTGTCAAGTAATAAAATGAAGTGAATGAAGATAAATGTAAATCCCATCAATATTTGGTGTGACCTTTGCCCTGTGGAGGAGGAGTCCTGGAAGTGATGATACAGCCCCCTCAGAGCCCTGATCTCACCATCATCCAGCCTGTCTGGGATTACATGAAGAGACAGAAGGATTGGAGCAAGCCTACATCCACAGAAGATCTGTGTTCTCCAAGATGGCGGGAACAACCTCCCTGCTGAGTTCCTTCAAAAACTGTCTACTAGTACCAAGAAGAACTGATGGAAGGAAAAGGGCAAAGATCACACCAAATATTGATGGGATTTACATTTCTCTTTTCTTCACTCACTTCATTTAGTTCTTTGACAAAAATAAACTATTAACTCTTTTGTTTCATAAAGCATTCTTACTGCATAGCAGTTTTCCACACCTGCCTAAAACTTCTTCACAACACTGTCCATGTTTTAATTTGTCCCCTTTTCCTTCCTTCCATCGGAACTTCTATTTTATGATAATATCCTTGTATAAATGTGGCACTAAGACAGACCCTCGAAATGATGGGCAATGCAGTGAAAAAAATTCTAGCAATTTTTGGATTTGGTGGCGATATAACACTATGAAATAGAGTCTTGCAGTAATACTACCTTCTATAGACTCTGGACCTCCTGTTTTTTTTATGACACTAGGCAAATTCCCTTTAGGAATCTAAATATCGATTAAAAAACAAAAATAAAATTAGAAAATAATAAAATTTCTTCTTTTCCATCAGTGTCCAGATACTTGTCCTAGACTCAAGGATCATCGCTCCCTCTTCAGCCTTGAGACCATTCTGATCCCATTAAAAATGCGAATCCTTAAAAGGATCTGAAACTTCCAACTAAATCACCAAAGTAACTGATTTATGTGAAAAACCCCAGGAATGTGTCTGTGTGCCTTACAGCAGAGGCTGCAATCATCCTTAATTAAGAGTTGCACAGGTCTCAAAAAGCTGTCGGCCTGCGGCTGGTTTCACAAGGCCTGACAGGGGTCAGGTCCTGACCTTTGTGCAGGCAGAGGGGGGGTGTGAGGGTAAGTAACATGAACTCAAACCAGGTGTATGCCCTTAGGACTATCTCAGGTCATATGCCTCCCTCCTTTACGATGGGTTCATATCCCATCTCCATCACGTTCCCTACTGTTCTTCCCTTTATTCATTAGTCGTAATGAATTGATTAAGTGGAAACTTAAGTGTGACAAGACAAGTGCATGGACATAGTGGAAACGGAGACGTGAAATTATTAATTTTTAGTTATCAATTTGAATTTTTTTATTGTGGTAAAAAAAAAATTCTAGTAAAAATTTCTAGTTTGCAGATTTTTAGGAAAACATTAAATGATAAAATCGGTTATCAATTTGAATTTTTTTTTACTATGTTGACAAATTTTTTAAAATTTTTTTAAAATTTTCTGACAAATTATTAATTCAATTTCAGTTATCAATTTTAAAGTTTCATTATGGAGAAAAAAAATTCTAGTTTTTACATTTTCAGGAAGACATTAAATTATGAAATCAGTTATCAATTTCATTTTTTATTGCGTTGACCATAATTTCCAATTTTTAAAATTTTCAGGAAGACATTAAATTATTAATTCAATTTTAGTTATCTTCCAGTTTTTAAAATCTTCAGGGAAACCTGAAATGAATTATTCAATTTCTGGTATCAGTTTAAAATTTTTATGGTGATGGCAAAAAATTCCAATTTTTTAAAAATAAATGTTACATTAATAAAATGCAAATGTAAAACTAGCTTTGTTAAATTTTTTACATTTCAGAGAATTTATTAAGACAGGCATTTCCTACTCCATTCTTAATAAAGGCCCCAACTTATTCGAAGCTCGGTTGAATTATCAAGAGACTCCGACAGGCACACACCTGTGCACCAGAATGGCATAGATTTTCTGTATTTCTCACGCTAGTGATAATAAATATGGTGGGCCGAGGGGTCCTGACCCCGGCCCCAGCCAGCCTTAATCTTGAACCTGTTCCGCCTACTTTTACAGAAAGTGGTAAGTCAAGTGCATCTTTGTGTGCAAAAGGGTATGTGGTGCATCTTTGGCACAAGAAAGGGCTCCTGTGCCAAAGATGATCTACAATAACACCCATCTATCCCAGAAAACACAATGGGGCAGATTTATTGCGCCTTGTATGGAAGTTTTCTGGTGTACAAGGCATAAAAAGTTGCAAAGTTGTTTTTTTTTGGGGGGGGTTTTTGCGCAAAATGTGACTTTTTGTTTTCTGCAGCACTCTCCCCACTTTCCCAAAAAGGGTCCGTGGTGTGGGTGTCCTGGGGGGCAGGAACGTCGGTCCCACCAGTTCTATTATCATTTACACCAGACATAAGCTGTAAATGATGCAAGAAATATATGCCAGCTATGAATTGGCATATATTTTTACCCCAGGCGTATGGCCTGGCAGAGGGTGAGCCTCGTTTTTGAGGAGGCATCGTCATAAGTGAGGTGCACCCTCTGCCAGCTCAGGGGTTATGGAGACTGGTGTTAATAATGCCAGTCTTCATAAATGTGCCCCTATAGGTTGATAAATCCCCTCCCCATTGTGTCTTTAATTTGTAACATTTTAGTAATATTTTTGTAACATGTAATTTTTTTTTTAAATATGTACCCCCTGGAAAAAATTTTTATAATATTTTCACCATCATTAAACTTTTCTTTAACAGAGAACTTTGCCTATCATGTGCATTTTTGAAAAACAAACAAAAAAATCTCACCATTCCTTAATTTTTGAATAAATTATTTTTCACCCATTTTATTTTTTTAAATTGATTTTTCTTGGCGTGGTTCTAGCCACATAACATTTCTCTTTATAATTCACATATTTACTTGCTTGGATACTCTGAAATGATCCCATTATCTTGACCACAGATGAGTCAGACCTGAGGTCCATATCTGAATCCCCCTGCAGGTCAAGCGGTTTTATTGGCAGGATATGGAAGCGGTTGTGGGTTTTCTTCTCCTTGTGGTGACACCAGCTGCTGGTAACAAGGCCACTTTATGAAATAAAGCTTGCATTATGCAGGAGGCATTTTCTAACTCATAAATAACACAAAAATGTGATGTCAGGCTGGCAGCGCCTTTGTTTGGGCCGCGCTTGTGCTGAAATACGCTTGGTGTGTGGAATTCACAGCTCCGTCTTACCACTAAGGAATGTGTCGCCTATATTCTTTTAATTCCTGTTATATTAGCATTCTGCTCATGGGCCACCGGCTAGCTCAATGTTTTTAGGGTTTTACATATACAATTACCAGAGGAGAGGATGACAAATATCACAAGAGCTATTATTTTCAGGAAAAAATGACTTTTTGTTGTCTCCATAAAGATGTAGGAGGACACCAGTGTGATTTAAAGTTAAGGCCCTATCTATCTATATATATATCTCATATCTATCTATCTATCTATCTATCTATCTATCATCTATCTATCTATCTATCTATCTATCTCCTATCTATCTATCTATCTATCTATCTATCTATCATCTATCTCATATCTATCTATCTATCTCATATCTATCTATCTATCTCCTATCTTTCTATCTATCTATCTATCTATCTATCTCATATCTATCCATCTATCTATCTATCTATCTATCTATCTATCTCATATCTATCTATCTATCTCCTATCTATCTATCTATCTATCTATCTATCTATCATCTATCATCTATCTATCTATCTCCTATCTATCTATCTATCATCTATCTCATATCTATCTATCTATCTCATATCTATCTATCTATCTCCTATCTTTCTATCTATCTATCTATCTATCTATCTATCTCATATCTATCCATCTATCTATCTATCTATCTATCTATCTCATATCTATCTATCTATCTATCTATCTATCTCCTATCTTTCTATCTATCTATCTATCTATCTATCTATCTCATATCTATCATCTATCTATCTAGCTCATATCTATCTATCTATCTATCTATCTATCTCATATCTATCTATCTATCTCCTATCTATCTATCTATCTATCTATCTCATATCTATCTATCTATCTATCTATCTATCTATCTATCTATCTCATATCTATCTATCTATCTATCTATCTATCTATCTATCTCATATCTATCTATCTATCTCCTATCTTTCTATCTATCTATCTATCTATCTATCTATCTATCTATTCCATATCTATCTATCTAATGTCTATCTGTCTATCTCCTATCGATCTATCTATCGATCTATCTCATATCTATCTGTGTATCTACTTTATGTCTAGCTATCTAATATCTGTTATCTCTCCAACACTAAGAAGCCCATCTGCCCCGACAAGGTGGTGACCTCATTCAGATGGGACCTTACACTAAATAAACATACCTCTATTGGACCCAGATTCGCTAGAATCCCATCCACTTTGCAGTGACAGTAAAACGCAGCAATTTTTGCTGTGGTGTTTCCACCATGTGGGGCCCCGGCCTAAAATAGCATTCCTCTCAAATACACAGGTCTATTTAATTGGAATAGAGTATACTTTTCAGTTTCCCATCTGCCTTAGGCTATTTTGGTGTAGAGTACGGCTCTGGATCCTACTTGCCCTGTATTCACATTGTAGACCTATTCTGGGTCCAAGAGAGATATGTATATTTAGTGTGGGGTCCATCACCATCAGAAACAACTCAGCTTACAACCAGGAGCATTTCTCAAGTATTTGTAGGGGGTCACTGGCTACACCATCTTGTATCTATCTCATATACCTCATATGTCTTTTATGTCTCTATCTGATAGAGGAATAATTTTATTAATTATTTTAGGTGTATATGGTACATTCTGGTAATTCTTGGTATATAACATATTCTACACTTAGGCCACTTTTACACAGTCAGTATTTGATCAGTATTTTGTGTTAGTCTTTGTAGGTCTAAAACATAGAATAGATACACTTATAATTCTGTCTGTGGCATTTTTTTTCACCCTGTAGGCCCCACTTCTGGTTTCAGCTTACAAATACCGACACAAAATACTGTCCAGAATACACAAGTGTGAATGCGGCCTAAGTTCATACAAGACTTGATCTGATGAAGATTGTACATGCTCAACTCTCACTAATGGTGGGGTCAGATGACACAATAGGAGTGTTACTAGTGGTTGTCATCACCTCCTACTGAGGATTTCTACTGTGAGTTGTCATGATAAGCCATGATGCCATGTTGCCTTGGTAACAGAGGACAAACTGGTCAATCCTAATATAGATTAAGGCTGGAACATAATTATATTATTATTATTATTATTATTATTATATTGTGTTATGGCTCTATAGGCCTACCAGAACCCTACCTTAGACTAATGCCGGCTCACACAAGCTTTTTTTTTATTTTTGGCACTTTTTTTTTCTAGTCTCTAGAGGTTAAGAAAAAAAAAATTGCTATAATAATAATAATCTTTAATACTCAAATTAAAAAAAATGAAGTAAAAAAAGAACACAAATGAAATAAATAAAATAAATACATAATAATATAATGAACATACAATTAAAAGCATTAATAAGTCAAATAATAACAATCATTAAAAGCAAATAATAACCATAGTCTTCATGAAAAATACATGATTAATTATTTTTAAAAAATCAAATAACATAAATATTGTTATTATTGGCATTATTTAATATTTTCCTTGCCTGTACCAATTTTTTTTTGCATGTGCAAAAATTTCACTGTATATTACCAACACCTGGATCCACATAAAATTAAAAAAAGTGGAATGTTACTACTATATCATTCTGAAAAAAAATATTTAAAAGGATAGAAAGATTTAAAAAATTTTATTTTAATTTATTTTATTATTGTTTACATTTTTTTTTAAAGAAACAGCGCCACTCTTGTTCAGAAGCTGTGTCTGGTATTGCAGCTCAGTCACTTCAGTTTTTGTAGAATGAATGCTGTTATCTGATTGGACCATAGCTTTTCCTCTGATTTATATTGTATTTTTATGTTATATTTTTATATACTGCATATGTTATTATTCACCTTTAGTTTTAGTCATGTGTCTGCTACATCTGTAAAAACTGCATGAGAAACATTATAAACATTCGGTGGTCAGCTATGAAACCTGAAAGCCATCAGGTGTAGAACAGATGTTCTGGAGGTCACTTATAGATGACGGAGAAAATATGGCGTCCTGACAGCTCTGAATGCTTTGTAGATTAAGGACAGATTAATGCAGGCCTGTCATGGAGTCCCAGATTTTTGACCATTAATCACTAATGGATTAATTGAGATTGAACAACAAAGTCAGATTGATTTTTGGGGCTGAATTTTTACATCACATGGATTTTTAACAAAATATGTTTAATTTTAGGAATATAAAAAAAAATTCAAAAATTATCTGCTCCTTAAAAAAAATGAAAAACCATCTGGAAATTTGAATATGAAGTTGAAAAATTTTGGTAAAATTTTGGTCTTTTTCTGTGACCTTCCAGAATGATTGGTAATCAGGACCTATAAATGCCAGAACTCACATGGTCCGTGGGACACTCGCATTTCCTGGTCCGTTCGTAGGTCAGATGATCTGAACTCACCCTAGACATCTACTGGATAGTTGTGGTCCACTTTTTTCCAAAATACAATGAATAGTGTGCAAAGGATCAAGTTTGCAGGACTAGCAAACAAGTCCAAAAAATTTGAAGATGGGTCCAACACTAGTAATTTTGGATGTGTTAATGTGTTGTGTGTGGAGTTTGATCCAGTGGATGATGATGATGGACCTCATCCCAAGCCAAGGGTCACATCATCAGAAGCAGCGCACTGAACTTGGTTCGCTCCAACCCCTCCTTCCCTGATCTCACAGATCATTATAGTAAATCCAGCCCCCATGGCCAGGATAAGTACCTGTGAGAGTAAACAGAATGCACCAGAATTCTGGTGTAATTTGCAACGAAAAACCATCTAAGGCCCCATGTAGCGAGCCACAGCAAAAAAAACATTTCCATAGGTATAATTGACATGCTACAATTTTCAAAAACTTGAGCGTTTTTGAAAAATTAGCTTTTCCGATGTGGATTTTATTCTGCAATGTGCTGATGGTATTAGCCAGAATCGCATCCTCTTTGCAGGTACTGCATAATGCAGCGTTTTGGCAGTGGGACCAGAGGAACATACTAGATGTGGATTGTTCATAGATGACCAAGAATTTAGGATTGAGAAAAAAATTGAGAAAACTCATAATGTCCACATAAAGACCATAAGAAGTTGTAGACAGTCCTTGTTTTTGCTATGGCAGCAGTTTTTGTCCTTCGAGACAGGTGGGGATTTATCCAGAAGAAGTCTTTAATAAGAGTTTGCTCACATGTCACCAGAGAAAAGACTAAAGATGGATTGGTGTGCTTTCCAGGAGTGGCACTTTACCGCTCTGTAAAAGAGTGAACCCTACTCTGGACACTGCCTCTTATCAGGAGCTGTGTGTATAAATGAGGAGGGTGGAGGCCGAAACCCAACCTCCCCCCCTCCGCACTGACATTTAAGACCTAATGAAAATAATTAGCCCTGGAGAGGTATTAATCTGTGACTCCCAGGACTTTGATCTACTCCTTTACCTCACGGGTGGTTATTAATGGAGGGGAAGAATACTTTTCCAAAGAATGATATCTTTGTTTTCATCCACCCTCTGTACACGCTTCAACACCTTGTTCCCGAAGAGCATGAGGGTCCTTTATAAGAGGCCTGTTGACATGTCCACTCAAAGTGCTGGCTCTACCATCTCAGCAAAACATGAGGAAAACAAAGGCATTCAACCATGTTCCATCAAAAAATAATCACCCGTGGGCGTACAAGATTATTGGTCATACGTCCCAAAAAGACCTACTAGTCGGACAATGGGAGAACTATCCCACAGTGGGCTAAATTGTCCTATACCTTCTGCCACATACCTTCTGTATCTGTCGGGCCTGCTTGTTCAGCCAACGTCTATTCCTCCTGACCCCATGTATAAACTTTTTTGGTTTGACCAAGTGGTAGAAACGTCTCATAGGTCATAGAGCAGAATCACAAGTGTAGATAAGAGAAGCAAATTTGGACCACAATGTGCAGATTTTTTTTAGGGTAGGGGAGTAAGCCCCTTGAGCACAAAAGAATCAGGCACTGAAATTCAACATGCCCAGTCCTTCGTTTCCGCCGACACCATCTGTCAGGGGTGATTCAGGGAGCCCCAAACATATATGATAGTCAGTCCCCAATAATACTTAATTTTATGGTACCAAAAGGTACATTTTTAATAATTTTTTCTTTAATTGATTGTAATGTATTTAATAATCTCATGAGTTCAGAATGACAAACCTGGGCAGAGATGAAAATTTACCATTATATATGTCAGATACCCCTATTAACAAAAAGTGTCAAATGACAAAAAGTTTCAGGCCCTGATGTTACCTTATGACTTCTGTTTGGGTTATTTTGGATGTCCAGTTTTCTTTTACTACCCAGAAACAGCGTCACTCTTGTCTATGGGCTATGACTGACATTGCAGTTCAGCCTCATTGAAGTGAATATGGCAGACCTGCAATACCTGACCCAGCCCATGGTCAAGAGTGGCGCTGTTTTTGGAAAACAAAAGTGGGCCATTTATTTTCCCATTCCCATATTTCCCTAGCAAACCCTTCCTCAAATACCCAACTAGACAATTCTGAGTTACTTGGGTGGAGTACCTAATTTAGGACCCTCATCCATTAGCTAGAGCAAGAGATTAGCTACAAGGTGTACCTCTTTCTCTTTGGAGGACTCATGCATTTCAGGGACAGCCCACTGATTTTTATATAACTGTGTAATACTTAAGTTCACCTGTGGTGTCACTACAGGGGAATTGAACAGTCAGTTCTAGGTTCATCTACAGAATAGAGCTGATTGCTATGATCAATGGCCCTTTTAATAAAAAGTGGGCAACCAGTATAATTTTTTTATGTATTTTTTTTTCCTTTTTCTTTATATATATATATATATATATATATATTATATAAAATATATATATATATATATATATATATATATATTATATAAAATATATAAAAATAATTTAAAAAAAAACTAGAATAAAAAAATATAAAAAAAATAAATAAATATAATATAAAAAAATAAATTAATATATAAGATGACAACTGGCATTTAAACTAAATGTTTCCCTAAAGTGGTATTCAGGTTACTTTAAGTTACCCCCTATCCTCAGTGGTGGTCCCAGTAGCCGGAACCCCCACTAATCAGCCACTTTCCCCCTATCTTGTGGATAGGGGGTAAGTTGAAATAACCAGAATACGACTTACCGATACCGGACATGGCCTATGAGCAGATGCGCTGTTTCTGTACAATAAAAGCAGACCTTTATCCAATCCTGTTTACATTGGTTATCAATATTTTTAGCTACTTTCACCCAAACCCTCATCTTCCTCTGCTCTTCTACCATGACATGTGAGATCTGTGGATTTACAGTAGATCACCTCCCTCTTGTTTTCCTCCCTGTGTTTCCGCCATTCCCATTCACCGTATTTTTTTTGTTTTGTTTTTATTATGGTGTCATGCTGTCCTTTTAAAAATGGCCGCAGTTGTGTTCCTTCCTCAGGAATGTTAGGATTTTGGCTAAAGTTGCCTTGTCCTGGGGTTCCTCCTGTGGAGCGCTTCATTTCAGCTGCTAGATTCCTGCTGGACACCCTCAGTGGGACATTGTGGATTCATAAATGTGTCTTTGACAGGCAGAACCGAGCTTCATAGTAAGCAGATGTCAGACATTTTCTGGTCCACTGACTGCAAACAAAAAGGGACATTTAAGGGAGAGGGAGAAAATGTGAAAAGCACCCGGCGAGGAGCAGCATTGTCTGCGGGGAGAACTGTACGGCATTCTTCAAGTCCATCCAGCTTTATGTGTACACGTAATACGTCATCAGACGTGAGACATGGTGGTAGAAACGTCTCATAGCAAATTTGGGCCTTAATGTGTAGCTTTTTCTATGGAAACATCATATTAAGGAATTGCCACTTATGTAGTTTCCCAACATACCACACTATAATATAATAAGGCTGCGGATAGTATCAAGGAAATGCAATGATGTTGGATTAAGTGATAGATAGATAGATAGATAGATAGATAGATAGATAGATAGATAGATAGATAGAATGGCATGAAATGAATCAATATTAGGCTAGATAGATGGAAGATAGATATGACATAGTAAGGGAGTTAAAGATGAGATTAGATAGACAGACAGTCAGTTAGGCAGACAGATCGATAAATAGATAGATAGGGGATATGGGGAATAGATATTAGATACAGTGGGGAAAAAAAGTATTTAGTCAGCCACCAATTGTACAAGTTTTCCCACTTAAAAAGATGAGGCCGGCATCAAGCACACCGCCAGGACAACGAAGGAGCGGCTTCGTAAGAAGCATTTCAAGGTCCTGGAGTGGCCTAGCCAGTCTCCAGATCTCAACCCCATAGAAAACCTTTGGAGGGAGTTGAAAGTCCGTGTTGCCCAGCGACAGCCCCAAAACATCCCTGCTCTAGAGGAGATCTGCATGGAGGAATGGGCCAACATACCAGCAACAGTGTGTGCCAACCTTGTGAAGACTTACAGAAAACGTTTGACCTCTGTCATTGCCAACAAAGGATATATAACAAAGTATTGAGATGAACTTTTGTTATTGACCAAATACTTATTTTCCACCATAATTTGCAAATAAATTCTTTAAAAATCAGACAATGTGATTTTCTAGATATGTTTTCTCATTTTGTCTCTCATAGTTGAGGTCTACCTATGATGACAATTACAGGCCGGCCTCATCTTTTTAAGTGGGAGAACTTGCACAACTGGTGGCTGACTAAATAGATGTAAAGCGCTGCAGAATATGTTGGTACTATACAAGTAAGCAGGGCCGTCGTTAGGGGGGGGCAAACTGGGCAATTGCCCAGGGCCCCAACCCCAAAGGGGCCCCCGGGATCCGGAGCCTGATGACTGTGGATCCTGGAGTCAGGACCGGCCATATCGATAACAGAAAGGGACCCAGCGTCATGTGCCGCAGGGTCCCTTTCCGAGGTGAGTAAAAATAACAAACATTTTTACTCACCTGTCCTTGGCGTCCGACGTCATCTGGCGTTGCGGACATCACCGCTGAGGCCAGGCCTCAGCCGTAGCAATCACGAGGGGCGTGCTGACAGTGTGCCTCACGTAATCGCTGAGGCCCAATCACAGGCCTCAGCGGTGATGTCCACAACGGGTGACGTCAGCTGCAGAGAAGAGGAAGCGGTCGCCGGCAGGGATAACGGAGCTGCGCGAGGAGGCCCAGCAGAGGTAAGGCAAGGTGAGTATAACTGTTTGCTATTTTACCTCACCTCCCCCGGGCCTTCGATTATTATACTCTGGGGTCTGAAGAGACCCCAGAGTATAATATAATTATAGCACTGACGGAGTCTGTAGGGCCACTGTGGAGCATTATTTATAAGCATGGGCTTATTTATAAAGGCGGCTATTAGTGATAATGGGGACTATTATTTATAAGGGTAACTATTATTTATGAGGGGGCTATTATTAATAAGGGAGCAGTATTATTTTTATGGGGTGACTTTTACAGATAAGGGGGGATATTACTGATACAGGATACTATATATCATTTATAAGGGAGCTATTACTGATAAAGGTGTAATATTATTTATAAGCAGAGACTATTATTTATAAGGAGGCGCTATAATAACTGATGACTGGGTGCAAATATCTATTAGGCGGTACAAAGGTGCTCACTTGAATTGTGTGTGGTAAAATGGGGCTTGTTATTACTTTTTTGTTGGCAGAAAGGAGGCGTTATTATAGGGGTTGCCACTGGAAGACGATGGTGTTGTTTGCATATCAGCATTTGGGGCCCCGCTTTTAATTTTGCCTAGGGTCCCACTTTGTCTAAAACCGGCCCTGCAAGTAAGAGAAAGTAAGAGAAATAAATAATTATAGATAATAGACAAATAGAAAGATAGATATATGATAAATAGGTAGATAGATGGAATTGGTGAGATAGGTATATAAATAGATAGTTAGAGGATATGACATAGGAAGATAAGTATGAGATTGGATGGATAGGCAAATAGGTAGACAGATAAATAGAAAAATATATGATAAATTAGATAGATAGATAATGATAGAATGGCATGAAATGAATCAATACGTCAATAGGAGATGTTTAGACAGAGGATAGATATGACATAACAAGTTACATAAATATGAGTTTAGATAGATACATAGCTAAATACATAGATAGATAAGATATAGACATAATATTGATACAGGAATAGGTATGGGGTAGATTAGATTAGATAGATAATGTAATATATTGATAGGAGGGAGATAGATAGATAGGTGATAGATAGATAGATAGATAGATAGATATGAGATAGATAGATAGATAGATAGATAGATAGATAGGTGATAGATAGATATGTGATAGATAGATAGATAGATAGATAGATAGATAGATAGATCTGTGATAGATAGATATGTGTTAGATAGATAGATAGATCTGTGATAGATAGATAGATAGATAGATAGATAGGTGATAGATATGTGATAGATAGATAGATAGATAGATCTGTGATAGATAGATAGATAGATAAATAGATAGATAGATCTGTGATAGATAGATATGTGATAGATAGATAGATAGATAGATAGATAGATAGATAATGTAATATATTGATAGGAGGGAGATAGATAGATAGATAGATAGATAGATAGATAGATAGATAGATATGAGATAGATAGATAGATCTGTGATAGATAGATATGTGATAAATAGATAGATAGATCTGTGATAGATAGATAGATAGATAGATAGATAGATAGATAGATATGTGATAGATAGATAATGTAATATATTGATAGGAGGGAGATAGATAGATAGATAGATAGATAGATATGAGATAGATAGATAGATAGATAGATAGATAGATAGATAGATCTGTGATAGATAGATATGTGATAAATAGATAGATAGATCTGTGATAGATAGATAGATAGATAGATAGATAGATAGATAGATAGATAGATCTGTGATAGATAGATATGTGATAGATAGATAGATAATGTAATATATTGATAGGAGGGAGATAGATAGATAGATAGATAGATAGATATGTGATAGATAGATATGTGATAGATAGATAGATAGAGAGATCTGTGATAGATAGATAGATAGATAGATAGATAGATAGATAGATAGATCTGTAATAGATAGATATGTGATAGATAGATAGATAGATAGATAGATAATGTAATATATTGATAGGAGGGAGATAGATAGATAGATAGATAGATAGATAGATAGATAGATCTGTGATAGATAGATATGTGATAGATAGATCATTTAATATATTGATAGGAGGGTGATAGATAAATAGATATGTGATAGATAGATAGATAGATAGATAGATAGATAGATAGATCTGTGATAGATAGATATGTGATAGATAGATAATTTAATATATTGATAGGAGGGTGATAGATAAATAGATATGTGATAGATAGATAGATAGATAGAGGTGGGAACTATAATGGCGGCCTTGTGAATTGTCAGACGCCTTTAACAAACTAGTAGAACTTTTAACCAAGACGATATAGAGACCCTATAGATGACATTGGCTATACATGGGGTAGTGGTCGTCTACCATTTTCTTGGCTTATAGTTTTGGTCTTTGATCTAGCCGAGCTTATCTCCTGGGAACAGAACAGAAGAAGAAGGACATGCTCCTTACTTTACCAGTCAGAGATCTTGGGAGGGGAGGGAAAGCATCTTTTTTTTCCCCCTTTCTCCCCCATCCTCTTTCTTGTCCCCATTAAAACTGGCACTAGTGGCAAACTGAGGGATCGTCCCAGTGGTTGGCAAGGGAACTCCACTTTTACTCCATACAGCCCAACACTGCTTCTCAATTTACCGCAGACAAAGTCCCAGCAGGATGCTGGCCTGTCCTATACAAAACGCCTTCTATTAAACTAGTTAAAAACCCCTTTAAGTAAAAGAACCACCTTTGGCATTGAGGAATCACAATGGCGCTTAAATAAATCAACCTTTAACCGCTGGTAGACGGGGCTCTCCAGCAAATTACATTGAAAGATTAACCCATTCAGGCTTGAAAGCCCTATAAACGTTTATCTCCGCTGTGAGAAAGAGCCTTTGTGTCGGGGATAAGTTATTAGTTAATATGGTTACTAAATGACCAGGCTGGGGATAAACAGAACCCATCATGGGTCCTGAAGATGTAAACAACATGTGAGGACCACTCGTGGCCTAGTCAGGCAACCAAATCGGGTGTAAGGTTTCACTAATATGTCATGTGTAGCCTAATACATAGGTAGTAAGCTAGAACCACATGGGCTTCATAGATGCTGGAGTATGAGATATGTACAAGATGGATGGATAGACAGATAGATAGATAGATAGATAGATAGATAGATAGATAGGTAGATAGATGCATAACCACTTTCTGAAGAATGCAGAACTATCTATTGGGTAATAAAAAAAAAAAAGTCCCTTTAATTTTTGACGATCGAGTGCTACCCATTTTTTTTCTATCTATCTATTTATCTATTTCCATCTATCACTTCCCTATTATAGTTACATAGTATGATATGATTTTATATACTGTCCTGACCACTATATAACCACAAATGACCACTATAACTCCCTGTATATCTATTTATCATAGAGAAATACATGCATATGCATGCATAGATAGATAGATAGATAGATAGATAGATAGATAGACAGACAGACAGTATATAGAAGGTTGGATAGATAAACTCACATCACACTATATGTATCTATCTACAGTATACATAGATACTTATGAGAGATAGATAGATAGATAGATAGATAGATAGATAGATAGAATTGTTCCTTTGGAGTATCAAGCATTTTATCTCTGCAGCTAAGCTAGTGACCACCATACTCAATGCCAAGCTTCTACGGTTATGTTGTAAAGTAACTGTTATTGGGAACAGAAATAGAGGAAACATGTTGTATGGCGTGTAATTTTGGTAGTTTGGCAATTTGGTGTTAGTGAATACTTCCAGCTAGTTATTGTGCTAGCCATAAAGCTTGGTGGAGGATATCCCGTGGTCCAATGTATATGTTATATATCCTCGGTGGAGGATATCCCGTGTTCCACTATATATCATGTATATCCTTGGTGGAGGATATCCTGTGGTCCACTGTATTTGGTATATATCCTTGGTGTAGAATATCCTGTGGTCCACTGTATATGGTGTATATCCTTGGTGGAGGATACCCTGTGGTCCACTGTATATAGTGTATATCCTTGGTGGAGGATATCTCGTGGGCCACTGTATATGATGTATATCTTTGGTGGAGGACACCCTGTGGTCAACTGTATATAATGTATATCCTTGGTGGAGGATATCCTGTGGTCCACTGTATATGGTGTATATCCTTGGTTGAGGATATACTGTAGCCCAATACTGGTGTCTTCCTATGTGGCCTCGGGACCTTTGGGCTCCCCTTTAGACATTAGCACCTGGCCGCAGCTGCTACCTCTGCACCCACTGTAGCTGTGCCATTTCTTAGGCCAATCCAAGGCTTTTCCCACTTTCTTTGACCCCTATAATAAGGGGATTATTTTGTGGGATCCTGTAACGTGGTGATATCAATCCTATCCTGCTCCCCATAAATAGATTTTTTTTTTTTACAAAACTTGCATCTACCTCTGCTGAGGACATAATGAATCTTCAGTCTTTGGTGTTAGGTCATGTTCACACATAGAGAAGATGTTGGCATCGGAGAAACCTTAGACAAACGGCTACATCTGAGCTGTCACCATCACATAAATACCGTTTATCCAAAGCCAACAAAGACATCACACACTCTTAGTCAAGCATGTAGTCCTGCTGCGGAATAAGCAGATACCGCTAGCGCTAGAAAGAAAGGGAGACCCCTAATAAGACCTCCCATCTGAATTACCGTCTCTACACTTCAGTGACTATGAAATTGTCTTCATTTCAATGAGCGCGGAAAAACCTCTTCCCCTTTGTCATTGTCCCCCTAGTCTTCCTCCTGGGCCTGGTGCTTCTCATCATTACAACAAAAGAGTGACAGAAGAAAAGGATTCTGGGAGTGCGGCTTTTCAGCCGCAGAAATGTCACTTGAGGTCTTGACATCACTATAGTTTTGTATTTTCAGGCTTGCTAGAAAATTGCAAATTTTAAAGAATTCTGAGATATAAGGGGTGATCCCTTGTCACTGGCCCTCACTAAAGTATAGATATAATATACACAGTGATGTCACAGTACAGAGATAATACACACAGTGATGTCACAGTACAGGGATAATACACACAGTGATGTCACAGTACAGGGATAATACACACAGCGATGTCACAGTACAGGGATAATAAACACAGTGAGGTCACAGTAAAGGGATATTAGACATATTATTATATACGGGGATAGTAAACACACTGATGTCACAGTATAGGGATAATAAACACAGTGATGTCACAGTACAGGTATAATAAACACAGTGATGTCACAGTACAGGGATAATACACACAGTGATGTCACAGTACAGAGATAATATCAGCTTAGTAAATCTTTCCCAGTGTTTTCACATGAGGAATAATAAGCCCTATGAATTCATTGGTCAGAAGTAACACACACAAGAAAGATCCCCTTGTACACTGTGACATCACAGCGTAGAAAAAAACGAATAATGACATCACAAGCACATATAATGAACACATTATAGCAGTAAATCACATAGCAGAAGTAACAGTGAGACTTCATGGTGAAAATTAGAATGGGTCCATATTGAATTTTACGTTGACCATGTTCATCACTAGCTGCACCTCGTGTCTGAGTGGCAAAGGACCTGCGTAGTTGTTGAGCCCCATAGCAGCTGCTATGTCTGCCACCCTGGTAGTTACGTCAATGGTAAATGGCAAAGAATTGTTAGATAAATTTGGTTTCTTCATGTGGTGTAGGATGATGGGGCTCGTACTAGGCCTCAGCTTAGATGTTCTCCTCCCTACATGAACATATCCCTTCAAATGGAATTTAAATTAAAACCAAACAATCCCATTCAGATCCCCCTGAAGATCGCCCTTCCTTGTCCCAGATCCGATAACATGCTCTAGGGGCCTTTAATTAGCCTGGCAGTGTTTGAAGATCCCCCCCCCACAAATACTTTGCCCTCCTCCTTGTGTTTTCATTGCCACGCATGGTTGGACGGGAGCAGAGTCTGGGGAGCCAGCTGGGAATCTTCAGGACTTGAAGTATGAGATATGTGTGCCCAGTGTAGACAGGAGCACCTAACCCTATATATGCCAGATATTCGTAAATCATGCAGAAGATGGATCTGAACCCAACCAGACTCTCGCCCATCTGGCATAGGCCTGCCTGTTTGTAGGAAACTACATAGAATGTTTTGTTACATATATGTATATATCTATATACATAGATATATACCGTCGCTGCTAACAAGCAGCAGCTCATGCTCTACCGGACTTGTTCTACCTATGTATTACATAGACAACAATTTATATGAATGGTCGTGTGCAATGTTATTTTTCCCCTGTAGTGGCCGCTATAGGGAAAATGAGCATAACGGATGAGAATTTCCTGGGAGTTAGACCCATGATGATCGGCTGATCTCTGTAACTGCTCTGTTGTTAAAATAATAATAATAATAAATTTTATTTATATAGCGCCAACATATTCCGCAGCACTGTACAATTTGTAAAAGGGTTAACTATGGCAGTTAGACGGGAACAACCTTATATTTTTGGAATCTCCTCTAACAAGTACCAGATCTCGCTCTGGCAGACCTGGTTCAAGTAGACCAGTGGTTCCCAAACATTCTAAAGGTGAGATCTACTTTTAGCTGAGACTTTTGTCTCAGCTGAAAGTACCTAGCCCCATGAAAAAAAAACATGTCCTTGTATAAAAGTTCCATTCTGTCTTGGCAAAAAAGAATACAGTAGCATGGGAGAAACAGAGAAAAACTGAGGGGAAAAAGACCATTGAAATTATTCTGTTTTTTAATTAAACTTTTTTTTTGCCAGTATAATGCCTCCTTATGCCCCACACACAGTACAATGCCCCCCAACCCCACACAGTATGCCTCCTGCACCCGTACAGTATAATGTCTCCTGCTGCCACACAATATAATCCCCCCCAGCTCCCAGATCCCACGCAAGGCCCTCATGTTAAAGGAGCTGCTTATGATGAACAGTTGATCACTGCAGTAGCTCTCATGTTAAAGGGGCTGATTATCATTTGATGGGCGAACTGGTTTATAATGAGCTGGGTTCATTACGAACTTTCCAAAAATTTTAGGTTCTACCAATCCTGAAATTTTTCGGATCTGCCTCGCACAAACCCAGCAAAAATCTGATGATCAACTGATCGTTGTAGTAGCTGTTGTGTTAAAGGGGATGACCATGATGAGCCATATTAAAACATCTATACTTTGCCACAATCTAATGGGACATATGTTGATACACACGTGGACAAAATTGTTGGTACCCCTCGTTTAATGAAAGAAAAACCCACAATGGTAACAGTAATAACTTGAATCTGACAAAAGTAGTAATATATAAAACTACATGTTGACAAGCCACAAAGCTTCTGGGAGAATGTCCTATGGACAGATGAGACAAAAATCTAAATTTTTGGCAAGGCACATCAGCTCTATGTTCACAGATGGAAAAATGAAGCATATCTTGAAAAGAACACTGTCCCTACTGTGAAACATGGAGGAGGCTCTGTTATGTTCTGGGGCTGCTTTACTGCATCTGGAACAGGGTGTCTTGAATCTGTGCAGGGTACAAGGAAATCTCAAGATTATCAAGGGATTCTAGAGAGAAATGTGCTGCCCAGTGTCAGAAAGCTTGGTCTCAGTCGCAGGTCATGGGTCTTGCAACAGGACAATGACCCAGAACACACAGCTAAAAACACCCAAGAATGGCTAAGAGGAAAACATTGGACTATTCTGAAGTGGCCTTCTATGAGCCCTGACCTAAATCCTATTGAGCATCTTTGGAAGGAGCTGAAACATGCCGTCTGGAAAAGGCACCCTTCAAACCCGAGACAACTGGAGCAGTTTGCTCATGAGGAGTGGCCAAAATACCTGCTGAGAGGTGCAGAAGTCTCATTGACAGTTACAGGAATCGTTTGATTGCAGGGATTGCCTCAAAAGGTTGTGCAACAAAATATTAAGTTAAGGGAACCATCATTTCTGTCCAGGCCTGTTTCATGAGTTTTCTTTTTTTTTAAAAATTCTGTTGCAGCCTGGTTGGAAAGCAATGTCTGACTTTCATGTGTTCATTTTCATAGAATTTTTATATATTATTACTATTGTCAGATTCAAATTATTTCTGTGACCATTGTGGGTTTTTATTTCATTAAACGAGGGGTATCAACAATTTTGTCCATGTGTGTAGGTTTCTGTAGGTGACTGTTAGGTATGTTGGATTGTAAGCTCCTCTGGAACAATGACTCGAGGCAAGGAAAACAACTTGCAAACTTTGCAGAAATAAAATGGCATGATGGGTGAGGAGACTGGTGGGAGGTGATGGAGTGTTGTTTTCCAGCAGTGCCCATTGAGAGGCGCGCCTGCGCTGGACCTCATTGACTATTATGAAAACCCTATCTATCATTCCTTCCATTTATCAGAGTGACCGGTTAGGGACAAGGCGTGACTGAGTGACACCAGAGACCCAGGGGGTAGACAAGCATGGTGATGTTAGGGGCAGGCAAAGAGAACTGCCTGAATAGCTTGGAAGATAGAAAACCCAGGGGTCTGCTAAGTGTTTTACCTTGTGTGGAGAGCTCATTAACCCTATATCTTCCATAAAGAAGAATCACTCACTGGCGTGAAAAAACCTCTATCTATCTATCTATCTATCTATCTATCTATCTATCTATCTATCTATCTATCACATCTATCTATCTATCTATCTATCTATCTATCTATCTATCTCCTATCTATCTATCACATCTATCTATCTATCTATCTATCTATCTATCTATCTATCACATCTATCTATCTATCTATCTATCTATCTATCTATCACATCTATCTATCTATCTATCTATCTATCTATCTATTACATCTATCTATCTATCTATCTATCTATCTATCTATCTATCTATCACATCTATCTATCTATCTATCTATCTATCTATCTATTACATCTATCTATCTATCTATCTATCTATCTATCTATCTATCTATCTATCTATCACATCTATCTATCTATCTATCTATCTATCTATCTATCTATCTATCTGCCAGTCACGTTCAATAAAGTGGCATGACCAGCACATTTAATGTCTACATTACAAGATAGGGGGTGTTGTGATGTCCAGAAGGGGACATGGCCTCAAGTGAAAATTGCCACAAAACACTGCGTTCGCTGTTCTCCCCCACCGCTCATGTAAAATTTTGGAAAGTATAGGTACAGGCTACACCTGTTTGAACTACGTGGCTATGTTGGGGGAGCAACAGATTTCCGTCATTGGGATAACAGTCAGTTTATTTGTGACTTGGGCACTTCATGTGGGGGGTGTGGTGATTTAATGAAAGGGCATGTCTTCACCTGAAATTTTTTTGTGGTGCAGTACATGAGCCGTTGTCCCATAGCTAGCCAGGTAAGCCCCATATAGCTATATCACTAGCCAGGGGATTTATATGCAAAGTAAGGCCTACATTTTCAGGGGACACTATAAAGTGGGGGGCATATTCAGGGGAACATTATAAGGTCAGGGCATAGTCAAGGGGACATTCTAAGGTGAGGGCATATTTAGAGGAACTATAAGGTCTGGACATATTTAGGGGGACACTATAAGATGGAGGAATATTTAGGGGACATAACATGGGGGCATATTCAGGGGGACACTATAAGATGGGGGAATATTCAACTGGACATTATAAGGTGGGGGCATATTCAGGGGGACACTATAAGGTGGGGGCATATTCAGAGGAACTATAAGGTTGGGACCAATATAATGTGGATAGTATTATACCATAGGGTATAGTATATTATACATTATATTTTATTATTCTTACATATATTATCGTGTCAGGGCCACTATAGGGGCATTATACCGCATGGGGGCACAAAGGGATATGGATGGGAATGGGTGGCGTTAGTGCAAATTCGCATTGAACATTTTGTCCCTTTTTCAGTCCTTGGGAGTTGTGGCAGGTGTGGCACTGGTCTGTGGAAATAAGCAGCCATGTTTTTCTAATCCTGGATGACCCTTTTAGACCCTTTTTCATGTTGATGTATACTATCCTGTCACCATTATTTACTGAGGTCATTCTACAGCACTATTGTCTTGTTCATGATGGTGTTATATAAAGTGGTGCTATCATGTGGGCACTGTATGGGAGCATTATCTGGTGTAGAGGTAGTATAGTGGTAATTGGGTAATAACAATGAGGTAGTGAGTGCACTGGTATAGACTATCTTACTGTAATACATGGAGCCAGGCTCCTACGTTACCTTTTGTAAGTCCTCACTTTCTCTGAAACTGGTCCTGCTGTGCAGACTGGGGCAGGGTCAACAGTGTCATCTCATTATCATTGGGTAGGGGAATTACAATGACTGGATGACAGCTCTGTTGGACTGCTGGAGGCCTAGATATTGCGTGACATCACCGAAACCTGGTGACAGTGAAGGGATGACATTCAACACACAGGCATCATATATGCCATTTTTCCTCATAGCACGCTATAGGGGAAAGGAAACCATTGTAGAATTCTTTATATGGCGGGGGCCACATGGGATGGGATGGGCCGGGCCACTATGCTTCTACTGTGTGTGGAACAGGGACTGAGGGAGTAAAGGAAAGGGACCAGGCGTAGGGCCTATAGAAGTCCATGAGGTATCATGCTCTTCTCAGTGTTTGGAATACACTGACATATTGTGCTGTATATACTGCACATTACCAAAATTTTATTAAAAAAGCATTATATTGGCACACAAAGCTCACATTATACCACCGTACATGACCATACAGAGCCCACAGTATAATACCAGAGAGAGCCTACAAAACACACATTAAGGCCCCACGCACACTGCGCCAAATCTTGCTATAGTTGGTGTGTTTTTTTATGGGGTACACTATATCCCCCTATGTTTTAATGGATTATTAAAAGTTAATTTTTATTCAAAAGAAGATTGAGTGCTGGAAATTTTATCATAAATTTATTTGGAATCTCATTACTTCCTATAGTTCAAGGAGGTTTTTTCCAGGCACCTTTTTGATACACGATGGACTTTCAAACTATTCAGTGAGCGGTGAGATATTTTTGTTTTTTCTGTTACATTCTAACAAAATATTGGTCCAGCAAAAGACACCCAAATTTGAAGGGTCCTATTCCTTGGAGTTATTGGAGGGTTGGGCCCCTAGAATCATTTTATCTTGTGGGCCCAAGAAACACACGTCTAACACTGGGTGCAACTGGACACAATACATTTTATGTATTCCGATGATATATTTAGCTCACAGAGTATTGTTTAGACTGGATGCAAATGTAGAAAAAAATTTGGTGTGAGAAGTAATTTTTTTGACCTCTGGATATAAGCAAAAAAGTTTTGTATTCACTGTCAGCAAGCAGAGAACTTGACATTGCTGAAGGACTGAAACAAAAAGCATATCAGAAAATTTGAGAATTTTGTTATTCATGACAGGTTTCCCTTTACAATGACAAAATAGGGTAAAGAGGTCAAAAAACTGAAATCGTTATCCAAAGTAAAATATGTGCATTAGGAAGCAACGAAATATTATCAGTAGTGAACACGTAGGACATGTTCTGATGTTCTAATGACAAGATGATCATAAGACTGACGACATCTGGGGGTGAACTGTCTCTCACTTTTCACCCCCTCCGGCCAGTCTTCTTTATCACTTCTGCTTCATTGGTGACCTGCTAGTGACAGAAGATGCCTTCACGTACAAGCTGTCAACAGTCAGACTAAGACTGAATTTACCAAAGTTCCTGCTGATGATCCTCAGGAAAATCGATCAGGCATGGTGGAACATTTCACCAGGGTAGGACAGACCATGACCCTCACTAGTCCATTTATTCCGCCTTTAGTACACTGGTGGTCCCAGCCATCTACTCATAAGTGTGTCCTCCAATAATAAGATATTTTCAGTTTTGGCCACCAAATCTGTAATCTGTGGGAGAACCTGCCTCACCATCGGAGAAGTGAACAGATTTCGTCCTCCAGAGACTCTTGGTGGTGGTTGTAATTGTGGTATTGGTGAATGAGCTGGTTGTTGTGATTGTGATGATGGTTGTGACAGTGGTTTGATGGTTGTGGTAATGATTTACAGTTGAGCTAATTGTGCTGCGGTGATTGTGATGGTGGCGGCTGTGATGGTTGTGGTTGTGCTAGGATCGTTACATTGGTGAATGAGCTGGTGACTGTGGTTATGGTGGTTTGATGGTTATGTTGGTAGCCATGGTTGAAGTGGCAATATGGCTAGTGGTGATTGGTCTGACCGTTGTAGAGATTGTGGATGTGTTTATGATGGTGTTTTGATGGTAATTGTGTTGGTGATTGTTGTAGTTGTGCTTGTGGTGATTTGTATAGCAGTTATAATGGTTGTGATGCTTAGTGTACTGATGGTTGTGGTGGAAAGTTGTGGTGTTTACTCTGGTTGTGTTTTGGGCAGTGGTGATTGTGCTTGAAGTTGTGATGGTTGTGATGGTGGTGATTAGAGATGAGCGAATCGAAGCTGCAGAAGTGGAATTCGATCCGAAGTTCTAGAATTATTCGATTCCTCACGCTTCGTGGTAACGATTCTCATTTAGTTCAAAATGGCGGCTGTACATGGGGCAATTAACTCTGGGAACGCTGGATCACCCACAAAGCCATGTGCACAGCCAATCATCAGCTAGCCCTGTGATGTCACATCCTTTTAACCCCTTTGCGAGCACACATGGCATGATTGACCGCTGCATCCAAGGTGTTAAATCCCCCCGATAGGTTATGGAGCAGGGTGTTAGCTGTTTGACCGCGGCATCCAAGGGGTTCCGCCATTTTGGCGCCCACTCTGGCTCTCTGCAGCCAATAAATAGCTGTTTTTGTTAAACGATTTGCTGAGATTTAATTCGGATTGAATAGAATCATATCGCGAAATTCAGCGAAGTTGCCGAATCGAATTTTTGAAAACTTTGCGCTGATATTTGTGGTAATTGATGATGATTATTGTGGTGCATATTCCTGATCTGAGGCTTAATCTCTAATGGGGCCCCTACTTAAGTTGTGGCCTTTAGAACAGTATTATATTGCATGTGGCAGAGCAACCACTATCTACCTTACTACCTCTGCAACCCCTATTGCTATGATCTGCTCCTGGTCGTCTCTTAAGCATCTTGCGTTCCCCAATTCGAGACTACTATGTGAAAGAAATCAGCTGCTATCCACTCAGGATTCTTTCATGAAAGGTTGACTTAGTTACGGGGAAATTTACAACGTCCTCTGGTTACAATTGTACTTTGCAACAACAAAAAAAGCTGCAAAACCAGCACAAAATATCTATGATAAACAGTGTGTGACGTCTTGAAGCCGCCTCGTAGATAACAAAACATTCTTATTTGTAAAATCACAGAAGGTTTGTCCACGTTACTATTGTTTTAATGGAAATCTGAAGAGGAAGCAGCCTGTAGAGGGGTTAAGAATCACTTTGCAGGCAATTTCCTAAGGGCAGCTGGAGGATCACACTCCGAACGTGCTCTTTCCAGTCTGGATAAGATATTGGAGTCTTCTAAGACTGGGGGCGCCTGTGGGGTCGTAGAACCAACATTTATCTCTGGTGGTGTCGGTTGGTTGCAGGCCACGTCCAGGGCTAATTTCCGATTGTTTGAGATGGTTATTGAGTATATTTGTGTAACAATGTATTATTGTCGAAAGGCCAGAAGTGGCAGCACCTTCCAGTCTGCGTGTCCAATCTATTTCTTATGGAATTCCACTGTTGATATATGGTTCCTCCACAGATCCTAGCCAAGATCTCCAAGGATTTAAAAAAAAAAAAAATTTATTGCCAAGTTCAGTCTATGCAAAGACGTGGATTTAATGCTTTTATTGCCATCAAATTTTTTTATGGGATTATTATTTTTTTAAGTGGTGTCAAACAGGCGTAACTGTAAGCTCCTAGGCTCTAGTGCAGAATCTGTAATGGGGCACCTTCCTAGCTTATGGCAGAGGGACTTTTCAGCCATGATCTTCTTTGCCATAGTGAAACACTGTGATTGCGACATCCTAAACTTTAATAGACATAAGAGATGCATGGCAAGGCCGGGATCCCACGTTGTGAAAACGCAGCGTTTTGGCCATGGCGTTTTACATCACCTGCAAAGCAGTGGTATTCTGGCTAATCCCATACACACATTGCAAAAAATATCCGTAGTGGAAAAGCTGCGTTTTCAAAAACGCTCACGTTTTTGAAAATCGCAGCATGTCTATTATACCTACGGAAGTGCTCGCGTTTTCCGTATACATATAATAGGGGCAGAAAGTCCACAGAAGGACTTTCTGTGAAAAACACTTCGGAAAAAAAAACGCGATATGTTTCCACAACAGTCTTGTCGGCAGCATTTTTTGGCTCCCACTTGCTACATGGGTCCTTAGCCTAGAAGAGGCTTTATTCTGCACTTTAGGATTACAAATAGGGCTTCTTTTACAAAACAGCGCCACACCTATCCACAGGTGGTATGTGGTAATGCAGCTCAGTTCTATAGAAGTGGTTAAGGATGAGCTGCAATCCCGCACTCAACCTGTGCATAGGTGTGGTGCTGTTTCTGGAAGAAAGATGCAATATTTTTCTAATCCTGTACAATTAGGTTGCCAATACCAGTCTGAATGGTCTTGCACTTCACCCCAGCTTTGGGCCTGTATACATATACGCCCAAAACCCCCCCCCCCACTGGTCTATTTTTGGATATGCTCACTGCCCTCCAATAATAGTGCTTCCATAAAAGCAACTCCTCTTGGGAAAATTAACCCCATAATCCAAGGACCAGTAGAGTAACTTTTTGCATTTATGAAACTTAAAAGGGGTCCAAAAAAATATTTTCCGAGCTTACTTCCCCAAGCTGAAATTTGACGTGGTTACACACTGTCAACACTTTACCTCCATGAGGTTAATTCTCTGACAGACATGACATAGACCTTTCCTCCCTGCCTGACTTGTGCTGGGCGCCTCTTGACCCTAGTAGTGCCATAAAGAGAGTAGACACAGCAGAGTTTGGGCTGATCACTTACAACATTCCCTGACCCTCTCGGGCAGGTCAGAGACCCCAAGAGCCTGGGGAAGAAATTAACTTGTCAAATTCCGTCAGGTACAAGTGGCCTGTAAATTACTGCCTACCTAGAATAGCTCCCTAGCTCAGCAGTCTGTGGAGTGGGCCACAGCTGAGGTATCTCCTCTATCAGCCTCTAGGTTTGCATGGTCTATTAAAAAGTTTGCACAATAATTTGCAGGAGCAGGTGCAGTCAAGCACTAAAACTGTGGCGACGCCTGGGTATTTGCAACTACGGGACTCCATACAACATACCCCAAAGGCAAAACCTTAGTAGGACATCAAGAGAATGGTGACTTTTATTCAACAGAGAAGCTACAATGGCAGCAAGTAGGTGGATATGCTACCAAATATGCTACCGCTACAGGATCTCTGACCATGAGGTGATGTTTCGTCCATGAGACCATTGGTTTACTTTGTATGTAGGCCAACTGAAGAGTCCAAACCCATGTGTAGCCATAGCAAGACATGGTTGAGGACACAAAAAAGGCTTGGAAGTGATGTACAGGGTGTAGATGGTTCCAGAACAACTGGACCTCTGTGCCTAAAAAGGTCCACAGACAGAGGTATAAGTAGGTGGCACGAAGACATGATAATGTGTCATGCTAATAGTAGATAGATCCAAGATTGTATGCTATGGGGCCCTCGCAGATGAGATATTGAACCATGGTTGTGCCCATCCATGTTGCAATTGAATAGGAGGCATGGTTAGTCATTGGTATGGGAACCCAATAATTTGGACAGGACAGGCTGACCATCTAATAAGTATTAGATTTTTGGCTGATGAACTATGCCCAGGCAGAAGAATTGGTCATGTTGAATTTCAACATGCTCGATCATGTGTTCTCAAGGGAGATAAGTAACGGCTAGAGGTGTCTCTTCCAAAAGAGAATGCATACCTACTAATATGCATGTATATGGGAGGGTCAGGATAAATAACTGATGGCTGAACAAACATATGGCCGACAGCTATAGAATGTGTATGGCCACACTAAGCCTCATCATGTGTCCTACAGTCTGCTGATCTGATGTATCCAAGGCTATCGTTTGTGTTACTCTATCAATCTAAATCTATCACGTGTGGCCTATGAAGATTCTACTCCTTGGCTTGCCTTGCCTATAAATTACCTTCCCGTATACATGAGACAGCCATCTTCAAAGTTCCCATCTTCCTGAATAAGCAGCTCCAGCCTGGACTTCTGGTAACCGGACACCATCGGCCTCTCACAATTTCAATGGTTTGACAGATTAATTCATGCGTGTTTTGCTTTTGGTCTTCTGCAAATGGATACTTTTCTCGAGGAGCAGAATTAAGTGCTTCCATCTATTGTCACTAAGTGTTAAAACACTTCCTTCAGAGTGCCAACATGGTCGTATGACAGCAGCCGGCTTATCCTATCCTGAGCCATCAATTACTGGCCACGTACAAGGACCTCTTATGAGATAGAAGTTGCCAGAGAACCTACTTATTGTCCACTGTGTGTTTTCAATATCAGTGTCTCTCTATCTGATTACTGTGGTTAATAATGGGGACTAAAAAATTTTCTTTTATATATATTTTTATTTTTGGTTGGCACCAGGGGCAGTGTCCCCAGAACCCATCACATGAATGAAGCCTCGCAGATAGATAGGTTAGGGTCACCTTAATCTAATGGTGGTTTCCCCTTGTGAATTGGTGCCACTGTTGCCGCAATATCACAAATGGTCTGTTTAGAGCAACTAGGGCATTGTCATTGCTCCAAAGAGATAAGTGACAATGCTAAAGATCTGCTTTGCACATAAATAGTAGGCACCGGTGCACCAGGGAAAAACACCCATTTGATTTAGGTAACCCTAACCAATGTATCTGCAAGGCTGGGATGATATCTTGGGTTCTGATGACAGATTCCCTTTATACACCCAAGCCTCAGTGCATAGGTACTAAATTCTCAATTCTTTCCTTTCATTCTCCCGCTCCAGACACAACAGTACAGATAAGATGTGGCCACAGGAAAAATACGTACGTATTCCATCTAATGACCTACAAGTGTTGTCTCCTTAGATTGTAGATGTTCTCTTTCTTCATCTTCTCAGTTTAGCCCAGACCGTCATGACCACCTCTGCCAGCTCTGCAAAGCTTCCCAAAAAGACATTTTAGGTTCCTTAGTTTTTCTTTAACTTCTTCATCTTGGTGCCCTAACAATGTCATCCTGTTGCCCCTAATACTGTGACCACCATGCTGCTGAGTGCCCCCAAATACTGCCCGTACATAGCCATCTGAAAATCCTAGCACCACTCAGATAGTGCCCTAAAAACAAACTAATGTCACATATGGTGCCCTCAGAAACAACTGTGCACAGCAAACGGTGAACCTGGCAGTAATAGAGCCCCCATACAATAATGTTATTAATAGTACCCTACATAGCGCCCCCATAGTAATACTGTTCCCTCACTATGTGTTAGTACTGTTTAAACATTATATGGTATTTCTTAAAGCTGTAGCTGTATCATTTAGATAACAGTTTGGAAGTGTTATTGGGCCAGTATGATACTTGGGCACCATACTGGAGGGCAATTAGAATTAGTCTCTCTCTTGGTATGGTTATTTGTGCACTATATAATGGTGCTTAATATTGGGTACTGCACAGGATACAATCCAATATAAGGACAGTCCTGATCGTAGTTGGGGTTGCTGTAGGCCCCACCGATGACTATACTCTATGTTTCCAGTGTGATGCTATTATTTTTGTAATAAATAGGTCAATATCTAAGAACAAGTAGAAAAAAAACTGAGAATATATATCTGAAATAAAACTATCACTATCTTAGGCAAGTTTTCCTATATAGTAGGCACAGACCTAGACCACACAACGGGTCTGGTCAAAATAATATATCTCATATAGAATGTATGAGACTTCCCAAGCCGGATGATGGAAATTAGTCTTCAAGGCCAACATCTGGCCCGCTCCTCTCCTACTTTGTCATGTACCTCAAGAATTTTGAAACACATTATTCTGAGAATATTTCAGCACCAAAGTTCCTCAAAAAATACCTCATTCTCCACCCAGGAGACAATGTCAATGCCAGCCCCCCCATTCCTTACCGTCTTTACTGTCACATCTATCCCCCACCACGTCCTCATAACACAAGACTCATTGACAAGGCCTCACATCAAAGCACACACAGCCCCATAATAAAAAGTTCACAAAAGTTCAAGTCTGACGTAGCGGAGATAGAGTAAGACTGGAGCGTAAGTTAAAATATGAGGCCAAGTTCTGAGCTGGCCCTCGAATTCCTCCTCCATATAATACCATACTTTCAGCTGTCAGGAGAGGGAGAGCTGAACAGGTCACTGTGATGAATGGAAAGGATTATGGGACACCCAGAAATAATGAACTGTCAATTAGAATCTGGGCCTAACGTCAGAAAAAAAGCAGATAAACTGTTGGTGGATTTTGCCTCCCCTGAGTGAACACAATACCTCTTATTGTGAACACAGAGAAGCTCAAAATTTCAGAATTTCAGAGAAAAAGAGATCTTGCAATGAATGACTCTAAAAAACACAAGCTGGGTTATAATGAGGATAAGCTGGGTCTATTGCAAGCGTCTGGTGTGTATAGAGATGTTACCAGCTTTACAAAGGTCTTTAGGTTGCCGCTTGACTTTAGAAGAAAAAAAAGTCCTCTTAATTATCCCTCGGGACTGCGGCCAACCTACTCGGTGGGATTTTCTTCACCAATAAATTATAGGATCCATTTCTTCATCCAAACACTCATTACAGTGGGGCTGACATAGTTAGAAACCTCTTCTGATGGTTGGATCTCATAGATGGTAGAAGTTCCCTCAACTAGGATTCCACCATCGGCACAATCTTCTACATTCGGGATGTTTGACCAGTGGCAACCCCTTTCAGATTGAAGCAACCTACCTGCAACCCTAGTAGACAACTGATTTTGTGGCCAATCACATACTGTATGTATATACCTCAAGTTTGCAAGAGCATGAGGCTATCTCCTCTCTGATGTCCATATGTCCTAATAGGATGTGGACTGAGGTTGTCTATACAGAAGTGGACTTTTTGGCTACTTCTGTTTGCAAAAAAGTGAAAATCACTTTAAAGAGGACCTTTCATGTTCTCATGTATATGCTGTTTTACATACCGCTAGAAAGCCGACAGCGCGCTGAATTAAGCGCACTGCCGACTTTCCCGTTAAGTGCCTCGGGGCTGGAGATATCGGCGGTGTTAGTTTCACGGTTTACTGTCAGAAGGGCGTTCCTGACAGACGAGCTGCGCTGTGAGGAACGCCCTCCCTGACAGTACTCGTTCATAGACTTGTACTGGGGGGCGTCCTCACAGCTCAGCGTCATCGCCGGGCAGTAAGAAACGCTCCCTCTCTCTGTACTCGCCCATAGCGCTGTACTGTCAGGGAGGGCATTCCTCACAGCTCAGCGTCATCGCCGGGCAGTAAGGAACGCTCCCTCTCTCTGTACTTGCCCATAGTGCTGTACAGTCAGAGGGGGCGTTCCTTACTGCCCTACGATGACGCTCCCCCAGTACAAGTCTATGAACGAAAACTGTCAGGGAGGGCGTTCCTCACAGCGCAGCTAGACTGTCAGGAACGCCCTTCTGACAGTAAACCGTGAAACTAAGACCGCCAATATCTCCAGCCCCAGGGCACATACCGGGAAAGCGCGCTGTCGGCTTTCTAGCGGTATGTAAAACAGCATATACTTGAGGATGTGAAAGGTCCTCTTTAACAATCCATTATATATTCATTCAATGTTATCATATTCACATTTGGGGTAACCTATAATGGTATTTTGGTGGGTGGGGGGGCTGGATGCATATTCTGGCCTCAGGGGTGTACTGCTGAGGTCAGCGATGGACTGCAGTGTTCACGTGTCGTCGATGTGTCGTCGCAGACCTCTTGATAAGCACTGGGGGGAGAAGCAGCGACTGAGCGCCAGAATAGCGGTAGATTCAGGAAATAAGTACTGTTCAATTTGTTTTTTTTAACCACCTCCTCTGCCTGTGCCAGTTTTGGACAATCCCTTTAAGGTATTCTTTAAGGTGATTGGCAGATAGATAGATAGATAGATAGATAGATAGATCTTTGTAACTATCTATCTATTGTTAAATATATTCACCAACAAGTGATCTGTAGATTCTTAATGGATATAAGCTATATAGGCTAGATAGACAGACATGAGAAGATGGCTGGATAACTATGGGATGGATATATAGATATAAGGATGTATAAATATGGGATAAAAAGAGATATATAATGGAAGGATGGCTGGATAAATATGGAATAGATAGATAGATAGATATTATGGGAAGATGGATAACTATGGGATGGATAAATAGATATAAGGATGTACTGTATAAATATGGGATAAAAAGAGATAGATAATGGAAGGATGGTTGGATAAATATGGGATAGATATTTAGATAGATAGATAGATAGATAGATAGATAGATATAAATGCATAGATAGATCTAGAAATCTCTATCTCATATTTTTCTATCTAGCTATTGTTAAATGCAGGCACCAACAAGTGACCTATAGATTCTTTTTACCTTTTAATTGCTGTTTTTTCTATTGTGGTTTCCCCATTTTCGTGACTGGGATTAAACTTTACCTAATTGCCTTCTAATTCGCCAACATCGCAGCTAATCCCTTTACATTTAGTCTTATAGTTGTTAAATGTTTTGTATACCGCCATTCACAAGCTCATAATAAAGATCTGATGACAAAAAAAAAATCATGCCCGCGTCTACATTATCGCCGTCACGGCAGGATCCTTATCTTCAAGAGTCATTTTATTCTCCACTTTTTGTCATGTTTTGGTATTGTTTTTTTTTCCTTCTTTTTTTTTCTCCTGCCAACAACAAAAGTTTTGCACACTAACAAAAAACAAGAGATCCCCCTTCTTCCTCCCAATTGTCATGCAGCCTTTGAGGAGAATCTGCAAAATGTCTCTCTTTTTGTTTCCTTTTTTGTACATATTGAATGGGGTCCTTTCACCTCCTGGACAGGAAAAAGGTTTTCATTGTGAAGGTCTTGACATAGCTGACAGGCTCCGGCCTATGGGCCTGTCAATGGGAAAGCTGCAAGTCCAGCAGAAAAAGCCACCTCAGACTGACCAAAGCACCGGCCTCATCTAGGACTCAGAAATACTGTGAAAGAGGCTGCAACATGGAAACCTGGGGACACAAAAATAAGCAATGCCAAAGAAATTTCTTCACAACTTCATTCATTTTATTTGTTGAAAAAAATTAGACATTTATATAGCACATGTATGGTTGCTTGAACCCACTACCAATCCCAAAGTACAAAGTCCCTTGTTCCCTGTAACACTCCTGGACCCCCGTCACTGTCCTTGAGTCTAACACATCTTTGATCCAATTCACCCAATGTGAGGCCTACATTTACAGTATGTAACGTTCCTGGTGGAGAAGCCTACAGCATTCCTGGTTGAGATGTCCATGGTGTTCTTGGTTGAGATGCCCACAGCATTCCTGGTTGGAATGCCCACAGTGTTCTTGGTTGAGATGCCCACAGTGTTCCTGGTTGGGATGTCCACAGTGTTCTTGGTTGAGATGCCCACAGTGTTCCTGGTTGAGATGCCCACAGTGTTCCTGGTTGAGATGCCCACAGTGTTCCTGGTTGAGATGCTTGCAGTGTTCCTGGTTGAAATGCCAACAGCGTTCCTGGTTGAGATGCCCACTACAGTACAGGACTGGGGTGTAGATTCAAGTTTGCCGACTGTCTGTATAGGTACTCCTGATCCAGGATCCTTACACAATAATATGTTTATGGTAAGTCCTACTAAATTAATGAAATGGGCAGCATGCCAAAGAGTATGTTATTGTGGAGGACCCGGCAGGGCCTTAGCTAGAAGGAGGATGGTGGAACATGTCTTCTTTTATTGAAAGTCCGAGATTGTGCTCTCTTTTACCCAGGTACATAGAAAAGTATAGCATGCACTAAAAAGTGCACAAGGATACGGTCTATCACAGATCCTTCCTGAAAGTAGATGGGCCCCCACACCTTTCTCAAACCCTCTTTGCCAGAAGGTCCAGCAAGTGTCAAGGATTGCTGGTCTTTCCTCACCAAAACATGGGGAGAATGCATTTAACGCCCAGCTCCCATCTGGACTGCCACCTGAGTGTCTACCAATTCGTCATAGTCAGAGTTGAACCTCACCAGGAACCTGATGGCCACACACACCTTCAGCCCTCAAGAAAAACATCCCATAAGAACATTGTACCCTAAGGGGTTGTTCACAAGGCCAAAAATGACGAGATGAACGTTTGTCTCAAATTCCTCTTCATTTCTGCCCCTCCGACCTTTGCTTCGTCTTTCTTAGACTTAGATGAATGGGGCTAATCATGGGGGCGCCTCATACCACAGACTAAGTTAGGATACTTAGATAAAGGGCTAGGTTAAGGTTACCTCAGATGACATGAGGGTACCTTCTGTGGAAAAAGGGTTCAGGATTCTCTTTGGTTGGCCTGTGTTAGTTCATCCAAGAAGACAGTGCCACTTTGGACAGAGGATTTGGGCTAGATAGTAGGTGCCGCCATTTTCTTCCATTTGGAGGAAAGCTAATTTGCATAGTCTTCCCATCGAGCATACCTTAGCTGCATCTCCTCAACAAGAACCAATACCCCATAAACCTACATATTATTCCCTTATTGGAGAAGTTTTGGAAAAGTGTCATTTTTGTAAAAACACTATACACCAGTCACTACACTATAGTTTCTGTTTCACTAGAGGGTTTTTTTTCTGTCCCTTTGTCCCAAAGTCTGATGTGGGACTGTACAAGGGTAGAGGTGTAAGGTGGGGGATCTAGCTGTCCAGCAAGTCAGGAGGGCAGGTAAACAGCATGTCAGCTATTGTGTGAAAAGAATAATGTTTACCTATGTGTCCCTGCACCTTCCCTGCTTCATTTCCACTGTCTGTGTTTGTGAAGCTGTTGCTACTAAACTGTCATGGTGCTGAAGGTGTTAAATAACCCCCTTGTGGGGACAGCAGTGACTGCAGTTAGGGAGTATAATACAGGATCAGTACAAGATAAGTAATGCAATGTATCTAAACAGTGGCTGCACCAGCAGAATAGTGAGTAGAGCTCTGGAGTATAATACAGGATGTAACTCAGGATCAGTACAGGATAAGTAATGTAATGTATGTACACAGTGACTGCACCAGCAGAATAGTGAGTGCAGCTCTGGAGTATAATACAGGATGTAACTCAGGATCAGTACAGGATAAGTAATGTAATGTATGTACACAGTGAGTGCACCAGCAGAATAGTGAGCGCAGCTCTGGAGTATAATACAGGATGTAACTCAGGATTAGTACAGGATAAGTAATGTAATGTACGTACACAGTGACTGCACCAGCAGAATAGTGAGTGCAGCTCTGGAGTATAATACAGGATGTAACTCAGGATCAGTACAGGATAAGTAATGTAATGTATGTACACAGTGACTGTACCAGCAGAATAGTGAGTGCAGCTCTGGAGTATAATACAGGATGTAACTCAGGATCAGTACAGGATAAGTAATGTAATATATGTACACAGTGACTGCACCAGCAGAATAGTGAGTGCAGCTCTGGAGTATAATACAGGATGTAACTCAGGATCAGTACAGGATAAGTAATGTAATGTATGTACACAGTGACTGCACCAGAAGAATAGTGAGTGCAGCTCTGGAGTATAATACAGGATGTAACTCAGGATCAGTACAGGATAAGTAATGTAATATATGTACACAGTGACTGCACCAGCAGAATAGTGAGTGCAGCTCTGGAGTATAATACAGGATGTAACTCAGGATCAGTACAGGATAAGTAATGTAATGTATGTACACAGTGACTGCACCAGAAGAATAGTGAGTGCAGCTCTGGAGTATAATACAGGATGTAACTCAGGATCAGTACAGGATAAGTAATGTAATATATGTACACAGTGACTGCACCAGCAGAATAGTGAGTGCAGCTCTGGAGTATAATACAGGATGTAACTCAGGATCAGTACAGGATAAGTAATGTAATGTATGTACTCAGTGACTGTACCAGCAGAATAGTGAGTGCAGCTCTGGAGTATAATACAGGATGTAACTCAGGATCAGTACAGGATAAGTAATGTAATGTATGTACTCAGTGACTGTACCAGCAGAATAGTGAGTGCAGCTCTGGAGTATAATACAGGATGTAACTCAGGATCAGTACAGGATAAGTAATGTAATGTATGTACACAGTGACTGCACCAGCAGAATAGTGAGTGCAGCTCTGGAGTATAATACAGGATGTAACTCAGGATCAGTACAGGGTAAGTAATGTAATGTATGTACACAGTGACTGTACCAGCAGAATAGTGAGTGCAGCTCTGGAGTATAATACAGGATGTAACTCAGGATCAGTACAGGATAAGTAATGTAATGTATGTACACAGTGACTGTACCAGCAGAATAGTGAGTGCAGCTCTGGAGTATAATACAGGATGTAACTCAGGATCAGTACAGGATAAGTAATGTAATGTATGTACACAGTGACTGCACCAGCAGAATAGTGAGTGCAGCTCTGGAGTATAATACAGGATGTAACTCAGGATCAGTACAGGATAAGTAATGTAATGTATGTACTCAGTGACTGTACCAGCAGAATAGTGAGTGCAGCTCTGGAGTATAATACAGGATGTAACTCAGAATCAGTACAGGATAAGTAATGTAATGTATGTACACAGTGACTGCACCAGCAGAATAGTGAGTGCAGCTCTGGAGTATAATACAGGATGTAACTCAGGATCAGTACAGGATAAGTAATGTAATATATGTACACAGTGACTGCACCAGCAGAATAGTGAGTGCAGCTCTGGAGTATAAATAAAGGCTATAACTTTGTGACCCTCTTCAGGCAGGGATGGATGTGAGTGATTACAGGCCGACAGAATATGTTCTATAAATACTGGCACATAATTCCCTCCATTCTGAGGCCTACCATCCATCTCGCAGACTTCCCAGCTTGCGCCTGCCCAGTGTGTTTGTTTGTGTAAATGTTCCTTTTGTGTGTGTGGGAATGTGTTTATATCTGCGCCTTTCTCAGCAGGAGCCTCAGTCAGAGACTCATTTAGTGAGGCCGTAAATCTGTCCCCGTGTTAGACTGAGCCTGTAGTAGATGCTTGTTTAACACTCCCGAGCTGAGAGGAGTTTAGTAAAGCTAACAACTGCAGCAGATGAAGATCAAGGCAAATGGCTGCCCTGATCTCATTCCCAGACACACAAGTTAATAGGGTTAATGGGCGATCATTACTTAGGAAACAGTTAAATGAGTTCTTCCGCCAGTCCCATATTTCTTCACCAAGTTACGGGAAATGCTGAAACTTTTATTTCCACTCCAGTAGTTGCGGAGATTAAAGTAAAACTCCGGCAGTACACCCCCAGACTCCATCAAACTGATGTAAAAACTTACCGCCAAATCCTAGACCCGCCACCTGGACTTTGTTGAGTATGGCGTTGCAGTGACTTCCCCTCCCCTAGTCCATATTACTAAGTAAGACAATAAATATTCAGGTTTCACTTTTTTTTTATGATAAATTCTAATTGTCGTGATGATACCGACATGATGACCTTGAAGACTGGTGGCAAACTGGGCAACTTCACAGGGCCCGAATTCCTCGAGACCCCCCAGGACCATCTTGAGAGTAGAGCATGTAAACCACTAACCACTTCACCATTTAGGAATTGTATGGTGGTATTATTTGGACACTGAATGGCGGTTTTAATAGGAGAACTGAATGGCAGCATTGGGTGGGAAATATATGGCAATGTTAAATGGGCTCTAAATGGCAGTATTATTTAGATACTGTATAGTGGTATCATTTAGACTACGTATGGGATTTTTTTGACAGAGAATGGCATTATTGTGTGGAAAGCATGTGGGCACTATATGGCAGTATTATTTAGATTTATTTATAATGCTTACTTACATAGCGCTGTCATATTTTGCAGCACTTAACAGAGACATTGTCACTATCCCATATAGGGCGCACACTCTAAATTTCCTATCAGTATGTCTTTGGAGTGTGGGAGGAAACCAGAGTACCCAGAGGAAACCCAGGTAAACACTGGGGGAACATACAAACTCCTTGCAGATGTTAGATGCTGTAGAGTGGTATTAGTTAGGCATTGCATGGCAGGACTTGTTGGACACCAAATGGCAGTTTTTTTGAGAATTAAATGTCACTATATGGGCATGTTATGTGGGCACTATATGGAAGTATTATTTTAGAAACCATATAGTGGTATTATTTAGGCATTGTATGGCAGTTTTATTTGAAAACTGAATGGCACTGTTGTGTGATACGTATATGGGCATGTTATGTGGGCACTATAACTATATGGCAGTATTATTTAGATTATGTATAGTGGTATTAGTTAGGCACTGTTTGCGGGATTATTTGGACAATGTACATTTTAAGGCAGGACTATTTGACACTGAATAGAATTTTTTTTGATAAATATGCGAGCATTCTATGTGGGCACTATATGGCACTTTTATTTGGATACTGTATATTGGCATTAGGTAGGCACTGTTTGCGGGATTATTTGGACATTGAATTTTTACTTGAGAGCTGAATGGCACTATTGTGTTGTAAATATATGGGCATGTTACATGGGCAGTATATGCCAGTATTATTTTGATACTGTATAGTGGGATTAGATAGGCATTCTATAACTGAATAGCACTATTATATAGGAAATGTATGAGCATGTGGGTACAATGTGAGTGGCAGTATTATGTGGTTATTGTATGGAATAATTATTTGGCATTGTATGGCAGTATTGGTTATAAACATTTAGGTGTATATGTACGGTATATGTGGGGGAACAGGTGCTGTCGATGCAGTCAGTAGTGTCAGCTCACTGGCAGTTTTGGGGCTCGTGTGGCTTGGTAGCGGGCATTAATGGATGGCACATGTGGGGACTATTGTAAATGAATATTATGGGGGCATATTTGACTGACACTCATGGGGCACTCAGGTCTTTCTCAGAAAATGCTTAATATTACTATTAAAATATTACAGACACCACCAAAACACCCTGCATAAACCTGTCTTTCCTTAAAGGAGTTTTCTCGACTTAAATATTAATGGCGCATCTTTAGGACAGGTCTTTATTGTTTTACCGATCAAGTTAATGTCATACCAGGCATGGCCACAAACATATGTATGGCACTGTTCCTGTGTAAGCAATAAAGGAGATGCGCCTAGTAAAATGCCTTTAAAGAGGTCAGAAAGGATCCCTATTCACCTCACCGATCCTCTACTTCCTGCTCTCGCTTGTCACACAGGAAGTGACCTCTTAGCCAATCACAGGCCTCAACAGACATTTCCTGCTGCCTCATTTCCTGTAGGTCCTGTAGGTCATAATATGGCAAGCAAAAAGTCAGAAATTTATGGCCGTACCCTTGGGCCCCTTTTAGTTCCAGACCCCCAGCACATGTCTAGGCTTCTCTATGCATATCCTATCCCTGAATCCAGACAGCAGGAAGGTATTTCATCCATGCTGCCTGCTGACTGTCACCACTACTTCATTGCTCAGCAGACAGCCCCGCTCCTCATTCCAGCCACACTTTTTGTCTTCCTCATCCACCTGTAGGATTCCTCTTAAAGGCACCACTACCTGCAGACCTTATCTAATCTTCTGCAGGACATGAAACTCTTACCATAAAATAAACGACTTGACACAGATAAGGAAGAGTAGTAAGACATGTTTAGAAAACCTGTGACCGGCATCTGACCCCCTTTTCCTCACCCTCCCACCAATGGAGGGGAACAGCTGGGGGTCAGTGGGGTCAAGCCGCTGCTGCAGCCTTCCTCAAAAATAATTTCTGCTGCCAGAAAGTATCAAAGTGCCGGGCATAGTGACCCTGCAAGGCGCTACCTCCTAGTGAATAGCTGTAATGTTTGCACTGTGGTGAAGGTCACCTGAGGTTAATATAGTATTAACATGTGGGCTACAAATGTTCATTAAGTTCTTAAACAACTGAGCAAAAACTTTTTTTCTAACTTTTTTTTTCTCTTTGGGTAGCGGAAAATCATGCCAGGCCAGAAAAGTTTACAGTCAGCCATTGTGCAATGGAGGATTTCAGCCTTTTACTAGTTTCTATAGTGCCACCATATTCTGCAGTGTTGTACACAAAATGCACTCGCGACACTCCCTCCCAGTGGGGCCAACTCTCCCGCAAAAAGGGGTGACCTCCCAGGCCTACCTCAAGAGCGGGCAAATCTCAGAATGCTCTTACCTCTGTCGGGCTCTGGGTCATATTCTACGTGGCACGGGGTCACATTGCGTGGCCATGTCATAAAAAGGGGTGTGACAAGGCCCCTCCCAAAGGGGTGGAGTTTTGATAAAGGGTATATCATGGATAAATATTTTTAGGTGCAATCCGCACATATTAAAAAGTTGGCAGGTATGGGTACAATGAAGATAATTATGAATTTGTAGTTTGCGTCCCTAAGAATAGACCAAAAATTTTTAGCAGATTTTGGCCCCTATTTGATTTCATCCAAAGTCTCCAAAGGCCTTATGCACACGGGGCAAAAAATTTAATGTTGCCCATCCCCTGGATTTCCTGGCTTGCACCCAGTTTGGAGACCTGAACTCCAACTATGTTAAGAGTCCCTGCTTTCCCGCCGCACTGCTATCCCTAATCTATACAAGCCGCAGCAGTGAGTCGTCATATCCCGTATGTTGAGAGGGACCAAGGGGTAGAGACTAGCAGGGACTGTATTCCCCAACGTGCAGGAGGCCCAGTCTTCATGTTGGATTTTGAACCGAGTCTAACTAGGAGTATGTTCACAAAGCAGAAAGTCCACCTCAAATTCGTCTCCATTATACGCCCTAAGGCTAGGTTCACACCGGAAAATGAAAAGAGAGATTTCTCTTTATTTTCCACCGCCATATTCGGCCACAGGATTGCATCGTCATTCCATTGCGGTTTTCCTCTGCTGATTAGGCCCAGATGAATGATCCCAGATTGGCAGTGACTCCTGAGCCGCAGAATCCATGGCAAGATCGAGCAGTACGCTGATTTTTTTCCACATCCCGCTCCGAACTTTGCCTCCCATTAAAAGCAATGTTAGGCAGATTCGGGACGGAATCTGCCATGGATTCGGGTGAGGAATCCGCCCCCAAATCCGTGGTGGATTCCTACATGTAAACCTAGCCTAATGGTTCCAATCAGCCAAATGTCTCATACCGCGGGTTCTGGGGCTGTGGAATCTGTGGCAAGATCGGGTAAGACGCTTATTTTTTGGGTCCTGTTTCGGTCTCTACCTCCCATTGAATACAACAGAGAGAACGGCCCCACCAACCCTATGCTATTTATAATACTGGTGTCTTCTTATATGGTAGAAGTCCCGGTGGGACATTGGGATCTGTTGTCTGTGTGAGATGGAAGGAAGACTGGAGAACATCTCAACTTCTGAACCATTAGGCACTGGAGGCCACAACTTTGCCTGCAGCTTATTGACACCAATTGCCATATTATTGCACATTTATAGACGGGCAATATATCTGTCTAACTGCTATATAACACTTCAGCCTTGGACTCGGGGAATCCTCAGGTCCTGATAGTTGTTGAGTTTTCGGCCTCCTTACGTCTTCAGAGAAATGTAGAAGAATGCTCTCATCCTCACAGCACTCACACGTAGTCCGTCCATGATAACCCATGATGGATTGCTCAAGAAAATACAGTAAATACCAGCACGCCGATTTATTTTTGACGAGCGTGTGACTGGACTGACGTTCTGCATATCACGGGTGGTCACCCGAGCCGCACCAACAAGTCTACACAAGGATCTGAGATCATTCCTGACCATGACGGCAAAAGATGAGAACCTGGCTGTATCTATCCACTGAACTAGTGTATCTAAGCATCCCATGTGTGGTACCGTCCACTGTGCAGATATATCTAGGCCTATGATATATGATAGTGTCCGCTATATTGATGTATCTAAGCCTATCACAAGAAATATTCTGGTTAGCCAGTGCATCTAAGGCTGTGTTCACACTAGCGTCAAGTTTTTTTTTTCTTATGTTTGGGTCTGTTATATGAGTGAAGTGTGAACAGAGCTTAAGCTTGTCATTTGAGATACAGTCTACTGAACTGATGTATCTAAGCCTATCACATGAAATAAACTCCACTGAGCCCATGTCTGTATCCTGCTGTAAGTGAGTGGTCATTTTCTGCTGCAATTTTGCCTGCTGAGCTGATGTATCTAAGCTTATAATGTGAGATAGGACTGTGTATCTAAGTCTGTCTGTGAGATACTGTGATTTTAAGTTGTGCATCTTTGCCTGTCATGTATAATAATGTCTGCTAAGCCTGTCACCTGAGATACAGCTTGTTAAGCCAGTGTATCTAAGCCAACTATGTGTGATACTGTCTGCCTATCACGAAAGGCAAGGTTTGTTCAGCCAGAATATCTAAGACTACTGTATGAAAAGCTGTGTATCAAGACCTATCATGTGAGATACTGTCTGCTGAGGTGTATCCAATCCTGTTACACATCATACCGTCTGCTGAACTGGTGTATCTAAACATTTCATGTGTGGTACTGTTTGCTGTGGTGTTGCACCTGAGGCATTCATGTGTGATACTGTCTGCTGAGCTGCTGCATCTAAGACTATCTCGAGAAATAGTTCGTTCATCTAGTGTATCTAAGCCTATCATATGTGATAATGTTGCTAAACAATGTATATAAGCCTGCCATGTGTGATACTGTCTGCTGAGCTGGTGTATCAAAGCTTTTTATGTGGGATACTGTCTACTAAGCTGGTGTCTCTAACCTTATTGTGTGCTATACTGTCTGCTGAGCTGGTGTATCTAAGCCAATAATATATGATACTATCTGTTGAGCTGCTGCATTTAAGTCTATCGCAAAGAGATAGCTTGTTCATCCAGTGTATCTAAGCTTAGCTTGTGTATTACTGTCTGCTGTATTAACTGTATTATATGTGATACTGTACACTTTTATTCTGTCATGTGTAATACTGTCTACGAGCCGCTGTATCTAAGCCTAACATGTATGATACCACCTGTTGAGCCGCTGATTTTAACTCTATCATGTGTAATACTATATATCTTATATATCTTACCATATATTATGTAGTTTGCTGAGCTGCTGTATCTAACTCTATTATATGTGATACTGTACACTTTTATTCTGTTATGTGTCACTGTCTACGAGCCACTGTATCTAAGCCTGGCATGTATGATACCACCTTTTGAGCCGCTGATTTTAACTCTATCATTTGTAATACTATATATCTTACCATATATTATGCAGTTTGCTGAGCTGCTGTATCTAAATCTATCATGTGTGATACTGTTAATGTCACTGTATTATTTATGAGGCAGAGCTCTGGTCTCTTCCCATATATACACATCTTTGGGATGATGGTAGTAGTAGTAGTGGTACTAGTGGTAGTAGTCGTGTTTTGGAGGGAGTAGTTAATACTAGTGGGATTGAGGTTAGTGCTCCTTATCTGTTCTCTGGGGTCAGATGCCTCATACAGATAAAATGCCCAGGAAGAAGTGTGTTTCTGTGTATTGTATCCTCCCACCAGTCCAGTGTTGCTTTCATTGTGTTTCCAGGGACAGTAATTAGGTGACACCTATGTCTGACAAGACCTTAATATCCTAACAAGTCCTCTAGTCATATGCTAAGTAACTGACCCCCCTCCTTCAAGGTGACACTTGAAGAGCAGACAGTGAAAGGACTATTAATGACACATAAGTGGTTCCCACCTTGGGGGGTGTTTTATGGCTGTTCCCAAGGAAAACCTGTACAGGTAACAATGGGAGGGGGAGGGGAGTGTACTATATAAACATTATCTCTATACTGCCTCAATAAAGTAGTGGACCTGCAATGGAGACTGTGGAGCCAACAACCAGGTCAACCTAGTAAAGCGGTCAGCTGTCATACCTTAAAAACTTAAAGAGGACCTTTCACCACCTCCACCAACTCTTCACATCCTTCAATAGGCCCTGCTCCACTGATTCTGGCACAGTTGGAATTTTTTTCTCTAGCCCCCACCATTCCTGAAAAATCATTGCTGTAAGTTTCAGCACAATTATGCTGTCTGGTGGGCGGTGCTAGACTACCTGCTCCTGTCAAGGACCGCCCACCAAACAGTAAAGAACATAATTGTGCTGAAACTAACAGAAATGATTTTTCAGGAATGGTGGGGGCTAGAGAAAAAATTCCAACTATGCCGGAATCAGTAGCATGGCATCTATTGAAGGATTCAGAGATGGAGGTGGTGAAAGGTCCTCTTTAAAGGGCTTGTCCAAGACTAGAAAAACAGCACCACGCCTGTTCACAGGTTATGTGAGGTACTGTAGCGCAGCTTTAGTCACTTGAATGAAGATGAACTGTAGTACCAGAGATGACCTATAGGCCAATGTAGCCCTTTTTTAATACAAAGCAGTCATGTTTTTAGCTGCTTTGTTGAGTTACTGAGAGGCAACATTTTTTACTTGCCATTACAATCTATAGGAGATAAACAAGTGCATTTCAGTGTTTTTCCTTCAGGAACATTCCTGGAACTATTTCCTGAAAATTTGACAATGTGGATTTTTTTTTCAGATTACCAGAAATAATGGATCTAGTGATTCTATGTTAGTTGCAATACCACTTTACACCTCTGCCAACATTAAAACATTTTCATTGACTGCACTGCAACAGCGCCCCCGGTTCTAATCCTGGCATCATTTAAAACAGAACAACTAAATTTAGCAACTTCTCATTGAAAAATACTTTTTCCTAGACATAATCTGTATTATTTCCAGGAAATAGGTGTTGTAATTCTATCACCGAGGCAAGTCCCTCTAAGTAAGGGCGGATGCTATAGTAGTGCTAAACTAGAGGACAAAAGAGCACCAACCAAATAATCACTACTTGTGTTTCCCAACCTCTTCCTAGGGGCACCCCTATCAAGTAATTTTCACCAAAAGTTGAAAAACGTACTAAAGACGGAGATACTGTTGCTTGAAGACATGTGGTCATCTTCCCAACCAGAGTGTTGCAACCTCTTGGCGGATTTCCAAGGAACCCCTGTTGGGAATCGTTGGTCTAGGGCCTGGTGCACACTGGGTCACCCATGGCATGCCTTCTTTCCCTGGACCCCTTCTACATGTCTCCTCCCAAATATGGCACCCTGTTCGTGAGTGGTCTCTTCTACTATTTCCTGCCCATATTCAATGGCCGATGAGATGAGCATTACATTTCTGATATTCATTGGTATAGTCATGAAAGAGAACTGATAAAGGACCATTCATGTCCTCACAGATCGGCGGTATTATATACCGCTAGAAAGCTGACAGTGCGATGAATTCATGGACATGACATTGAGGGGGCAACTTGAGGGGGACATGAATCTGGGGGGTATGACACCAAGGGGGCAACCTGAGGGGGACTTGACACTAAGGGGGCAACCTGGGGTGTGGGGGACATGAAATTGTGGGGGCAATCTGAAGGGGACATGATAGTGTGGGGTGACATGATACTGTGGGGGCAACCTGGGGGGTGGGGGACACAATACTGTGGGGGCAACCTGGAAGGTGGGAGAACAGAACACTGTGGGGGCAACCTGGGGGGAGAACATGACACTGTGGGGGCAACCTGGAGGGAGAATATGACACTGTGGGGGCAACCTGAGGGGGACATGAATCTGGGGGGGTATGACACCAAGGGGGCAACCTGAGGGGGGCGTGACACTAAAAGGGCAACCTGGGGGGTGGGGGACATGAAATTGTGGGGGCAATCTGAAGGGGACATGATAGTGTGGGGGGACATGATACTGTAGGGGCAAACTGGGGGGTGGAGGACACAATACTGTGGGGGCAACCTGGAAGGTGGGGGACATGACACTGTGGGTGCAACCTGAGGGGGACATGACATTGTGGTGACAACTTAGAAGGTGGGGAGACATGAATCTATGGGGGGAAAGCTGGAAAGGGGACATGAAAAAGTGGGGGCAACCTGGAAGGGGACATTGTGAGGGGCATTATATTGTATGAGGCCATTAGGGAGGTATTATACTGTGTGAGAGCCACTAAGGGGTGTTATATTATGTGGGGGGCATTATAATTTGTGACCTGATCCTTTTTGGTCTAGTAGGAATGATTCCCCTCTTCCAGTTCTAAACACTTGCACGCTTAGCGGAGCCAAACATGCGTGTCTACAGAGGGTGAAGAGGAATAGCTGTCGGCCAGCCAGACAGCTAACCTTAAGTGTGTGGGCTGACCGATCAATAAAAAGTCTGCCATGGCATATAATATACAAATATGGTGAAGGACAATGGGAGGAATCCGGCCAGTGGTACAAACAATCTTCTTTGAAGGGCCTGGAAGTGACATTTTTGCCCATTATTTTTGGAAACCCTTTGACGTCCATCATCTTTTGATATGATGGAATTTTACTGTAATTTGACTTTCTTTTACTATTAACGCTTTGTAATTACAACCTGAAATTTTTGCTTTGAAAATGTTGCACTCGGACAGCTCGGGGGCAGGTTTCTTGCACTGGGTTTTACCAGCAGATAGTATGATGATGTCTATTATTGGAGTATTATTACACTGTTATTCATACAAATCCCTCTGTGGCCCCGAGCTCTAGTACATGAGGATGAGTAAGGGAGGTAGACCATGGAGTCTGTGCAGAGTCCTGCTCCTTATCTCTCCATCAGCACAGAAACATCTCTGTGATTCCTAAGTGGGCTATTAAACAGAAATGTGTGCAACTACGTGGCCCCAACGCTTGACCTGCTTAACTTGATTTTTATTACTCTGAAGCCAAATAAGCCATAATTGGCTGACTCACACAGCCCTGGGGTCTCTGAGGAAGATCAGACACAAGGGAAGGCTGCTTCATTCTCTACTGTTGTCAATGCAATGGGCTGCCCCTGGGTCAGGCAATTAAGACTAGGCAGATACGGGCATTGCTATTACCGGGCCCTTAATAATGAAAAATTATTGCACAATATATTTTTTCCCAGTCCCATATTTTGTCCTTAAAACATTTTTTTAAGCAACTTTTTGTAAATTTTTGTATTTTTATTTTTTTGTGCTATGGTTTTGTCATTCTGTAGGGCATAAAGTGGTGACTTTTGATTTTATTGAAATTTTTGAATTTTTTTTTGTTATGGTTTTGTTATTCTATTGGGCAAAAAGTTGCAACTTTTTGTTTCATTGTTAAAAAAAATTGTAAATTCCTTGTGCAGTGTGCGGTTCAGTAAAAATAACATAATTGGTGTCCGTGTGTCAACCGTGATTTTCACTGACCCATACATAGAGAATAAATTGACAGGGACGTAAATATGAACAGGTATAGGTATCGGTGGCTCTTCAATTTGGCCCGGACACACAGCCGCAAAAACTACAGCTGTGTATATATGGGCCCATTGAAATGTATGGGTCCGTACCTTTATCCGCAATTGTGGATCTGCATTATGGTCTTGTTATACTATTGGATATAAAGTGGCAACTTTTTGTTTCGTTGTAAGCATTTTTGATTTTTTTTTTTTTTTTTTGTATCTTGTTATTCTGTTAGGTCTCATAAACGATAAGTCTGGAACTGTTCCTTATAGGGATTCCAATTTTAATGGCAACATTAAAGGGGTTCTCCAGATCCACAAAATTGATGGCCTTTCCTTAGGGTAAGCCATCAATATCAGATGGATGTGTTTTCGACTTTCTGTACCCCCATGATCAACTGATTGAAGTTGCCACTCTTCCACATCCACTTAATCATTTGCCAGGAACAGCTCCATACTAGTGACTGCACTTGGTATTGCAGCTCGGTCCCGTTCACTTGAATAGAAGTGAGCTGATATTAGCTGCAGTACCAGGACCAACCACGACTACTAAGTACTGAGCTGTGCTTTGCAAAGGATGAAGGGCAAGTTGGTGTTGATCAGTGAGGGACTAGGAGTCAAAACCCCACAAATTTCATAGAATATAATTTTTGTAGATCTGGGGACTGGGGAACCCCTTTAATTTTGGGTTCAAATTTTCAAAAAATTTTTTCAAATTTTTGTGTCTATGACAATGAATTTTTCCAACCAGTTCAATCTGCTCTATCTGTAGTGTGGTCTACTGCTACCTCTATGTTTGCAGAATTTGACTACAAAATTCAACCAAAAATTTCCCATGTGGGTCAATCTCAAAAACTTAATTTCAACAATATGTGTATTATAGTATATGGAGGGATGTACCGATATGACCTCACCTCTGGTTGGGGGCATCTTAGAGTCTATGGCTACCAGTTACTTTGTCTTTACACTAGTTTCCCTCTCTCATTCCTGAGATCCATCAATATCCATAATTCATTGCAATTTTTTGAATGATGTAGTTTTAGGGTCCATAGATCTACAACCCACAGAGGTTTCAAGTATATCTGTGGTTCACAAAGGACATAATATATATAGCCCCATACCCCCCATGACTGACTTACTCCCCCATCCCCAAAAACAGACAATGATGCAGCCCGCAGTCAGTGGTTCTGTTGGAATTTCGTTCCTTTTTATGGAATGTGGATTGGGGGGTGGCGGCATGACCCAGCATGTCACATAAAGGGCACAAAAGGTTGCGACCTTTGGAGAAGGAGGGGAGAGGAGACACAAGAAGTCCTGTTGTTTCACTTTTTTCAGGAGTAGTGTCCTTCTTCAGGCTGCAGTCATCATGTGCTCTGTATTATAGGGAGATGTGGGCTAGGGAGGGGCAGAAACTTTAAATAGGGGTTTTCACAGTCATAAAAAAGTGTATTTACAGGAGACAGGACCAGGCCGGTGCTTATAAAATGGGTCGTAACTTTCTAAAGGCAGCTGGAGAACAAGCCTTAATGGGGGACATTACATAGGCCTGGACACAGAGGTCCGTCGGGGATAGCTGGCAATTTAGAACCTGCGCTCGTGTAGGGTGAGAATTAAGGTCCAAACTGGCCATAGCTTTTCACAGGGGTGACTACTATGATACACACTGACGGAAAGGCGATGGTCACCTCTTGATTATGCTGTTGCTAAGCAACAATTGTTAAATAAGGTTTATTGCTAGTAAAACGGTCTTTGTTGCCCATAACAACCAATCCTAGCTCAGCTTTCATTTCCTAAACTGTTCTGAAAGAAAAATAAATCTAAGCATTGATTCGTTGCTATGGGCGACAAAGACGATTTTAATAACCGAGGCTAAGAATGTGGAGTTTCCCTTTAATTTATTTGGATTTCCATTGGACAACCCCTTTAATTTAGAGCAAATAGGAGTAAACGGGTGTATAACATACTTGCCAAGTTTGCCGAGGCTGTGGAAAAAAGGAGGGACCACTCAGAAGGGTAGGCAAATCACCCCGGACAGGTGGATTGATCCCATATCTGTTGGACTCTCTTTCATTTTATAGTTGAAATGGGCACTTTAAGTGCCGGCCATGTCCTGAAATAGGGGCCTGGCCAGCACATTGCTTGAGCACTTCACCAAAAGGGGCCTGGCCAGCACATTGCTTGAGTACAAAAATGGGGGAGTGTCCTGTCCTATAAAGGGGTGGAGCCACAGCAAAAGGGCATATCCTCGCCCACAAATTTTCCATCATTGTCCCACATCCCTGTTGCCAAAATGGCACCCTAATACTATTGAGCTCTTTATATAGCATGCACGCAAGTAGAAGCACCAATAGTGCACATGCCCTATACCTACAGCCTAGACACACATTTGCAAAACAACACATCTTTTTGGGTGCATGAGCATACTTGGCAACATTGTTCTGGCAAGTAACGAGAGGATGACATGTATAGAAATTTTTTTGGATGAGGTCACACCCCTATGGGTATGGTCATGCCCCTTTGTGACATCATCATTGCTCCTTTTGTATATCTCCATGCCCCCGTGGGCACCAAATGTGTTGGCCATGCCCCCTTGACGGGCGTGACCTGCAAATAAAGTGCCCAGGTCACATCTAAACTGATTGCTACCCCAGCGGCCCAGAAGATATGCTTGCATTTACGGGAGTATGGGAGGTTGTCACCAAGAGCTTAACTGTAAGCCCAACAAAATCTGTAATATATCCACCACATACCTTAGTCCATATATTTTTGTAGTGTCTCATTACCTGGTAGAAGAGCCTTTGGACCCCCTTAGCACTAAAACCCATGTGTGATGGCTACCTGTGCATTTCCTCTAGCTATGTCCCAGCTGCTTGGGCATAACTTGAGGGGGTGCAATGGTGGTAGTCACAGCTACGCTCAGGACCCTTAGGGGGTCCATATGGTGTCTCTTCCCAATATGAGTAGACCATTACTATAAACCAGTACACATTTTGTATTGGGACACAGGAGCTTCATGTATGTCATTTTAGCATGGCATATGTTTGCTTTACCCCCAATCTGATCTTCAGGGGCAGTTGAGTGGGCAGCTAAATTTACGATGAATTATGGTGACTGTAGTGACTAACAAAGTAAAAGAAGAAGGACTGGATCTACTTCTCTTAATTGAGGGTTAATTGTCTCTAGGAATCTGCTCTGTCTCGGTTAAGGATCTGGTATGTGAATCTGGGGGGTGGGTTACTTTCCCTGTACACCAGTCAGTAATGATAAGAGCCATGAATGGAATCCACATGGACCACTTTATCTTATCTGGAAGAGGTGAGGTGGTGTCTGCTCTCTACAGAAGAGTCCCTCTCTTGAAAGGCTTCAAGGACCAGCATCTTGGGCTATAGATCTTGTTGAGTGTTCCCAGTTAAAGGGTTCTCAGCAATTGTCTCTTTCATCAAACCACTTGTACACCTGCTGAAGTAGCTCTTACAAACAATACGAATTGTAGAGATGATGTCTCCTGGCTGTTGTTTGTACTTCCACATGTTATGCTGGTTGCAATGCGTTCCGAAGGTAGCCATACCTGATCATAGAGGCAGCGATGTAGCTAGTGCATAGGGATTTTGCCCCCGGTACTGAATGCCTGTAGTGGGCCATAAAAAGTCCTTACCCTGGCCAGGGTATATCTTTGCTCAAGGTGAAGGGAAACCAAGCTACATCTCAAGAATACATGCCAACTTTGCAAAGTTGGCTTCCAGGAGACAGTACGCCATGTTTGGGATGTGACAGTCCCTTTTGTTACATGATGTGACCCTTTTTTGTGATGTGGACATGAAATGTGCCAGTCACGTCCCTTTTATATGATGAGACTTGCACATAAAGTGCCTACATTACATGCAAACAGCCGGGCCCAGGATATTTGCCAACTCTTCCAGGACTCCGGGAAGTCTTTCCTTTTTGTTGTTGCATCCTGAATATTTCTGGAGAGTTGGCAAGTATGTTCTCAAGCCATGCCTTGGCCATTGTGCCAACTGTGCTTAATTTTGTAAGGATTATCCCAAATTTTCAGAAACAATCTTGGTAAATTTAGTTCATCCTGGTTAAACTCAAAAGTAGCCACGTCCATTCGGTTTGGGAACAGTCTCAGGGATGGGGCCTAAATATTCCCATTTAACCAACTGAAAGTTTGGTAACTATGGAAGTCTTGCCTTAAAACCATACCCTACACAGAATTTGCATGATAAGGTGGCAGACTATCTACTTCTGCCTTTGTGCTAGGATTTGAAGCACGATCTTTGAGGTGGACATCTCCTTTAAAGGGATTGTCCAGAACCTGAAGGCAATTGATACTGATGACCTATCCACAGGATAGGTCATCAGTATCTGATCGGATGGGTTATGACATCCAGTTGCTGTGCCAATCAGGTGTGAATGGAAGCAGGGGCTGCAGTTCAAGACGCCACCAGTACACTGCATGGAGTGTAAACTATATACAGTGTACAGTCATGGCCAAAAGTTTTGAGAATGATACAAATATTAATTTTTACAAAGTCTACTGCTTCAGTTTTTCTAATGGCAATTTGCATATACTCCAGGATGTTATAAAGAGTGATCAGCTTAACAGCAATTACTTGCAAAGTCAATATTTGCCTAGAAAATGAACTTTATCCCCCAAAACACATTTCAACATCATTGCAGCCCTGCCTTAAAAAGACCACCTAACATCGTTTCAGTGATTGCTCCATTAACACAGGTGTGGGTGTTGATGAGGACAGGGCTGGAGATCAATCTGTCATGATTAAGTAAGAATGACACCACTGGACACTTTATAAGGAGGCTGGTGCTTGCCATCATTGTTTCTCTTCTGTTAACCATGGTTGTCTCTAAAGAAACACGTGCAGTCATCATTGCACTGCACAAAAATGGCCTAACTGGGAAGAGTATTGCAGCTAGAAAGATTGCACCTCAGTCAACAATCTATCGCATCATCAAGAACTTCAAGGAGAGAGGTTCCATTGGTGCCAAAAAGGCTCCAGGGCGCCCAAGAAAGACCAGCAAGCGGCAGGACCGTCTCTTAAAAGTGTTTCAGCTGCGGGATCGGGCTACCAGCAGTGCAGAGCTTGCTGAGGAATGGCAGCAGGCAGGTGTGAGTGCATCTGCACGCACTGTGAGGCGGAGACTCTTGGAGCAAGGCCTGGTCTCAAGGAGGGCAGCAAAGAAGCCACTTCTCTCCAGAAAAAACATCAGGGACAGACTGATATTGTGCAAAAGGTACAGGGAGTGGACTGCTGAGGACTGGGGTAAAGTCATTTTCTCTGATGAATCCCCTTTTCGATTGTTTGGAACATCTGGAAAACAGCTTATTCGGAGAAGAAGAGGTGAGCGCTACCACCAGTCTTGTCTCATGCCAACTGTAAAGCATCCTGAAACCATTCATGTGTGGGGTTGCTTCTCAGCCAAGGGAATCGGCTCTCTCACAGTCTTGCCTAAAAACACAGCCATGAATAAAGAATAGTACCAGAATGTCCTCCAAGAGCAACTTCTCCCAACTGTCCAAGAGCAGTTTGGCGCTCAACAATGCCTTTTCCAGCATGATGGAGCACCTTGCCATAAAGCAAAGGTGATAACTAAATGGCTCAGGGAACAAAACATAGAGATTTTGGGTCCATGGCCTGGAAACTCCCCAGATCTTAATCCCATTGAGAACTTGTGGTCAATCATCAAGAGACGGGTGGACAAACAAAAACCAACAAATTCAGACAAAATTAAAGCATTGATTCTGCAAGAATGGACTGCTATCAGTCAGGATTTGGTCCAGAAGTTGATTGAGAGCATGCCAGGGAGAATTGCAGAGGTCCTGAAGAAGAAGGGTCAACACTGCAAATATTGACTTGCTGCATTAACTCATTCTAACTGTCAATATAAGCTTCTGTTACTCATAATATGAATGCAATTATATTTCTGTATGTGATAAAAAAAACATCTGACAAACACACATAAAAACCAGAGGGCAGCAGATCATGTGAAAATATAATATTTGTGTCATTCTCAAAACTTTTGGCCATGACTGTACAGAGCTCCATAAAGTGTAGTGGTGGTGTTTAGAACTGCAGCCCTGCTCCCATCCCATTCACTTGAATAGGAGTAGAGCTGCTTCCAGTCACATACCTTGCCAAAACACCTGATCTGAACAGGGTCCAGGTGTCGGACTCCTACTGATCTGATACTGATGACCTATCCTATGACTTTCAAGTCCTGGGCAATCCTTTTTAAAGTGGTTCTCCGCCTAAAATTTACTAACAAAGCCAAAGATATTCACTTAACTTGACTTCTCCGCATCTCTGAGGATAGCCCAGGGCCCCTGAAGCTTTGAGTTGAAGATCTGGGCCATACCTATAGTAGAAATAGAAGTGTACCTATGGGATGGGGCCTGTGCCTTTTGTATAGGGTGCCTTGAGGGTGCACCAAAAAGTCACTCTACTGTACCTTTGCCAAGGTATATCCTTGACTAAGACGTAGGAAACCAAGTTACTTCTGAAGTGCCCATGGAAGGTCTTTGTCCTAAAGGGTCTACCTTAAACAGGATTGGTAGCCATGTCAGACATTTTTGTGAGAAGTTCCCTTCACAGAGGTTCCCACCTTGCACAGACTAGATGACAACATTTCCCTTGAAGAATTTATCAATGCACCAAAAAGCCAAAAACTGGATTTCTTCTAGATCGATATTTCTTAGAAACTACCAATTAGCAAAGACAAAGGATATGAAATATAAGACCATGAAGTAAAGGTGAGTCTCGGAATACAATTAAGAGGTGACTTCTTCATAAATTCTAATTATTCTTGGAAAAAGAGGACCCTTATCTGTTATTGGAGGGCGCGTTGTCTGCTCTAACACACCCGTCTTGAGATATGAATGTTTTCTGGTCAAGTCCCATAAGTCACAGAAAGCTGTCTTGAAAAATGACCTGTTTCCTTGTCACCCAGAGGTTAATTGTAAGGTAGAAATATTGCTTCGTCCTGCGTCACAGAGCTGGTTTTGTCAGTGCTCTTGATGACCTTCCAGGATGGGTCCACCATCCCCCTCCCGCTTTTGTTTACTTTGGCAGTTTTCTGTTAGTTGCAAAAGTCAACATGTCTCCCAGACGTCCCTTACTCCGTCTGACCATTCCACCACCAAACTGTCCCTCAAACCTCCCGTCTGGTGAGACACATTCTCCACACGAGGAATGGAGTCTACATGTAAAAAGTCACAGCTGCAGTGCAAACATTCATACTACTATATTCAGATGTCATGGCGTCATATGGGCCCATGCTCTGTTGTTTGGAAAAGCAGCATAGCCAACCATATGGAGACCTCAGCAAATGGTTCCTCGTGTCATTAAGATGACGTTATGGCCTCTGCTTCTCCATGCCTCACAGTTGCCGCCCTTTTGGTGTCTATTATTTTATTTTGCTAGTCAACTTTTTCGATCTAGACCTGTTGTTTTTGCGTAAAAAGGCTGCAGGGTCCAAAAATAAGTGGATGCCATTTGTTTTTTGGTGAAAAAATATCACTGGTTCCGGGTGATTCGACCCACAAGGAGTAGGGTAATGGGCATGAGCCCTTTATAGGGCTGGCTACAGTTTTGTGGCAATTAATAGAACCCAGTTGGGCACATTAGGAAAATTTTTTGAAAATAATACATTTGTTTTGACATAGATACTTCATTATTAAAGGGGTGGTTCAGTATCATAAAAAATTGCCCCTTTGCAGACTGAGTGCCCCTCTCGTCCATGGGCTGTGTATGGTACTGCACCCCATCCTCATTTAAGTATATGGAGCTAAGTTGCAAACCCCCACACAACCAGTGAACAAGCGTGGAATTGTTTTTGACAAAAAGCAGACTTTAAAAAAAAAATAAAAAATTTGGGCAGCCCTTTTAAAGGGAATGTGACGCCAGAAAATGACCTATTTTTCTAACCAAGTTTTCTGCTGAACTTATTTTCAAAGAATTTTTGGTGAGGTTTTTAAAACTTTTCCATGTTATTATCTGTAATAAAAAAATCCTCTAACTCCTGCAGCTCTGACTCTGGCCACTAAGCCAAATATTATGGGGAGAGTTCCTGTTTTCTATAGGAGATTTATTTGCAGCAGCCACCTCACTTACAGCACACTGATGATCACAGCTATCATGTATATGTAGATAACAAAGAATTCACCATTCACAATAGAGGATTTTACAGATTATCTGCTCCCCTCTCTACACAATCACCTCTGCCCAGGTCACAGAGCATGTCTAGAAAACTCTCCCATATAAGTCAATAGGGTCTTCTCCAGACCATTTTGTCTATGGCCCATGGAGATAGGAATTCACAAACTATTTTAGGTTTAGTGGTAAGAGTTGGAATTGCAAAATTTTTAAAATACAGATATTAATAAAATTAAAAAGAACATTGCCAAAAATTCTTTAAAATATGTTTAACATAAAAACGTGATTTAAACAATAGGTAATTTCCTGGTGACACCGGAGCAGCAGGACCGGACCGCAGTGGAAGACACTGGAACACCGGGTACAGGTGAGTATGGTTTGTTTTTTCACTGTTCCTGGCCTCATATAAAAACACAGGTTATCCTAGACAACCCCTTTAACGTTTGGTAAAAATACTAGAATACTGAAAAAAAAAAATTGTTTAAACGTTTTTTAAATAAATTTATTATTTTTTATTTTTTGAGCTTTGTCTTTTTTAAATTATAAATATATTATAAAAATCCGCCTATATTTTACAGCTCATTTTTTATTCAGAATTTATTGCTCTATATATGGTAAATCACTTCCTAATCTGATGACATACTATATTGTAGTAACCTTTACGCCCATGTCTTGTTTTTACATGGTTTACATGGTGTGATAATTCCCTTGATTTGCAGGGGATTTACATGTTGATGTCAGGGGACGAAATAAGAGCTGAGTTAGTTAGAGAGAAGACGACTACTTTGTATGTTGTGACAGAATTCAGATCATTACATAAACACTCCGAGAGCCCTTAAAGGTATAGATCGATGGTAAATTATAATAATACAAGCCCCGGGTGATGCTCTTCCATGTCTTTTTACTAAGGTATTAATGTTTAAATGGGGGTCACTTATTTATATAGACATGAATTTTCCAGGAACTATTTAAGAATATTATAATAGTAGCATTTCTTACATGTCAATCAAACATGCAAGAGTTACATTTCAGGGAAAGGAGACTGCGAACCTCACAAAAAATGGCCACCAGCACTGATTTCAATGGTGAGATGACTTTGCATGAGAAACCACCTCATTGGGCTTAGTGTTCTGGAGATTGGTGGGGGTTCCAGGTCCCAGATCCACCACCAATTTGATCTTTCTAACATGAGCTCCTGGTCCTCAATGCAAAATTTGTAACAGGTCCCCACCTACTATGTTCCATTTATACAAGTGTCTTCTAGGTAGAGGGGTCCTTGGGCCGACTGCTACCTTTGTGCCCCCTATAGTTATGCTATTGTTTCTGATTCGTCAGATATACATTAAAGTGGTATTCCCATTTGGAGATTTTCCTCCTCTCCTATAAGATGCCCGGCTGATTCTTGTGAGTTTTTGGTTGATTTGGGGGAACAGTCCTCTCTCCTTTGATTGACAATTCAGGCCATTGAGCGCTGACCTAAAAGTATATGATAGTAGTTCTTGTGTTGGTCACATCTGACCCAGGAAGGTCAAGAGTCACCAGTAGAGATGGGTGAATCGAGTCATACTGAGCCGTGTTCAACCTGAATATTCCAAATTGTGCGGTTTTCAACGAGACTGAACAATTTGGAATTTGTCTCGGACTAACCAAAATGACCACCGCCGGTAAATTGTTATATTCTAGGATCTTCAGATGTCAGAGTATAATGGGTGGAGGCCCAGGGGAGGTAACGAAAATAAAAAAAAACATTTATACTCACCTTCCATTACCTCTTCTAGGCGATCCATGTCTTCCTCCTCTGGGCAGATGACATCACAGAAGAGCAAGGGTTCGCTTTGTCTGAACACGGGACAAATTGAATCTTCTGGGGTTCGCCCATATTTAGTCACTAGTACATGGCACTAAAGGAACAGGCAGGAATGTAGTCAAGGTACAGGCCAAGGTCAGGACTGGAATATTTGGTAATTCAGGCAATAGGGCAGGACAGGAAGTGCAGATTCAAAGTCAAGAAACAAGTTGAGAGTAAATATGGGTATTTAGAAGTCACAGGAACACCTTTGCAGGAATTAGCTAGCTAGAAACTAAAATTGCTCAGGCACCATCCTGTGGGGGAAGGTGCCACATATAGCCAAGAAGCAATTTCAGACAGCTCCATAGAATATAACTGGAATGACGAGAGGTCACTGGCCAGGGAGAAAGAACTTAAAGGTACGATCCAGGAATCCTGGCCCCCAATGCGTGAAGTAGACGGAGCAAATGCGTCCACCACTGCTAGAACACAGCGGTGGCCAGGAACCTAGGCAATGAGCTGTTAATAACAAGAAAGGACAAGGAGGAAGACATGAAGTACAGGGCAACTATGATAAATGAAGGTATTTGGGAAGATGTTTATTTAGATAATCAAGATCAAGGAGATACTTTACAAATCATGGCGGCCATGACAAATGATGTCCAACCATTTGAGCTGTTTTTTTGGACAGCTGAGTATCCTGTTAACCATGGTGACTGCCATTACTTTGACAAATGTCTTTAGTTATGCCCTCATTTACCATCAGGTCTCTGGGTTACAAAGCCTGTGAGTTATGCAGTGACAATCATAGTTGCAATCTTCCTTTTCCAGAAAAATCTAATTTTTCTTTTTTTTTTAAATTTTTGGTAGAAAAATATGTCTAATATAATTTTTGAGAATTTCAGGCGGGGTATGTAAATATATCAATAACCTTGTCCTGGCCTTATTTTTTCAGTGGAAGAACATGACCCCTAAAAGGGGTGAGTGTACAGTACCAGTAAGGGGCAATTCAGCAATGAAAAGAATAATACACTGCGGGATGTAATACTGTAAATGGTTAAAGGGATAGGAGACTTTTTTTTTAAATTTAAAATGGACTGGATGGAAACAAAAAAGAAAACACCCGATGGTTAAAATTTATTAACATTAAATCCGTTCCAAGTAAACAAACACTTTTGGATTGTGTGAAATTTACAGCAGTGTATTCATGAGAACAGTTACATAGAAGGACACCGATAAACTATCCATCTCTTGTATAAACACGTTAATATCGTGTCAGGAAATTAGGACGCCAGATGGGGGAGTGGTTATAAATATTATTCAAAAACACTTTAAATCCTCAGAATCCCAGACTTTTGTCTAAATCTTGAAACTTTACAAAGTTTTAAGTGTATTTTATTCAATGATGTTTTGTAAAATTATCGAAATCCGAAATGAAACACACTGGAGTATTAGTTTAAAGGGTTTATTAAAGGGAGTGTGTGTTGCCAGAATCCACAATCGGGGTTCCCCTATTAGCCACTCATGGGTTTTAATAGACACTGTTTATTGAGTATTTGCCCTGTGGATTTAACATCTGCATGGACCCTCCAGTTTTATTCCTGAAGATCCACAATCCTGAAGTCTATACAAGAGAATAGAGATGAGCGAATTTCTCAAAAGTTCGATTCGGCAGTTTGATTCGAAGTTCCAAAAAAATTTGCTTCGATCTGAATTACTTCGCGACAAATAAACAGCTATTTCTGGCCTGCAGAGAGCCGGGTTGGGCGGGCGGGTGGGTGGCAAAATGGCGGAAGCCCTTGGATGCCGCTGTCATGTCTCTCTCTCTCTCTCTCTCTCTCTCTCTCTCTCTCTCTCCAGCATGGACAACTTTTATTCATGTGGAAGGATCTGCTAACAAGCAAAGACACGCCTACCCAATCACATCACTAGAGAACATCATGTGACCGTCTGATGTCACAAAGGTCCTTACTAAATATTCGTTACTTAATATTCGCTCATCTCTACCAGAGAACTTGCTTAACCTGCAGCAAGGATTCAGATTTCTACCCTAGTCTTGTATTTAAATACCCTGCCCAGGGCTTATAGGCACATTCCCTGGAACAGGGCACCTGGGACACATACTCCACCATGCCCCTGACTACATCTATCCTGTTAGCTGTCAATATACTTTCAATAGCTGACGGCCAAACACCTAATTGGATGAAAGGTATTCCTACCAATCTCCCCATACACATGCATACTTAGTGTGTTGGGCGGCATATGTTTTTACTGGGGAAAAGAGAACCTAGATACCTTTGGCAGTGCCTTATTTGCCTTGATAACAAAGGATCAGGTATGCTGAAATTCAACATGCCTGATCCTGCCTTCCCCAACATGCCAATGAATGTTAGTCAACCATTTTGCACACATTAGATGGTGGTTTCAGCTGGCCTAAATCAGATATGTATGGCCACCAATATGTTCTCCAAGGCAGATACAGAAAGGTTGCAAAGACTATAGAATTGGAGTCATAGGGCTCCAAAAATTTTACTAATGGTGAATTATTAGAGACAAGATCCTTTTCATCCCTAGATCAATTTATGATCATCTTTTTGGCTTTCCAACAGATCCCCGACACTGAGAGCTAATGTTAGGCATGTTATTATGTTGATATGACTGGAAAGTCTGGTGCCGTTTCTCTATCCAGTTTTGTTGGCCAAGCCATAAGCTGTTCTCTTTCAAGCATAGTGATCTTCTCCATTTTTAGATAGATCTATGGAAGCGTATAGGTTTGGCACACTGGTTATACAATTGGGTTGTCGTTTTCGGAATCAGATTGTTAGGACATGAGAATGGGCAACTTCATCTTGTGCCCATGCCCGAGAAGCTGAAGATGGCAAGCAAGGTATAAAAAGAGATTCTTCCTACGAAAGCATAGCTATAGGGGGTGCAGAATTTAAGCTGACCATACGCCTTCAATAGCTATTGGCCAAATGCTCCTTTGGCTGACAACCATTCCTATTGACTCCCTTATACAGATTGGAGGGGAGAATAAGTCTTGCCAGATACAGTACATTTGTCCCATCCAGTCTCTTCTGGAGATGGCTTATCTCCACTAATAACAAAGAATCGGACATGTAAAATTCAAAATGTCCGATCCTTCCTTCCCCCAGTATCATTTGTCGGCAAGAGTTGACGCACTCCCATATTCCCTCACCTATACATAAGGGACTTTGGTGATCCACTAGCATAGAACAATTATAAATAGCACTTGATATTTTTTGAGCAGGTAACAATTTATGTATAAGCCCCCAGGAATTTAATCTATGTGTCTACTTTAGGACCTAGTTGTACGTCTACAAGATGAAGAACAGGTGTCCAACTTAAAAACATGGCTGCTCCCACTGCACGGATGTCCGAGCCCCGCAACATCTCTGTATAACAAATACTTTATTATCATTTCAGAATGAAACAATTCTGATTATCAGACTATTTTTGGAATGTGAAATGCCACCCTCGTTTCAGCTCGCTTCCCAAGACATTGTAGCTTCACTGGCAACCATCCATACAATTCGAAGGACAATTTTAGAGCTGTTGTTTCAAGTTGGCAGGTAGGCACAAAAGTGATATACAATGTAGCTAAATGTTAGAGATTCGAGTGGCAGAAAATATTGGCAAAGGCAGGGTAGCAGCTGGAACCCAAAGTTTTTGGCTGATATTTTGTAGCACAAGAGAGTTGTTTTGATAATGACTTTAAAATCTGAAACGGGCACTGAGTGTGTAGGCTGGAGGTACAGGCAGTGGGGAAGAAGAGAACACAGAAATTGAGTTACTAGTTATGGAAAAGTTCTGGTAGGGATGAGTTTAAGGTCCCCATACATATTAGATTAACGTCAGTTGGATAACCCAATTTTGTGGCGGTCTGGTGTGTATGGGGACCTCCTGACTCTTCTACGATAGATGATGTCAGGGGAGAAAAAAGAATCGGGCATGTTGGGTTTTACATTCCTAATCCCTTTGTTCTTACGGCTCCCTTCATTTAGAGCTCATATGTATGGCAGAATAGGGAGGAACAGCTGTGGGCCAAACATGTCTTTAAACTGAATGCCTTCAAAAATTCTATGTCCCTATGACCTTTCCTTTATCACTCACCCCCAATATCTAATAGCACATGGACCACCACTGTGTTTCTATCAACACCATTGACCTAGAATTGTCCATCCATGGTCTATTCTAGCTCTAGAATGTTACATGTTTTCATGTGGACATCAAGTGGACACTCTCAAGACCTCCAACCTGCATTTTTAGCTCCTGCTCAGTTTATCAATGGGGCAAAAATTTTTGGACTCTTGCTTCCCACAACAGAAATTGGGGTATTGTCTTTGAAGCTCTATAAATGCTACATTGTGAGTAGATCCCATCAAAATAAAGTGGGATCCACATCTAACCTCTATAGTTACAGCAAGATGCCAGAAGACAGTCAACATGATACAGGGCTGTCAGATTTTTTTGGGCATCCCAAAATGGTAATCCATATGTGTAAAATTCTAAAGAGAAAACGAGGTTTGAAAGACCAAGTACATAGTAAACACTAGATAGGAGAGCTCAACTGTAGGGTTCCATCATTAAGTTCTACAGAGAACTGGACAGCCACGTTTGACAATTTTTCCACTAAAAATTAGATCAGGACCCCGGTACTCGGTACCTACTTCCTGGTAGGGTTCTCAATTCCAAATCTCCGATCCATGCCATAGTGGAATTCCCTAAATGGATTTTTCCATAAAGGACTCCCCAAGGGTCAGAAGCTCTAAGTTCTAGTGTTCTGTCTTCCTGAGAAGACAGATGATCAAGTGATCAGATAATGGAGGAGGACCCATGATTCTGTGCCAGCCTGCCACCCTACAGTATGACTTCACCTTTCAGCAGTTACTTTATTAAAATCTGACATAAAGGGTCATGCAAATAAAACATAATCACTGAAGAATGAAAAGTTTAGCAATTTTTTAATTCATTTTTTTTTTCTTACAATTTACAAGACCTCTACGTGCTGACCGCTTGGACCTGGTCATAAATGGAGCATGCACACTTCCGCCCTATTCACTCTCTATGGAGCTGCCAGAGATTGCCGTGTCTGCAGACACTTTGGGCCTCCTATGTCTACACTAAGTGCGTCTTTTGTTGCTGTTTCATTGTGGGACCATTACCAAATGGCCGCAGTGGGTGTCACTTCAGGTTGTAAATTTAAAGACCTCTCCATTCTTCCCATGTCTTGACCCAGCCTTGACACCACTGAGCTCCCATTACAGAAGCAGTTCTGTCGATTATTTCTGTCCCATCTGAAGTTAGAAGTAGACGTAGCAAGACATTGGGATTTTTTTGTTTTGCATTTTTTATTTCTTTTTTTTTTTTTTTTCATCTGGCACCACAAACAAGGAACTTGCCGGCTTGGAGTCAGAACTGTGTTCTTCTTCTTCCGGACTTTAAAATATGGAGGGTCTTGAGCAGTTTGTTATTGCCTCTAATTCTATGTGTGACAGCTGGGGCGAAAGGCAGGATTTTATTATTGCACAGGGCAGTTCACATAAAGGCTAGGCTCTTCCATGGCAGCCAAGTATGTAACTCTCCAAACTTGAAAGTTCATTTTACTACAAGTTTAATTTGTTTCTTGTCATTTTGCATCTTGTTCCAAGTCGTAAAAGAGCATTTCCGCCCATTATATAACAATACATGGGTGGGGTCAGCATCCCAGTATAAATATGGAAGACATTTTTGCACATAAATAAATAAATAAATTATTAAATAAAAATAGTAGTCACATCCCCAAGATGCAGAGCGCAAACTGCTCCCCTATCCCAATTTGATCACTGGGATCAATGGAAAGCCAGACCGATGATGTCATCAGATTGACAGATATTCCTGAATCCAACCCCCACCTACCATATACAAGCATGCTTGGTTTGGCTAATAAGACACCTTTAAGACTGGAGTTTTCTCTCTTCCTACCCGTTAGTACCAGAGTGTGTCACACAACTACTTTACATATATGTCATTTTCTGCTTATTTTCTGCGTATTTGACATAGTAGCTGCTATTGGGTCCAACAGTTAAGGGGCCATTTTCAACGAGAGGGTGCAGCTGCATATGACTATGTACCAGGGAAGGGGTGTCATATGTGCATCATCCATGTACTGTTCCAAGGGCCTTGTCTCTAGTTTGGAATCAGTGCCCTTGTACACTTGACTGACAGCCTCTATGTATCCTACAGCTATAAAGCTGCAGGTGCATCTCAATAAATTAGAATATCTGTGAAACGTTCATTCATTTCAGTAATTCAGTAATACAATCCATAATCAGCGTCTTCCATGATTGTGTGTCCTACTGAACAAGACTGAGGGACCATTTAAAGGCTTAGGAAACCTTGGCAGGTGACACTGAATTTACAATACTGAACTTTTTTACAATATTCTAATTTTCTTAGATTTGGGTTTTCATTACCTGTAATCCATAATCAACATTTACAGAAATAAAACAGTTGAAATAGAAGACTCTGTGTGTAAAGAATCTAGAAAATATAGGAGGTCACTTTTTTAATTTAATTACTGAAATAAATAAATGTTTCAAAGATATTCTAATTTATTGAGATACACCTGTATGTGTTGAATTACTGTACTTGTGCCTCACGATTCCTGGCCCATGTAAGTTCTGTCATGTCTCCATTGCACTTGATCCTCATTTACATGGTTATTTTCCTGATAATGTGGCATCACTATATTTACTATCCCTGTACTGTGACATCACTGTGTATATTATTCCTATACTGTGACATCACTGTATGTATTATCCCTGCACTGTGACATCACTGTATTTATTATCCCTGTACTGTGACATCACTGTGTATATTATCCCTATACTGTGACATCACTTTGTGTATTATCCCTGTACTGTGACATCACTGTGTTCATTATCCCTGTACTGTGATATCACTGTTTATTATCCCTGTACTGTGATATCACTGTGTATATTATTCCTATACTGTGACATCACTGTGTGTATTATCCCTGTACTGTGACATCACTGTGTATATTATTCCTATACTGTGACATCACTGTGTGTATTATCCTTGTACTGTGACATCACTGTGTTTACTATATTTGTACAGTGACATCATTATATATATTATCTCTGTACTGTGACATCACTGTGTTTATTATCCCTGTACTGTGACATCACTGTGTATATTATCCCTGTATCATATTGCGCATTATCCCCATGCCATTGTCAAAATAATGACAATGTTTACATATTGTAAACGTTCTGCTTGGCACTAATGTTATATATATATATTATACTATTATATATATAATATATATATAATAGTCCTGCAGGTTATGACTCTTTTCCCTTGACCAGTCGGCTTCTTCCTGACGTCTCACATTTTGTTCCTTTCTTTTTCCCTTCTTTCTTCTCTTGCGTTTTTCTCCTTTCTTTTATCCTATGTGCTACGACTTCTTATTCTTCACCTGTTTTGTGCATTATTTATTTGCCCAGCGCCTACTATAGAAGTCTGATCCCTGTGAATTAATGAATTGTTTATTATATGTTATTTCTACTTTACCTTATGTTTTCATTTTTTCTTAGTTTTCTTTTTTTCTTTTTGTTGCGGTTATTTTTGCAGGGTATTAACTTGTTACATGCTGTTTTATAGCGCCGGGTTTCGCTTATAGAATATGTATGTATTCTCTCACAAATTTTCAAGCGCAAAAAAAAAAAAAAAGAATAATAAATAAATCATGACACTTATTACACCAGGACTAAACAAGCGGTGTGACCACATCTATCTATAAAAAGCCTTTCCAACCTCCTGCACCACGCCAGGAACCTTTCCGAAAAATTGCTACATTCACACAATATGTCAGAACATATTTGAGAATGTATCTTCAACGATACGCGACCTTTGAACTCTGCAAATTTTTCTGCCCCGTCCAAGCCATTTTGAAAGAGCTGCATGAAGGAATGAGAGATCCACCATCGGAGCATATCCACATCTCCCCGCAGCTGTGTTTTTCTTTCCGTTCATCAGGAGGGATTAGAAATCTCAGCTCAGGGACCATTGCTTCTGGAGTGAAAGGGCAAAAGTTACCGCAGCCACAAAACACAGGTGTGCAAATCCATGACGACAGCAACGGCTGGAGATCCACTCGCCGCCACCCTACCATACTCACCAGCTAGAAAGCCATCATTATGGTCTGGTTATCTTTGGGCTTAAAGGAACTGAAAGGAAATTCTCTGTATATAAAACACAATAAAAGCTTTTCTTTAAAAAAAAAAACCCTTAAGGCTAAGGCTACACGTAACGAATCGCAGCGGAAAAAAAAAATGCTGCAGAAACGCAGCAGAAAAAAACTGCCCCATAAAAGTCTACGGGGAAAACCCAGCATTTTTGCAGAAAAACTAACGTGCTGCTTTTTTTTTTTTTGAAAATCTGCAATTTCCGCAGCATTTTTTTTTTTTTTAATGCATTGTGGGGATGAGATTGAATAAATTGTAATTCACTTTGCTGGGACTGTAAAATATGGTGTTTTTTCCATTTTTCATTTACATAAAGGCCAAAAATGCGACGTTTGCACAACGTGTGGCCACAACCTTACACTGGACTTTAATGAACTATAGTATATAATGTTAGTATATTATATATATTAGTTGTAGTATATTAGTTTAGTATAATTTTTGTATATTAGTATAGTTTATATATTAGTTTTAGCGTATTAGTATTATATATATTTTATATATTTTAGTATATTAGTGTAGTGTAATTTTAGTATAGTATATATTTGTTAATTTTAGTATATTAGTGTAGTATAATTTTTAGTATATATTTATACTTAGTATATTAGTATAGTATTTGTATTAGTTTAAATTATATATATATATATATATATATATATATATATATATAAAAAATATATATATATATATATATATATATATATTAGTTGAGTTAACCCTATTAGTATATTAGTATAGTATAGTTTTATTTTGTTATTATAGCATATATATTAGTTTTACTATTATTTTATATTATATATATATATATATATATATATATATATATATATATATACACAGTGGGGAAAAAAAAGTATTTAGTCAGCCACCAATTGTGCAAGTTCTCCCACTTAAAAAGATGAGGCCGGCCTGTAATTGTCATCATAGGTAGACCTCAACTATGAGAGACAAAATGAGAGAACAAATCCAGAAAATCATATTATCTAATTTTTTAAGAATTTATTTGCAAATTATGGTGGAAAATAAGTATTTGGTCAATAACAAAAGTTCATCTCAATACTTTGTTATATATCCTTTGTTGGCAATGACAGAGGTCAGACGTTTTCTGTAAGTCTTCACAAGGTTGGCACACACTGTTGCTGGTATGTCGGCCCATTCCTCCATGCAGATCTCCTCTAGAGCAGGGATGTTTTGGGGCTGTCGCTGGGCAACACGGACTTTCAACTCCCTCCAAAGGTTTTCTATGGGGTTGAGATCTGGAGACTGGCTAGGCCTCTCCAGGACCTTGAAATGCTTCTTACGAAGCCACTCCTTCGTTGTCCTGGCGGTGTGCTTGGGATCATTGTCATGCTGAAAGACCCAGCAATGTTTCATCTTCAATGCCCTTGCTGATGGAAGGAGGTTTGCACTCAAAATCTCACGATACATGGCCCCATTCATTCTTTCATGTACACGGATCAGTCGTCCTGGTCCCTTTGCAGAGAAACAGCCCCAAAGCATGATGTTGCCCCCCCATGCTTCACAGTAGGTATGGTGTTCTTTGGATACAACTCAGCATTCACTCTCCTCCAAACACGACGAGTTGTGTTTCTACCAAACAGTTCTACTTTGGTTTCATCTAACCATATGACATTCTCCAAATACTCTTCTGGAACATCCAAATGCTCTCTAGCAAACTTCAGACGGGCCCGGATATGTACTGGCTTAAGCAGGGGGACACGTCTAGCACTGCAGGATCTGAGTCCCTGGCGGCGTAGTGTGTTACTGACGGTAGCCTTTGTTACGTTAGTCCCAGCTTTCTGCAGGTCATTCACTAGGTCACCCCGTGTGGTTCTGGGATTTTTACTCACCGTTCTTGTGATCATTTTGACCCCACAGGGTGAGATCTTGCGTGGAGCCCCTGATGGAGGGAGATTATCAGTGGTCTTGTATGTCTTCCATTTTCTAATTATTGCTCCCACAGGTGATTTCTTCACACCAAGCTGCTTGCCTATTGCAGATTCAGTCTTCCCAGCCTGGTGCAGGTCTACAATTTTGTTTCTGGTCCTTCCACAGCTCTTTGGTCTTCACCATAGTGGAGTTTGGAGTGTGACTGTCTGAGGTTGTGGACAGGAGACTTTTATACTGATAACAATGTCAAACAGGAGCCATTACTACAGGTAATGAGTGGAGGACAGAGGAGCCTCTTAAAGAAGAAGTTACAGGTCTGTGAGAGCCAGAAATCTTGCTTGTTTGTAGGTGACCAAATACTTATTTTCCACCATAATTTGCAAATAAATTCTTTAAAAATCAGACAATTTTCTGGATTTGTTTTCTCATTTTGTCTCTCATAGTTGAGGTCTACCTATGATGACAATTAATATTTAGTAGATCCTCCTTTTGCAAAAATAACAGCCTCTAGTCGCTTCCTGTAGCTTTTAATCAGTTCCTGGATCCTGGATGAAGGTATTTTTGACCATTCCTCTTTACAAAACAATTCCAGTTCAGTTAAGTTTGATGGTCGCCGAGCTTTTGTGATTGCAATCATTTTCTGGTAGAAATTGAGTATTATCTGACAGAATTGCAGGGGTGCCAATACTTTTGGCCAGCACTGTAATTCCTTGATTTGTGGATCTGTATTTTTATTTGCACTAGACTGATGTGCCCATATCATACTCCACATTATGCTATACAGTGTTAAACAATACCTATATATGATGACTATATCATCACTGTCAGCCGGAAAAGTGAAGGTCTCCATTTTGGAAGACATTGTCCCTTTTGTAGTAATACACTCCTCATTCTCTCAATAGTTAAAACTGTCCTAATAGGACACATAATGGGTCATGAGGAACTAACAACCCCTTAAACTTGGTCATATTCTTCCTTCCATATAAGACAATAAGTCACAGCAGATGATGTGCGTCTACATTTTGCATACATGGTGATGGTGGTCCTGGATGCTGTGGAGCTCTAGATCATTGACCCTCTATCATAAGACATATATCATAAGACTAGCTATCATAAGACTTTACCAGCCCCAGACACATGACCAGATCTGTGCAGGTCCTGAAGCTAGAGAATTAAGAATAGACTGTGAACTTCTGGATTGGCTGTGGAAGTGTCTGGGATCTGCTTTTGTTTTAGGGGTTTAGGGATCCTTTACTTAAAGGGTCTTTGTCTGGGGTTCTATATTTAGGGGGTCTAATCGGGTGTCTGTATTTTTGTCTGGGGTATATATATATTCAATGTTTAGTAGGGAAGTGTAAGGAGGTAAAACATAACCTCTAGTTTGGCAACCTTAGGTGGGTAACAGTAGGTGACCACATATAATACCTCCGCCCAACCCCTGTGTGACATAGAATGCCAATGTTTATTGTGATCTGTGTTGTTGATCGGTGTATTTTCTACATAGACTCTATGTAACCTTTGAGGGTGTATGTTTATATTGTTGTGGTTTCTTTGCAGGTGCAACATGTGCAGGTATTACTTAATGTGCGCCTAGGTGTTGGATCAGGCTGTGGCATGATGCTTGGTTACTCCAGACTGTGATGTCTTATAAATAGTAGGGCACATTTGCCTTTCTAGGAGTTGACATAGGATAAATTTGTTCAATTGGTCATTCTGTCCTTTACTGGGAATCAGCTTCTGTGTCATGGGGAACCAGAGACCTAGTTTCTGAGTGTGATACGCAGTGTCAGGAGGGATTCCCACCGCGTTGTATGGGTTTTCTGCTGGTGACTGAAGTAACTGACTGTATTTTGTGTACAGGCTTGTTGTTATTTGAGAGACAAATTTGTGGCTGTGAGCCACTTGAAAAGTGATGAAGAATTGGCTTCTCAGAAAAAAAAAAAGTTGCAAAAATTATCCCTTTATGGGAGCAGAATTCCACTCAAACATTGCTTTGGTATTGGATGAAGCAATGGTGGGGTTGTTTATTTTACTTAGTTTTTATTATGCCACCAGAGTGGCAATGACAACTATAGAATTTGAAGAAAAATTTGTGGCACACTGTCAGTGTACTTGTTACTTGAAAAGTGAAGTTATAAAGAATTGACTTAAACAAAAACCACCAAAAATTGTCTCTTTATGGGAACAGATACAGCACAAGTCAGTGACAATTACAAGATTTGAATAAAAGTGAAACACTATTAGCACTGCTGCACCGCCAGTAACTTGGTCAGATGGGAGTTAAAGTTGAAGACTAGCCAAATGACGCTAGGTTGCATTGGGACCCGAAACACGGAAACCCAATCCACTTAAAAAACGAGTACCCGTGGAAACTATGGACTATAATGGTCCGCCGGGTTTCTGCCCCAAAAATTTTTCAAACAGAATGGAAGACAGAATCCCCATATGGTCACCCAACGCAGGTGTGACTGTAGCCTGACTGGGCACAGATTCCTTTATGGATGATGACTGACGTTGGCGTGGAGGAAGAGGAGAATCAGATGGAGATGATAATGACGATGACCATGTTCTTGGTGTGGATGTCACCTGCCTACAAAGACAATCATGGGAAGAAGAAATATAATGGTTTTGCTTTTTTGGTGCCACTGCGAATTTCATTTTGGCAAATGAACTGGTGATGGCATTTCATGTGATGGGTGCAACCACCCTCTTCCTCTGATGTTACCCTGTCACCCTGACCCAGTTGACAGGTCTTATCTGTAATAGAGTCATCATCAGATTCAGTAATGTCATCATCTTCCCCACTTTTTTGTGACTCATAATGGCAATGAGGTTCTTCTATGCCCTCACAATCCCCATAAGATTTCCCCCTAGTGCCCTACCAGAACTACCACCAGTAGCACATCTCCTACCAATACTACCTCCACCAACACTCTTATTTTCCACCTGTACCTCAACTACATAAAAAATGTCAGTTCTTATCATCCAACTCACCAAAAAGAGAAGGAACAAGAAGTCTTGGGCTATAAGGAATATTTGTGTCAGCAGATGTCACATGACTACTAGAGAATGGAATCTGTGAAGTAAACAAGGTTGACAGTATACAAAGAAAGCATGGTAAATTACATGTTGAGCACATAGAACTCTGACTCAACATTTTTGGTTCACTGCTTTCAAAAACATCTTTATTCACAGGAAGAATGACAACACTGTGGCTACTGGCAGGGCTGTCAAGGCCAGTAGTGGTTCTGTTGCCTTCCACATTCTTATTGTTAGTACTTGCACAAGTGTTTCCTCCTTCCCTACTTTTGCCTGTCCCTTCCCATGTTTTTTTTCCAGTCATTTTACTGTACACTGCTTAATCTTAATAGTGTTTGGCAACAATTCTAACTGACTGTTTACTGGCGGAGATAATGTATATATGAGCAGCAACAAACAAAATGCTTAAGAGGTGAATATTTTTTCATATTAACGCTCCATTACACTGTGTATCGTGTGAGAACTGGAGAAAAAACAACATTAAATAAGAACAGATTTTTAAATAACAGATTTTTTTAAGATTTGCGCAGGCTGCAATACTGTATATATGAGCAGCCACAAAAAAACACTTAAAAAGCAAATAATTTTTTTCAGATTAACACTCCATCACACTGTGTATTGGGTGAGCAGAAAAAAGGCATTAAATAACAAGAGGTTTTTTTCCTCAATTTAGCGCAAGGTGTTAGACTATTGGGTGAAAAGCAAAAAATTTTCTTTAGATTTGCGCAGATGGAATCAGCGCTTTGCTGTTAGAACAGCAGTTTGTATGTTTTATTTGTATGTTTTATGTTTGTATGTTTTATGTTCACCTTCCCCAGCCTCCTGCCCCAGTTCTGTATTTCCTGGACAGCCCCTTTAACAATGAAAGCTGCACCGTGATTGGTTGATATGGGTGACAAAGTTAATTTTGCTCCTTTATGTGTAAAATGTTATCACTCCAATGGCCGCCCTCCTTACAGTACTTACAGTAGCCGCGTCTTGTAATAATATCCCCCATCAATATAACCTTTGCTTCATTTTAAGTTCCCAAATCTCCTAGGATTAAATAGGGTTGAAGCCGGCGGTGTCGGAGGGTTCACCTGAGAGCCACGATTTTTTTCCTGAATGAATAATGATCACTCTCAGTCTCTCTATCCAGATTATAAATCACCGAGAAAAGCCTGAGGAATCTCTGACCTTAGGAGAAGGATTTCACTCTAGATAAACGTAATGAATTTTACCTAAAAGGGATCCAAAACAAATTTATGTGACTGGTGAGCCCCTTGGCTCTGCTTGCAGTGAATAATGGAGGATGGAGTGAAAGATTTTATGGGCAATTATAAGAAACAGCTTATTTACAGTCCCCTTTGACCAACCGCAAAGCTTAAAAGGGTCCGAGAGATGAGTGTGTCTAGGATCTGCAGCCAGACTATACGAAGACCCTTCCTGTGTGTGTCATCTCCAGAAACCCCACACACCTCCTCTCCATCAGTCCCAGGCGGCGGCTGCACTGTGATTTTATGGAGTCTTAATAATTATCATTATTTCTATCTATAGCGCTAACATATTCCATGGCATGTATATATAAGGTCCATCATACTGCTTCTTTGTCTAATACACATGCACCATGAACCTGAACTTCGAGATGAAATTTCGCCCAATTGGTGCCTTGTCTATCTGGCAATTATTGGATCAAAGAGCTATGTATGCAATGTATGCTATGTATGGAACGACCCCTCTGGACCCCTCTGGACTGGAACTGCCCACCCATTTGCAGGTCAAAAAAAATTCCCCCTTTTTGGCCCCCACACAGTATATTGTCCCTTTTTATGGCACCCACGCGTTACATTACTCCGTTTCATGGCCCCCACATTAGGCTGATAGGCTAAGTTAACATGTGCGCCATGTGACCCGACCAACGGAGAGCCGGACTCCTGAAAGAGTGGTTACACACTGCAGAGAAATTATTATACTTTGGTCTCATTTGGGCCTCTTTGTGGTGTCCGGTACTCTTTGTCTTCCTCCTCCATCTGGAGCTCTTCTATGACGTCATGCGGCCAAGGTCACTGCTGAGGCTATTTCGGATTGAACCACAGGTAGATTTGACCCCGCAACATTAAGTGACTTTCATATGACCAAGCTTTAGCCACAAAACTTGGTCTGTGTGTTGGATTTAACAGTCTGAACCATATGCAGGGAGACGGACTCCTAGAATTATAGCTAAGCTACTAGGAGTCCCTGTTTCACCCCAAAATAATGTCCACTATAGATTACTGTACGGAATAGTATGTCCGGAGAGAGTGGGATTCCTAGTATTATAGATAGCTACCATGCTAGGAGTTCATCTCCCTGCATTGTGTTCAGGCTGGTAAATCCAGTACACATATCCACATGTGAATTTGGAGCAGATTTTGGTACATATTTTGGTGTGGAAATCCACATGTGCATGTAGCCTTAAAGAGATAAAATCCACAGAAGAAATCCGCAAAACAAATTTCTATGGATAAGATTTCTAAAAAAATTTGTAAATTTTTGAAAAATCTCATCTTCTTGTCTGCATCTATATTCTTCTGTGCATTGACAGGTAAAATCTGCAGCAATGCTATCCTGTATGGACTTATACACCCCCAACTTATCTGACCCCCCAGTCCCACCAAAAATAAAAAAAAATGTAGCTTACATTATCATTTTTCTACTCCAATAGATATTGAAGGCAGTAAATGCAGCCTTGTAACTGGTATAGGCCCTGCGGCAGCCATAGGACATAGCAACTGCAGGGCATGCGATGGGACCCCACAGCAGCTCACAGCAACTATGGGGCCTACAGAGGGGGAGACCCATGCCCGCTCACTCTTTGCCAATGTGAACCTTTCCTTCACCACAAGCAAAGCTAGGGAGGAGGATTAGACCCGGGAATCATACTGGCTTCTCTACAACAGGAAAGTGGAAAGAACCCTTCTTGTCTGTGCACCCCCATATTTTTTAGGTGCATCTGATAAATATTTTGACAGGTGCAAAAAAAATTGTTATCATAGATGTAAAGACACTACAGAGAATGTCGGGCTGGCCATGGGGAGCAGGACCCAGGGTGATCAATCTGGAATCCAAATTTTCATCGGGGTTGTTTCTATGAAACAAATCCTTTATGCTAGTGGATATATTTTACACTCCCTAAATGGCCAAATTAGACATACATTATATCCCGATGTCACATTCTGGGTATCTATATTCCCCCAAGCATACTGAGAAGCATCAGGTTACTGTGTACATACATTACATTACTTATCCTGTACTGATTCTGAGTTACATCCTGTATTATACTCCAGAGCTGCACTCACTATTCTGCTGGTGCAGTCACTGTGTACATACATTACATTACTTATCCTGTACTGATCCTGAGTTACATCCTGTATTATCCTTCAGAGCTGCGCTCACTATTCTGCTGGTGCAGTCACTGTGTACATACATTACATTACTTATCCTGTACTGATCCTGAGTTACATCCTGTATTATCCTTCAGAGCTGCGCTCACTATTCTGCTGGTGCAGTCACTGTGTACATACATTACATTACTTATCCTGTACTGATTCTGAGTTACATCCTGTATTATACTCCAGAGCTGCACTCACTATTCTGCTGGTGCAGTCACTGTGTACATACATTACATTACTTATCCTGTACTGATCCTGAGTTACATCCTGTATTATCCTTCAGAGCTGCGCTCACTATTCTGCTGGTGCAGTCACTGTGTACATACATTACATTACTTATCCTGTACTGATCCTGAGTTACATCCTGTGTTATACTCCAGAGCTGCACTCACTATTCTGCTGGTGCAGTCACTGTGTACATACATTACATTACTTATCCTGTACTGATCCTGAGTTACATCCTGTATTATACTCCAGAGCTGCACTCACTATTCTGCTGGTGCAGTCACTGTGTACATACATTACATTACTTATCCTGTACTGATCCTGAGTTACATCCTGTATTATACTCCAGAGCTGCACTCACTATTCTGCTGGTGCAGTCACTGTGTACATACATTACATTACTTATCCTGTACTGATCCTGAGTTACATCCTGTATTATACTCCAGAGCTGCACTCACTATTCTGCTGGTACAGTCACTGTGTACATACATTACATTACTTATCCTGTACTGATCCTGAGTTACATCCTGTATTATACTCCAGAGCTGCACTCACTATTCTGCTGGTACAGTCACTGTGTACATACATTGCATTACTGATCCTGAGTTACATCCTGTATTATACTCCAGAGCTGCACTCACTATTCTGCTGGTACAGTCACTGCGTACATACATTACATTACTTATCCTGTACTGATCCTGAGTTACATCCTTTATTATACTCCAGAGCTGCACTCACTATTCTGCTAGAGCAGTCAATGTGTACATACATTACATTACTTATCCTTTACTGATCCTGAGTTACATCCTGTATTATACTCCAGAGCTGCACTCACTATTCTGCTGGTGCAGTCACTATGTACATACATTACATTACTTATCCTGTACTGATCCTGAGTTACATCCTTTATTATACTCCAGAGCTGCACTCACTATTCTGCTGGTGCAGTCACTGTGTACATACATTACATTACTTATCCTGTACTGATCCCGAGTTACATCCTTTATTATACTCCAGAGCTGCACTCACTATTCTGCTGGTGCAGTCACAGTGTACATACATTACATTACTTATCCTGTACTGATCCTGAGTTACATCCTGTATTATACTCCAGAGCTGCACTCACTATTCTGCTGGTGCAGTCACTGTGTACATACATTACATTACTTATCCTGTACTGATCCTGAGTTATATCCTGTATTATACTCCAGAGCTGCACTCACTATTCTGCTAGAGCAGTCAATGTGTACATACATTACTTAAACGGGTTACAAAGAGTATTTATTGCTCTTAAGGACTCAACCAGTCCTTACAATACTCTTATGGGGTTGGGGTGGGTGAGTTATGAATGTAACTGTGTAATGTTTGATTTCTCCTGTAGTGGCGCTGCAGGAAAATTCCACACTTGGGGCCTGGCTCCTTAACAGTCCACACATTACAGCTGGTTGCTGCAGCAGGGGGCCCAATGTTCTGCTTACCATTGGGGGTTACTGTTAACAAAAGGAGATTGTTCAAAGCAGGCAACCTCGTAAACATCTTGAGTAGCACAGCACGGCTGCCTGAAGATCATGGGTTGATTCTTACCATAACATGGTGTGTGCAAAATCTGCTAAATTCTTCCTTATTAGATTGTAATCTCTGTTGGGTGGAGTAATAATAATATTCCATGTATATACATTTATATAATTCAGTAATCCCATTTTATTCTAGTACATCTGCCAGTTACATCAGCCTGACACCCAGACACTGATATGCCCAGATTTTCTGCGCAGTATGTCTCCAGTATACAGCACCGTATTGTCAGTGGTTGTAGAGAATCCCCGGCACACGGGCAGACCTGCTAACCAGGCCAATCTAGCCAAAGAGATGTGACTGTACTGCACCTGCCTGCTCTATGATAGAGAACGTCCCATTATATGTAGATAGATAGATGGATGGATTTTAGCAAAATAGATAGGTTGCTTTATAGATTGTTAAATATAAAGATGTGAGATAGATAGATAGATAGATAAATAGATAGCTATGAGATAGATAGATATGAGATAGATAGATAGATAGATAGATAGATAGATAGATAAATAGGATATATAGATAGATAGATAGCTATGAGATAGATAGATATGAGATAGATAGATAGATAGATAGATAGATAGATAGGAGATAGATAAATAGGATAGATAGATAGATAGATAGATAGGTATGAGATAGATAAATAGGATAGATAGATATGATACAGATACATAGATGATAGATATGATACAGATATAGCTAGATAGATATATAGATAGATAGATAGATAGATAGATAGATAAAAAGAGAGATATGATACAGATATAGATAGATAGATATGATACAGATACATAGATGATAGATATGATACAGACATAGATAGATAGAAAGACAGATATGATACAGATAAATACAAATAGATGACACTGTTACTGGTACCGGTGGTAATTTATCTGCGCGTTCATCCGTGTCTGTTCACAAGAAAGTAGAAGGGCACCTTTTAATCCATTACAATATAATATACCTCGGCGACAATGTGTTGCTCATTCATTTCTGTATTTATCTATCCGTCAGCTTTAAAAAAAAAAAAATTTCTTAAGCCCTTTTCTGTAGTTAAAGAAATGGAAAATGAAAAAATAAAAGAATAAAATAATGTATACAATTCATTCAAAACTGGATCTGTCCCCTTAATATTTTATCATTGTAAGACAGCAATAACATGTATAAAATATATAACATAAGCACATATATCAAAGTAATACATTTATTTCAATGATCACTTTTAGGGTGCATTAAAACTTCATAGGATATACACATACACCTGTGCATTTGTAGGTTCATAGAGCCTTTTCTAAAGCCTTGCATTTATAATATTTTTATATATTATTATTTTTTTATTTGTAGATTTATTTTTTATTATTTTGATACTTCTCTTATATATACTTATAACCTGTTATTTAGCAGTAACATATTCCACTGTGTTGTATTATACGGTGTCTGATATTTTATATATTAATCTGCATTTTTTTTTTTAATACACACAATGTTGGTTGAGCATTTCTAGTGTGAACTGAACCTTTCCCAAGCCATACATTGCATATCATTGCATATATTATATTTTGCATACTATTTATTTTTATTATTTCTATTTTAACATTTCTATTACATATGTATCTAGAAATAAACATATTTCACCCTGCTGTTTTATATGACGGCTGAGCATTTCTAGGATGAACTGAGCCTTTCCTGAGCCTTACATTGCATATCATTTCATATATTATATTTTGTATACTATTTATTTTTATTATTTATCTTTCGACATTTCTATTATATATGTATCTAGCAATAAACATATTCCACTCTGCTGTTTTATATGACGGCAGAGCATTTCTAGGATGAACTGAGCCTTTCCTGAGCCTTACATTGCATATCATTTCATATATTATATTTTTTATACTATTTATTTTCATTATTTCTATTTTGACATTTCTATTACATATGTATCTAGCAATAAACATATTCCACCCTGCTTTTTTATATGATGGCTGAGCATTTCTAGGTGAACTGAGCCTTTTCTGAGCCTTACATTTCATATTATTTATTATATTTTTTATTTTTTCTATTTTGACACTTCTATTATATATTTACTATCTATTATTTTATATGGTGTTTTAAAATTTTCTATACTGGATGAGCCTTTTCATAGCCCTGCATTGCACATTAATTATTCTATATTTATATACTACTTATTTTTTATTATTTATGCTTTGATATGTCTATTATATATTTAGTACCTGTTATTTTTATAGCACTAACATATTTCACCGTGCTGTATTATACGGTGTTCTAGCATTTTTTAACACACACAATCTTGGCCGAGCATTTCTAATTTCTAGAGCTTTTTTTTTTTTTTTTTTGAAGGTGCACCAAACCTCTCCCTCTGAGGCTCTCAAATTCTTGCAGCACTGGCTTGCTGCTATCTCTCTGTATTTGTTGTAATACCCTCCCTCCTGAATTCTTATGTTCTTCATTATTTTTGCTGTTCATTTGAAAGAAAGCCCCCTAGCAGGTGAGCAGAGGAAACAAGGCAGCATGACACAGCCTCTGTCAGTAGCCAGTCCCCCCCTGTAGCCTTCCAGCCCCCTCTATTCGCGAGCCAATAACTGCGCCAGGATCAAGCTCATCCCAGCTCGCTGTGAAGTCATAGCACAGCCCCATGTCTGTCCTGATTAGGAGATCTCCATGGACACAGTGTAAATGGGACTTACTGTCAGAGTTCACTGCAGCAGAGGGGCATCCACACTCACAGGAGGCTCTAGAGGAGGGAAAGGGGCTGGGTCTTACTAAGAGGCAAAATCTGTGTCACTTTTCGAACTTCTTTCAAGCTATTCATTAGCCCGCTTTGCAAGCTGCAGCAGCATTGTCTTCTATGGGGGACAGTCAGCATTTCTAAATAAGTGACTAAAGCTGATCTCTCCGTACACTCCGAAGAAGCTACATTGCACGTAAGTAGCTGCTCTCCTTCCCCATGTATCATTAGCTATCGAAAAGGATTTTTATTCTGCAAAAAAAAAAAAAAAATGTAAATTTATTTTTTTTCAAAAATTTTCTTGAAATTATTTTTATTTTTGATTGTAAAATTGTAAAATGCTAAGGAATATTTTAGTGCTATACCCATGAATTATGAATGTGGAATAATATTTTGAAATTTTTGTCCAAAAAATTTTGCATAGTATTTTTGATTTTTATTTTTTGGTAATTTTTATTTTTTTCTCTCTATTGTAGGTGGTAAAGAAGCCGACTTTTTTTTTTTTGCAGTCAGTCCCACACACAGATTGTTGCAGGCACACATGGACATTAGTGCTGGGAGTGCATGACTAATCTCGCCCTCCCTGGAAGGAGGCTCTGAAAGCACACTCAGTCTTCCTGTTTTCTTGGAGGGATATCTGGACTCTGGACACAGTGTGGGGCAGCCTGCATTTGGATCTGAGGGGATATATCCATATATATACATATATATAAATATATACCTTCCTAAAACAACAAGGCAGCCTCTCTTCACCACTTTCTCTTTCATTTGCCTTTGGACTGGGTAAACTTTGCAGACTTTCACATTCGCCCTCCCGGCTTGTGGTGCTGTTTCTGATTGTGGAGCTGTGGATCTCAGCTTTTGATACAGTATTATGGCCATGGTGGTTAATCCTTGGCAGGAAGACATCCCCGGGGTGGGAGCCTCTCAGGTGAGCAACCCACCTGGGCTGTGCAATCAGGACCCAGGGGGCACACCTCAAACACCAAGCACGCCTAAAGGAGTTGTCCCAGGTCAGGACCCTGTTCATTCAGGGGACAAAGGAGTTCCCAACGTGGACTGTATGGTGTGTGGGGACAAATCAAGTGGCAAGCACTATGGTCAGTTCACCTGCGAAGGGTGCAAGAGCTTCTTTAAGAGGTCAGTGAGAAGGAACCTCACCTACACTTGTAGGGGCAACAGAGACTGTCCTATAGACCAGCATCATAGGAACCAGTGCCAGTACTGTCGCTTAAAGAAGTGCCTAAAAGTTGGCATGAGGAGAGAAGGTGAGTCCTGGCATGGGCTGGGTGGGGCTGTACTGGTCTGGGGAACTTATACATTTCCTAGAAAACCTTTTCTTAGATACCCAATATTGGCTCATTCATTTTCTACCTTGAATGTTTTTGGAAAATTAATATTGCTTTTTAAAAAAAATAAAAATTCACGAGCACTAAATCCTATGACAACGGTTCTGTAGCATGAAACATGAAAGGCTGAAATAAGACAGGAGTATCTGAAAATAGGAAAAAATAAAAGCGTCTAAAAATATATACAATAAAACAAATAAATATGTAAAAAATAGATTAAAAAATCGTATATGTATTGTATTGATTCCATTCATAGGGGCAACTAATTCTACGCTTTTTCTTAAAATAATTATTGAATAAGTAATGTGTAAGACATCAGGGTGGTTTATATTCATATGTAGTAAAAAAATTAAATTAAGTTTTTGGTTAATATAGATGTAATATCTATAGATGTAAAAAAAAATGCAGAAATTGGATTTTGATATTGATTGGAAATTTGATATAAAACTTGCAGAGATGTTGACATATTGTAAATAAAATATAGTATTATTATGTAATATCTATCTATCTATCTATCTATCTATCTATCTATCTATATGTGTGTGTGTGTGTGTGTGTATATGTCGGCCTTCAGTTAAAAAATCGCTAATTTCTATTAATTGCGTCACATATTTTTATGTTTTACTAGTAAGATATATCCAGTGTCATTCACAGTCCTATAGTTATATCGACTAAGGGTATCCACAAATAAGCTTAGATAATAAGGACAGTATAATATATAAATTGTTGGGGGGGGGACAAATGAATTGGCACAAAAATTACAAAAAATTTCACAAAAAATGTAACTTTAAGTTAAGTCAGCGGACTTATAATAAGCCGTGCTCTGTTATGAATGTGGGCTGTCAGGATGTAAAGTGGTAGTTTATGTACAAAAAAAATCCCTCAAGAGAGACAACCTGGTCTAGCAGCATTCCTGTGTAGCTTATCAGAAGAAATACATGTACACAGAGATAAGCACAAATACACACTACACACACACAAAGAGTCCTACATTGCATAACATGGGCCTCATTACCATACATTTATATTTTTAGTGTCGTCCATAAATCTGCGCCATAACCAGAAGAAATGAATTGTGATTGTTGTGTCATGGAAAGCGTGTATCTGACCCATGGGAAATCTCAACTATCCCTGCCCATTTATTCTCCCTCATTATATCTCAACACAGAGATTTATCTTATAGTTGTTCTTAAGTAAATCTAGGAGTAAATATCTGTGGTTAGAGACAGAAGGATATGGCTTTTCAGTATGTTATGTTATGTGTATTGTATACTTTTATGTCACTGAGGTTGTTTTGTTTAAGGGGATGGATAGATAGATAGATAGATAGATATTAGATAGATATGAGATAGATAGATAGATAGATAGATAGATAGATAGATAGATAGTAGATAGATATGAGATAGGTAGATAGATAGATAGACAGATAGGAGATAGATAGATAGATAGATAGATAGATAGATAGATAGATATTAGATAGATAGTGGAGCATTAATATAAGTAGGTAAGATAGATCATAGGATGTGTGATAGATAAATATGACATATATAGATAGCTGATAGATATATAGATAAATATTGAATACTATATAGGTACATTTCAGCTAGATAGATATTAGATAGAAAAGAGATAGTTAGATAGATAGATAGATATGAGATAGATGCATAGATAACTATTAGAAAATCAGATATAATATAGATAAATGAATAAGTGTTAGGGAAAATAAATAGATAGAAGAAAGAAGCGAGATACATATAAGAAAGAAGTAGATAGATACAATGAATATAAGAAACATAAGAGAGGGAAAGACATGACATAAGTTGATAATTAGATGGTTAGATAGATGGACAGTCACAGATATGGGTAGATAGTAGAAAACATACATGATAGATAAATAGATTGATAGACGACATGGATAAATAGATACATATTAGAAAGGCAGCTATAACATAGATAAATATTAGGCAAATAAACAGATATGGGATAGATAAATAGATAGATAGATAGATAGAGAGATAGATAGTACAAAACATAGGTGATAGATAGATTAATAGATGACGCAGATAAATTGATTAATATTAAAAAGTCAGATATAATATAGATAAATGGATAAATATTAGGCAAATAGACATGAGATAGATAGATAGATAGATATTACAGATAGGTAGATAGATAGATAGATAGATAGATAGATATTACAGATAGATAGATAGATAGATATATGTTACAGATAGATAGATATTCCAGATAGATAGATAGATGAGAGAGGTGGATACATAGATGGATAAGATAAGTATAAATATAAGAGACATGACATAAAAGTTGATAATTAGATGGTTACATAGATAGACATGTACAGAGATAGATAGATAGATAGATAGATAGATAGATAGATAGATAGATAGATAGATAGGATTAAGGTATTATATAGATATATGAGAAAAGATGAATTGTATCACAGAAAGTAATGTAATAAGATAGTAGTGTAGTGTGGTGTGGTGTTGTATCTGTGTTCTTAATGCTACACAACATGTCTTCCAGGCTGAGACACTTGTTCTACAAATAGTTCAAAGTATATTTATCTGTATTCAGACTGACAGCTGTTGCAGCTACTGAATTTCCATCAACATGGAGTAAACCAGCATTGTGCTTCGGGAGGTGCTGGGACTTATGAATTAGTCATGTAGACATCTAATGTAACATGTGTCCCATGTGATTCTACATGAGAAGCCTGAGCATTGTCAGCAGATCTCTTATCTAGGAATCTATCTCAGTGCCTCAGGTCCACTAGGAGTCTTAGAAGATCTCCTGATATGGATCCTTGCATATGTAATTTAGCATAAATAATTATTTTTGACATTAATAATTTTCTGTATTAATTTGGTAGTGAAAACAATTCAGATATCATTTTACTTGTCCTGAGTGATATATCCTGATATAAATGATTTTACATGAGAATAACAACATATCAAAATACTATTATAAATGTGAACCAAGACAAGGCATGGCATATCGATGTAGGTCTTAAGCATTTATTTAAAAACTGTTTTGTAGAATATTTTATTTTTAGGAAAATTCTAAAATTCCCTGAGTAAATTTATAACAATATTATAGTTTAATAAATGTATTAAAATATTACATAATCTCTCATAGTAATAACAACAACAATAAAACCTTAGAAGACAGCTCATTATACTATAGAATTGATAATAAACTGTTATAAGATCAGTTTCCTTAACATTGGATTTTTTTTTATTATTTCGGTGCTTTTAGTTTTTTGCTATTTTTGTTATTATTTTTTATTTTGGCAACCTACGGAAAAATGTACACATCCCATTAGGAAATGACCATCTCCCTTTGACACTATGATTTCTAAAAAATAAAATAATGTAAAATAAAATTACTGAGAGTAGTAAAAATCTTTATTAATTAAATCTTAATAGGTCTTCTATAAGGCAAGTTTAATTTTACCCATTTCCGCTTAATTCCATGGTTGACATTTTTATACTATGTAATATAATTTTTATACCGTCCTATATGTTATCATGTAGAATGTAAAAAATGTTAAGTTGGATTTTACTCTTTATCTATAGATTAAAAGCCAAAAACTTCCTAAAAACATAAAACATTATGAGTTGATGCAATTAAAACTGGTCACGTTGAATCATTAAATATAATTTTTAGAGCTTGGATATTTTCGGACTTTATCTTTAATTGTAGGTTTTTACCCTTTTGATTTACATGTACAATATTAACAAAATTTTAAAAAATTCAAAAACATCCAAATTAGTACAATTTAGCCTCAAATCAAACATTTGACACAAGCTCTTGCTATAAAGAGTGCCTTTCTTTTACTCAGTAAGGGTTGTTGATAGAATAAAAATTCCCAGGGAAATTTGGCTTTTTGAAAGATCTCCCATTACTGCTGCCAAGACAGTATCTTAAAATCTGTTCAAAAACACAGCCATTCAAAGGCAAAGACAAAAGTGGGAGTGAGTTACTACTGAGAACTCTCTCCTGTGATCCAACACAACAGCATTGATGGTGTGTTTACAAAATTGAGATTAAGCATCTGGTAGGATCTACAAACATCCACTAAAATTTCAAGTAATTGATGTATCCTGTGTCACTCTGAGTCTTTAAGATGCAGAACCAAAAACTTCTTATCCAGCTAAAAATATTGAAAGCCCTTAGTAATGTAAAATTACAAATTAAGAATTATTCCACTTTCTGGGACTGTTTCCAAAGTTAAATTAAAAAATTTGTGAACAGGTTGGAAAAAAATCTTGTTGATTTAGCTATTTATAGTTAAAGAAATAAAAAAATTCAATTAAAAAATAGTAATAAATAGTTTTAAGAGTTTGGAATATTTAGCTGAAAATAGGTTTTATTAAAAAAAAAAAAAAAAAAAAAAGTTAATGATCCCTGTCATCTGATCCTGACTCAATCGCCTCCAATCCACAAAGGGTTAATGAACCATGTCATCCGATCCTTACTCTAAACACCTTGCACAATGTTAGAAAGGTCAGCCCTTCACAGGACACTAGCATGTTGAGAAAGTATGTTGATTGACGTGCTTAAAAAAAACAGGTATACTATTTTTTCTTTTTTTTTTTCTTTTAGACACTTTTGTCACTTTTTCCAATTAAGTTTTGTCCGTCTTGAAAGACTGGGGGTAAATTCTTTTCATCTTATAATGTCATTGAAACAACAATGTTACCAGAGGTGATAAACTCTTATTAGCTGAAAGTCTTGATTTTCTGGAGTCGAGCAATGTTTAATTTTCAAAGAAAGACAATGATCGAATGCCAAAGATCAGTCAAAGCGAATATTCTCTAAATGACAGATATAAATTACTCAACTTGAGCTGTCAAGGGACAAAAACCTTGTAAAGTGTTCTTGTAAAGGTATAGTAACTTCATTTTAGCTTAAGAAGTCTTAGAAAAATAAACTATGTCTAAAAAAAAAAAGGTACAAAAATAAATTAACTTTTTGGTTTTATTCAAATATTTTTTTAGAATTAGTTTCGGCTAACTAATAATATGACTATTTTTTTTTATTTATGTACAAAAATTTACAAATTTGATATAAAAGTTTAAAAAGAAATAATAAATAATATAAATATATATCAGTTAATATTATTACTTGTAATAACTATATATACATGGGCAGAGGTCCTTGAGCTTTCCTTGGGTGGAGTCTTTATTTTTTTTATTTTTTTTAATCTGTCCACATGCGTTACCTATGCATTGCCTTTATGCGAAAAAAAATTATTCAAAAAGTTACCAGGATCGGAATTAACTTTAGTAAATTTATTAGATTGGTCCATTGGTGCAACAACCAGTGAATTTGATATGACTTTTTTAGACTGTAAAGCAACAAGTATAAAGTACTATATAATAAAAAAAAAGTCAACTAAAAATTGAATGAATTATAGGCTTGAACTACTGAACCTACCTGAATCTAGCTTCATACCTAATATCACAGCCTTTTCCAACCCACCCTCCCATGATAACAAGAAGATTTTGGAATAAGTCAACAGAATAATGTAACGTTAGATTTTCTGTGTAGAATCCAACAATTGTAGCCAGCTTAGCTTGGCTTCTTTCTAAAGAGCTTGTCAAAATGGCACAATAGAAACTACAGTACGTATCAAAATTCCTGAGCAGCAAGAGATGAGGAAATTGCTCTAGTATAAAAACAACAGCTAGGGGATGACTTTCTCTTCCACCTATTACGTTTTTGAAGATGATGTCTCAATTTAGTTGATAATGGCTTTTAATGGTGATGATTATAATGTCACTATTAGTTATATACGGGCTAGATTTAGACTCTGACAGCTCAACACAATTTTAGCATTAAGGCCAGTCCCTATTTTCATCACAAAAATTTAATTTGATATATAATAACACAATAATATAAATAATATAATAAATACTAAAATTCAATCTAACTAAAAATGTTCCTTCCACTAGTAGTGGAGCGCACTATCTACTTTTTTTTATATCGTATATATGTATGTCCACAGATTGAGGGTAACTAATGGGCTGAACATAGAAACACAACATATCAAGTCCTTGACTATTTTGTGAATCAAACCTGTGATCCCAGGCAACGTTCTGTAATTCTAATAATTTTAGAAAATTGAGCCAAAATTGCACCGCCAAAATTAAAGTTGGATGGAACATTGCGAGACATGTTAAGCTGACCATGTACAATGAGATGTTTCACGAACATACGTATGTATCCTTCCTTACCTTTTTGCCTTTTTGATATTCTGATATAAGTGGTACAAGATGACCAACCCTAAAAAAATAGACTTTACTTCGCTGAGTGTTGTGAGTACTGCAGGTATTTTCAAAGATGGTCATCTCTTGCTACTTATCTTGGCAAATCTTGAAACAGGCAAAGGTGTGAAGATATGGTTGGTGAGACATCGACATGCTTTCTGAAACCATATTAGTGTTGGTAAATCTCATTGTTTGAACTTTTTTGTCGGTAAGAACTGCTCAATAGCTCCCAAGTCCCCACAAATGGTACCAGCCAAGAGTGTAGGGTCAGAAGATGACTATTGGAGACTCATGCTATACGAGACTTCATTTAGAACCATTTTAGGTATTACAGATGTAAAGATTACTACTGATAGCTCTCTGAAAATTTTTGTAGGGTTCTTTACCGATGAGTGTCCCAATTGCCAAAAACATCAGAGCACTTTGGGATAACTTCTGTGTCTATGGCCAGCTCAAACTTTTGAGTGCTCGATATCACCTGTCCTAAAGGACCATCTGTCTAAATAATATGGCCGGCCACATGTTGGAAAGCCATTTCCAGAGACATCTGCTAATTTCATCTGTCGAAAACGACTGTTTTTACTCTTGCCCCATTGCAATTACCTTTACTGTTTGTAGACTCTAATTTTATGAAAAAAATGTACATTGTCTACAGGCATACCAGAAACAAGACATGACTACAAAGAAAGCCTCGAGAATGCAAAACCTGCCTTCAAGTGGACTTTGTGTCAAATCACTAAGAAAAGTGGTCATTAGTTTACACAAGATTGTATGCTTGACATTTACAGGGACATTTACAGGTCATAGATGTAGGTAGATAAGTCTTCTTCTACTTTCCTTAGCTTTTACTTAGGTCAGGGTTAGACAACAATTACTGTCACATAATCTCCTCCTGACATTGTGGATCATTGGTCACCAAGTCGCGGCCAATTGGCCAAACAGTATGGCTGTGACTTCGCAGTCTCCAAAAGTTGCAGTTGACTAGGCTCACCTGCTCATGGTATTGTACCATTGGTTGGACAAAGCTCAGTCTTGCCCCCTTTCTCAAGTTTTTAGTCACCGCTTTTTTAAGGTAAGGTATATTAATACCTACTAAAAATGTAAATGAAATATAAAAGGAACAAAAATAAAAGAAAGTTACTGGGCAGTGTATATATCAACCTTTGCCCTGGGAGAGGTTAAAAAAATATATTAATCCTACATATGTGATGGGTGGATAAAAACACATGACCCTGGTGGTTATATAGAGTACTGCAAGAAGGTGCCTTCCAGAGGTATGGAGGTAGAGCTCTAACTCGAAGCTGCCAAATGCCAATCTCTTTATGTAGCTTTTTGGCCAACAGATGTTCTCAAGGAGATTCTATACACACTTGGTTTGTCCAAGTGTGCATGAGTTCTCAAAGGGAAGAGCCAAATAAGTTGCTGCCGGATAATTCTCATCTACTGAGAACAAGGAATCAGATATGTAGAAGTTCCTTGTTTCCCCCTGACATCTGTCGAACATATGTTGGCCAAATATTTCAAACACATTAGATTGTAAAATATTCCCGACAAAATCGGAAAATGCAGCCAATGTATCTCTTACATTTATGGCCACCTTAGCAGGGACTCTACTTCCAAGTATCCCTAATAATACATGTGTGTTCTCATGTGGCAAAGGGGCCTTTGTACTATTTTAGGCTCCAGGTCCTTGGAGCAACAGGCTACAACTATGATAGTGTATTGAGGGTCTCCCACTTACCATGAGAGCAGTTGGACCAATAGGTACGAGCAAGTGCTGCACAGAGTGGATATGTTCTAGTTTTTTTGCAGCAGCACAAATGCCCCCTAGAACTATTCTTTTATTAGATTATGTCTAGGTGCAGACATCTGGTGGGAACCATCTTTTATCAGATATTGGTATCTCACAGGGAAGTTGACTACTGAGCCTATAATTCTACGTGAAGTCCATTCTAACAGGTCTTACATCTGGTAAAGGGTTCAGAGGAGGTAGAACCTGATATGACCTTACCTCCATAAAACCAGGCTAATCTCACGAGAAGCCAAGTTTCCCATAACAGCTTTTGTTATACAATGCAAAAATAGAACTCATTGCTTTATAGGTCATCAATTATGGGCCGATTCTAGCCTGACGTCTTCTGGGTGTGGTGGGCCTATCCCACGGGAAACTAATACTGGTAACGTAAGACAAGGACAGACTTACATATAACGCTTTGACGGGAAAAAAAAATCCCTTTCTGCGTTTTTTTTAAAGTAAAAACATCGGAGATTTGATCATCTGCTACTAATGTTTCCGTCAGTAGTTAATTCCACCGCACCAAAGCATAGCAGATAATAGGTTAAACCATTAAACCATTTGCCAACATCTCATCAGCTCAGTGAGTGTCTAATATATTCAGGTCACCTGACCTTTGCGGAAAATTACCATTTTATATCAGAGGAAGGGCCTAATTTGCACTGAAAATAAGCTTCGAGAGAGGTACAACCTGGCTGTTATATACTGAGGGTGACACAAGTGATTATTACCGCCATTATCTGTATAATACTGACATATTAGGCTGTGTTATACAGATCATTTGGTTATTCCGATCACATAGGAGTTTACAGTCTAATTTCACGTAGAATTTTTTTTTTTTCATAGAATTTTTTTTTTTTTTATTAGCAAAAAAAAAATCACTTACAGGTAATACTAAAAATAAACTCCCATAGTTCTGAAGCCATGTGCTATTTATACCTGCAAAAATTCAGACTTATATGGAGGGAGGTGGGTCAAAAATGAAAAGCGAAGCATAAAAGCTGAGTTTTCACTTGATTATTTTTTTTTTCCACAGCAGTTTTTAGCTGTGTTTCAATACCTGTGGCCTTAGTCTTAGAGGGATTTGGTTTGTGCCAAATTGTCAAATTTTCTAGTTATTGGGTAACCATTCAAGAGTCATAGATAGGATTTTCTATACCGGGACAAAGGTATAGCAGGTTCTTTCCTCTCATCAACCCTGGTCAAAGCTTATTGGCCGCCACTTGACATCTACCACTCGGGGCATGGGCTTGGTAGTCAAGCTCTTCCCCATCTACAACCCTTGGCTATATTTACCTAAAAATAATGGCTTCTTGAAAGTTCAGGTTTTCTCCAGTTTCCTTTAGTTCTTGTTATAAAATATATAGCTGTCACTAGGGTCACATTTCCCATACATAGCGCCACTCTATTGGCTATGACTGGTATTGCAACTCACCAGAAAATAATTGAACTGCAATACCAGACATAGCCCATAGACAAGAGTGGTGCCATGGTTGGGAAAAATTGTCCGCCCCTTCTGATCTCGTAGTTTGTCACATTTTTTTGTCTCCTTTATCCTGCAGAATCCCTTTAAGACTATAGCTTCAACCACTACTGTCTATGTATTATGTAAAATAGATATTCCCTGAAATAATCTAACCATCATGAAGCTCCATACTCAGGCAATGAATGTAAAATACCAAAATATAATGGAACAGGGGCGGGACAATTGAGCAGATTGCTTATTCCATGGGTATAAAACATGGCTGATAGTACAGTACAATAGACAGGCCATGGTGGTGACTACACAACCCACATTATCTACCTAACACGAGAGAAGGGTGGGGAGGGGTTGTATAACACGAAGACAGAATAAAAATTGTGCGCTGCCTTTTCAATTGAAGAGTGAGCTGTAAACTGAATGGGTTAATTATCATTAATTTTACGGTGACCCTGGTGATTTTTCTTCAAGTCGCCTCTCCTGTTATGACATGTTGTAGAATTATGATCGATTCTCCTCTGTAATTAAATGGTGGAGCAGATGTGGCTACTGCACTTAAAACCAAGTGGCCATTATTGTAATGGTTTAACCCAGCACTATAAATGGTGCAACTTTTTTTTTTTTTTTTTTGGTTTGTGTACAAAGCAGAACAAGGATCCTTCGAAGAGGGATCAGTATGTCCCGAATATATTGGTCCATCCCAGACAGGGGATATTTAAGAGACACTTGGGTCTATATGGTCAAATCCCATAGGTTACCCCAGATAATAAGAAGACAAACACATATTGTTGTGAAGGCAGAGATGACATGGGGCTAAAAATAAAAAAGCAAGGAAGTGTGGACTAACATCTAAGTCTAGCTGACATATTAAATAAATTAAAAAAAAAAAAAAAAAAACACCCTTCAAAAACAGAATATTTTTTAGAATTGTCTCCTTTTCCAAAACATTGCATTACCACAAATGATCTTGTCTTTTTATTAACAATATTTGGTTGGTATTTTTTTACGTGTGTTATTTCTGCCATTTATTTTGCTTTGTAACATCTGGCCGATGTTTTTTTTTCTGTGTACACTTTTTGTCATTTTATTTCCATATATATAAAAAAAAAAATCACAATGACAAAAGTAAAATTAACATGTTGTGTAAACTTTATTTATTGTATCCCCAGACCGATATATAAAATAATAAAAATCTAAATATTTAACAGTGTTATGTTTTTGCTCCCATTTAGTGATTTTTTTTATTTTATCTTCAGAAAAACTATATAAAGTTGGGTTATCACGGGTTAGCTTGTGGTCTGTAGCTTCCAGTATCTACATTAAACCAGTTTTAGAGAAGAAAAAAAAAGCACAAGTTCATTAGGTATTTTTGTTTTATTCTTGACCGAAGAGAAAAAAAAATATAAACCAAATATATTACCTGATCCACAATAGTGAAAAATGGTTTGTATGAAGAGCTGCACTCATGGTGCCACATAAATAGGCAAAAAATATTAGTGCTAAATAAAGATCAATAATAAATGTTATTATTTCACGTTTTATTTTTAGCTATTTTTGATATTTTTGTACAGTTAATTTCACATTTTGCTGCCAATGTTTTTTGTTTTTTTTTGCAATTTTTGTGTGTATTTTTGCAAAATGAAATGCATCTCTAAAGTTATAAGGTATAGTTTATTTTATTGTAGAATGCTAGTATTATATATTATGAAATCATTATTTTTTTTTGTAAATGATGTGACACCCCCTAGTGGTTTTAAAGAATGCTCTGCTCTTAAAAAAAAAAAAATTACCAGTAAATATTAAAAATCCTTGTAATATTTGTGATAGTCACTAATTGTTACCCAGCTAAGAATTGACTCTAGAGGATCCAGATTTTTTTTTTCACTATTTTTAAGGGAAATTGTCCTTAATTATTTTTATTATTGGCCACCATTATTTATTATTTACACTATTATTTCTGTTTTTATCTGTGTAAAGTAGATATTGTTTCCCGTTACAGGATTATTTGGCTTTTGTAGGTCATGTGAATATTTTTCAGCTGGTATTTCAAGCCTATAGCAAGGAACTTACTTAAAACTTGAGGGTTTATGGGCTGGTTATGAATTGTGTCCTTTCTGTGCCCCAGTGGGATTTAGCTTGGGTTAACGTAAACATGGGAATTAAAGACAAAGCCACCGAAGGTTATGGATTACGGTCATGATTTTGATTCTATTTTTAGAATGGGTAACTTTTTGTTCCAGTAAGCTTCATAAGTTCATTGATCCATCTCTCAGAATCTGAATAGTGATACCAAACTTGTTTTCTCTTTGTAGCAGTCCAGCGCGGACGAATGTCTCACCCCCAGACAAGCCCTGGCCAATATGCTTTGAACAACGTTGATCCCTACAATGGTCACTCTTACTTAACGGGATTCATCTCCTTGCTCCTCCGAGCAGAACCATACCCAACTTCTCGATACGGCGCCCAGTGCCTCCAGCCCAACAACATCATGGGAATCGAGAACATCTGTGAATTGGCTGCCCGGTTGCTTTTCAGTGCCATTGAGTGGGCCAAGAACATTCCCTTCTTCCCCGACTTCCAGCTCTCAGACCAAGTCTCACTCCTTCGCATGACGTGGAGCGAGCTTTTCGTCCTCAATGCTGCTCAGTGTTCCATGCCTCTCCATGTGGCACCATTGCTGGCGGCAGCTGGCCTCCATGCCTCTCCCATGTCTGCTGACCGAGTCGTGGCTTTCATGGACCATATCAGGGTCTTTCAAGAACAGGTGGAAAAGTTGAAGGCACTTCACGTTGACTCTGCTGAGTATTCCTGCTTAAAAGCTGTTGCTTTGTTTACACCTGGTGAGTACTATTAAGTGTAGATATCCATTTCTTCTAAAAGTCATACACTGAGCAGCTGAGATCTATGTTGCTGTTTGCAAGTTCCGCATAATGGATCTTTAACTGTGTGACTAGACATCCAGTACAAGACCATAAGTAGCCTCCTCTTATCTTAACTATTAAAATATTGTCTTTGTAGGGTCAAAGACAATTTATAGACTTTTATTTAGACTCCTTAAGGCTCAGACTCTTTTGTCAATGAGGAGTCTTAGAATTCAATGTGCACAGAGCCTAACCCCAAGGGAAAAGATGTTAATACTTTAAGTACAGATATCAATGAATCAATTAATCTCTGGGGTTCCTTTATTGGTATACTGGGGGTTCTAGGTGTTTCGATCCCCATATCAAATTGATAAGCATGATAAAACCCTTTAAGGGTAAAATACTCATTTTTGTAATTTTTATTATATAACACATTATACAAAACTTAATCATTAACTTAACCCATCGATGTGATTCATTCATCCATCAAATTTTTTAATTCGTTTTTTTTTTTTCAAGACGACCTGTCACCAGGTCTGAAAAGCCCAATGACATACATCATCTGGTCGGCGCCATCTCCCTGAGCATTTTGTTGTTTTGTTTATCCAAATCCGTTCAGCCATTCCTCAGATATAAGCCCTGTTAGGGTTGATGCAAATTAGGGTCTACTAGCCAAATGGGCAGTAACACTATGGTTTTATTGTGGGTGGGGTCTCTGCATTCTATATGTCATGCAGTGTTACTGCCCACTTGACTAGTAGACCCTGATATGCATCAGCATTAAAAGGGCTTGTATCTTTGGAATGAACGGATCTGGATAAACAAAACACCAAAATGCTCAGGGTGACGGCGCTGATCAGATGACTGACCTAGTGACAAATCCTGAGAAATCATTAACCATTGACTATATCACCACATGGCTCAGAGAGGATTGGTACAATATAATAAAAGTCGGCGCAGGCCTTAGCCAATTAGCAGTCAGCTTTCATCGGACCAGTGCGACATATTGTAATCTCTGATATCAGATTGGTTGCTTGTTGTTTAAGAACATGTCTGACCTTTGCACTAGATGGGGTAACAGTAAGTCTGAACAGACCTTGATATGCCTGGGAGGCAGCATGCCGTGCATTATGGGAATCAAGTGAGCAGTTGATGACAACCATTATGGTGGAGAAGGCATCTAAGATGTTTCACCTGTTGTGACCTTTCAAACCCTAGAGCAAATATTGCACTGCATATTTATCGGCTACAGTAAATTACTCAGCGCCAGAGAGAAAGGTTGTGTCTGTGACAATACATGGCCTAGTATGTGGAATGTAGGCCCGCTACCTCGAGGGCTCTCGGGAACTCCTGTCCATGGTGTGAAGGGTCTTCTGTGTCATGTTGAAGACACCAATGTTGGTAACTGATGCTGAACCGTAGGGGCAACAATCAGTATGGATGATTTATTGTATACAGGAGGCTGCTGGCAGAGACCGGAGCCCGTCAGGTCAGATGTGTAATGTCAGAGGCACTTTAGAGACATTTCTAGTTGACCTTCAGAGCTCCGAGCCATCATAGCTGAGATACTCAGTCTTGATGGGTGTCCCTGCTAAATCAGCCGTGCCCACCTGCTACCCTTCTACAAGTGCTGGATGCTGAGATCAATGCTGGCAATTGCAGGCATAGCTCAGTCGTCCAATATTTTTGTTAACCCTTCCTCAACCCAAAAATTTTAACTTTTTTTTTTTTTTATTCACATCCTTCATATATTACTTAAGAATAGGCGTAATCTTATTTCTTCTGACCCCGCAATTCCTGAACAATCTTGGTTTTTACAGGAATTAGTGAAAATATTGTCTTACAGGAAATACCCCGTAGTTACACCCATGGATGAATCAGGATGAACTTCTCCAATGGACCTCACTTAAGATTTTGCATGAATGGTTTCCAAAAACATGGGGGTGTTTTTATATGTGTATCCCAATATACATTACAGAGATTATTGAGGTTATGAAGATGATTATGACTACTAGATAATTCCCTCTAGATATTACCCCAGGAACCAGAAAAAAAAGCTCAATTTCCCAATCCATGAGAAACACTCACGGTCAAAAACTGTCTATTTTCCGACAACCAGCTAGCCATGCACCCTAGAACTTTTTCAGATAACCGTTATACCTTCTGACCCTTATATAAACCTAGATATACACTCAGCTCGGTCGAGCATGCATAAGTTCTCAGTGGGGAAGGGCAAGTAATCTGCTGCCAGATACCTTTGGTGGTAGTTTATGCCCCATAAAGACAAAAAGATTAGACATGTTCAATTTCAATATATCCAACTCTTCTTTGCCCTTGTGTTTTTGGGAGATTCGGGACACCCCTATACGCATAACATGATCATCTGGTCCCATTGAAATTGGTGGGTTCATCTTGCATTCACCCAATGTGTATGAGCACCTTAGGGCCCCACAGTAAAGGTCACATTTTTTTGGACTACGCTAGTATACAAAGACTATATAGAGCAAATTTATGAAGTCTAGTGTTCTCAACATCGGTCTCGATATCTCCTGCTCTAGCAGAGGGTATGCCTCATTTATGACGAGCTGCACACCTCATAAATCAAGTGCACCCCTCTACTGCGTCGTGCACCTGTACTGATATCTACACCTGGCCCTGCCTTCACCATCCCCATCTAAGGAAAATATTGCCTTGTATGCCAATAAACTGGCATGTAATCTGCCTCTATGACTCTATGACAATGGATGAGCCAAATGTCCCACCAATTTATAACTACTATTAAAATATCTTTTTAGGCCATGATTTTATTATAGAACTTTTTGAAACTTTTTGAACTCGCTGTAAAAATCTATTCACATGTTCTTTGAATGGCCATTTTCAGAACAATGAGAACCTAAAGGGTTATTGATATGTTTTTTTCATTTTTATTTTTTAATGTACCTTGTGAATGACATGTCCTATTTCTGGCCGTTTTTCATGGATCTAAGGGCGTATTCACACAGCCATGCTGTTTTTCACAGACCAGCATCTGTGAAAAACGGCCGTGTCCGATTGTGCAAGTCCATGGATGGGACTTATTCACTTGGCAGTAAATAATGACCATGCAAAGGCCATTTTTGAATCTGCCGTCACTTGGCCATTATAGAACCCATGTACGTCAATGGGTCTATTCACATGGCTCTATCTTTATCTGATTTGATAGACATGGATTGAGCATGTCAGTTTTTTTTTACCGGCCATCAAAAACACGGTCATGTGAATAGACACATTAAATTCAATGTGTTCTCAAGTGACAGATGTTGCAAAAACAGGCATCACACGATTACAGTACAGGACAGTATGTCGCTGGGAGGCATCATAGATAACTATATAACTAGGAGTCCCTCTCCCGACAGCACATTGACTGAGTGTCACGACTGAAACTTGGTCGTGTGAATGCACCTAAGGCCTCTTGCGCACAACAGTGACGTTTTTGACAGATCTGACGTCCGCTTTTGACAGCTGTTTTTCATTCGTTCCATTCCGTTTTTCCATTTTTCATGGCCGAGTGTCATCTGTTTTGCATCAGTGGAAAAAAAATGGATGCATTTCATTGATCTTCCTTTTTTGGCCCAACTCACTGATCCATTGACAACAGGCATAAAACGGACATCGATCCATTTTAAATCTTTCAAAAAACGGATCCATTGATTTGTATTGGGTCTGCGTGGCTGTAAAAATAGACAAAAATAGTGCATGTCCGGTTTTTTTGACACTTCTGAAAAATGGACCATCAAAAAAAAAATAGGTGATGGTTACAGCTCCCTCCTCCCCCTTCCTGCACAATGACCTTGGCACAGAGCATGCCCACTACAACACTCTCCATAGAAGTCAATGATCGTCTCCAGATGTCCATGTGGTACTGTAAAGCAAATCTCTGAATGCTGTCAACATAGACCATACAAGATGGCCTCCTACATGTACAGAAGATAGAATAAAACAAATATAGAAGAATATAGGTGATCCACAGCCTTTAACATGAGATAAGGGTCCTCTGCTACACCCGATCAGCTGATGGGTTGGTCCTCAGGCGCTGCCCACACTGTCCCTGCTAAAAATAAGGCATTAGCAACACATAAATGACCCTGTCGTCTTCTGGACAGGGAAGGTTGATGAAGTCAGTGGTTGAACTCCTTGTAAGTGTTATCCCTCCATCAACACCAATCCTGTGGAAACTCAGATTTGCCGGCTACAGTCCTGACGTCTGTCAACACAGCCAGTTCCATGTGCGGTTTCTTAAGACCTTAATGGGGTCAGGAGTCAATTAATGAACATATGTGACGCAGGTTATCGCCCGCCTGCGTTAATAATTATGCCACCATACTATACGAGGGTGTAAGGCATTCCTTCCCACAAGAGCTGACTAATACTGTAATCTGTATCCCAAGGACATTGCTCTCTCTCTGTGCCGACTGTGTGAAGCGAGCATGCTGAACTGTAAAATACCACACAGGACATTGACTTTGGAGCACCATTGTTACTACCATTTCAGTGATATGGAAATGAGGCAGTTTAGTGTTAGTAGAATAATATGTGACTCCCCATGAGCGAATCATTAACCAGGACACATGTTGCTCACCAAAGGCAAATCTTGGACATATCAGTCAATATCTCTCGATCAATGGTTGATCCCATTTTTCTTTGATTTTTAGTTAATATGCAATGGATAGGGCCTGTCGTGACCAGGTGGTTGTGTGAAGGAACACGTCTCTCCAATAAATATGGTTAATAGAAAGGGGTCCTCTTCAGGATCCTCAGTGAGTGGTTACAAAGAGTGTCTCTTGCTCTGGAGGACCTGTTCTGTCCTGTATTACAAAGTCAACCCCTTGATTTAAATGAATATAGTGTAATGCTTATTTTCCTCTGTGGTGGCGCTGCAGGGAAATTGAGCTCATACTGGCAGCTCTCAGCACAGCTGATCACCAAATGCCCTAAAATTTATGATCAGTTTATTGTCAAGGCTCCCTGGCAACAAATAGGGGTTGATGTGTTCAGAGGCGTAACTTGAAGCTCCCCAATGCAAAATTGTAAGGGGGCCTCTACTGACCATATGCTATCTATAATACTGGTGTCTTCATTTGTTATATGAAGGCTTCTGGGGCCGCCTCAGGTTCCGAGGCCCAGTAGCAATTGTTACCTCTTCACCTCCTATAGCTACACCCCTCGATGGGTTGTTCAATGTCTAAGCAACAGCAGGAGTTGTTGGTAGAGATGAGAAAGCTGGTTTGCAATGTACCGGATTTTTCATGAATTTTCCAAAAATGTTGGGTTTGGCTGCATCCAAAATTTTTGGGGTTCATATCCAAAAATTATTATTATACACTGGGGTCTCTTCAGGCCTCAGAGTATAATAACCAGAGGCAAGGGAGGGTGCATAAAAATATAAAAACACTTATACTCACCCTTCCTGGGCTCCTCTGCAGCGTCCAGTCTTCTTTCCCAGGCATCCATGGTGTCCTCCAGGCTCTCTGCTTGATGTCATCAGCCTCAGGTTATCGGTGTGGGCTGTGATCGTGCGATCACGTGGTTAGTGTCAACATCATGATACCTTGACGATATAGCCCCAATACCTCATGATGTCAGTGTCCTCCATGTGATCTCTGAAACCCAATCATAGACCCCAGCGATGACCTGGCAATGAGGTCTGGGAGAAATTTGGAAGACACAGAGGAAGCCCAGGGAAGAAGGCCGGACACTGTTGCAGACCCACATTGTAAAGGTATTCATTGTGGGTGGTTCCCGTTCTAGACTTGACTTTGATGAGACAACCCCTTTAAATAACATTTTCCAGACCTTGGCTATTGTTTATCATAGACATCAATGTCATACCCTACAAGCCAATTACTTAAAGGGGTTGTCTGGTCACAGCAACTTACCCCCTATCTAACAGCTGCTCCTTTTAACACCCCCAGTTCTCAGTGGTCAGTGGGAGTTTCTGTGGAGGGTTCTTTACCAATCAAGTTACCCCCTTTCCTGTGGATAGGGGGTAAATTGCTGTGACCGGACAACCTCTTTAATCCACTGTTCTTCCTACGAGACCATTGATTTCATTCTGCATTTTTGTTAAAAACATGTAAGACATTGTATAGTGAAACCTCTCCAAAAGACCACCTCTTTGAGAAGACCACGCCCTTAGCAGTCAACATTTTCTGTGATAGATTCATAATTTTCCATATCAACCATCTTTTTTGAGAAGCCCATTCCTCTATAAGACCACTTTTTAATGCAATATTGGGTGGTCATCTCAAAGAGGTTTCACTCTGTATGCTTGTACCCTTAATGTAATATATGTTTTTGTATGACAGACCATTGTGTCATTAGATACTTGTTGTGGAAATCTTAATGATATTTAACTTGTGTCCTTTTATTGTATAGATGCGGTAGGATTATCCGATATTGGTCACGTGGAAAGCATTCAGGAGAAATCCCAATGTGCCCTAGAAGAGTATGTCCGGAACCAGTACCCTACCCAGCCAACCCGATTTGGTCGCCTTCTACTTCGCCTGCCATCATTGCGTATTGTCTCAGCACCAGTTATAGAGCAACTCTTCTTTGTGCGTCTAGTTGGTAAGACACCCATTGAGACTCTAATCCGAGACATGCTCCTGTCAGGGTCCAGCTTTAATTGGCCTTACATGCCTATGCAGTAAAGACTTTCTTACAAAACCCTTGAACGTCTAACGTCCAATGAACCAGTTTGCTTTCCACCGTCCACTTTGGCTAAGAATTCCAGAAGACCTTGGAGCCAAAAATTGTGTTGGGTCATCATAACTGGTAGGACTGTAGGACAAACACTGCTATTCCTGAATGAGTATGGCTTTTGTAACGAATCATAATTTCGTACTTAGTGTCAAAATTATAGGGCCCAATTGGTGGGTTTCACACACAACCAAGAATCAAGTCATGTTCTTCAAGATGATCAAAGTGTCAAATCGTGTCTGAATGGTCCTTGAGAGACTTCTTGGAAACACAATGGTTCTATTCAGGCCATGTTATTCATGGTAAATATTTGCATCCATTACTCGGCCTGGTCCAGCAAGGGTTCTGCCCAGACTTTGCACTTTTTTACAGGAGTTTGCAGAATTTTTGGAAACATTCAATGTTTGACAAGGCGGAAACTGATTCACGTATAGACTTTATTGAAATTTTAGCAAAAAGACTTGACACTTGTAAGATGGCTACGTGATATCAAATACTGGCTAGCACTGCAATCCACAACATAAAGCACTGAAGAAGCCTTGCCCACTTCATCCCCTGTAGGGGTGTTTAACAAGAGACTATTTATATAAGGAAATATGGGGACTGCCTGCTTTTTTCAATAAATTTATGTGTATATTCCCTTCATGCCCCATTTCCCCTTTGCTTTTTCCTTCTATAAGTATGTTTGTAAGATATTTTTGGTGTGTGAATTGTGGTATTTTTTTTTTTTTGTAACCTGGCGGCAAAATCTTGTTTATTTTGCTGGTTGATCTGGCTAATTATTAAATACAGTATCAGTTATTAATCTGGAGTTTTTGTGTTGTTTTTGTATTTTTTGTATTTTAGTGTACCCTCTATAGTTAAATCCTGGTATAGATAAAGAGAACCTCAAAATTTGGTAGTTGAGGGTAAAATAACTGTCTTCTCATGGGTTGGTTTAAGACAACTTTCTTCGCAAAAAATTGGGGTCCTGTTATATAATAGGATATTTTGCACCAGTCCGGGCACTTTCCCATAAAACATTTCTAGAACCATCAATTCTACTGGAATTTCAATTAGACAAAGACATGAAGTTTGGCCTCTAGCAAAATGGGACAAGAACTGCCAAAGATGGACAGGCAAGACAAGAAGGCATCTCGAAGCACTCCTCTACAACTGTAGGTTTACAAAAATTACAGGAAATTGTTCAAAAATTCCACATATTATCGATACAATTTTACAGTTCTATCTGAATCCTTTAGATGTACACATTATGCAGTTAGGGGAATCTATACAATACGTCTTGTCACTTGTGAGACATTGGTCCAGTTCTATTCTTAGTTCTTTCAAAAGTAGGTCACCATTGAAACCAGAGGTGTAATGATTTATGAAGAACTGATCATATGATATACACAGGTAATTCTAATCCAAGATCTCAAGGGAGCTGTCTACTTTGGGTAGTAGGTGCCTAGAAAAAATTCAGAACCTGTTATAGGATTTTAAGCCATATGTTTTTATGGGCGGTACAGAGGGAATAGTTTCCATCAGGCACCTATGTCAAGTTTCTTCTGAAATTGGTTATGTACACATGTACCCTCGGTTGGGCTGAGCATGTAGAGAAAGAAACAAAAGGATTAGACATGTTGAAATCTAATTGCATAATTCTTCTTCCTCCCCAACATCCTCTGTTAGGAAAAATTTGGGACACCCCATGCACATTAGATGGTTAGCCAATCCTACTGAAATGAGAATCGACTGCAGTGGTTTTTGTTGCCTTCTCAACTTGGAAGAACATAGAAAACATAGTACTTTGCATCTGAGAAGATTAAATAAATTTCAGATATTCCAGGGCTAGATAGGTGAACTTTGTGAAATTCGATTCCTGAATATTCGCAAGTTTCGTCTGCCTGTTTTTTTCCGAACTGGAAGGGCTATTATTTTAATCTGGGTACAGTTCAGATTCCAGAGTATAATAAGCGGAGTCCCATAATGAACACAGTCTCACAATGTCCAGAGCTTCCTTGGGTCTTCTGTGGTCATCTTCTGGCCTCTTATGGCCTCCTGGGTGAAATTAAGGGCCCTGGGAAACGGCTGAGACCTGTGATTGGGCCTCAGGGGGTCATCTGGGGTGTGCTGGCATCATAATATTTAACGCAAGCGAGGGAGCCCAGGAGAGGTGCGGGAGCCGAGAGTATATGGGTAAGTTCATACAGCGGGAAATGAAGAGGACTACCTATGATGGGATTCTGATGGATGGCATTGTCATTCCGTCACGGCTTTCCGCTGCTGTTTAGGCCCAGATAAATTGACCTAATCATCAGGGAGTCTCGAGCCGCGGAATCCGCGACAAGATCGAGCAGGACGCTTATTTTTTCAGCGTCCTGCTGCAATCTCTGCCTAAGCAGAATCTGCCTACAAATCCATGGCAAATTCCTCTATGTGAACTGAATCACCTAATAGTAATTCTTGGGTGGCGAATTCCAAAAGTTTAGTAAAATTTGTTACAAATCTGTCTCGTTACAAACCAGTTTGCTTATACCTTCCAAGACTTACATGTGCTATTGGGGTTCTTGTCTCAGATTCCTATGTTTCTTGAGTAGAGTCTTCCACTGAGCTAATATAATTTTGGCATTTTAAAGTGGTATTACCATCTTAGACATTTAGATCTCATTGATTCGGGTCCCATCTCTAGCACCTATCTCAAGAACCAAGCGTCTCCCTATGCCATCTTACCGCATCCTGGTCGGTATTATAGAAACAGGTGGTTTAGCTACACGTTGTCCGTAACTCTAGAAGAAGTGAATTGGAGTTACAGCTCGTAGCACTGAGAGCTTGGCTCTTACCATTACTTGCCATCAGCCTACTTCCAACTAATATCTATAGCCAGCGTAATACTATTGCATTTAAGGTAACGCTATGACACTGGGAAGACTGTCCCATGGTAGAGCTTGAACTTAAGATGATGGTCATGGTTGGCTTCCTAATTCTTGGCATGGACAGTTATCAACTGACCATAAAGATAGTAATATACTATATCCTATATGTCCATGATTATGCTCCTAATATCTATACTTAGATTCTATCCTATTTCTTGCCATTTCCAATAGATTTCTTGTCCAGACAAGATCAGCTTGATAGGAAGTAGATAATAATAATAATGAATTGATGGATAGCAATATTGGATTTATCATGTTCCCGAGGGCAGGACATTAGGAGTTAATTTATAAAGCCGCATGAAAATGTCTCTGGCATCCGCTTTCCTCTTCTATGTGTTAAAATACCTTTTAGCCAGAATTTATTGTCATAGACAGAAGGTGCATAAAATTACTTCAGTGACAGAATGGACGGAGGAAGAGGAGGAGGAGGAGGAGGGTGGAGGGGGTGTGAAAGGTCCTTATTAGTAGAATGGGCTGAGTGGAGGTCATTGGTGCAGTAACCCCATCTTTTAATTGGGGATATGCTGGAAACAGCCATGACAATGGGCGCCATATGTATACAGAGGGGTTAGCAGCAGTACGGCTGGTGTCGCTGGGTCGGCTTTAAGTGTGATCAGTGTGGGGAGGGTGGGATGCGACTCAAGGAGCCTGGGTGGACTTGTTTGGTTGCTAAGAGACGGAAGCGCTAAGTGGTCTCACTCTGGGCATGGAGATGACCTTGATGTAGTCCGCCTGTCAGGTGCAGAAAGACTCGTTTGATTCATTGACGCGCTGCCAAATGAGGTCCTATCATGTTTGGGAAAGGGTGTCTAGATGCTAAGAAAGGGGGAGGAATACAGCAGAAATTGCAGAAAAAAATGAATTAAAATTTTTTAAATTAGATATTTAAAAAAAAATAAAGAATTTATTAAATGACATTATACTACGAGAAAATATTTATGCCAGATCCTGGATGCTGCATGAGACAGAAATATGACCATAGACAGTTACACAGTCTTCAGTTTTAGGACCATGATGCACTGTAGAAAGGTATTGCAGTAACATATTTACTCCTCTAGGTGGGCGTTCCACCTCTAGCAGAGGAGCTCTGGACCCTTTCACTACTAGACTGAGTGGTTACTTCTTTAGGGACACCCATCTAGTGGCACATTCCTTTGACCTTCAGAACTGCAACAATTCATCATGGACACTCAGGTAGTAGAGGCTCCCCCCCCAAAAAAACCTTCCTCCACCAATACTGCACCTCCATAAGCCTGAACTCCAGACACCGAACAAGGAGCTGCAGACACAATCTGACCCTCACATCAGCATAGTACAACAGAAATTTGGATCCATCTGGCCAGGCCATGTTTCTTCACCCCTCAGAGAAAAAATTTTACCCTCTTGACCACTCATTTTTTTCCCTTTCTGTTCCCCTTAGACAGTGATGATGCTGGTCCAGTCATCTGTTGTTATAGTCCATTCATGCTCAGGAACGTTGAGTTGTGCATTCGTGTGATTTAGTTGGACACCTGTGTTTTATCTGGCTGCAGGTTTCTCCACCTATTCATCAGAAAGGTTCTTCATATCCTCCTCTAAACTAGAGATGGGTGAATCTCTCAGGATTTGTTTCAGGTTCAGGTGGCTCAGGTCCAAGATTTGTTTCGGGACGTACAAGTTCGGTACAAACCACACCTTAAAATGGCTTAAACATTGTGTAGAACATTCTCTGGGCTCCTAGGAACCCATCTATAAAGCATAGTGTAGAATACTCTTAGGACTCCTAAGAGCCTATCTATAAAACATAGTGTAGAATAATCTTAGGGCTCCTAGGAACCTATCTATAAAACTTAGTGTAGAATAATCTTAGGGCTCCTAGGAACCTATCTATAAAACATAGTGTAGAATACTCTCAGGGCTCCTAGGAACCTGTATATAAAGCATAGTGTAGAATACTCTTAGATCTCCTAGAAACCTATCTATAAAACATAGTGTAGAACATTTTCTGGACTCCTAGGAACCTATCTATAAAACATAGTGTAGAACACTCTTAGGGCTCCTAGGAACCTGTATATAAAACATAGTGTAGAACATTGTCTGGACTCCTAGGAACCTATCTATAAAACATAGTGTAGAATACTCTCAGGGCTCCTAGGAACCTACAGTGGGGAAAAAAAAGTATTTAGTCATCCACCAATTGTGCAAGTTCTCTCACTTAAAAAGATGAGGCCGGCCTGTAATTGTCATCATAGGTAGACCTCAACTATGAGAGACAAAATGAGAAAACAAATCCAGAAAATCACATTGTCTGATTTTTTAAGAATTTATTTGCAAATTATGGTGGAAAATAAGTATTTGGTCACCTACAAACAAGCAAGATTTCTGGCTCTCACAGACCTGTAACTTCTTCTTTAAGAGGCTCCTCTGTCCTCCACTCATTACCTGTAGTAATGGCTCCTGTTTGACATTGTTATCAGTATAAAAGACACCTGTCCACAACCTCAGTCACACTCCAAACTCCACTATGGTGAAGACCAAAGAGCTGTGGAAGGACCAGAAACAAAATTGTAGACCTGCACCAGGCTGGGAAGACTGAATCTGCAATAGGCAAGCAGCTTGGTGTGAAGAAATCAACTGTGGGAGCAATAATTAGAAAATGGAAGACATACAAGACCACTGATAATCTCCCTCCATCAGGGGCTCCACGCAAGATCTCACCCCATGGGGTCAAAATGATCACAAGAACGGTGAGTAAAAATCCCAGAACCACACAGGAGGACCTAGTGAATGACCTGCAGAAAGCTGGGACTAACGTAACAAAGGCTACCGTCAGTAACACACTACACCGCCAGGGACTCAGATCCTGCAGTGCCAGACGTGTCCCCCTGCTTAAGCCAGTACATATCCGGGTCCGTCTGAAGTTTGCAAGAGAGCATTTGGATGTTCCAGAAGAGTATTGGAAGAATGTCATATGGTCAGATGAAACCAAAGTAGAACTGTTTGGTAGAAACACAACTCGTCGTGTTTGGAGGAGAGTGAATGCTGAGTTGCATCCAAAGAACACCATACCTACTGTGAAGCATGGGGGCGGCAACATCATGCTTTGGGGCTGTTTCTCTGCAAAGGGACCAGGACGACTGACCGTGTACATGAAAGAATGAATGGGGCCATGTATCGTGAGATTTTGAGTGCAAACCTCCTTCCATCAGCAAGGGCAATGAAGATGAAACATGTCTGGGTCTTTCAGCATGACAATGATCCCAAGCACACCGCCAGGGCAACGAAGGAGCGGCTTCGTAAGAAGCATTTCAAGGTCCTGGAGTGGCCTAGCCAGTCTCCAGATCTCAACCCCATAGAAAACCTTTGGAGGGAGTTGTTAGTCCGTGTTGCCCAGCGACAGCCCCAAAACATCCCTGCTCTAGAGGAGATCTGCATGGAGGAATGGGCCAACATACCAGCAACATTGTGCGCCAACCTTGTGAAGACTTACAGAAAACGTTTGACCTCTGTCATTGCCAACAAAGGATATAAAACAAAGTATCGAGATGAACTTTTGTTATTGACCAAATACTTATTTTCCACCATAATTTGAAAATAAATTCTTTAAAAATCAGACAATGTGATTTTCTGGATTTGTTTTCTCATTTTGTCTCTCATAGTTGAGGTCTACCTATGATGTCAATTACAGGCCGGCCTCATCTTTATAAGTGGGAGAACTTGCACAATTGGTGGCTGACTAAATACTTTTTTTCCCCACTGTATCTATAAAACATAGGTTCCTAGGAGCCCTAAGACTATTCTACACTATGTTTTATATATATATAGGTTCCTAGGAGCCCTGACAGTATTCTACAGTATGCTTTATGGATAGGTTCCTAGGAGACCTAAGAGTTTCATACACTATCTATAAAACATAGTGTAGAATAATCTTAGGGCTCCTACGAACCTATCTATCCAATTTCTGGTGCTCTAAGGCAAACACTGAAGTTATATCAAAGTGAAAGAGTCATTATTAGACTCTGGGTTGTCTTCAGACCTCAGACTATAATAGGTGGAGGTCCAGGGAAGGTGTAAAAAATAAAACAAACATTCATACTCCCTTTCCTTTACCTCTTTGGGTCTCTTTGCAGCGTCCGGAGCTCTTTCTCCGCTTCCTCGATGACATCTTGCACATGGGGTCATGGCTGAGGCCTGTGATTGGACCTCAGCTGGGACATGGGCACACTGAGCGTCATGGTGCTTGGCGTGCCCATATCACCAAGGGTGGCCCAATTACAGACCTCAGCTGTAACTGTGGACACATGATGTTATCAGGACGGCCCTGAACGCCGCGAGGAAGCCCAAAAGAGGTAAAAAACAGAACAATTTACAATATTCAAGTTGAACTGCGCCTTTTCATAGATGAGTTGTTTCCATCCAGAGGATCACCTCTCTCTAAACTTTGGGTATACTTTTGCCACTACAACAGAACACAGCATAAGGTGGTGGTGTATGAAATCCATTCACAATGGCTAGGTAGAGATCCTATACTACCTATACTTTAAAATTCCATATAGTCCCTGTTTATAGTACGGCCAGTCTCCTATATGTGTGTAGGTGTCCATAGACTTCAATGCAGTCTAGAGTGAACTTTACACCAGCTGCAGCAGCAGGCGACTGGAGATTTATAATATCTCAGTGAGTTCCGATAAATGGGCTAACAATTCTCATCTGTCAGATGTCTGATTCATCACTGTTGTCTTCCCACATCTTGATCTAAGCCAAGGAGTCCACATTGACTTAAGCAGTGTGAATCAGCGGTGATTAATGGCCATGTTATAGCCGAGCCTGGCTCCATCTGTAGTCAGGGGGCAGTCACATTGTGCTGAGTTCTGTTTTTGCAGTGATAGTATATAGTATATTATGAAGTCATTTATTCAGGACAAGTATATTGATGCTTCTGGCTGAGATACAGTAGTGTAAAGGATCCAGAATGCAAGGTCCATGCTACAAGTCAGGACCATTTTAACAAGAGGGCAATGGGGGCAATTGCCTTGGGCCCACCAGGACAAGGGGCAACTCTAAGCAATGAAGAAGCTGTATCTCAGATCTATGGTATCACAGGAAGACAGTAGACCTCTTGTTTTGAGAACAATGGTTGTCTTTGTCAAGGGAAATGTGTGGTTAAACAGTTCAAGTCAAGAAGTAAATACTAGACTGGAAGTTGTGACCTAAATAGTGATGGGTAAACTGGTATTTCCACTGTTTGGTCAGTATCATGGAGGTAAATGGGTGTTGGTCAAGGCCTGTTGGAGACAGACGTGCTGCAAAGTGATCGTTTTGTGACTCTAAGAGTTACTGTCCACATAGAAGGTAATTTGGGTGAAAAGGCATAGAGGCCTCTGTAGACAATTTGGTCAAACCCACCGATTTTGACAGGACCAGCAGAGTATTGTATGTGTATGGGCACCTCTTGACTCTCCACCAAAAGTTGATGTTGGAAGAAAGAAGGATCAGGTATGTTGAATTTTAACATGCCCAAGCCTTTGCTCTCACAACACATAAGTCTCCAACAGAGATGTCTATCAGTGGCTTATGCCACACTCCCCGTTGAGAACATATACACACACAACGTATATGGGTAGTCAGGAAGAATAGCAGTGGGCTCAATGATTGTTAAATATGGGTGGCCATATGAAGAAAGAGGACTATCTGTGGATGGATTATCATTGTCATAGTGGAACCCCTTGTACAGACATATCTTCTAGTGAGTGAATGGCTTCAAAAACTCTGGAACCAACCATGTCATGATGTAAACATTGGAGTTGAAATTTTTAGGTTTGGAAAGGATTGTATGCTGGTGGTCCTGTTCTGGTGGGGTTCTGTTAGCAAGTCATACAATGACCCTATCGTCATTGCCATCACAAACCAGGTGGTTCCCTTCAGAACGGAAACCCTATTCAGGTAGATGAGTCCACCAGACCAGCTAAGCATGGATGGTCCCGATGTGCTTGTTGTAGTGCATGGCTACTAGAAGTCCTGTAGTGCACTCTTTCATGTACCCTCAAACTGGTCAACTACTACTAGAAGTAGCATAGATTGTATATGTTTGAAGAACCAGGGATAGACCATAGTTACAAGTTGTAAGTATGGGTTATTTCTAAGTATTTGTCTCACAAAGGTCTAGGATTCCGAGCCCTAAACCTTTCTATTCCTAAAACCATCTGTTAATTACAAGTGACAATGGTAACTCAGATTTAGTCAACATTGAAGATCTGGTCAGTCATGCCGAAGCCTTGCTAGGATTAAGCTGCCAGCCGAATGTTCTTCCCCTCTTTGAAGCTGATTGATACAGCTGCCTGCTAAGATTTATATGAAATTAAACTAGGTATAAATCAGACTTAAGTAATACAGAAGTCGGCCAGCCAGCTGTTCCCTTTAAAATGATAACATCCACCCGATCCATCTTCATAGGGTATTATCTCAGGTCCCATCTTAGCAGCTCTCACATCAGCCCCCAGTTCCCAAGGAGCATTACAATATTCACTGTTAAGTGACATGGGCTAGAGCGTTGGGCCCTGGAAGAGGCAGAAATGGTGATGGCCTTTTGTGGTATTAGCTATGTTAATGTGCAAGTGAAGGATTAGCGAGCGGGGGATTCTACTCCATTAGTAGATTAGTGACTCCATAATGGAGTTTATAAATTAAACGGTGTCAGTTGCTACATTAAGGGGGGAAAAATGAGAGGGGAGGGAGATTTTTCTAAAACACAGAGACACAAGGCTAAGATGGCCCAGAACAGGGTTGTTGGGTATAGTCATGAAATGGATAGAATGGTTTAATAGTTTGGGGTCTACAGTGAGGCACTTAGTTTTTAGGACAGGGAAGGTACTGGACCTGGCAAAGCTGGTCAGATGCTGCGACACTTTGCACTACAGGGGACCCACTGCTTCTCGCTCCATTACAACTTCAGAATTTACCTGGGATTAATAAAGTAGTATCTCATGTCATCTAACTTCTCATACATAGAGATGGGAAAACCTGTTTCATTTCGGGTTTGGGTGGATGGGGGTCCAAGATTTGTTTCAGGTCGAACAAGTTTGGTGCAAACCACGCCTTAAATTGGCTTAAAATATAGTGCAGAACACTCTCAGGGCTCCTAGGAACCTATCTATAAAACATACATTAGTGTAGAACACTCTTAGGGCTCTTAGGAACCTATCTATAAAACATAGTGTAGCATACGCTCAGGGCCGCTAGGAACCTATCTATAAAACATAGTGTAGAACACTCTTAGGGCTCCTAGGAACTTATCTATAAAACATAGTGTAGAACACTCTTAGAGCTCCTAGGAACCTATCTATAAAACATAGTGTAGAACACTCTTAGGGCTCCTAGGAACCTATCTATAAAACATAGTGTAGAATACTCTTAGGGCTCCTAGGAACCTATCTATAAAACATAGTGTAGAACACTCTTAGGGCTCCTAGGAACCTATCTATAGAACATAGTGTACAACACTCTTAGGTTCCTAGGACCCCAAAGAGTATTATATACTATGTTTTATAGATAGGTTCCTAGGAGCCCTAAGAGGGTTCTACACTATGTTTTATAGATGGGTTCCTAGGAGCCCTATCTATAAAACATAGTGAAGAATACTCTTAGGGCACATATACAAGGAGAGGCACATGGTGGTATTAAGCAGGGACAATTTTCCTCAAGAAAATATGGTAGTTAGGTATTCTGCATCAATAGTTGGCGAAACACCATGGATCCCACTAAGTGGCACCGCAGTGACTGTACCGCCAGTAACTTGGCCAGATTACAGTCGCTGACAGTTAAAGGTGCAGACCAGCTGGATGACTGGGTCTTTTTGGCACCAATGACAACAGCACAGAAGTACACCTGGACTCCCAGCAGGATGGGGAGAGCACGGGAAAACAGGTAGATGAACTGGGATAGCACAGGACTGCAGGTACAGAAGGGGAACTAACACAAAGAGGGGACAGAGGGTAGGCACAAATTCAAGGAGGAGTACCAACTCCTTGGAATAAAGGGGCCCACAAGCCTGCATCCCAAGGTGCCACAGAGACCTGGAGCTGGACCTGCTAATGAATCTATATTAACAGTGCATAATGCTGCCTTATGGAACTTGCATAGTCACATGAGAAATTTCCAGATCCAAGAAGATGGTGCCGTTCCAAGTTTTCTCTGTATAGAAGCTTAGTTAGTGGGGTCTCTTGAATACATTTTACTACCCATTTTTATTGACCCAAAATTTCACATCACAGCCATGGTGGTTGGCAAGGAGCCCATGACTTTACTGGTCAACGACTAGTTGCCACCAAGACCTAAACTATCATTACGCACCATAAAAAAGACTGCTCGAGTCACTTTATTCAAAAAGTTTATTTGTTTCATAAGTAGAACTTAGAATTAGTCACTGACTATGGAAGGCTGGAGATAAGGAGAGGAGGTGATGTCCCGCTGTCACCACCCCCTCTCCAAGAGTCAGCCACGCTCTAATCTTAATGGCTCAGATGTGCTAATTGTGTGAAGCCCATGCACCTGTGCTGCAGAATTCGGCTGCATGTTTTTCCTTTGGAACACTTGAGTGCGCTTCGTTCTTTACTTCCTTCCTAATTAGTATTTTTCCACCTCCACAGATCACTGTTGAATAACTTTCTGTTTGATCTCACAATTAATGAGCAGGCAGCCCGACAATTAGTCTGTGGCTACATTTGATGGAATTAATGAGAGGTCCGTGCTCTTACCAAGTAACAGATGTAGCCCAGTGCTGGTGCGCTGATCTGTAATTCTTGCAGAAATCCGTCTGCCACTAGAAGATGGCATCTGAATAAGATACAGGGGAATGCATTCTAACACCTGCCAGATCTCATCTAGGCTCCTAACCTGACGGGGTTGTCACCGCTGATTAGCCTTCAAGTGCTAATTGTCCAGCTGTGCCAGAATAATCTCCGACTGAGACGCAACCGATCCGAGGGGTCCGATGGATAATTGCCTGTAGGTGTCGGCCTTTGGTCTGGTTCTTAAGATCTACCTTGGGTGACCTTCTGGTGGACAGTAGAGTAGCAGACTCAAGCTAAAGTCTAGACTTAGTCATTTGCAGCTCTCAGACCTCGAAGACTCTAGAAAAGGTATAAAAATAGAATAATAATAAAATCATTATTAAAATGATCAAAAAAAAGTAGATGTGACTTTGGTAGAAGTTTTATGGTCTGTCTGAGGAGATTTTTTGTGTAGGGGAAGTGAAGTCACACTTCACCTAACTTAGTCTAGGTTCATACTAGTTCCGGTATCCCGACCACTACAACACCAATTACACACGGAGCCAGCGGTCCCCATTGACTATAAGGGGGTTCATCAGGTGTCCTCCGTGCAGGACTTCTTTCTCTGCTGATTTTCGACAGTCTTTGCAATGGAGACTCCAACGCAGATGTGAACCCATTCTTAGAGAAGTTGTCACATTCCAAGTAAAGATACTCAAGCAACTCAAGGCTAGTAGGCCATAAAACCATTCCAACCACTGGGTCGGGCCTTAGGACTTACACTCGGTTCACACTAGCATTGGTGTGTCCATTGTATTGGTCCATTGGGGGACCAGAACTTCCGACAAATGGACCACTAAAATGGCAGACACCCCATTGTGACTAGAATGGGGTCCATCAGCTGTCCATTCTTTTTAACTAAAAATGCAACTTTTTCGTCTGGCGACACTGCGACACAGATGTGAACCTGGTCTTAACAGTGAAAAACAGTCATGGAAAGTTTTTTTTTTATAGCTGTTTTGAAATCATTGACGTTTTTGGACTTGTTCTATATTTGTCCGTCTTGATGGAAATACGGAGCCAAGAGAAATCAATGGGTCTTTTAAAAATGGAATAGTGGGTCAAGTCAAAAAAAAAAAAAAAGACCAATAAAAATTTCTTAACAGTCCAATATAAATGGATACCAAACGGACACTTCAGTTTTTGACATTTGGATGTAAAAACTGAAAAACAGACACAGAACGGAACAGATGCAAAACGGCTGTTAAAAATGGACCGATTCGTTTATGGTATGAGCAAGGCCTTATCCTCGTGATTGTGTCCATTGTAGGCCATGAACAACGGTCTGTTTTTAACGGCCATTTTGCAGCCACTCTATGGCCGCTTGTCTGTTTTTGACAGCGGAGTGTCATCAGTTTCGTATCCATTTTTGATGGACTATTAAAAAAATGGATGAATTTAATAGCTTTTTTTTTTTTTACCTCACCCACTGCTCCATTTTTAATGGACGTCACTTGGGCGCCAATCCATTTTATCTTCCGCATATAACATCCCCATTGATTTCTATTGGTTCTGTGTGACACATATACATGTCCGTTTTTGACTGACCTAAAAAAAACGGACATGTGAAAACACTTATTCACTGTCACTGTTTTTAAAATGGCTTTTTTTCACTGTCATGTGAACAAGGCTCTAGAAAACCAAGTCTGTTTTTCCCCCATGAAACAGCACCACTCTTGTCCATGGGCCCGTTTCTGGTATTGCAACTCAGACCTGTTGACTTGAATGCTGCAATCCCAGACACAGCCCACACCCATACGTTTTTTTTTCTCATTTCGTATTAACCCCTTGAACTACTTTGAGTAGTTTACAAGCTGATCCATAAAGATAGGACTAGAGAATAGATGCTTTATATGCACAGTTCCCAACTGGCGGACTTTGATACTGATTCCGACAGCCTCTTCTACATACCAAGCACAGCGCCATACATTGTATAGTGGCTGTACTTGGTATTACAGTTTCTCCCCATTCATTTGAATGGGACTGAGCTGCAACATGGCCATGCGACCAATGGATGTGACATCACTGGCCTGATAAGAGGAAGTGGAGCTCAATATCATAGTCCTGGGTAACCTCTATATTTGACATGCTGGGAATTTCATAGGCGTTCTCCATTCACAGCTGAACATTCAGTGGAACTACAACATCCAGAATGGGATTATGACCATAAGTATAATTTGCAAAAATACTAAATAATTTTTTTTTCTGTTAGTTAATTCCCCTACTGACCATTACAGGGATGAAATGGTTAATTAGATGTGATCCGCAGCAATCTGCTCCACTGGGTGATCTCCTTAAATTCCGTTTAAGCCCTGAATGGCGAGGAATCAATACTCTATCGGCCCATTGTGTTCTCGTGTTTCTTTAAGTGTTTCCCATGTGGAGAAACTGTGCAACACCCCCGGGGGGTTAAGAGCAGGAGCTGCCGAAGATCCCTCTGATAAATCCTAATGTTTAACCCCTCTTCAGCCAGGAGGTAGTTAATGGCACATTCACTTCATAAATGGATAAAGAGATTTGCAGAATTCTCCTTAAAGGGATTACCAGAACTAATGTCAGAGACACAAACCAGTCTGTTTGGTGAGGTGTAAATGGTGAGATAATTATGGAATTATGACGCGTTTCTGTGCAGTAATGCGACAAAATCTACTGTGTAATTCGAAAAATTGGAAATTTACCAATTGGGTTAATCACTTTTCTCCATATCATGACGCAAGGTGTAATTCATGGCAATGACCTCCATACTGCATAAGTAGCAACTCCCTACTGTATTGTTAGACATGTACCCATATATAGAGAGTATATCACCAAGAACAGAGGGATACAGCCTGCTGGTGGGGACTAATCTGGTTAATAAGAAATGGAGGTGATTTTTGTACAATTCTCTAATATTCTCCTATACCTTCATCACTAGTATCTTACTCTGGGCCCTATTATTCTTTTTAAGGGGTTAACCCATGAAGTTGCAGTGTTTCTTGCATAAATAATAGCTTTTTCATCACCCGCCATGGTATTGCTGCTAATCTGTGCTGTTGGGGCAGGTTCTGGACAAAATCGATCTCCTTCCCCCTCTGGCTGCTGACAATATAGTCCCCTCTTCCCCTGCATGGCGTCTTCTCTGCTATACTGCTATGCTACTGTACAGGTTCTGCTGCTTTCCTGACAGGCAGGGAGCAAATTTAGCTCCACCCACTTCTACGTTGAGTCCGCCCATTCTCATCAATTTCTCTTTGTGCCCCCACACAGTATAATGCCCCTATAGTCACCCTAACATGATATGCCCCTACATTATGATGTTTCTCTCCAACTCCCCCACAATATAAAGTCCCTCTCCCGATTCACCAACAATTTAATGTCCCCCTCCTGTTGCCTCCAGTTTAATGTCCTCCTCCAGATACCCCCATAGATTCATGTCCCCTAAATATGCCCCTACAGATACCCCAAAAAATTGAATGTCCTCCTCCACCTGCCACCAGTTTCATGTCCCCCTCCATCTGCCCCCCACAGTTTCATGTTCCCCTCCAGTTGCCCCCACAGGATAATGTCCACCTCCAGCTACCCCCAAAGTTTAATGTCCCCCTCCATCTGCCCCAGTTTAATGTCCCACTCCAGCTGCCCCCACAATATTATGTCCCTATCCTGGTACCAACCAAACATAAAAAAACCCACTAATACTCACCTCTCCACGCTCCCCTACTGCTCTTTCTGAAGTCTCTGCTCCCGGAGCATACAGGTGTGGGATGGTGAAACAGAGAACTTATGTCTCCCTGCTTCACCATTGTATTCAACTCATCTGTTGAAGCTGAAGACATACACACGTGGACAAAATTGTTGGTACCCCTCATTTAATGAAAGAAAAACCCACAATGGTCACAGAAATAACTTGAATCTGACAAAAGTAATAATATATAAAACTACATGTTGACAAGCCACAAAGCTTCTGGGAGAATGTCCTATGGACAGATGAGACAAAAATCTAAATTTTTGGCAAGGCACGTCAGCTCTATGTTCACAGACGGAAAAATGAAGCCTATCTTGAAACTAACAGTGTCCCTACTGTGAAGCATGGAGGAGGCTCTGTTATGTTCTGGGGCTGCTTTGCTGCATCTGGCACAGGGTGTCTTGAATCTGTGCAGGGTACAATGAAATCTCAAGATTGGTCTCAGTCGCAGGTCATGGCTCTTGCAACAGGATAATGACCCAAAACACACAGCTAAAAACACCCAAGAATGGCTATGAGGAAAACATTGGACTATTCTGAAGTGGCCTTCTATGAGCCCTGACCTAAATCCTATTGAGCATCTTTGGAAGGAGCTGAAACATGCCGTCTGGAAAAGGCACCCTTCAAACCCGAGACAACTGGAGCAGTTTGCTCATGAGGAGTGGCCAAAATACCTGCTGAGAGGTGCAGAAGTCTCATTGACAGTTACAGGAATCGTTTGATTGCAGGGATTGCCTCAAAAGGTTGTGCAACAAAATATTAAGTTAAGGGAACCATCATTTCTGTCCAGGCCTGTTTCATGAGTTTTCTTTTTTAAAAATTCTGTTGAAGCATGGTTGGAAAGCAATGTCTGACTTTCATTTGTTCATTTTCATAAAATTTTTATATATTATTACTTTTGTCAGATTCAAGTTATTTATGTGATCATTGTGGGTTTGTCTTTCATTAAACGAGGGGTACCAACAATTATGTCCACATGTGTACCTTCCGCCGTCCTATATTTATTATCCCTGTACATCACTATGTGTATTATCCCAGTACTATGACATCACTGTGTATATTATCCCTGTATTGTGACATCACTGTGTTTATTATCCCTGCACTGTGACATCACTGTGTTTATTATCCCTGTACTGTGACATCACTGTGTGTATTATGCCTGTACTGTGACATCACTGTGTGTATTATCCCTGTACTGTGATATCACTGTATTTATTATCTCTGTACTATGACATCACTTTGTGTATTATCCCTGTAGTGTGGCTGTGATATGACATAGATAGATAGACAGATATGAGATAGATAGATAAACCATAGATACATAGATAGATAGATAGATAGATAGATAGATATGAGAGATATATATGAGATACATAGAGAGATATGAGATAGACAGATATGAGATAGATAGATAGATAGATAGATAGATAGATAGATAGATAGATGAATACATAGACAGTAGATACATAGATACAGTGGGGAAAAAAAGTACTTAGTCAGCCACCAATTGTGCAAGTTCTTCCACTTAAAAAGATGAGGCCGGCCTGTAATTGTCATCATAGGTAGACCTCAACTATGAGAGACAAAATGAGAAAACAAATCCAGAAAATCACATTGTCTGATTTTTTAAGAATTTATTTGCAAATTATGGTGGAAAATAAGTATTTGGTCACCTACAGACAAGCAAGATTTCTGGCTCTCACAGACCTGTAACTTCTTCTTTAAGAGGCTCCTCAGTCCTCCACTCATTACCTGTAGTAATGGCTCCTGTTTGACATTGTTATCAGTATAAAAGACCCCTGTCCACAACCTCAAACAGTCACACTCCAAACTCCACTATGGTGAAGACCAAAGAGCTGTGGAAGGACCAGAAACAAAATTGTAGACCTGCACCAGGCTGGGAAGACTGAATCTGCAATAGGCAAGCAGCTTGGTGTGAAGAAATCAACTGTGGGAGCAATAATTAGAAAATGGAAGACATACAAGACCACTGATAATCTCCCTCCATCAGGGGCTCCTCGCAAGATCTCACCCCGTGGGGTCAAAATGATCACAAGAACGATGAGCAAAAATCCCAGAACCACACGGGGGGACCTAGTGAATGACCTGCAGAAAGCTGGGACTAACGTAACAAAGGCTACCGTCAGTAACACACTACGCCGCCAGGGACTCAGATCCTGCAGTGCCAGACGTGTCCCCCTGCTTAAGTCAGTACATATCCGGGCCCGTCTGAAGTTTGCTAGAGAGCATTTGGATGTTCCAGAAGAGTATTGGGAGAATGTCATATGGTCAGATGAAACCAAAGTAGAACTGTTTGGTAGAAACACAACTCGTCGTGTTTGGAGGAGAGTGAATGCTGAGTTGCATCCAAAGAACACCATACCTACTGTGAAGCATGGGGGTGGCCACATCATGCTTTGGGGCTGTTTCTCTGCAAAGGGACCAGGACGACTGATCCGTGTACATGAAAGAATGAATGGGGCCATGTATCGTGAGATTTTGAGTGCAAACCTCCTTCCATCAGCAAGGGCATTGAAGATGAAACGTGGCTGGGTCTTTCAGCATGACAATGATCCCAAGCACACCGCCAGGGCAACGAAGGAGCGGCATCGTAAGAAGCATTTCAAGGTCCTGGAGTGGCCTAGCCAGTCTCCAGATCTCAACCCCATAGAAAACCTTTGGAGGGAGTAGAAAGTCCGTTTTGCCCAGCGACAGCCCCAAAACATCCCTGCTCTAGAGGAGATCTGCATGGAGGAATGGGCCGACATACCAGCAACAGTGTGTGCCAACCTTGTGAAGACTTACAGAAAACGTTTGACCTCTATCATTGCCAACAAAGGATATAGAACAAAGTATTGAGATGAACTTTTGTTATTCACCAAATACTTATTTTCCACCATAAATTCTTTAAAAATCAGACAATGAGATTTTCTGGATTTGTTTTCTCATTTTGTCTCTCATAGTTGAGGTCTACCTATGATGACAATTACAGGCCGACCTCATCTTTTTAAGTGGGAGAACTTGCACAATTGGTGGCGGACTAAATACTTTTTTTCCCCACTGTAGATAGATAGATAGACAGTAGATACGTAGATAGATAGATAGATAGATAGTAGATACCTAGATAGATAACTAGATAGATAGAAGATAGATAGATGGATAGATATGACATAGATATACAGATAGATAACACCATGATGCTTATTATGCTTCCTAAAGCAACAAAATTTGTACAAACTGCAAAATGACTGAAAGTATTACAAAAAGGCTTATAAATTTTCTGCACAATATTCAGACAACCTGTAACTTAGCAACAGGGACAATTAACAAAGACGACAATTTATCCGTTTGCCCCGGTATCTGCCCCCGTGACAGTATACCACTATTTAGAGAAGATGTCATTGATCAGTGACTGCTCGCAGTTTACAGTCCCGCAGTGTGAATGTCTGAGTGTCTGACTGCCCAGCGTCATCTTGACCTATTGGTATTACGTTTATTTCCCTAAAAGACGGAGCCATCCAGAGCAAGCAGCTCCCTACAAATTGTATAGTGTACCGAGACACCTATACACTGCCCCGCCATATGCTACTGACTATATACAGCGGTATAGGAAGATATCGCTCTATCACTTTCCATATGGTAAAGGAGTTTCCTCTAGAAGGATTGCTTTAAGGGGATATATTTGTTGCTTTGTGCTACAGCGAGGCACTATATGGCGGCATACACAGTGGCTTCAACAGTGGTGTACATAGAAAAAGGGACGGGCCTTTTGCTTACCTTTCATGCAGGGTGTTGAAGCCCTCTGTGTCCCTAAGGGCCCCATTGTCGTCACATCATAAGTATCCCTTGGCCTATTGCTTTATATTACTGACTCATAGGGACTCTTTGTGGCTCCTTTCAAGCTCCTTGGACACTCCTGTATTGTCCATGTGTCTTAAGGGTGGTTCAAGATGGCTGTAGCGCATTTTACCGTATGTATTACAACCCCCCACATCCACAGTTGTACAGAATCTAAGATAACCACAACCCTATGACTACATGGGATTGGATTCCACTCAAGGTCTCCATTAAAACAAAGCCTAACAAAAATCAGAAGAAGACATGTTTTCATCAGAATCTTTCAGTAGTGCAGCCTCAGGCTTTGGGCCTGTGACTTCAAGTTGTCCTATTTCAGCCAGGAATTGAGATATTAAAGAACAGTTTTCACATTTTTAATGTACAGTAAAGGGTCTTTCTTACCTTCTTACCCTTCCTTGTCTATTTAAGGTTCATACGGCAGACATGACTATCCTGACACTTCATGATATATATACATTATTTCTCTCTTCCTCTAACCATCTCTAGGTATTATATGTGAAATCTTGCCCCAGGAGAAGGAGCGGTGGCTACCCTGACCTCTTTGTGACATTCAGAACTGAAGCAGTGAGAAAGGGGAACTTTTACTAGATCGTAACATTTGTGCGTTGCTTTTCCACTGGGATCTGTAGGAGGATCTGTCAATGCTATGACCCATATAACATCCTAACAAGAAGTCCAGGCGTATCCCAGACAAAGAGAACTTGTCATCCCTGAAAAATTCCTGATTCCTGGACACGACCTCATTTAGGAAGGTGGTTGATGACTTTAGATCCATAGCATCCCCTTGTATCTGCCCACTAGAGGGCCAGAAATAGAATGACATGGCGGATTAATGTAGTTTTATACTATTTAGTCACTGACCACGATGCTGATCTTTTATTCTCTGTGATTCCAAACAAAGCTGTTCCTTCCACTTGTCCCTTTAAGCTGCTCAGCAGCATGGCCGTGAACCCTGAAAGCACTCTCTGCTCAAGCAAAGTGTACTCCCTGCACCTACCCTCCGAGCTCACCCTTAAAGGGACTGTCATGGATTTTACTATTGTTGATTTATCACTGTTGACTATTGTTTAATCTGTCCACTGCCGTCAACCAGGGATCCTAAACTTAGCCCAATTCACTAACCTAGACCACCAGGGATCCTAAAAGTAACTTGTTTATTGTCTTAGTCCAGGGCTTCTGACACTAACCCTCTCACTGCCCTAAAACATCAGGGATCCTGACATTGAATCTTCTATTGTCCTAGATCATCAGGAATCTTAAAATTAACCTCTTTCACTGCCCTAGGCTACCAGGGATTCTGACATTAACTCTCACACTGCCCTAAAACACCAGGGATCCTGACATTAGCCCCTCCCATTGCCTTATACCACAGGGATTCTGACATTAAGTCTTCTACTGCCCAAGACCATCAGGAATCTTAAAATTAACCCCTTTTACTGCCCTAGACCACCAGGGATTCTAACATTACATGTTCTACTTCTCTGGACCTCTGGGGTTTCTGACATTAACCTTGTAGCTACTTTAGACAACCAGGGACTCTAACACAAACCCCTTCAGTGCCCTAAATCCCTAGGGATTCTGACAATCACCCCCTCACTGTCTAGACTACAGGGGTTCCAACATTAAGCCTGATATTGATCTGAAACACCAGGGATCCTGACATTAACCACTTTCATTGTCCTACACCACCTGGGATTCTGACATTAAGTCTTCTACTGCCCAAGACCATCAGGAATCTTAAAATTAACCCCTTTTACTGCCCTAGACCACCAGGGATTCTGACATTAACCATCTCACTGCCCTAAAACACCAGGGACCCTCACATTAGCCCCTTTAGTTGCCCTAGATCACCAAGGATTCTGACATTAAGTCTTATGCTACCCTAAAACAGCAGGGATCCTAATTTTCACCATTTTCACTGACCTAAACCACCAGGGATACTGACATTAAGTCTTCTACTCCCCAAGACTATTAGGGACTCTGACATTAAGTCTTCTACTGCTCTAGACCACCAGGGATCCTGACACAAACTACTTTACTGCCCTAAAGGACTAGGGATTCTGACAATATCCCACTTGCTGCCCTAGACCGTCAGGGATTCTGACATTAACCCTCCTAGAACAAGGCATCTGGTCATTAACCCTTCACTGACATTAACCCTTTGCTGCCTTAGAACACCCGCGATCTGACATTAATCTTTTCATTGACATGGCCCACCAGGGATCCCAACATAAACCCTCACATCCCAAACTGCACCATTCACTGGTTTAGAAGAACCATTCATCCCTTCTATAAGAAGCCCACCTTAATATGTGCATAATACCCCCCACTACAGTGCCCATCATGTGCCAAAGGCAAACTTATCTCACCTATTCCATCAAACAAACCTACATGTCTTCTTGTCCCCTAGGTTCTTAAGATTCATAAAGATGGCATATGGACTTTGTGGAGCTATTCACTGGTCAGATGGGTCATTAGTTAGCACAGACTGGTATACTGGGCACCATACATTTTGCCCTGCCAGTTGACACAGTGGAGCCATGTAGTTTACATTGTGAGGGTAATGTTAGAAGTCTAGGTGCTGTCCTCCATACTGGGGCACTAAACAAGACAGGTGTTTAATGTACCTCCTCCCATGACCATGTAGGTACTAGATGTCGGTGCTGATTGGATGCTACATGGAGTTACGAAGGTGCCCCAAAGTGCTCATCATATAGGATTCAGCTTGGGCCCTGGTCAGATTCCATTAACCATTTATCTGCTGCAGGGACTTTGTGTCTCTGTTCATCCCACAATGGGTTAACAGCCTTCTTGCAATTAATTATTCAACAAACGAGCCTTTGTCTATGCGTCTAGAAATTACAGTCTATGATAAAAAAAAAAAAAAAAATTGCGGTGATGAGAAGACTACAAATTAGCCATGCATTTCGCTATCGGAGGCAGCATCTGATTTTTTTTTTTCAAATGCCATTCTGTCTTAGATAATTGCATAGTAAGCACCTCCATTCAATGCACAAAATGCCCACTGGAAAAAAAAATATGAGGACTTGGTAAAAATCTAATTGACAAGGAGAATAATAGGACGGCACTGGCAAGCTGTTAGGAGGGGGCTACATAATTCAGAAGAGGGGTCTGCTATATGGAGGGATAGACAATGGAACAATCAGATTGCAGATCTTCTCTTCTTTTTTTTTTTACCCAAACAAACTCTGATAAAGCAGAACTAACTATGAATAATAAGGAGGGGAGATGGCGGAGGAAGATCTGGGGGGAGGGGCTGCTTCTGAAAAATGAGACATTGGAGACATGAAGTAAATTGGATAAAATGGATGAATGTTCGTACATGGTCTTAGACTTTCGGTAACAGTTACTCCTCCTGGACACCTGATCTTGGAGGAGGTGGCGAGTTCAGACAAAATCAGCTTCATCCTATAAGTGGATGGGTATTTTGGCAGGGCCCAAGGCCAGGTGCCAATAAAGATGGATGACCATACTCATCTGTTGTACTTGCCATTCCCTTACCAGTTGTCCAGAAAAGGAGAGATCCCTCTGACCCCAGGAATAGAAGACAAATTACACATAGAGCCAGGAGCTTTGCACCAGCAGACAGAGGCGTAACTCTATGGGGGTTTTCCTGCTAATCACCCATCGATGCCCTATTCCATATTTGCCAACTCTCCCAGAATCTCCAGTAGGCTCCTAAAAATTGAGTGACATCCTGCATTCCCAGAAGAGCAGGCAAAACTCCCAGTAACGGGGAATGCTCCAGCATAAGTATTTAAGTGACTTGGGGGCATGGAAAAGGGGGCATGGCCATGCCAATAGGGGGTTTGGCTTTGGTCAAAACAAAAATTTCCGCAACAAGCTTCGTGCTGCTCTCTCTGAAGAAAGACCCAAATGTTGGCATGTTGGTCAGTATGCCCTATCCAGATCTCTCATGACTGGGAGTCTGACCACTGGAACCACCAGTGATGAAGAGAACGGGCTACCAAGTGTCCTGCATGAATGTAGTGGGTGAGGTGCATGCTTGACAATCACTCCATACACTTTTATTGAACTTTCGGAGATAGCCATCCTTAAAGTCCCACAGAAGTTAATATAGCACTGAACACAGCAAACCAACACATATCCACTATCCAAGGAACAGGGCAAAATTGTATATAGTGGTAAAACCCCATTAAAGCAAAAAAATTTGCCCCAAAGCAAAATTAGTAAAATAGTTATCCCACCACCATGTGTCATTTATAATAATGGTGTCTTCTTCTGTAGTAAAGGGGTCTTTGGACTAAACACTACCCCTTTCCCCTGTTGTTATGTATCTACTTTCAGGAAAAAAAGTAACATATCATCGGCCACTTGTTGTTGTATTTTAGTTGGTGCTTTTTGTTGGAAAACCCCTTGACCAGCACCATTTATAGGGGCACTCTCTTGGTGGCTTTGCCAATGGGGGTACTTTCTGGCTACCACTTATCATGGGGGTGTCTTGGTTAGGTAGGGAGAAGTGATCTATATTTGAGGGCACACTTGTGTAATTTTTGAAGGTTGGTGAGTTATGTGTATGGAAGGTGGATCATATTTGGTTAGCAAAATTTTTAGGGTAGTTGGTTTGTTTTGGAAATTTAAGAACCTCATAAACAGACAGTGTGCCTGTCAGTGAACTTGACAGTAGAGTGAATTACCAATTAATCTGGCTAAGTGACCTGTATTTGTGTACTTTTTGAAGGCTGGATAGTTATGTATGGATCATTTTTGGTTAGCCAAATTTCTAGGACAGTTGGATCGTGCTTGGAAATTTAGGAGCCTCAAAAGGAGATGGACACCGTAGCCGTAGTTTCATTGCGCCCAATCAATAGATGTCCATGTCATCTGGTGAAGGTTTTACTCAGGATCCTCCCAATAACAGAAGTGAAAGAAGTGAGTTGTCAATGATCTCGGTTTCCAGGTAGAGGCTTAGCTATTGCGTGGTGCAGGGGTAGCAGTTACAGCTAGACCCATGTGAAGACACTGGTGCTATCAATGGTGCATGGTCGTATGTTGGGGGATCAGGAATTTTAGGTTATGGCTCTGTATACTGCAATGTCCAGGACTCACGTCATCTTTGGACAGGAAGCAGAGTGATGTCAGACAACCTCAAAGTGAGACTTGTCTTACAACCAACACAGTCAAATGTGCTGGCAACCACATCCTTTAGGAAACCAAGACAAGTCCTCTACAGACCCAAATATGTTATCATTTAGGGGCCACATATTTTTTACTCTGGATGATATATTAGGGAATTGCTTCAATTCAGCAGCGATACTTTTGTCTGTGTGGCCATTGTCATGAACGCAGACACCAGTGTGTAGCTCAGACAATAGGAGGGTGGTGGTCAGGCCTGGGATTTCTCAGGATAGATGGCCCGGGGGCCTGGAAGAGACAAGTAGCCTCCAGATAGGAATACGAGAGGCATGGTGAGAGCCCGGACAGAAGGTGGACTCCATAACAGTGCGGAGATTACTGAGGCATGCTGTTGGATCAACAGGAGTTAAGCTTATTACTTCCCATGAGAGAATTCCTTTTATCGCTGGGGACGGCCATTGATTTTTCTCCATTTTGCAGCTGATCTCTTGCTTAGATACCTCTGTGCCTCGGAGGCTGGGGAGCTATTAATCTGTTTTGTTTTTAACTCTTCCATGTCCATGTGGCCTTCTTTTTGAAGCACAGTCTCTGCTTATTCCATCATCTTTAAAACACATCATTGAGTCCTCCACATTCGCAAATCTTAGTTCTATCTCTTTTTGGAAAAATCACGACAACCAAAATGGCCTCTAGGACAGTGACCACTACATGCCCGAGGTCTCTGGAATGGCAACTGTGCCAAGAGCTAAAACCCTCACCCATAATTCATACTCGCGAAATCTTCTGAAACGTATGGAGGCTTCGGCAAAAAAGGGGTGAATTCCCAGCACCCTGGAAGAGCGGGCGAATCTCTCCGGCCTGGCGGCATGCACATGTTATACGTGACACAAAAAAGAGGTGTGATTGGTGGCCCATTTCATGTCCACTTCACTAAAAGGAAGCATGACACCCCCAAAGGAGTGGAGCTTTAGTAAAGTAGGTGTGTCCATAAAAACATTTCAAGGGGCACTCCACCTGCCAGTACTCCCGAATCTCAGCCAACAAAATTTGGTAAGTATATTATAAATGGGCAGATATAGCGTTCATGATTCCAGGAAAGCTGGGTCATAAACCTTGTGGGTGCAGTAGTAATAGCGATTTATTTAAACCTTAAAGGGGTTGGCCTATTTTAAGGATTGCATTAGATTGCTGGGTGTCTGACTTTGCACACCCCCAACAATCTGCTGGCAGTGATTCTGTGAGTGTCGCGCCCCCTTCATTGAGTACCAAACACAGCGCCATGCTTTTAGTAGTGGACATATCTGGTATTACAGCTCACTACAATGGCGTCCCATAAAGTTAATAGAACTGAGCTGAAGTCCCAAATAACCCTTTAAGCCTCTACTCATAATTCAGACCCTATCCCCTCCAAAATACTGACTTTTCTATGAACCATACTGCTGGTAGATCTTCTTCAATACTGTCCTGGCCCCCATCCTGTTGTAGGTATGTAGGTTCATACATCTCTATATTACCAGGATATGTACGTTGATCTCTATGAACTGTATTCAAGCCTAAAAATGGGGATAGCAGTCCCTGTAAATATATGGCTCCTCTCCGTGAAAGTAAATGGGAGCAACGCACACGTAGTGGGCTACCACTGGTGCCCAACATTTTCTACCACGAGAAGATAACTGAGGAGGGTGGAACCCTACAAAGGGAAGTTATTACTGCCCCCTAGTGACCATGTTTTTTTTCAAAAAAAACAAAAAATTCAAGGGGATAAGGGGAGGGGGTGCATTTTGTTGGTTTCACCCCAACCCTATGTGTTTGTATATAGATGTAGTGGCATAACCAGCAAAGATCTGGCAAACTTTTAACTGGGGTCTTCCCCCCCAGCTCTCACACGGTATAGCACTCCCTTTACTAGCACCTACACAGTATAACATCCCATTTACAGGCATCCACAAAATATAACATCCCCTTTACAAAGCCCCTTTTACTGGCCCCCACAGAGTAAATGCCCCCTTTACTGGCCCCCCACACAGTAAGTGCCCCCAATAGTGACTTTAGGTTGCTATTTGCTGGATTACACCAGCAGGTCATGGCCTCCACTTCCCCTTCAGTCTTCAGTCCTCCAGGGGGTGCTGTCACATCAAGGCAATGTTTCCTGCTGGAGTAACCTGACCGGGGGTTCCAGCAGGTAACAGCCTATTAAAAAAAAAAAAAAACAAAGCAGGGGGCCAACCAGGCCCCTAAACTTGTGAGCCCCAAACCGGTAATTCTGCTACTGTCTATATGTAAACCATGCCCAGGGGTGTGAGAGCTGTATTAAATATAATGTACAATATATATATATATATATATATATATATATATATATATATACAGTATATATATTGTATATTCTCTTTGTGCACTGTCTCTTTAAGTCTTCCCTTCATTCCTTACAATGACTTCCTAATGCCTTCTGGCAAATCCTGGACTTTTCTTTTATCGCTCACTTAATAAGAAGAGACAATCGGTAAGGATCGATATAATATTATTTCATTAACCGGCCGTGCCAGTCAGTCAGGCTATATAAACCATTATATCCGTGTCATTAATATGCAATTGCATTCTGGCACGAGATCCGCAGCCCCATAATTCAGAGGCACTTAATAAGTAATACAGCACAGTGTGGATAAATACCGAGGACCAGACCTTAAAGGGGAAAGTGACCCACAGGTGGTGCCAAATAGTGCAGGGAGTGGTCTGTACTTCTTATAGCTATCTAAAATGTTAAAGGATATACTATCAAAGTGGGCGGTAACACTGTGGTTCCTCAGGGGCGGGGTCTCTGTGTGCTTTATGTCATGCCGTTTTCCTGCTCACTTGGCTAGTAGACCTGAATTTGTATCTAACAGGGCTTATAGCTGTGGAATGGCTGAACAGGTTTAGATAAACAAAACACCAAAATGCTTAGCGTGACAGCGCCGATCAGATGACGTACAGTATGTCAGTGGGATTTTCACACGAGTTACAGGTCCTCTTAAAGGGTCAACAATCTTTTTTGGTTAACTAATTCAACACAGCATAATAGTCCCTACAGTATGACTACAAATCCATAACTTAAAGGGGTTGTGCCGTTATGGACATTTATCCCCTATACACAGGACAGGGTATAAGGGTCCGATCGCTGGGGCCCCCAGTGATCAGGAGGACGAAGGACCGAATGTCTCTCAAAAGCCTCCTTGTGAATGGAGCACCAATGCATTTGCACTCCATTCACTTGTATGGGGCTGCCGGGCACTGGCGTAATGATCGTGGTCACAGGGGGTGCGACCGAGCCCGGAGTCGTGGGTAGTAAAGCTGTATCCCTTTCAAGTATCTGAGATGCTGCTGCAGCACCCGTAACCATCACTATCAAGTGTATGCTGTAGGAAAGGGGGTAGGGGCCCCGGACAAAAGTTTGCACCGGGGCCCACAAAACTTTAGTTACGCCACTGCTGCTAGGAAGAGAATAGAACGCCTGTCACACAAGCGCACTGGCATTCCATTCACAAGTATTCAATCTCCGGTACTTCTTTCTGCAAAATGAATCCAATTTTTGCAAACATTTTGCAAAACATTTAGGCGAAGAATCTCTTTAGTAACAACCTCTACTGTACAATGTCAGGATCTTCACCGGCCAAATAGTCTAGTTAAACTCTATCATACGTGACAAGTATCCAGCATCCATTCATCAATTCAGGTTATCCTACCTTACTTGGATGTCCTCTAGAACCCAAAGGTCTGGTGTTTATATATTACAGGCAGAGGTGTAGCTATGGAGGGTGTAGCGGTAGCAGTTGCCATTGAACCATGGACCCTGAGGTGGTCCAAAAGTTCCTCTTCCACATAAAATATACTACTATTCTAAATGGGTAGGGGCCCCATTACAGATTCAGGAGATTCAAGATATGGCTCTGATTAGAGGTGATCTGTTCTGCTGCTATTGAGCTGTAGATGGGGCTCCAGTTGGCTCCATCCATGGTCCACATAAAACACCACAAACAAGTGAGAGGTGAAGCAGCTGAGGATCTTGAGGACCTTCCATCCTCGAAGGACTGTCAAGAAGGATGGCTTGAAGGAATGAACCAGCCCCAGTAAGGGGTCCATTTTGATCTAGTTATGGACACCCTCTCCAGTACATTCTGAATTGTATAGAACAACCTAAAGCTATGTCTGGTCTACCAATTTCAAAAAGTTGCCCTGAGGCCCTGAGACAATACAATACAGAAGACTAGACTACAAGGACCAGGCTGTAGTCCATTAGCGTTAGAGACCTTGTTACATTTAGTCACCATCTTCATTATGATGCAAATCATACATCCCACCTGTCCATTTCACAGGCATGTCTGACGGGTTTCAGGAAATGTTCTCCTGGATGCTGACAAATGTCTCCGTCCTCCAGCCAAAAACCCCCTTATATCAAGCAGGCGTCACTCACACTTTCAATGAGATTCGGCCAGGAGTCCATTAGATTGTCCTGGCAGTGGATTTTATGAACTATGTTTTAAGGACGGACTTTATGACCCTTCTGCAGACATTCTGGCAGCCATTATGCAGGTGAAAGTGGTCGAGCGTCTTGACGCCCAGAAATGCAGATGTAAGGGTGTCATTATTTCTTCTCCTTCACAGACGCTGAGTGACAGTGACTGATGGCTGCCGTTATACAGCCCATCAGTTTGCTCAGCTACCTTTCCATGGACCCTGAGTGGCACATAAATCTACTTTGCTATACAGAGTTAGATTTCCTCTCTGCTTCTTTTCTATTACTGCACGGCATGTGTCAGTCTTTACTGTAGTCCTAGCATTCTATGCATGACATAACATGAGAAACTGACACAGGATACTTACTGAGAGGTTATAGCCTCAATGGTCACTGGAAAGGAACCGGTGATGTATGTGACCACTGAGGCTGCTGATTGGTCACATGGGGCACAGGGATTGCAGGGACCGAGCTACGGAGCACAAACAAACGGACTGCCGTGGCGGACAATGTAGTACCAGGGACAAGCGCTTTTTTATACATACTCCCCCAATGTCCAATTCCTGGACAATCCCTTTAAGACTAGCATTTCCCCCTGCTGGTGCAAGATAAGCCTGAATTATTAAGGGTCCGACTTCAGGGACCGCCGTACAGTTCAGGTATAACTCACCAGTTTTCTCGATCTCTGCCCACTTCTCTAAAAAGAGCCAGACAGGTCCCAAGATGGAGAAAGTAGCGAATTGCAATGGTCCAAAAACAAGCCACTTGGCCACTGGCATGCCTATTTTAGTAAATTCACCACGGGCATATAAATGGGCGTGGCTGGCACATTTTATGACCATATAAAAAGGGGGCCCCAAAAGGGACGTAGTATTGTCAGAAGAGTCGTGTCCACCCAAAAATTTGTACACTGCGTTTTGCGCACCTTTTTCCTGGAAATCTCCAATCCAGTGTTAAAAAGTATGATGTGAGATCCAGAAGATGTCAAGCTGCACATCTGTGCCAAACATCTATGTGCTTTCCTCATATTTCTGCACCGGATCGGGTAAATATTAGAGATGGCTTGGATTCCTGATTTATTTCAGGTCAAGTTCAGTATGAACTGGAAGTGAAATTATTAGAAACCCCCGAGTATAATAGGTGGAGGACCAAGGGAGGTGTAAAAAATAAAAAACATTTATACTCATCTTCCCTAACCTCTTTTGGGCCTCCTCGTAGTGTCCGTCGCTCTCCTGGTGACATCATGTGCTAATGGTCACTGCTTAGGCCTGTGATTGGGCCTCAGTAGTCACATAGGCACACCAAGTGCCATGATGTCATGAAGCTCAGCATGCCTATGTGACCACTGGTGGCCCAATCACAGGCCTCAATGGTCACCCTGGACACATGACGTCACCAGGAGAGCGCCGGACAACACAAGGACGCCCAAAAGAGGTAAGAGAAGGTTAGTATGAATGTCTTCTACTTTTTCCACCTCCCCTGGGCCTCCACCTATTATACTCAGGAGTCTGAAGAGACCCCAGTGTACAATAATTTACCGCAATGCATGTTGCAGCGGCCATTTTCGTTTATCCGAGACACATCCCAAATTGTTTAGTTTTGTTAAAAACTGAATCTGGTTCACCCATCTCTAGTGAATATGTGTCAGATTTGCATCTCTTGTGCACTTATAGAGGCCGGTACTGTTGTGGGGGCCTCCATGGCTGGCTCATTGCAATGGGGCCCACAAAATGTGTTCTCAACCCTGGTGTTCCTTTACTATAGACTCCTAATGGCTCTTACTTGCCCCTGGGCACCTGCACAGCTATGAATGAACAGAGGAGAAGAAAGATGAAGTCCGCGGGACTCCAGACAGGCTCATCCTCCCCGTGAGATGACCTCTGAAATCATCTTACACCCATTTCCATGTTAGCCAAGTTGACCAGAAAGACCCGGAGTGACGTCTCCTTTCACTCTTTACTGCTTTCCACATTGCTGCAAAAAGCCTTCACATGTGACCTAACAGGACACCCCCTTCCCCTGTCAATGAGCGCTGACAAGCAGATGACACTTGCTTTGTCCACGCCAGGCCGCCCTTCCATAAGTGTTCGCTGACCCCGTAGCTTCCTCTCCACTTTCATTGTCTTGTTCCTGTCCTAGCAGAAAAGAGGAGAGAAAAGCGAGGAGCTTAGCGCTGTCACCAGTCACACACGGCCTGCTGCACAGACAGGATTGTCTTAATGAACCCTCCATGATAGAGATAGGGAGATCATCTATCCCATAAACCTCCATGACCGGCGGAAGAAAGAGACATAAGATGGGCCAAATCTATCAAATCGGCCTAAAGCTACACATATGTGGATGTGCGCATCGTAGGGTCTGTGGGAATATGGCACATGTTATTATATATGTGTTCAGTCCGAGCCCCCCATGGACCAGTTAATTTCCTGTAGTGTGCACGGGTCACAAAATGGACAGGAATAGGACCTTTCCTGAATTTTGTCTCCGGGCTCACAACCCTCTACACGGACCCATGATAATACATGGCTGGGTGTATGGGGGGGCATAACAAATAACAAATAAAAGCTTTATAGATTTGTAAAAATGGGAGAACTCTCCATTCCGAGACAAAACTGAACAATTGGCAATTTATCTTGGACGAAAGTAAAATGTCTGCCGCGACATACATTGCGGTAAATTATTATAATAAGTGGTGGCCCAGGGGAGATTAAAATACCATAAAAAAAAATAATTAAAAAAACACCTTCCTTCACCTCTCTGGACCTTCTTGCGGCGTCTGCTGTTCTCCTGGTGATGTCATGTGCCCGGGGTCATTGCGGAGGCCTGTCACATGGGCAATCTGAGCATCATGACGTCACCGAGGAGACCGAGAGAGAGAGAGCCGAATGCTGCGAGGAGGCCAGAACGAGATGAGGGAAAGTGAGAATAAATGTTTTTTTTATTTTTTACACCTACCCTGGGCCTCCACTTATTATACCCCAAATTTTTGGGCACAGTTTTGTAAGTCATGCCTCTTCTCAAGTCGCAATATGCCCATATATGTCTAGATGGTTTCTGAAAATTCAGGACTGCCACTCCAAATGTGGGACAGTCAGCTATGCTATATCCTGCCCACATTCATTCTAGGAAATTATTAGGACCGATGCTTTACTTAATTTACAGAGGATTTTCATGCCTGCCAACTTTCAGAGGATGCAAAAAGGGACACATTCTGCCACTTTAGTATAATCTCCCCTTTGTTTTCCCCCTCAGTATAACATCCCCTTAGTGCCCCTCGCACAGTATAATTTATCCTCAGTGCCCCCACATAATTTGTCTCTTTAGTGCCCCCACAGTATATTGCCCCGTTAGTTCCTCCACACAGTATACTTCCCTTTAGTGCTCCCACACAATATTGTGCCCCATATACAGTAAAATACTTTATTAATGCCCCCACACAGCATAATGCCTTTCTTAGTGTCGCCAAACAGTATAATACCCCCTTGGTGCCCTCATACAGCATAACACTCCTTCAGTGCTTCTCACAAACTATAATATCCCCTTACTGTCACCACATAGGATAATGCCCCTTTAGTGGACCCCATACAATATAATGGCCCCTTGATGGCTCCACATAGTATAATATTCACTTAGTGCCTCCACACAGTTTAATGTCCCATTAGTGCCCCCCACATAGTATAATTTACAAGCATTGTACATATTTAGTGCCCTATATACAGTAAAATATTAAATATTAAATATTTAGTGCCCTCAGTAAAAATTGAATTTTCCCATACAGTATAATGCCCGGTTCACATCTGCGTTCGGGTTTCCATTCGGGGAGTACTTTTCTCTCTGCATGTTTTGTGCTGAAACTGAGCGTAAAACACACGGACCCCATTATAGTCTATGGGGTCCAGCGGGTTTCCTTGGGTAACCACTTTTCTATGCGTATAGGTTTCTGTTTGGGGGGTCCCCAAGCAGACTCCCTGAATGGAAACCCGAATGCAGATGTGAACCGGGCCTAATATTGTTAGTGCCCCCACAGAACATAATGCCCCTTTAGGGTCTCTAAACAGTATAAAGCTCTCTTACTACCTGCACATAGCACAATGTCCCCTAAGTGCCTTCACGTAGCATAATTCCCTCTTACTGACTCCACACACTATAATACCCCCTTAGTGTCACCACACAGTTTAATGCCCCATTAGTGGCCCTCTGAGTAGCCCCCAAACATTATAATTCCCCTTAGTGTCCCCCACATAGATGCCGTAGCAAAATGTAAAAAAAATCTCACCTCATTCCCACGGAGCTGGTCTCCTCTGCTCTGTGCATTCCCGCTGTCTGCTTTACCATGATACCCAACTCTACTCACACCCCAAGAATGTAGAAAGAGTTAAAATCAGGGAATGCCATCCCCTACATGGGATGCTGGGGCAACTCCCGAAAAGCCAGGACTGTCCGACTGAATCCAGGATGGTTGGAAGATATGGACTGTTTATTACAATTGTGGCAGATTTTCAGCTGTGTGAGCAGGACGGGTTTTCAGTCTCTAGATGTAAACAATGCATTAATGTTTCCCTTCACTGACAGCAAGCAGGGACCTTAGAAGGGTGGAAACTGACAAACAGGAGGGAATATGCTAAGACATATCCCAGTCTTAGGCTAAAGTCGTAGATTGCACCAAATTGTATTAATATGTGCACCAAAAAAAGCAAATCTATGTGTGGTACAAGAATGGGTATCTTTGTGCGCCAATCTCTGCTGTATGTTATGGAAAACCTCTCAGTGGGTGGGAGGTCTCTCCCTCTTAGCTCCACCCACAGTTGTTACTGTCACTTTTAGAAACTTCAAAAAAAAGCTAAAATTTTGCGAAAAAATATGATTTGGGTCCCAATTTTGACCTCTTTGCTAATGTTTTGTTGTAGTCTGAGCAGCCCTATGTCTGTTCAAGTGAATAGTGAAATACAGTCCTAGTCCACAGATAGAAGTGTTGCTCAGACTACCTCTTTATTTCCATGCAGTTAAGGGTTAAAGGGGTTCTCTCCTTCGGATAGTTCCAACTTTTGATAAACTGATAACAAAGTGCCCCCTGCTAGGACCCCAGCTTCAGATGTAATTTGTGGGTAAACCTGCTAGCATGTATTCAATTATTTGGCAGCGCCACCACAGGAGAGAAAATTGCAATGAATAAAAATCTGACATTTTTGGCAGAAAATATGTGAGTTTTTGCCAATTTTGACAGCGCTTTCTGGTATATAAAGTAATAAATTCCCCCAATCTTTATGATCATGCCCCACTTTGGTCAAGCCATGAGGATGGTAAACAGAGGACCCCTATAACTTAGGTGACAATAACAGGGTGTAAGAAAACTGGTTCTAAATCAGTCAACCCCTTTAACCTATATGTTTATTATTATTTTTTGTTTTGTTACTGCTTAATTCGGTAAGTTAAGCAGAAAATCCCGGGAAGTAAAAGGAATTTTCTATTAAAAAAGAAATACAACAACTACTATGACTAATGATAACAATTAGCATTATTAGAATATATATAAAAAATGTATGAATATGATAAAAAAACATATTTATATAATTTTTATTTAACAATACATACTACCACATTATTACATCTTATTACTACAGCTAATAATAATAATAATAATAATAATAATAGTATAATAAATAATAGTAATAATAAGTATAATTGGCATTATAATAATGAATTTTAAAAAATTGCATAAGTATGATTAAAAAACAAAGACACTTTTTTATTTAACATTACATACTACCACTACTACATAACCAAACTACTACTACTAATAATAATAATAATATAAATAATAATAGTAATAATAATAAATAATTTATATCATTCATATTATTCATAACAAATATATGAATATGATTTAGAAAAATCTCTTTTTATTAGTACATACTGCCACTGCCACATTACCATAATAATAATACTAATACTACTACTACTTATAATATTAATAATAATAATAATAATTATTATTATTATTATTATAAATAATATCAACATAATTTATAAAAGAAAACTACAGGAATATGATTTAGAGAAATCTAATTTAAATGTATCATTACATTCATCCACATTACTATACTATTATTATTACTACTCCTACTCCTACTACTACTAATAATAATAATAGTATAAATAATAATATTAATAATAATAATACCAATAATTAATATTATCATAATTTATTATAAAAATTCATGAATAGAAAAATCATTTTTTATCAATACTTACTACTACTACAATACCATAGAACTACTACTACTACTACTACTAATAATAATAATAATAATAATAATAATAATATAAAAATAATAATAAACAATAATTAGTATTAACATAATTGATAAAAATATGCATTACTATGACTTAGAAAAATCAGTTTACATTTATCAAGATATACCACCACTACCACATTACTATACTACCATTACTACTACTACTACTACTACTACTAATAATAATAATTATAATAAATAAACATGAATATAATTTAATAAAATCACTTTTTATTTATCATTATATACTATTGCTCCCATATTACCATACTATCACTACCACTCCTGCTAATAAAAACATAAATAAAAATAATTAGTATTATCATCATTTAACAAAAAAAAATGCTTGACTACAATTTAGAAAAATGACTTATTTATCACTACTGAATATATTCATTTATATATTCATATATATATATATATATATATATATATATATATTTTTTTTTTTTTTTAGTTAAAAATAATGCAAAAAACAAATAAGAAAAGAAAAATTGTATAGAGAAGAGGGAAATCAAAAGAAAATATGTGGTATTTTGTGCCGCCTTCTTGGCAGCTGGCATCCCATAATCCCACGTTGGCCTTCTACATGGATCTCATTTTACTAATTGGACGTATTATCTCTAACATCAGTGCAGGGTAAAGGGGCACCAAGTGACCCCCCAGTGTACCAGAGATGCAAGGAGAAGCCTAAATGGGTATTAAGAAGGAAACAGTTCGATCTACAAAATAAAGACCCCCTTTTCTAAGTCTTAAAAGGAGAGTTGGATAGTGGGCCGTGCCAACAGAACGGGGCTAAGATGCTTCAGCCTGAAAACTAGATCCCGATGGAAAGTGGGAGTAAAAGGATACTACAGCTGTACAGTACTCAGATCTATAGGGCCACTGTTTTCTGGGTGACCCTAAAGGTCAAAGGTGAAGGGTTTCCCAGGAACGTCTTTGATGGGGGACGTCTTTGATGAGAAAGGAGTCTCTGTACAGATGTCCCAAAATTAGCATGAGAATGTGGAGCACATGCTCGAAAAGTGTAGCAGAGACGGAGAGCTTTAATGGAATTTAATTAAAACTGCCACATTCTTTTACTTTCCATTTTTATCAGCCTCACACCTCGCACACACACCACTACCACCTTGTTCTCCCAGCTCCCCTCCACCAAATCTCACACCTCTCAGTAACCCTGCAAGGGAGGATGACCCGTGCCAGTTGTGCCATAGACAATTCCACAGATATGCTAGCACAGAGACACATCCCCCAACCCATACCCCAAGAAGAAATAATCGCTTTATACTTACAGCTGAGAAACAAAATATAATGTAGAAATAATGAGAGGAAATATTCACACTACTTCACATGCATATACTATGCTATCTATCTATCTATCTATCTATCTATCTATCTTCTATTTACAGTACATCATCTATCCATTTACCTATCTAACCTATCTCACATCTAAAAAACTTTTTTTCCAAATCACTGTCTATCTATCTATCTATCTATCTATCTATCTATCTATCTATCTATCTTCCTCTATTTACAGTACATCTATCTATTTATCTATCTAAATATCTATTTTATATTCACATTACTTCATCTACCTATTTACCTATGTAACATCTAATTAACTTTTTCTACATCAGTATCTATCTATCTATCTATCTATCTATCTATCTATCTATCTACATTATGCCTCTATCTTCTATCTATCTATCTATCTATCTATCTATCTATCTATCTATCTATCTATCTATCTATCTCTTTCTCCAGTTATCTTAAATCTATCTATCCAGTTGTCTAGCTTTCTCTATTATGTCTATTTTCTACCTTATATTACCTACCTATCTACTATTGTCTATTCACAGTACATCATCTATTTATCTCATATCTAATTAACATTTTCTACATATCTATCTATCTCTATCTTCTATTTACAGTACATCTATCTATAAATATTTATCTTCTATTAACATTACTTCATCTACTCATTTACCTATTTCACATCTAATTATTTTTTTGTTCTGCATCAATATCTATCTATCTATCTATCTATCTATCTCATATCTATCTATCTATCTATCTATCCATCCATCCATATCTATCTATCTATCTATCTATCTATCTATCTATCTATCTATCCATCTCATATCTATCTCATATCTATCTATCTCCTATCTATCTATCTATCTATCTATCTATCTATCTATCCATCTCATATCTATCTATCTATCTATCTATCTATCTCATATCTATCTATCTATCCTCATATCTATCTATCTATCTATCTATCTATCTATCTCATATCTATCTCCTATCTATCTATCTATCTATCTATCTATCTCCTATCTATCTACCTACCTACCTATCTCATATCTATCTATCTAATCTATCTATCATCTATCTACCTATCTCATATCTATCTATCTATCTATCTATCTTCTATTCACAATACATGAATTGAATCATCTTTTATTTTTATATATACACAGTATCTATCATCCATATACAAAAAAACATTATGTAAATGGACTAAAAATGGTGCTCTATATAGAAAGAAAGAAAGAAAAAGAAGGTCCCAATTCCAGCACACATTCTGGCACCTACACCCAAAGGCCCATTTTTTATAGTAAACCAACTGACCAATGGGATATATGAGTTACCCACCACCCCATAGGTGACCCACTTGTCTAGATCCTCTTTGCTGTCCATTCACAGAATGATGAATGTTTCCTACAGAGGTGCTACAAAAATACGAGACATAGACATTACATGAACTAGTCATAGACATTATGATTAGTTCACAGTTCTTCGAAATGTGGCAAAGGGGCCCCATGGTGAAGGTTTTTCTAAAAGAATAAACAACTTTGCCAACTTTTAAGTCTGTTTTTGTTTGTCCTCTGTCGGATGAAGCCCCATCATGATATTACAAAGGAGGGGGCCTCGGTAATCTCCAGGCTCCCTTTATCCCTATGATCATTACTGAAGATGATGTGGTCTTTGTTACAACATGGAACTCACTTGACTCCCCAATTAGCACCAATTAGATAAAGCGTTATCACAGCTTCCCATTGATCTGAATGGGGATTAGTGCTATATATGTAATGACCACACATGAGCTGTGCGGCCTGTGAATGGGTGCGATGTGGGTGTCATGGCTTATTCTCTGGAAGATCCAAATGAATAAAAATGCGGTTGGTCTGTCATTCTATGTTAGAGAGATGTTGTTGGAATAGTGCACACTATCATAACAGACTGTATGCCTTTAAAGGGAACCCATCATGTTGAAAATGTAGGCGGCAGGTTATAGAGCAGGAGCAGCTGAGCAGAAAGATGTATAGTTTTATAGGAAAAAATTCAGTATAACTTGCCATTTATCCATTTATATGTTTGCTGATTTTGGGTTTAGGAGTCCTGTGGGCGGTCCTAATCAGTAATGGCAGCCTACTCTGTATGAATCAATGACAAGTTATACAGAATCATATCCCACAAACCTATATATTGATCGACTCAGCTCTTCCTGCTCTATAACATGCTCCCCATAGACCGGACTAAATTTTTAATGTTAGGTTTCCTTTAAATTCTGGACTTGGCTGATCAATGTGAATGGAAAATTCACATATAAAGGGAGTCTGCCAACAGAACCCAACATATCAACGGAACAGATAGATCAGACAATGATTTCCCCTTCTGAGGCGCTGCCTCCATTTCCAAGATATCACTGTTTTTGTCAATAAGCAAATGTGCACTTTGAAGCAAAGAGGAAATTTCTATGGTACCTCTTTGGAGCAATAGTAATGCCCTCGTTGCTCCAGAGATCTAATTTGCATATTGACAAAAACAGAGTTATTTCAGCAACAGAGATGCTGATTCACAGGGGGAAAAACACCGTTAGATTCAGGTGATCCTAACCTATCTGCAAAACTGGGATGATATGCTGGGTTCTGGTGGAGACTCCCTTTAAGGTTAGGCATTACTAATCGAATTTTTTCCACATACAGCATTAGAGTGTGCTCACTCCTTGACATAAAGTGTTTGGATAATCTATTTTTGTTAACAAGGTTTTGAAGGTTAAACAACGGGGAATCTAGCTTCAAGGATTCCCACTGATCATCTGTGGGAGAACCTAGAAGCAATCTCCCTGCAGCTCCCCCACAGGGGAAGTTTGGTATTACAGCAATACACCAATGTGTTGGGTCCTCCAGAGTGAAAGATGTCTTTTGTAGTCATTCTCTTCCCTTGCTTATTGTTTGGGTTAGACTACCCTTTATCCAATTGAGGATCTATCAGCAACAAGTTGATTAGGAGGGACTGGGATTTCCTTTAAAGAGGAACTTTCACCATCTCCACCAATTCTTTGCATCCTCTACTAGATGCCTCTCCACTGATTTTATCTAGCACCTACCTTTCCTGAGCAATCTGTGGTGTAGTCTCAGTACCCAATATGCTAATAAGATTCTCTACTGTCAGATGGGCTGTCCTGACCACGTAGAACCACCCACCTGACAGTAGAGTCTATTTAGTATATCGGGTGGTGAAAGTAACAGCGCCGATTCTTCATGATCAGTAGGGGATAGAGAAAAAATTCCAAGTCCACTGGAATCAGTGGAGCAGAGCCCATTAAAGAAGACAAATAGCTGGAGCTAAGTCCTCTTTAACCATCTACTGTAAAAATGGCTCTTTAAAAAGTACATTACCTACCAGTGCAAAATTGTCTCACATGATGGACCGTATAGTATTGGTCATGTTGCTTATGTTCCAATTCACAATTTCCATTTCAACACAGAGAGAAGTTAATGATTGTCTATAATGGACCGTCTTACCAAAAAATTACACCTGCCAGTCTACACAAACATTGATGTTGGTAAATGAGGACCTCTCTTGGATGGCCATCCGTCTCCAGCGGTGGAGAGAGAAACTAAAGACAATTTGTTATTTAGGATTAGCTAGGCACCAGGTTTGCCATAACCACTGGTGGACACATAAAACTAAATTGAACAAAAGAGATAACCCAAAGCCTTCAAAAATTCTGGAACGATGGAACAATGACTACTGTGACAACTCATCCACAGAGATGTAATACCATCCTCCAAACCATGGTAATTTACTGGCAATATTTTTTTATATTGGGGCAAATGCCCTTTGGTCCCATATTTTTTCATAGTAGCTAATACATTCCAAATTATATAATGATAACTGAACACAACTACAAAAAATATGGTGGAGCCAGCAGTGATCTGAGTGTTTTTTTGTTTTGTAGGCCATTTATGGATAAATTCCTTAAAACCAAACCACACTTCACAAACCGTGGGACTCTCTGGGCTGAGTGTTTTGTATTTCTATGTCCCTACGAGTGAAACAAAAGCTCAGCTAGCTTCATACTGGCTGCGTCCATGCATGGATAATGCTTATTAGGGCCTATAGAGATATTGACCCAGGTAGCTTCTGAGATCCCACCATAGAAAATGCCAGTTTATGGCTTGTAGTGGACATGTTGCAGTTTATCCGAAACCTTCTTCCACACAAATCAATGTGACAACTCACGCCCAGGCTGGCCCATCTGTAAGCACAAAATTCCCAGGATAAGAAGATGGGAGCGTCTTCCATACTCTTTCCCATCCTTACAAGGAGCCAGCTCAATGAAGACAGTAGTCTTTCTCTGGACACAATTGAGGTAATAACCCCCATTCAACAAATGGCTTGCAAAGTGGTTATTGTGGGTCATTAGCGGGCACCCATTGTGTGACCTCCTCCTGTTTAATGTTTTGTTAACCATAAACGTGAGCTAACACTTCTGTGTGTACAGTGGCCTAATTACCCAGAGAGCTCCAGACCCGATATATTGACATAGCAATATAGAGCTGACCCACCATATAGGCCCACAATTCCCACCTAATGGTCAGTGGGTTTAAGGCAGTCGGTCAACCATGTGTTTCCAAATTTCATTGGGTACCCAGGGCCTGGGAATCTAGGCAAATTTCATCCCATGAGACTGCACTCATATTCACAGACTAGGTAATAGATTTTTCCCAAATAACAATATTGATTTTTTTTTTTCCCCTAAAACAATTATATTATAATTTTTGAGGATTTTTTTTTTATTTTTATTTTAATTAAATCAATAATACAATGTATCCAGGACCCCTGCCACAGATGTGATCAGGGCCTTAGCTAAAATCCAAATGCCCAATTGTTATGACTCCCTACATCTGCCATGGAGGGAGAGTCAAGAGACCCCCCCATACACATTAGATGGTTGTCCAAATCTGTCAAAATTGGCAGATGATGTGTATGGCCAGTTTATGTTAGTTTAACAAAATCATAATAATTAAAAACCAAAAATAATTCAAAAAAAGACAAATTATAAAATAACTATTAAAGCTAAGTATAAATCTGTTTTAATCATATTAATATTTAAAAAAAAAAATCTTGTAGAATTAATTAATTTAAAAATAACACTAAAATGGCAACAACAATTCTAGCTAACAATAAAATATGAAAAGCTAAATTAGATAATGAATCCTATTAAAGCTAAAACTGTTTTTCATCATAATAATATTTTTTCAAAAAATCTTGCAAAATTAAATAAATGAAATAAATTAAATTAATTTAAAAATAATGATAAAATGGAAACAAAAATTCTAGCTAACAGTAAAATAAAAAAAACTAAATTAAAAAAATAGATTATTAAACATAAAATATTAATATATATGAAGTATATATCAAAGCTATTATATACAAAAATTTTACATAATAATTTTTACTTTGTATTGACCATCGTCTTGGATCGACATTGTCATGTTGGCTGTCAATCAATCAAGTCATAGGCTTGGTCTTGGGTTGTGAAACATGCGTCCCATCATACTGTTACGAATATTTTCCCGGCACGGAATTCTCTTTGAAGGAAGACAATATGGCGAGAGACTTTGCATCTCAAATATAATAGCCCACCCAATAAGTGTGAAGAATTTAACCCTCTGTCTTTGAACTAGAAGACTCTTTGCTTTGAGAGCCTGTGCCAAGCTTGTAATTTTCAGCTCCATTGGACAAAGCGTTACTGTTCCTATAAAGAATAATGCAAAAGAAAAAAAAAATCAAAGAATTCAAAAATATTAATATTTTGTGGTTTACGGCCAAATTTTTGAATATTCCATCTGTTGGTAAATTGTCGGGAACAACAATCGGGCCTTTATATGGCGCCGTGTTTCTGCTGGGAATACGTCCCTGTTTTCTTCAATGTAGGACTCTCTCCGGGCTAACCGGCATTCTGTGTGGACTCTATCGGAAACGCTTTCACCGCGCTAATTACCATACTGTAAGCTCGCTAGGTGATAGGGATCTTCATAAATTTTGCAGTTGTCATAACATCTCCAAGCACTTAAGCGTGTAATCTTGTTAATGAGGGTCAAGGACATTTTCTAATATAGTCCCGGAATTCGCCTCTCGCTGTTAACCCTTGAAGTCGGCTCTATTTTTTTGGGTGACTACTTAGTAACAGGTGATTAGACGCTATCAATTATTCATGCTCGTAAGGGATTTATGGTAAAATGGAATATTACGGAAAAAATATTGACTTGTTTTTGAATCTTCACAGACAAAAAAAAAAAAAAAAAATCTAACTTTTTTGAAAATATTATTAACCTGAATATTTTATTTTTTAAACAGAATTTATAGCCTAAAATATATATACGTTGGGTTAAAATTTATTTAAAGGCATTAATAAAATTATATTAAACATAATTAATGTATTTTCTTTCAGAAATATTGTAAAAATACAAATTTACAAAAACTTTTTAATTTTAAGGAAATATACCTATTCCAAATTCACATATGTTATAGCGTTCATGTCCAAATTTATACATTCTCAATGATCTGATCAGCCAGGTGCCATAAGGAAAGTGAAGGACTGTATGTGAATTATATATTCGGTTTGTCTGATGTCAAATCAGCGGGGATCAATGCGATACCTGATTACCATATTGCCGGAATTATAGGTGGTGACATCCAGCAGAAAGAAAATGCAGAGGTTTAATTCACATTTACAATACTCCCCTATCAGTCATATCATTCAAAAATTATTTTCCTGATATATCTTAATAGAAGTTAGAGCTCTGTTTCTTTTTTAATACAGGGCACCAAATTCTCTGCAAGGACATAGAGTTCAAGTATAATATTCTGGTGACCACTAGGTGGAGTTTAGCAGCTTACTACATACTGTTTCAGTCCTCAGTTCTATATAGGCAGTACGTTACAAAGCTCCCTCTAGTGGTAGCTGCAGACAGTCAGAATTTTCTACTTGGACCGGCTCCTCCTTGCGGCTGGCTCCATACCCTGATGTGCATTTGTGAGCTTACTAGTAGCCTGACGCTAAATCCAAATCCCCATATGGGGGTTAAAGGATAGTCATAGGAACCGGAGGGAACAATGGGCTGAGAGTGTGGGTAGCTAACAGTCCGCTCCTGTTAACCTCTTGCTGACTGCCTGTTGCAAAATTAGCTACACAGAATCGTGCAACTGGTGGAGTGGGGAGTCAGCTGTCAGTGACAGCCGGACTCACCAGAGAGAAGGTAGGGATGGTTTATTACTGCCCCTGTCTTCCCAATCGCAGTATACACAGTGCTCAATGAGCCAGAGGCGTATACAGTATATAAAGTCGGAGGCATAACTTGAAGCTCCTGGGCTCCAATGCAAAATCTGTAATGGGGCCCCCACTTACCATGTGTATCTATAATACTGATATCTTCTTATGTTGCAGAATAGCCTTTGGGCTCCCTCAGGCTCCTGCGCCCTGTTAGGATTGCTACCTCTGCATCAGTACTGTTTTAACACATTGGTGGGCCCAGTGCAAAGGTTTCATAAATGGACAACCATCACCACCACTTAGACGTATCTCCCAACTTTCACAGGACGCAAAGAAGGATTAGGGTAAATTATTTTGTATTTAACTGTGCCCCTAACCCCACCTATGCCCCCTTTGACCCCAGACATTCCTATCATGTCCCTTTGTGCCATAACACAGTAATAGTGCCCTTCAATTTATTGCATACAGTGATGATACCTCCGCAACACAGTATACTGTCCCCTGATAGCTCTGTGCTTCACCAATGCATTCAACTGAGGACGAAGATAGAGTTAAAATTGGAACCCGGGGGGCCCTGCTGCCATAGGGCCCGGTGCTATGGAAGTGGTCGTCATGTGACCTTTCTATGGCGTGGTGGATAAAATGAGCAGATGCTGCTGGGCACTAGTAGACCCAGATCAGCTCTGTAAGCAGGGGGAATTACTCCTGGAACTGGGGATAATGTATCAGCAAAAATCAGCAAAAAAAATACTGTTAAAATGCTCCCTAAAGGTCTATAATGACCTAAAAAAATATTACATAAAAATAAAGCCCTTTATATCATTGAAATATTATTTAAATAACCCGAATGAAAAAATGCTGTAGCCTTCAAAAAGGGCACGTACCAAAAAAACTCAAGAATGTGTCCGTTCCTAATCCAAGGAAAATGGTTCAGTCATGAAGTGGTTAACTTTACTGTGTTATCATCTTTTGTCCATTTAGACTAACTGCAGTGGTGCACATAGACACCTGTTTACTGTACATTGAGATGTCCACATGGAGGTGTCTCCTGTCATGTGACCCCCCCCCCCCATATTGCTCTGTAGTCTCTGTTGTCCTGCTTTACTATATATATACAGTGCCTTGTGAAAGTATTCGGCCCCCTTGAACTTTTCAACCTTTTCCCACATTTCAGGCTTCAAACATAAGGATATAAAATTTTAATTTTTTGGTGAAGAATCAACAAGTGGGACACAATCGTGAAGTGGAACGAAAGTAATTGGTTATTTTAAACTTTTGTAAAAAATTCAAAACTGAAAAGTTGGGCGTGCAATATTATTCAGCCCCTTTACTTTCAGTGCAGCAAACTCACTCCAGAAGTTCAGTGAGGATCTCTGAATGATCCAATGTTGTCCTAAATGACTGATGATAAATATAATCCACCTGTGTGTAATCAAGTCTCCGTATAAATGCACCTGCTCTGTGATAGTCTCAGGGTTCTGTTTAAAGCGCAGAGAGCATCATGAAGACCAAGGAACACACGAGGCAGGTCCGTGATACTGTTGTGGAGAAGTTTAAAGCCGGATTTGGATACAAAAAGATTTCCCAAACTTTAAACATCTCAAGGAGCACTGTGCAAGCGATCATATTGAAATGGAAGGAGTATCAGACCATTGCAAATCTACCAAGACCCGGCCGTCCCTCTAAACTTTCATCTCAAACAAGGAGAAGACTGATCAGAGATGCAGCCAAGAGGCCCATGATCACTCTGGATGAACTGCAGAGATCTACAGCTGAGGTGGGAGAGTCTGTCCATAGGACAACAATCAGTCGTACACTGCACAAATCTGGCCTTTATGGAAGAGTGGCAAGAAGAAAGCCATTTCTCAAAGATATCCATAAAAAGTCTCGTTTAAAGTTAGCCACAAGTCACCTGGCAGACACCAAACATGTGGAAGAAGGTGCTCTGGTCAGATGAAACCAAAATCCAACTTTTTGGCCACAATGCAAAACGATATGTTTGGCGTAAAAGCAACACAGCTCATCACCCTGAACACACCATCCCTGTGAACCGAGAGCAAGGCAGGTGGTTTGGACTCCGCAACCAGAAATGAACGCACACGCGGTAGTTCAAGAAAAAAAAAATATATTTACTATAAGTTAATAAAGGCTAGTTAAAGGTAAAATGACAGGGCTAAAGACAAGCAAAATATACAATATAGCATGAACAATTTCAAGGCAAATTCTGCAATGGTTTCTACTTTTACTCTGTCCACTTCTGCAGTATGGACACTGAATGAACAATATACTCAAAACTATCCCTAACTGACCCTGACTTCACATTTGGGTGCACCCCCTTTTCCCCAGTGGTCCAGGTGGACCGCTTACAGTCTGTAGAAGCGCGCGGTGGGGCCCAAAGTCGGTCCTTTCTTTTATAGTGAAGCGTCCTCTCCTCACGGTTATCAGGATCTTGGGAGAAATGAAGTCCTCTTTAACAGACAGGGAAACCAACTGAATGCAATGTAATCCAACAGCAGATTCCACTCAGCACACTGACAGTCCTGCCGAATCCATACACTGAGCTGGGATGTAAAGCGGGATTTAGCAGGTGCCGTCCAGTACATCAACAGCACTGCGAGTCTCTATCTGTGGTATCCATATACACAGTCACAATGTCAGTCTCACTGATCAGCCACTGAGCACAGTTCCTTTCACATGGACTCACTAGTCCTGTTGTCTCTTTACACTCTGTTTGTCTCTGGACCAAGATACAGCTTAGCTGTACAGAAAAATCTCCACACCAGTTCAATACACTTGCCAAGATGGCTGCTGCTCTCTGTCTCGTCACTTCCTGCTTCTCTGCTCACACTCTGTCTGCAGAACAGGCAGGCTGACATAAAAGGGGGGGGGGGGGTCTCACTCCAGCATCATGTCACAATTACAATGGCTGCTGTCTTAAAGGAACAGAATCACAGAAATACATTCAACATTAACAGTTTATACAGACAAATGAAGCTTAAGACAACATTGGCTGTCTCTTACATATTCCCCCCCACTTTAAGATTGGCAGTTCCTGCCTATGACTGTATATCCAGAGGGTTGTACTTTTATGCACAGGGTGGTAGTATACCGATGTATGGCAGGCCAAACAAACTCATCCTGCGCATACCGAACAGGGGGAATACCAGCATTTGGCCTAGTGGTCCGTCTGAGGACCGGTGGTATATTATGGGGTGCTGCAGCTATGGGCTGAGAAGGACCAGCGGATTCCGCACCAGAGGGGGCACAGGCCGGAGATACAGTAGTCACAGGTGGAACATCCCCAGGAGCAGGGATCGGCCAACAATCATCCTCCTCGTCGGAGGCCCATTCCGCACCTCCATTCTCTGACTGTGGGAGCTCATTCACATTGGCAGGCCCATCGTGATTTGTCCCTTCAGAATGACACAGGCGCAACATATTTCGGTGAAGTACTCGAACACAATCAGTTCCTTCTTTCTGGACCTGGTACACTGGCCCATTCGCATACTTGCGGCCAACAACACGATACGGCAAAGCCTCCCATCTGCTTTCCAATTTCCCTTGGGGTTTCTTGACACGAACTAGCGCCAGGTCGCCTGGTTGCAATGGTGCTTCTTGCACTGGGGTCTTATCAGGATGGGGATGTTCTTGCAGGCGCTGCCGCACCAATCGATGGATCGTCTCAAGTCTCTGCCGATGCGCCCGCACCCAAGAGGTTGGATCCCTCGGAGGGAACCCATCCACATCATTCAACTGTAATTCTCCTATACTTCGCCCAGACCGCCCAAAGAGAAGTGTATAAGGAGAGTACCCCGTTGTAGAATGGACCTGATTGTTATAGGCCCACACCATTTCAGACAAGAACTGAGGCCACTGTAACTTCTTGTCTTCCTCCAGAGTTCGCAGCATCTGTAGCAGAGTTCTGTTGAATCTTTCACAGGCCCCATTTCCCTGAGGGTGGTATGGAGTCGTGTGCGACTTCTTTATCCCGTAGATACGTTGAACTTCTTTCATTACGTGTCCCTCAAAGCAGGCGCCCTGGTCGGAGTGGATGCGTTGGGGGCACCCATATACTCGAATGAAATCTTGGCACAGAGCACGAGCTGCTGACTCAGCTGTCTGGTCCTTGGTGGCGGTTACCACCGCAAATTTGGTGAAGTGATCCACCATTACGAGGCAATACTGGTGTCCGCTATTGGATGGGCCCACCATTAGATAGTCTATCATGACGATTTCTAAAGGTTCCTGGGTCACGATGGTTTGCAGGGGAGCTCTCTGTTCTATTGCCTTATGGATCTCACAAGTTCGACAGCTGCGGCATACTTCTTCGACCATTTGACGAAGACCAGGGCAGTAAATCAGTCGCTGTAACCAACGAAAGGTCTTCTCATGACCAAAATGTCCATTCTTATTATGAGCCTCAACTGCCAAGGAGCGAGCCAGTTCACTAGGCACCACAATTTGGTATCGAATGTCGATCTCAGAAGGTAAATAGACCTTTCGGCATAGCACTCCATTTTTCATCTCCAACTTTTCCCACTGACTCAAAACAGATAATATCTCACGTGTCAGTCGTTCTCTTTCCTCTCTACAGGGCTTCTGGCCTTTCTCAACACACTTGATCATCTGCGCCAGCCCCTCATGGGTCTGTTGTATCTGTGCCCATTCCTGTCGTGAGGGACCAAAGAAAGGAGCCATTTCAGTCCCCTCCATCTCAAACTGATTAGTGGCGGTCAAGGCCTGTGAAAATCTGCTGAAATCGGGCACCTCCACATGCTCCAACTCATGATCCACGTCTTCTGTGGGGGTCTGGGCAGTTACCCTAGAAAGTCCGTCAGCATTCTGGTTCTCTGTCTTGGACCGATACTTAATGCGGTAATTGAATGTAGACATTCGGGCTATCCACCTCTGCTCTAACGCCCCGAGCTTGGCATTTTCCAGGTGAGCTAGTGGGTTGTTGTCAGTCAGTACTAAAACTTCAGCACCGGTCAAATATTCAGAGAATTTCTCGGTCATGGCCCATACCAGTGCCAACAGCTCCAATTTAAATGAACTATAATTCTCGGGGTTTCTTTCAGAATCTCTCAAAGACCGGCTGCCGTACGCTATGACCCTCTCCTGGCCATCCTGAAGCTGGGAAAGCACTGCTCCAAGACCATACAGGCTTGCATCTGTATATAGCTGGAACGGCAAGTGGTAATCAGCATATGCCAAGATTGGGGCTGTTGTCAGTGCATCCTTCAATGCCTGGAAGGCTTGTTCCTGTTCAGGTCCCCACTTCACGGACCGGTTCTTTGGACCACAGGATGTGCCTCGTAGGAGAGCATTAAGTGGTGCTGCTACCTTGGCGAAATCCTTAATAAACCGTCGATAGTAACCGGCTACTCCAAGGAACGCCCTCACTTCTCGCAGGGTAGTCGGTATCGGCCAATCTTGAACAGCCGCTATCTTGTCTCTTGATGGTCTCACCCCTTCTCCTGATACGCGGTGACCCAAGTAATCAATTTCAGATTGGAACAACCGACATTTACTGGGTTTCAATTTGAGCCCATGTTCCCGCAATCTTCGAAATACTTGCCCCAACTGGTGGAGATGGTCTTCAAAGGTCGCAGAATACACTATAATGTCATCCAAGTAGATGAGAGTGAACTCAAAGTTGAAGTCACCGAGACATTTCTCCATCAACCGCTGAAACGTTCCGGGTGCATTTGTCAACCCGAAGGGCATCCGGTTAAATTCGTATAGTCCCATGGGCAAGATGAATGCCGTCTTCTCCTTGTCTTTTGTGGCCATCGGCACCTGCCAATACCCACTAGCCAGATCTAGTGAGGAGAAGTACCGGGCTCTCCCTAGCGCTGAGAGGGACTCCTCAATCCGTGGCAAGGGGTAGGAATCTCGTACGGTGCAAGCGTTTAACTTCCGATAGTCTACGCAAAATCGGATGGACCCATCTTTTTTTCTTACTAACACCACAGGAGCCGCCCAGGGACTCTGGCTTTCTTGGATGATCCCACCCTGTAGCATCTTAGCTAACAATTCTTTCACTTCCTGATACAACTGTGGAGGAATTTGTCGGTAGCGCTCTCTAATTGGAGGGGTGTCTCCTGTGGGAATCTCATGGTAGATCCCTGTGGTACATCCAAAATCTTCAGCATACCGTGCAAAGGTGGCTTGGTTCTCCCACAACAGCTCATCTACCTTCTGCACCCATTCCAGAGAACATGAACTTACATCCATCTTCATCTGTTCTCGAATTGCACAGCCATTCCATTCAGAGGTGGGTTCCTCATCTTCTCCCATGGACACAGTTACGGTCCACTCATCCCTTTCAGTTGGCTTCAGCTGCATTGGAGTTACTTTCCTTACTTCCTCCGGAGTCACATAGATGTTAGCCAGCAGCCTCCCTGGGGTCAGGTCCACACTCTGGTCCTGAGTGTTTACACATCGAAGTGGTACTCTTCCATTGCGAACTATTGCCAAGGAACGGGCCACTAGCGGATCAACACCTCCTTCGGCTGCCTGCAGTGGTTCTACCAACACAGCTATGCCCTCTAGTTTCCGACAGGTGCCTACGGGCATGGACACTATTGTCTCCCGACTGGGTGGCAGTGTAACTTTTGTATGCAAAGGAACTGAAATTCGAGCCAGAGGACGCTGTGCATCTGAACTTTTCTGTAAGCCACATGTCCGGATCAGCCGCTGGAAAGCTGTTTGAGTAGGCCGATGGGTGGTGGTTTCTTTCCAATAACCGTGACCTTTCTTTTCAAAGAGGATCTGATCTAATTCTTTTAACACATTCATCCCCAAAATGACAGGGACCTTTACTTCATGTGACTCCTGTACCACCACAATGCCTTTCCTACCTAGATCTTGGCCACATACCCAGACATTCATCCAGGCCACTCCCACGACCGGAACTGGTAACTGGTTAGCTGCGACCACTCGTACAAATGTATGGGGATCATATTTCACATGTTGCCGGAAGTACCGTTCATAACAGTCTCTACTCAAGGTCGTTACTTGGGAACCCGTGTCAATCATCCCGGTAACCGGAATACCCTCCATTTCCACCTGTATGACAGGACTTGCAGCGATCAGGTCATCATCAGGGCATTCTCCCCACATAGTCTCCTTGTCAGTCTCCCCTACTACACGCCCTTCAGCAGCAGGGGACTTCAGTTTAACGGCGGTCTCTCATAAGTTTGTCGCTGCTCTGGACATCTAGCAGCAACGTGGCCCATCCGTCCACACTCCCAGCAGCGTATCCCCCGTCGTTCTGGCCATCTGTTTGGGCCCCTTCGGTAAGCCCCTTCGATTTCTCCTGAGCACTGCACTAAATGATTTGGACCCCTTCGGTAGGTCCTATCCTCACCCCTCCAGCGGGGTGGTGGGTGATTCTGACTTGCTGGGTGTGGATGGCTCACCCTTTCATCTCCAGTCTTCTGGAAGTCTGCAATTTTCATAGACTGCTCATCACAACGAGTGTGCAAGTGTTCCATTTGTTCTTGCAGTTTCTGCATTACTGTGAGAATTTCTTTAACCGTCCCTTTTTCTACTGTCTCTGAGCCAGAACTAGCCCCCTGTGACAAAGTAACTCCAACTGCGGTCTGCGGCCTCGGGACCATACTATTGGCACGGGAGATGGCCTCTACCTGTACATCATGGAATTTAGCATCAGTCTCTCGTCGTATAAAATCCTGCATAGTCACAGTTAAACTGCCGTCACGTATCCCCAGGACAAACTGGTCACGGAGAGTCCGATCAGGGTTACAGAAGGCAGGCGAGCCCCCTCTTTCCTTCCCTTGAATATCTCGGAGCAGTTCTTGTAGGGCATTTGCATATTGGGGAAGGCTTTCATTCTCCTGTTGTACCCTCTGGAAGAACCGAGCCTGCAGAGATACTGTTGTGGAGAAGTTTAAAGCCGGATTTGGATACAAAAAGATTTCCCAAACTTTAAACATCTCAAGGAGCACTGTGCAAGCGATCATATTGAAATGGAAGGAGTATCAGACCATTGCAAATCTACCAAGACCCGGCCGTCCCTCTAAACTTTCATCTCAAACAAGGAGAAGACTGATCAGAGATGCAGCCAAGAGGCCCATGATCACTCTGGATGAACTGCAGAGATCTACAGCTGAGGTGGGAGAGTCTGTCCATAGGACAACAATCAGTCGTACACTGCACAAATCTGGCCTTTATGGAAGAGTGGCAAGAAGAAAGCCATTTCTCAAAGATATCCATAAAAAGTCTCGTTTAAAGTTAGCCACAAGTCACCTGGCAGACACCAAACATGTGGAAGAAGGTGCTCTGGTCAGATGAAACCAAAATCCAACTTTTTGGCCACAATGCAAAACGATATGTTTGGCGTAAAAGCAACACAGCTCATCACCCTGAACACACCATCCCTGTGAACCGAGAGCAAGGCAGGTGGTTTGGACTCCGCAACCAGAAATGAACGCACACGCGGTAGTTCAAGAAAAAAAAAATATATTTACTATAAGTTAATAAAGGCTAGTTAAAGGTAAAATGACAGGGCTAAAGACAAGCAAAATATACAATATAGCATGAACAATTTCAAGGCAAATTCTGCAATGGTTTCTACTTTTACTCTGTCCACTTCTGCAGTATGGACACTGAATGAACAATATACTCAAAACTATCCCTAACTGACCCTGACTTCACATTTGGGTGCACCCCCTTTTCCCCAGTGGTCCAGGTGGACCGCTTACAGTCCGTAGAAGCGCGCGGTGGGGCCCAAAGTCGGTCCTTTCTTTTATAGTGAAGCGTCCTCTCCTCACGGTTATCAGGATCTTGGGAGAAATGAAGTCCTCTTTAACAGACAGGGAAACCAACTGAATGCAATGTAATCCAACAGCAGATTCCACTCAGCACACTGACAGTCCTGCCGAATCCATACACTGAGCTGGGATGTAAAGCGGGATTTAGCAGGTGCCGTCCAGTACATCAACAGCACTGCGAGTCTCTATCTGTGGTATCCATATACACAGTCACAATGTCAGTCTCACTGATCAGCCACTGAGCACAGTTCCTTTCACATGGACTCACTAGTCCTGTTGTCTCTTTACACTCTGTTTGTCTCTGGACCAAGATACAGCTTAGCTGTACAGAAAAATCTCCACACCAGTTCAATACACTTGCCAAGATGGCTGCTGCTCTCTGTCTCGTCACTTCCTGCTTCTCTGCTCACACTCTGTCTGCAGAACAGGCAAGCTGACATAAAGGGGGGGGGTCTCACTCCAGCATCATGTCACAATTACAATGGCTGCTGTCTTAAAGGAACAGAATCACAGAAATACATTCAACATTAACAGTTTATACAGACAAATGAAGCTTAAGACAACATTGGCTGTCTCTTACATCCCCACTGTCACACATGGTGGTGGCAGCATCATGGTTTGGGCCTGCTTTTCTTCAGCAGGGACAGGGAAGATGGTTAAAATTGATGGGAAGATGGATGGAGCCAAATACAGGACCATTCTGGAAGAAAACCTGTTGGAGTCTGCAAAAGACCTGAGACTGGGACAGAGATTTATCTTCCAACAAGACAATGATCCCAAACATAACGCAAAATCTACAATGGAATGGTTCACAAATAAACGTATCCAGGTGTTAGAATGGCCAAGTCAAAGTCCAGACCTGAATCCAATCGAGAATCTGTGGAAAGAGCTGAAAACTGCTGTTCACAAACGCTCTCCATCCAACCTCACTGAGCTCCAGCTGTTTTCCAAGGAAGAATGGGCAAGAATTTCAGTCTCTCCATGTGCAAAACTGATAGAGACATACCCCAAGCGACTTGCAGCTGTAATCGCAGCAAAAGGTGGCGCTACAAAGTATTAACTTAAGGGGGCCGAATAATTTGGCACACCCCACTTTTCAGTTTTTAATTTTTTACAAAAGTTTAAAATATCCAGTAAATTTTGTTCCACTTCACAATTGTGTCCCACTTGTTGTTGATTCTTCACCAAAAAATTAAAATTTTATATCCTTATGTTTGAAGCCTGAAATGTGGCAAAAGGTTGAAAATTTCAAGGGGGGCCGAATACTTTCGCAAAGCATTGTATATATATGCACACACACACACACACACACACAGATATATATATATATATATAATATCTTTTATGATTCTATTTATTTTTTTATATTATGCATACAGCTCTGCAGTACACACATTATATACACACAGTCCTGTAGTGTGCATATTATTTATATAGAACCATCATATTCTGCGCTTTACAGACATTGTCAGTCATTGTCCCATATAGGGCTCACAATCTACATTCCCTATCAGTATGTCTTTAGAGTGTGGCAGGATTTGAACCCAGGACTCCAGCACTGTATGGTAAAAGTGCAAACCACTGATCCACCTCATACATACACTGCTTTGCTGCACACACATTACACACGCACACAGCTCTTTAGCGCACATGTTATATACACACAGTCCTGCAGTGTGCACATTATATATAGTACACTACTGAACACACATGCACACAGCTCTGCAGCACAAAGGTTATATATCCACAACCCTGCAGTGTGCACATTACATTACACACGTACACAGTTTTGCAACACACATTATATACACACAGCCATGCAGTGTGCACATTATAGATACATACACTGCTTTAGTATACACACATTACACACATGCACACAGAGCTCTGCAGCACACATTATATACACGCACCCCTGCAGTGTGCACATTACATATACATATACTACTGCACACATTATACACACACAGCTCTGCAGCACACACTATCTACACACAGTTCTGTAGTGCACACATTATATATACATATACTACTGCACACACATTACACACACAGCTCTTCAGTACACACATTATATACACAGAGTCCTGTATTGTGCACATTACATATACATACACTACTGTACACACATTACACACACACATAGCTCTGCAGTACACACATTATATACACACAGTCTTTTACTGTACACACATTATACACACATGCACAAAGGTTTGGATTGGGAGCTAAATGTGGCCCTGGAAAAAAACTAAAAGTGGACCCATTTAATAGGCGGGTTCAGTGTAAGTAGGTGGAGTCAGCACAAATAGGTGGGGGTCAGTGTAAGTAGGTGGAGTCAGCACAAATAGGCGGGATCAGTGTAAGTAGGTGGAGTCAGCACAAATAGGCGGGGTCAGTGTAAGTAGGTGGAGTCAGCACAAATAGGTGGGGTCAGTTGCTTTACACAGAAGAAGAGGCAGCAATCTATGTGGTAACGTACAATCACAGCCCTCAGCGGTGACCATAGAAGTAAACGTGTGCATTGTCAGTGTGTGTGTTAGCCGAGTTTCACAGCCGTGCGAGCACACTGATCCATTATATTCTAATGGTCTTTTTTCAGTGGCACACAGGACTTTATTTTTCTGTTTTTTTTATTTTTCCATGTTTTTCCATTATTTTAATATCCGAAAAAATGTACTAATTTTCTACTAAAAGTAAGTAAGTTTTACAAAGGTGGCACACATTGTTGTGTGGCCAGGGGCGGGGCTAGAACCTGTGATGTGGGCGTGGTAGTGGCTTTTTTTTTTTTCTGTTCTTTATATATTTTTTTAATTTTTATACATTGTGCCTCCCATAGGGTCATAATAGACCTTTAGGCTAAGGCCCCACATTGGGAAAATGCTCCTTTTTTGTTGCAGATTTTGCTGCAGTTTTTTGAGGCAAGGCCAAGAATGGCTACAAATGAAATGGGAAATATATAGGAAGCTCTTTTACATCTACCTTCTGCTCAATCCATTCCTGGCTTTGGCTCAAAAAATGCAACAAAGTCTGCAACAAAAAGGCTGCGTTTCGGCAACGTGGGGCCTCAGCCTTAGGAAGCATTCAAACATTTTTTTTTTTTTTTGATGATTTCTCCCATATCTGGGGCTGATACATTGGTTACAAGAGGAATGTAGTCCTCTAGGACCCAGCAGCTCACACAGTTCCCGGCTCGTATTGGTGATGTCACTGCAGGGGCCAAAAATAGAGGCACATCATGGCTCATTGAGCGCTGTGTACACAGCGGTAGGGAAGGCAGGGACGGTAATAAACCATCTCTGCCATCTCTAGAGGAACTCCGGCTGTTGTAACAGCCAGCATCATAACCATAATGATGGACGTCAGAGGCATACCTTGCATGGGTCCCAATGCAAAATCTTTTATTTACCATGTCGTATCTATAATACTGGTTACTTCTTTTATTGTAGAGAGGCCTTTGGGCCCCCTGAGGCTCTAGGGCCTGGTAGCAATTGCTACATCGGCACCCCCTATAGCTACACTTTGATGGACGGAGTCGGAAACAGCTTTGCCCCTATTGAAGTAATATACAGTGGATGGAGCCTAGAGTTCTGCTCATGTTGCCTAAATACTTCCACCTCTGTCTGTCTCTATAACTTGCTGCAGCCTGTGGCAGCCTGACTGGTGTGAGGTCTGGATGTTGGACCCCCCACCGATCAGATATTAATGATCTAACTTGTGCATAGCTCATCAGTATGAAAAACGCCCAGAAAACCCCTTTAAGGTTAAAGTTCTATGTTGCGAAAACGTAGCGCTTTTGCCTCTTCTAAATAAAAAGGGAAGGACTAGTCAATAATAAGGGGCTGACCAAAGTGTTGGTCATATTCAGAGGCGCTTAAAGGGATTGTCCAGGATAAAAAAAAAAAAATTATATTAGGCCGGGGAAGGAGAAAAAACAAAAAACAAAAACAAAACATACTCACCTGTCCCATGTGCTCCGATGTCTCCCAGCGCGGTCCGTTCCTGCGGTGTTTTCTTCTGGTGAAAGTCTATCCACACATGACCGCTGATGATCAGTGGCCTTAGTGAAGGACACAGGTTTTTTTTTTCACCTTTCCCGGCCTAATATATACTGTATATATATATATATATATATATATATATATATATATCTATATTAAAAAAAAAATTATCCTGACTGATGATTGAAATGGGCCAAAAAATTAAAAAACATGTGGTTACCCTAAAGGTGACACCTTAGATAGTATCATACATAGTAGCATAGTGGACAAGGTTGGGTAAAGATGTTAAGTCCATCAACTCCAACCTATAAACCAACCAAGTTGATCCAGAGGAACCTCCACAAGGTTGATGCCAATTGCCCCAACAGTGGAAAAAATTCTTCCCAACTCCAAATCTCTGGATCAGCACCCTATCCCAAAAATTTCTAGTTCCTATAGCATGTGACATTTTTTACTTTTGAGGACGTCATCCAGGCCCCTCTTGAACTTGTACAAGTGATCTGTTATCACCCTATCCTGTGGCAGTGAGTTCCATAGTCTTACCGCTCTTACTGTAAAGAAGCCCCACCATTGGCTATGGTAGACCTTTTTTCTCTCGAGATGTAGAGGATGTCCTCTTCTCACCTTTACAGGTCTCAGTATAAAGAGATCATTGGAAAGATCTCTGTGCTGTCCATTCATATACTTGTACATTATAGTAAGGTTGCCCCCTAAGCCGTCTAGTAGCCAGACAAAGGCTCATTTGCCCAACAGCTATCTCTTCCAACTTCCTTATACAACCGAGCATGCATATGTTTTTGATGAAGATAGAGGAGAAAGCTGGCCATGACTTCTCTCCTTGGGGGGAAAAGAAGATGGGGCATGACAAATCTTATCCTACCTACCCCAACCTCATCTGTCAGGGAAGAGTTGGTAGGTCCCACCAAATTCAACTGGTTTTCCCATCTTTTCTCTTACATGCATGGGTCCTTTAGCCAGAAGCTTAAAGAAGACTTCTATGCATCCTGGTCCTTAGTGTTCAATCCACACCCTTGTACAAGGAGGTCTTCAGATTCCATGGTGGGCCGAATCATACAAGTCCCTTTGTTGATGCCATAGTCACGTCTGACAGTAACATCCACTTAAACTCCCATCCTGTCAAATTGTAAAGGGGGTGATTGATCTTTCATGGAATTCGGGAGGAAAAAATTTCAAAAAATGAGGCACGGCGTCCACAAATAATATCATAACCGTCTCTAATGACACAGCCCCTCAGACAATGGGAACGTGCGTCCTATTCGTCATATCGTCATCAGAAGGTCAGCTGTGGCTAGTTAGTTATCATTAGCCAGGGCCAATTTAATCTTTGCAATTGCTCATAAATCAACCTAGACACTGAGAGGCCACCCGGTGCCCTTGCACACACCCAGTACTGAAAGGCTGGCAATTCACATCTACTCTTTACCTTCCGATCGCATCCCTCCCCTGCCTGGATGTGGCTGCTCCTGCGGTGTATGCATTTCAGTCTGCTCTAGAAATATTAAGTGATGTCATAAATCACAACGACTGGACCATCCATCACTGTGTCAGGCTGAAGATCAGGGTCATGGGGAAAAAAGATCAGGGGTCAAGCAGAAATAGATAGAGGTCAAAACAGTCATGCATTTCTTAAAACAACTTATTTTATTTTGGTTACAAGACAAGACAAGACTAGAGGGAGAGATCCAAGAAGAAGGCTTATTAAAGGAACAGGTGGCCAAGGTGACAGGTTGTCAATACCAAACTGGGCCAAACACAACCCATAGACAGGGTGTGTATATTCCACCGCCATCACGTGCGCACGCATAGATGCATCTGATACACGTGCCAAAAGCATTGGATAAATATCTGCTTTAGAGACCGGATAGATGGAATTCTATGGAACGTCCTTAAAGGGAACATAAGATAAAAAGAACACCATAGGATGTGGGAGATGTAATGATGGCCAACGTGATGGAAAACTCGAGAGCTCTCAAGAAAGAGGTTAAAGGGTCAACCCTTCTTTATAAGCACTGTTTGTCGCTATATGACTCTATGCTTATCGGACAAAGGATGGCGCTATAGATAATTCTGGCTTCATATAATTTCACTATATGAATATTTTTGACTTCTGCGTGGCACTATACTGTATGTCCTGTGTGCAGTATGGATCTGAGCAATGTATGTACTATCTGTGCACACTAGGCACTATTTTGACAATATATGGCTTATGTTGACAAAGTATGCCGCCCCCTGGAAACTATTTAGTATTATATGACAATGTCATTATATGGATGTTTTTGGCTTTATGGGCACTGTATAGCGCTACAGTATATGGTTGCACATTAGATCTGGACGATATATGGCACTGTGTCCTGCCCTTAAACCATCTGCGTGCCTACTGTCCTTACATGCCAACATTTGGGTCACATGTATCCTCCCACAAATGTGCCCCTCATGGATTCCTCCGCTTAGAGGGCCAGCTGGATCTGTATGACTGCTACTGCCTATAGTGGTCCTGACAGTTGCACTCCTCTCTGCACCTTGTAGAGGAAAGGGTTATTAAAAGTGCACCTTTAAGTACAAAAAATTATGAATGTAAAATACATTTTTTCATATCAATGGAGACTGAAAGGTTCCCTTTAAGTCATTTTGTTTTGGAAGTCTGGAATTCCCATATATAAGTCCTAGCTGTCATAGCCGAGAAAGAAAGATCATTATCTTGTCAGCTACGACTGATCCATAAAAACCATAAACATACTACTGACAATTTCTGATATCCATATATATGTAATGCTAAGGAAAATATAAGACTTTGTCTAAGTATTGGCACCCCTTCAAATGCTATTTAAAAGGCAAGTCCATGTTCCTACAAGTGCACTTCTACTAGGGGTGAAGAACTGTAAGGTTGGGCATGGTCCTACGGATAACACAAAAGACCCCCCTATACACCCTACATGGCCTGAAATATGGGAACAGCCCTACTAATGTGTGCGTTAGGACATCAAAATCCAGAAATGATTGGGCGTTGCAGAATATAGCAAGCACGTGTGGGCTCCTCTAAATTCATTCTCCATTGATATCCCCTTTGGTGGCTCTGACTGGTTAAAGCTCATCACTAGCAGTCTTGGTAAACAATTTTTTTGGCGTGGGACCCTTCGAACAAAGAATTGTCAAAAGAGAACAAACACTTTTTTGCTCCAGAATACAATGACATTCTAGAGAATTATGTGATTCCAGCTTTATGGCGGCCACATGGTCCATGGCTCTAGGATCGGACAAGTGAAGTGCTTGGAGATTCCTATTTTGTGTGTTATTTTTTGGTGGCAGTATGGTACGACCATAAGCCTCACTTGTGGAGGGGAGGGAGTACAAGCACCACTTCAGACTCATTGTTTTGCCTCGACAGTCATGTGGCAGGTGGTCTAGGGGCAGGATAGCCCCAAGAAGGTTAGGAGGTTTGGGGCAGAGTCCTATCTGTATGAGCAATCAACCTTTGTCCTCAACATTTTTATAAATTTTTTGTGGGTGTTTTTTTTGTCTCCGATCCTGGTGGCAGTATGTTATGACCACGAATGGTGTACTACAAGCCTCACTTGTGGAGCAGAGAGAGTACAATCAACTTTTCAGTCTCCATGTTTGGGCCGGGGCAGTTAAGTGGCAGGTGGTCTTCGTGTAGAATAGAGGTAGGGGCAAGCCTCTGCTGCCTTAGGGCAATAGTCCTAAGCATGCCAAGGGTTGTCGATGTCACACAGCTGGAAAGTCACAGGATGGTAACCATTTATTTGATATTCAAAAAAATTCTAAATTTTTCTGTTTTTTGAATTTGGAGGGTGAACCACCCCAGCAGGACCATAGACAGGCTTCCTCTAGGTTTGGACATCACCTCCAGTGTCACATCCGACATAGACGTATAAATGATGATGTATGATCAAAAGCCTAAAAAAATAAAAGGGGACAGAGGGGAATTGGCATAAAAAAGGGAACATTTGGGAGGCAAAACATAAAGGGAACGACATTGCAATGGAAACCAAGGTTCATCTTCCAACGAGGAGAGAAATTATAGACAAGACAATGGGATGGGTATGAAAGAGGACGAGAGATAAAACAGCGCACAGGGCAGTACAACAAAGAGATATGACGGTATAGACAAAGTAGGAGAAATCACATAGGAGATAATACCGGAGGCGACGAGAAGACTTATCAAAGAGGAGCGAGATATTATGCAACACAAAAGGGAATAATAGAGCTGGGGTATACTTTGAGTTTAACCCTTGCCGTCTGATGTCTGCGGTATAATATACTTACAGTGACCATGATTGATGTTGTAAAAGGGTTTCATTAAAGCGACCCCTGTATTCTTCACCTTCAAAGCCGCAGACTCTTCATGCCATTGAATTATGTCATTCGAGTCATATAACGCTTCATAGGACAATATACAATGGCCGATGAGATCACTGAGAAGGCGGTAGAATTGCGAGGTGAGATCTTGCTCCTGACCCGAGAAGCTTACACTCTACTGCGAAGCGGCCTGAATCTTAATATCCTCCGATAAAACATCTTTTATTAAAAAATATATATATATATTTTAAAATTATTAGAGCAATGTCAATTTTTTTGTTTTTGATTTTATTTTTTTTATTTTTTTTTTTGGTCATCTGCAAATTTTTGTTTCAAATTTCTATAGGGACGAGGTTTTCTATGGGGACACAATGGGATAGACAATGAAAACCAAAACAGAAGCAGCTGCCAGTCAGCGACTAGACCTTGCGAGACTGGTGGCCCACATAGATGCAAAAAGGATTTGTCTGTACTAAGTTTTATTTTTTTTAATTATTGCCTTAGTCCAATTGAACAGCGGATTGACGGTAAAAAGGTGCCCGAGCTAATTACACCTCATTATTGGCCGGGATTAGACTATGCCTAACTTACTCTTAACACCAGCGGGGGTGGAGGGAGGAGGGAGGTTATTCAAAAAGGTTCCGTATTGAAAGCCAAGTTAGTACATTCAGAGGGTGGAAAGAAAAGGCTGTTTTTCTGACTGGGGAGGGCTGGCCTGCATGGGGCCTGTTCCCTATGAATCGCCAAGCCTGGTAATTAAAAGAAGTGTCACACTGTGAAACTCTTCACAGGATCAATAGTAATGGAGACCTCCCTCGAAAGCTCGCCCGCCCGCCCCTCACCCTAATACATAGACTCTCTCTTTCTGAGCCGCCGTGATAGACAGGAGCAGGGCAAGGAGCTATCCTTGACTACTCCGCTCCTTAATGGGGCTATTTGGGATTGGACTCCATTAGTGTGTGACACTATGAAACACAAACTCTATTCAATAACGTATCACTATACAAATAGCTCAGGATGGCAGAAGGTTTCAGAAACGCTCAAATAATGCAAAAAATCTAATAAAAATGTAGACAAATTTTATACTAAAAATACCTTCATATCATCATCATTTTATGTAAAATATTAATATTATAAAATAAGTTTAACTTTAAAAAAAATTATATCAATTATCTATCTATCTATCTATCTATCTCATATCTATCTAGCTATCTATATCTCATATATATCTATCTATCTCATATCTATCTATCACATATCTATCTATCTATCTATCTATCATTTATTTATCTATTATCTATCTATCACATATCTATCTATCTATCTATCTATCATTTATTTATCTATTATCTATCTATCTATCTCATATCTATCTATCTATCAATCATTTATTTATCTATTATCTATCTATCTATCTATCTATCTATCTCTCATATCTATCTATCTATCTATCTATCTATCTATCTCATATCTATCTATCTATCTATCTATCATTTATTTATCTATTATCTATCTATCTATATATTCATCTATCTATCTCATATCTATCTAATTATTTATCCATTATCTACCTATCTATCGATCTATCTATCTATCTATCTATCTAGCTATCTATCTATATCTCATATCTATCTATCTATCTATTTATCTATCTATCTATATCCCATATCTATCTATCTATCTATCTATCTATTCATCTATCTATCTATCTATCTCATATTTATCTATCTATCTATCTATCTATCTGATTATTTATCCATTATCTATCTATCTATCTATCTATTTACCTACAGTGCTGGCCAAAAGTATTGGCACCCCTGCAATTCTGTCAGATAATACTCAATTTCTTCCAGAAAATGATTGCAATCACAAATGCTTTGGTAATAAGATCTTCATTTATTTTGCTTGCAATGAAAAAACACAAAAGAGAATGAAAAAAAAAGTCAAATCATTGATCATTTTACACAAAACTCCAAAAATGGGCCGGACAAAAGTATTGGCACCCTCAGCCTAATACTTGGTAGCACAACCTTTAGACAAAATAACTGCGAACAACCGCTTCCGGTAACCATCAATGAGTTTCTTACAATGCTCTGCTGGAATTTTAGACCATTCTTCTTTGGCAAATTTCTCCAGGTCCCTGAGATGTGAAGGGTGCCTTCTCCAAACTGCCATTTTGAGATCTCTCCACAGGTGTTCTATGGGATTCAGGTCTGGACTCATTGCTGGCCACTTTAGAAGTCTCCAGTGCTTTCTCTCAAACCATTTTCTAGTGCTTTTTGAAGTGTGTTTTGGGTCATTGTCCTGCTGGAAGATTCATGACCTCTGAGGGAGACCCAGCTTTCTCACACTGGGCCCTACATTATGCTGCAAAATTTGTTGGTAGTCTTCAGACTTCATAATGCCATGCACACGGTCAAGCAGTCCAGTGCCAGAGGCAGCAAAGCAACCCCAAAACATCAGGGAACCTCCGCCATGTTTGACTGTAGGGACCGTGTTCTTTTCTTTGAAGGTCTCTTTTTTTTTTCCTGTAAACTCTATGTTGATGCCTTTTCCCAAAAAGCTCTACTTTTGTCTCATCTGACCAGAGAACATTCTTCCAAAAAGTTTTTGGCTTTCTCAGGTAAGTTTTGGCAAACTCCAGCCTGGCTTTTTTATGTCTCTGGGTCAGAAGTGGGGTCTTCCTGGGTATCCTACCATAGAGTCCCTTTTCATTCAGACACCGACGGATAGTACGGGTTGACACTGTTGTACCCTCGGACTGCAGGGCAGCTAGAACTTGTTTGGATGTTAGTCGAGGTTCTTTAGCCACCATCCGCACAATCTTTCGTTGAAATCTCTCATCAATTTTTCTTTTCCGTCCACATCTAGGGAGGTTAGCCACAGTGCCATGGGCTTTAAACTTCTTGATGACACTGCGCACGGTAGACACAGGAACATTCAGGTCTTTGGAGATGGACTTGTAGCCTTGAGATTGCTCATGCTTCCTCGCAATTTTGCTTCTCAAGTCCTCAGACAGTTCTTTGGTCTTCTTTCTTTTCTCCATGCTCAATGTGGTACACACAAGGACACAGGACAGAGGTTGAGTCAACTTTAATCCATTTCAACTGGCTGCAAGTGTGATTTAGTTATTGCCACCACCTGTTATGTGCCACAGGTAAGTAACAGGTGCTGTTAATTACACAAATTAGAGAAGCATCACATGATTTTTCAAAGAGTGCCAATACTTTTGTCCACCCCCTTTTTTATGTTTGGTGTGGAATTATATCCAATTTGGCTTTTTGACAATTCTTTTTGTGGTTTTCCATTGAAGACAAATTAAATGAAGATATTAGTACCAAAGCATTTGTGATTGCAATCATTTCCTGGAAGAAATTGAGTATTATCTGACAGAATTGCAGGGGTGCCAATACTTTTGGCCAGCACTGTATATTCGATCCATCTATCTATTATTTCTTTATCTATGACCTATCTATCTATCTGGTTATTTATCCATCTATTATCTATTTATCTATCTATCCAGGGCTGCATATTTTTATATAATCGGCTGCTACCTATTGGATCTTTTACTCTCCGATCTCCTCTCCTGTCCAGTCTGGCCCCCAATTCTTTCTCCAGAGGATGCTGCAGCATTCTGGAGGTAAAAGCGGAGGACATACCTGTCAGGATCATCAGGGATCGGTGAGTAAAACATTGGCTGTTACCTGCTGGAACATGCAAAAGGTAGCGGCCGAACATGTGCAGCACCAGGGGAGGTGAGTAAAAATAACAGTTATACTCACCTCTCCTGGGTGTCTGATGGTCCTGGCGTCCTCTTCATGGCTTTTCAAGCCTATGTCTGATGTCATGTGGCCTGGGCTCATGACAATCCGCTCACCCAACATGACCTCCCCCAGGTCTCGCCTTTTTATTCTTTAGGGTCTGAAAAGACTTTTGGAAAATTTGGGTTGAATCTAACATATCACTGTTTGGGGACCAAAAAGAAGAGGGCAGTATTATGTATGTGTAGGGGTCTAAAAGGGGACACTATATTGTGTGGGGGCCAAAAAGAAAAGGGCAATATTATGTGGGGGGGGGGGGCTAAAAAGGGACAATATATTGTGTGGGAGCAAAAAGAAGATAGCAGAATTATGTGTGGGAAGTCTAAAAAGGGACAACACACTGTGTGATAGCCAGTACAGGGGGCAATAAATTGTGTCGGAGACAGTAAAGAGGGTGTTATACTCTGTGGGGGCCAGTAAAGGGGGCAATATACTGTAGGGGCTGGTAAAGGGGATAATATACTGTGAGGGGCCTGTAAAGGGGCAATATACTGTGTGGGCCAGTAAAGGGGATAATATACTGTGGGGGCCAGTAAAGGGGGCATTGTACTGTGTTGGTGCCAGTAAAGGGGATGATATACTGTGGGGGCATTAAACGGGGTTTAATACTGTGTGTGGGCCAAATAGGGAAATTTTTTGATCTGCAAATAGGGGGCGGGGCCTACAATTTTAATTAGGGCAGACCCATCACAGAACCAAATATTGCCAAGCTGGATATTTTGGGGAAGGGGCCACTTTCTAATGGGTTGCCCCAATGGGCTGCAGAGAGTTCACCCATCTATCTATCTATCTATCTATCTATCTATCTATCTATCTAACTATATATGCCTATCTATCTACTTGAAGCCTCCTACCTAGTATTTATGCAATTCCCCAGTATTATCTGCAGCCTTATTATTTTATAGCATGGATTATTGGAAAATTGCATAATTGTCACTATGATATTATTAGAATTATTAGAAGAATCTGCACTTCAACAAATTTGCTGCTGTATCTGGATTTATGACTTTTCTCCATAAATATGAGACGTTTCTAACACAATGTCTCACGTCTAATGATGTATTACATATACACAGCTCCGGCCGCCAACCATAAAGCTGGACTTAAAGAATGTCAGTATATAAGTATATACGCAATCCTGCAGACAGTGCTGCTATTCCTACTGTTTCTCAGTATCTGCCTTTCTATCTATCTATCTATCTATCTATCTATCTATCTATCTCATATCTATCTTTATATTTATTTATATCATATCTATTTATTCTGCTCACATCTATCAACCTATTAATCTATATCATATATATCTCTCTGTCTATCTTTATATCTATATCTATATATCTATATATATCTATATATATATATACTGTATATATATATATATATGTCTATCTCATATCTATCTATCATCTCATATCTGTCTATCAATTTATGCCATATCTACTCTATCTATCTATCTATCTATCTACTTGCTTACCTATTAATCTATCACATATCCATCTAAATCATACGTATCTATTTATCTATTTCATATCTATCTGTCTATCATCTCATATCCGTCTATCAATTTAACCCGTATCTATCTGTCTCCTATCTACCTATTTATCTGTTTATCTCATATCTATATATCCATTTATTTAATTTATCTCATATCTATGTCTGTCTCCCCCTTCTATCTATCTTATTTCTTCTATCTATCTATCTATCTATCTATCTATTTATCTATCTATCTATCCTCATATCTATCTATCTATCTATCTATCTATCTTATTTCTTCTATCTATCTATCTATCTATCCTCATATCTATCTATCTATCTATCTATCCTCATATCTATCTATCTATCTATCTATCTATCTATCTATCCTCATATCTATCTATCTATCTATCTATCTATCTATCTATCTATCTATCTATCTATCTATCTACCATTTCTTCTATCTATCTATCTATCTATCTATCTATCTATCTATCTATCTATCTATCTATCTACCTACCTGATTTGTAAAGTACTACACCATAAGTGTCAGTTTCTCGCACATTTATAACATGGATTATTTTGTTGTATATGATATATAAGCGCAGTATAATGTGATTACTTTACAAGACAGAAGAAGGAAGGATAAAACTGTTTTCAGTCTTCATGGACATTTTTCTTTGACATTTTACTTCCAGGCAAAAAGTTCACAGTCCTTTCTTACCCTGTCTGCTCCCTAGGAAATCCTGGAGAATGACAGGTCTAATTTATTAAAATTCCATCTGTCCCAGACCCCTTGTGTATACAAGTTAGTTGCTTCTCCATGCGATGCCAGCTCTCTACATGAAAACCTCCTGACATCTCTTTCCACCCAATCTCCATCAGCTAGCGCTCTGTTTAACAAATTACCGGGCAGGCTCTCACCGCCGGCGCTCAGGGGCTGATTTCCAAGTCACCTACTACAGCTGCTTTCTTCATCTTCTAACACATCCAGTCCAGAAAAATAATAATAAATTAGAGAAAATAATAATCAGATTATAGACTGAGGGAAAATACACAGAAAACTACAATGCGGAGTACAACTGCTGCTTAAAGGGGATGTCCACCAGTAAATACAATTTTAGTTTTAGGTCCAAAATTCTGTACTGATCTTCAAGATAATTTTATAGCATATGCAGTTCAGTTTCTTTCTGATACAGAGGTCTGTATTCCCTGCATAGACATAGACTTAAAGCTCAACATGTTGGCTGCTTCCACCACTAGAGGGAGCTTAGGAGCTTACTGCATACTGTTTTATTATAGAGTTTAAAGAGGACCTTTCGCCACCTCTACTTACAATAGATGCCTTCTACTGACCTCAGTGCAGTCAGAATTTTCTCAGTGCAGTTAGTTTTGATGCTTGATATGTTAACTAAACTCCCTAATGTCAAGTGGGTGGTATCAGGAAGGAGCAGGTGGGGGTGTGTGACTCAGAGCTCCAATCAGAAAGCCAGTGTCAGAGCTCAGAATCACACTCCTTGTCTGCTCCTGCCTGACACCACCCACTTGACATTAGGGAGTCTAGTTAATCAGGCACCAAAACTAACTGCACTGATTGCTTGGGAATGGTGGGAGCTAGAGAGAAAATTCCAACGGTGCTAGAATCAGTGGAGCAGGGCCTATTAAAGCATGAAAAGAGCTCAAATTGCTTGAGGTGGTGAAAGGTCCTCTTTAATGTATATGCTATAGGCTCCTAAAAGGGCAACTATACCCAAAATATAAATACTGCATCTCCATAACTAACAGCCACCATGTACTAGCAAAAGAAGTGGGCAGAGACAAGTGACCATAAACAATGATGTCACCTATATGTTTCAGTGGGGTGAAGTATTTGGTCCACCTCAATAGGAATGGGTCAACCTGAAACGTAATTTTTTTGATTCGGGTGGGGTTACTATTATTAATATTATTATGCTTACTGCTTACCATGACTTGGTTGCAGTATTTTTTAATTTTTTTTTATAATTTTTTTTTTTTTTTTTTTTTTTTTTTTTCCCCCTCCCCCCCCCCTTTTTTTTTTTTTTCCTTTGGTAAATTTGTTGGACATTTTTTTTTTTTTCACCATAATTACTTAGTAAATGTGTGAGTAAAAATTTTTTCTGACTAATGCTAGGATTTTTTTACTTCAGGAAAAATTCTTAGCTTTTAGAGATAGATAGATAGATAGATGAATAGATAGATAGATAGATATGAGATAGATAGATAGATAGATAGATAGATGAATAGATAGATAGATAGATATGAGATAGATAGATAGATGAATAGATAGATAGATATGAGATAGATAGATAGATGAATAGATAGATATGAGATAGATAGATAGATGAATAGATAGATAGATAGATAGGAGATAGATAGATAGGAGATAGATAGATAGATAGATAGATGAATAGATATATAGATAGATGAATGAATAGATAGATAGATAGATAGATAGATAGATGAATAGATAGATAGATAGATAGATAGATAGATAAATAGATAGATAGATAGAATGTGAACATAGGAAGGGCAGCTCAATATTTTGCAAGATACTGGTGGAAATGTTGCTTTTTAGATAGTTATGTAGATAAATAGATATGATATAGAATGGACAATTTTAGTTATTGTCAGCAGTTATAAGACAATAATGCAGCTACAAAATGGACAATATAAGATAGGTAGGTAAAGGGAAAAGAGGGAATATAAGGTAGAAAATAGACATAAAAAAAGAGAGAGAGGGAGGGGGGGTTTTTTTTTTTTTATTTTTTGTTGATTTTTTTTTTTTTTTTTTTTTTTTTTTTTTTTGTTTGTTTGTTTGTTAGGTAGGTTGAAGAGGAAGGGAGGGGGGGAAAGAGGGAGAAGGGGGGGGGGGGGAGGGAGGGAGGGAGGGTGGGTTAGTTAGTTAGTTAGTTAGTTAGTTAGTTAGTTAGTTAGTTGGTGGGGGGGAGAAAAAGAAGAAAGGGGGGGGGGGTTAGGAGGGAGGGGGGGGGGTGGTTTGAGTTTTTTTAAAAAAAAAAAAAAAAAGAGGTTTTTTTTTTTTTTTTTTATTAAAAAAATTTTTTTTTTTTTTTTTGGGGGGGGGGACATCTCTTTTTTTTTTTTGGTGGTGGTGTTTTTTTTTTGCTTTAAATGGATATGAAGATAAATAGATTGGATAGATGGATACATAGATAGAAAGATAGATAGGATAGATAGATTGGATAGATAGATAGATAGATAGATAGATAGATAGGATAGATTGGATAGATAGATAGATAGATAGGATAGATAGGATAGATAGGATAGATTGGATAGATAGATAGATAGATAGATAGATAGATAGGATAGACTGGATAGATAGATAGATAGATAGATAGATAGGATAGATAGAGTGGATAGATAGACAGACAACATTAGTTATTGTCAGCAGTGCTTCTGACAGTTAAAAGACATAAATACAGCTAAAAATGGATCAATAAAAGATAGATAGATAGATAGATAGATAGATAGTACTAAAAAGAGAGCAGCACTATGTTAATGCGCACAATGGGTGCAAGCCTTCAATTAGTGGCAAAATAAACAAAATAGCAAAGTAAAAAAAGAGGCAGCACTCCAAAACTGATGGAAAAAAACAGACTTTATTAGCCCAATGACGCAACGTTTTGAAACATTGTGTCAATGGGCTAATAAAGTCCATTTTTTGCATCAACTTTGGAGTGCTGCCTCTTTTTATTTTGCTAGATATATGGATAGATATTAGAAAGATAGATAGATAGATAGATAGATAGATAGATATGAGATAGATAGATAGATAGATAGATAGATAGAGATAGATAGATAGATAGATAGATAGATAGATAGGTAGATGGTAGATAGATAGATATGAGATAGATAGATATTAGATAGATAGATAGATAGATAGATAGATAGATGATCAATAGAGGGATATAAAGGAGAAAATAGAGATAACAGAGAAAGATAGCTGGATAGATAGATAGATAGATAGATAGATAGATAGATAGATAGATAGAATGTGAACATAGGAAGCTGCTCAATATTTTACAAGATACTGGTGGAAATGTTGCTTTTTAGATAGATATGTAGATAAATACGGTAGTAGACAGATACAAAGATAGATAGATAGATTTCACAGAACCAAATCCTGTGTCACAAAACAATATCTTGCGCCACAAAATATTACTTAAAAAAATTAGTAATACGCTTCACAAAAAATATCTCAAAAACATCCTTTCAAAATAAGTTTAGATTGTTGGGTTTGGGTGCTGAGACTCCACGGTCACTAGAATTAATAGGCTGAGCGGCTCCAGGCTCCCCTTTATCTATGAGCATTTCTGTTATAAGAAGTAGGGCAGTCTCACACAGGATATAGATGAAGAGAGCTGAAGTGATTCCGTCCCTTTGTTTTTACAATCAAAAACTTCTGATATCACTATGACATTTCTAGAGTTTTTTTCTGTTCTGTTCTGTGGCACAAACTATGACACAAGACATGTATATATGTGTCTCAAAACTGTATACTGTGATACAGAAGGTCTATGTGGCGTCATACAATGCCATCCCATGTTCTTTACATCTTCTTGAACAAAACAGAACAAGCCCTAAAGGGAAAGTGTGACTTTCCCCAATCACAACCATGTCCTTAATGACATAAAACAAGGTAGATTAGTGGCCCCTTTGACCAACTTCAGAACAAGGCGGCCCTCACACATGGGCCAGAGATCTCAGTAGGCACAGCTGTATATAAGAGAACGGCCCATTATAACGTCTTTTAATTTAATAAGGATATTTAATTTCCTTCAGACCTTCACTGAGCTTCACTTCAGGAAGGTTCACTGACCCACACGTCTCAAGTCAGAACAGAAATACTCTGTTCTATCGACTCCACTCAAAAGTCTTCTCTCTTCAAATATTACAAGTAGTTCCAAAGAGGATCACATATGGTAGGAGGTATTCTGAGACATGAGGGGATATTCATATAAAACGAGATGAAAGAGCGGGGTCTTTACATACTTCAGTGTATACAGACAAGCTCAAGAAGGTCTGTTGTTGGAAAAATAATGGACTATACACATGGATTGCCTAGAAAGTACTCTGGTAAGACTTGTCAGTCTGCATTGGCCACCAATTATAGACACCACTGTTGACCATATGTGGAACCTCAACATATATGGTCCACCTAACAGGTCGTAGTCTATACAAATAGCAACTCCCATGTCTTTAATACTGTTTCTACGTGGACACTACTAGATTTTTAGAGCTTCTATACATAGTTATTCTACCTACTACATGGCAAGGAAATCAGGTCAGAAAAACAGATGACGATCACTAGACGGAATTAACATCAGGTTCAAGCTAGAGTTGAAGAATCAAAGCCGAAGACTGGGAATATCCACATGTATAGTCCAACTGGCCAGACCTGGTTTTCATCTACAACAGGCCACCAGTTATAGACACCACTGTTGACCATATGTGGAACCTCAACATATATGGTCCACCTAACAAGTCGTAGTCTATAACTATAGCAACTCCCATGTCTTTCATACTGTTTCTACGTGGACACTACTAGATTTTTAGGACCTCCATATGTCATATATAGTTATTATAACTACTACATGGGGTGCATACCAAGTCAGAAAAAAAGATGACAATCACTAGGTTCAAGCCAGAGTTGAAGAATCAAAGCCGAAGATATAGGCAAGATTGGGAATATCCACATGTATGGTTCAACTGGCCAGACGTGGTCCTCATCTATAACAGGCCCTCATTTCCTTAATGTCTATTTTGATAAATGTCAAGCGCCCACACACAGTCAGCTGAACTTATTGATTGTGGAGGACATGATGCCAATCTTATATGTGTGTGGGCCTCTTGACTCTTCCTCAACACTTGATGTCAGGGAGAGGAAGGATCAGACATGTTGAATTCTATCATGAAGGATTCTTTGTTTCTCGAGAAGATACACCAGTGAAGAGGTATTTAGTAATGGCTTACTCCCCGTTCCCATTGACAGTACACACTTGGTCAAAACAAGGGTACATGTGTATTTAGAGATTTGGGAAAATAGATGTTCCGCTGACAACTATTGAAGGTATGGGCACCTTTAGCGTTGATGGAGTCCAGATGTAGCTACTTCTTCATGGAAAGAATACCAGGTCAAAGAAACAAATGATGATCACAAGATCAAAGTTAGGTCACGTTCAAGCCAAAAAACATGGCTAATGATATGATGAAGGTTGAGAACATCCACAAATAGGTCTGTGGAGGACCTGATCTTCTCTAGAAAAGAGCAAACCAGTTTGGAACGAATGGGATTTAACCCAAATTTTCAACCCGAATCCAAACCTTTTAGGGTTTGCCACCCACAAATCACTCCAGTGTCTCTTCAGAGCCTCAGGAGAAATGCAGAAATATAATAAACACTTATACTCTCCTTCCCTCACCTTTCTTAGGTTCTCTCAGGTTGCTCCCTTGGGATCTTCTTTGGTGGTCTTCTGGTCTCCTGGGTGATGTCATGCGCCCGGGTACTACTGAGGTCTGTGATTGGGCCTCAGTGGTCTACTTGTGTTAAAGTGTCATGATGTCAGCGCACCTCATGTGACTGCTGAGACCAAATTAAAGGCCTCAATGGTCCCCCAAGGCACATGATGAAGAGGGAGCACTGGACAGTTGAAGGTTGGTGAGGTCAGGACCATATGCTGTCACCCGTAGGCCTGGTGGTAAAAACACTACATCACAACTCTCCTAATAACGGGAATGTATGAGGTTAGAAAAAGCATCTACTTCTCTCCAGGAACAGCGCCACTCTTGTCTATTGGCTACGTCTGGTATTGTCCCCTCGGACTGGTAGTTCACGGTATTAAATAATACTTACTCTACTATTCTCAATAATCTGATTTATTTGAGGACTGAGATGTTAATAACCCATTTATAAGGTCTTCTCCTATACACAACAGCTTACATTACCAGTTTACAGCCGCAATGATTGTCAGTCCTGAGGGATTTATGGACAGACACAACATAAACAGGGATAATAACTGGATAGTAAATTATCAGACTGGAATGAAAATTATTTTACCGCCATATAGTGATCCTTTCATCAATTTTCTAAAAGTATTGAAAGGGGTATCTAAAAGCTTGCAATTGGCTTTGGAATAGTCAAAAATGTTATCAAATACATATTTTTAAAATTTACATTTTTTGTATATTTTTTGTTGTATTTTTTTGGAAATGAGACTGGGCCGGGCCCTACTGGAATTAGGACATGTTACAGATGACCCATAAGGGGCTAAGGTTTGTGAAAACTGATCTTATATTCATAACTGCTTGAAATGACAGACCCAAAGCCTGAGGCTGCACTACTGCCAGATTCTGATGACTAGTCCCCTTTTCATTTATGGCAAGTATATCATGTAAAGCGCATGTCATGTGGATTCCAACCATCTATATCAATACCTACATCCATGACAAAGGAAGGGTTTATGTTGTGTCTCAGTAGTGCAGCCTCAGGCTGTGGAGACCTCACTGGATTGATGACATCATTACACTGTTTCTACTATTATTAGATGAGTAATATAGATGTCTATTACTCTGCTAGGACCATATCTGAAAGTAGTAGGACATGATAAAGCAGCAGTGATTCACAAAAACAGCTAATGGTCTCTAAGTATTTTTTATTCCCCTTTTTGTAAATCAAAAGCTTTCCTTATCTGCTAATACCAGGCAGTCTCTTTGTCCTTATTCATCAGACAACAGCAGACAATTAGCTTTGTTTATGTGATTGGAGGGGTCCTTGTGAGTATGGCCCGGGGAACATGGCCACGTCAATCAATCAGGAGTCAAGGGTGTTTGAGTGGCTCAGTGCTGCAGGGCCGTAATTGGGAAGGGGGTGTCAGATGACAGCTAGGGCACCATGCCAGTCCTATACACAGGGGAACTACTTAACAAGAAATACAGTCCGTCATTAAACTCTGACATAAATGTATCCACGTCTATCAGTGAGACTGAACACTATGTAATTATCTATCTATCTATCTATCTACAGTATCCCATATCTTATATCTATTTAATCTATCTATCTATCTATCTCATATCAATCTATCTATCTATCTATCTCATATCTATCTATCTATCTATCTATCTCATATCTATCTATCTATCTAATTTATTGTATTTATCTTATATCTAATCCGTCTATCTAATCTATAGTAATAAAGTAGTGTATATATAGTATAGTATCTATCTACCTCATCTATCTAAAATATTTATTAATCTATTTATTTATCTTATATCTATATAATCTGACAGTTGTATCTGGTGAAAACTTACTTGATATTGGATAAATATCCTTCATTTTTTCACATGGACTTCCATGAGTGCTGCCTTTTTATTTCTATGTTTGGCAGGTTATTAGCCTACATCCTACATTACTTTTTATGCATGGTGCTGCTGTGGGCTTACTTCTTCTATCTATATTATATCATCTACCTATTTATTTCTATAATCAATCTAGTACCTATCTATTGTATCTTATATCTATCTGCCTGTTTCATTTGTATTATCATCTATCTATCTATCTATCTATCTATCTAGATAATAGTACAATAAAGGCAGCACTCCTATTTCAAATATATCCAAGGGGATTAAAAACTGACTTGGATATATTTGAAATTGGAGTGCTGCCTTTCTTTGTACTATTATCTATGGTGAATTTTTGCCTTTTCCACTAGATTTGCACCCATTGCCAAATAGGTATATCTTGTGCTGCTTTGGACTTTCCTTTGTCTATCTATCTATCTATCTATCTATCTATCTATCTATCTATCTACAGTATCTATCTCATATCTATCTATCTATCTATCTATCTACAGTATCTATCTCATATCTATCTATCTATCTATCTATCTATCTAATAAAGATATATATATATATATATATACATATCTGTCTATCAATCGATCAAACTGTCTGTCTGACTGTCCAATCTGTTTAACTCATTATCTATCTATCTATCTATCTATCTATCTATCTATCTATCTATCTATCTCTCTCTCTCTCTATATATATATCTATCATTCTATCTACCTAGGTATCTGTTGGTCTCTCTGTCATGGTAGGATAATAAGCTGGATTTGTGTTTTTATCCAAACTTTGGAACTATTTCTCTATCTATCTATAATCTCATACCTGTCTATTCCATATCTATCTATCTATCTATCTCCCTACTATCTATCTATCTATCTATCTATCTATCTATCTATCTATCTCATATCTATCTATATATCTCCTATCTATCTATCTATATATCTATCTATCTTCTATCTATCTAATATCTATCTATCTTCTATCTATATATCTATCTATCTATCATCTCATATCTGTCTATTCCATATCTATCTCATATCTATCTTCTATCTATCTCTCTATCTTCTATCTATCTATCTATCTATCTATCTCATCTCTATATTTCTCCTATCTATCTATCTATCTATCTATCTATCTATCTATCTCATATCTATCTATCTATCTATCTATCTATCTATCTATCTCCTATCTATCTATCTATCTGACTTGGATATATTTGAAATTGGAGTGCTGCCTTTCTTTGTACTATTATCTATGGTGAATTTTTGCCTTTTCCACTAGATTTGCACCCATTGCCAAATAGGTATATCTTGTGCTGCTTTGGACTTTCCTTTGTCTATCTATCTATCTATCTACAGTATCTATCTCATATCTATCTATCTATCTATCTATCTATCTCATATCTATCTATCTATCTATCTATCTATCTAATAAAGATATATATATATATATATATATACACATATCTGTCTATCAATCGATCAAACTGTCTGTCTGACTGTCCAATCTGTTTAACTCATTATCTATCTCATACCTGTCTATTCCATATCTATCTATCTATCTATCTCCTATCTATCTATCTATCTATCTATCTATCTATCTCATATCTATCTATATATCTCCTATCTATCTATATATCTATCTATCTATCATCTCATATCTGTCTATTCCATATCTATCTCATATCTATCTTCTATCTATCTCTCTATCTTCTATCTATCTATCTATCTATCTATCTATCTCATCTCTATATTTCTCCTATCTATCTATCTATCTATCTATCTATCTATCTATATATCCTATCTATCTATCTCCTATCTATCTATCTTCTATCTATCTAATATCTATATATCTCCTATCTATCTAGCTCTCTATCTTCTATCTATCTATCTATCTATCTATCTATCTCATCTCTATATTTCTCCTATCTATCTATATATCTATCTATATATATATATATATATATATATATATATATATATATCTATATATATATATATATATATATATATATATATATAAAAATATATCTATCTCCTATCTATCTATCTCCTATCTATCTATCTATCTATCTATCTATCTCATATCTATCTATCTATCTCCTATCTATCTATCTATCTATCTATCTATCTATCTATCTATCTCATATCTATCTATCTATCTATCTATCTATCTTCTATCTTCTATCTCATATCTATCTATATTCTATTTATCTATCTATCTATCTATCTATCTATCTATCTATCTATCTATCTTCTATCTCATATCTATCTATATTCTATTTATCTATCTATAATCTCATATCTATCTATCTCATATTTTACTATTCATGTAGCCATATTTCACATTTTATGTGATTTCCTAAAAAGACAGCCACTTTTCAAAGTATTTTGCATGGCATCCTTATTGCCAAAAAACCCCCCAAAACTTAATAGTGATGTTTCAATACCAACTATGTAAGGTTTTATTGATTTTAAAATCCATATTTTAATATAAATTGTAAATTCACATTATATTATTATATCCACATTATATTTGTGATTATATATATGTATAAAATGTTCTCATATAGAAAAAAAACTATAAACATAATTAAAAAAATGTTTTATTCTATATTTTTGGATTCAATAATTTGCTATAAAATAAATAAATAGAAATGTTATGTTATAGAATGTAGATAAACATTATATACAGTTTTATTACATCGTGGAAATACACACCACTAGGCTGGACATTGCTATATATATATATCTATGAAAAAATAAAAAATAAGAATATTATTTATATATATATATTTATATATATATATATATATATATATATATATATATATATACAATATAAGGCTTTGTGCTACTTGGTATGTCTTACAGGAAGCATAGAAGAAAATGTATAAACTCAAAATGAATTATATTTAAAGTCAGTATATATATATATATATATATATATATATATAACTATTATTAATATTAATATTATTATACATGTCCATTAGAATTATTATATAGTATATTATAGTACAGTACTTTAATTCTTTTCACCTAATATTTACCTAAATGTTGCCATCCTTGCAATAGAATTTAATTTAAATGTAAAATAAATATTGTTAATTGATAAACTTTTATAATTACGATATAAATTCTATTTGCAATAATGTCATTCTCTATGTAAAAATATATAAAGATCTCATTTGTGCCGTATGTTCGGTATACACATCTGAAGAGTGCTGCTGTATGGCCAAGATGTATACAGCTATGTGGCTATATATGCCATATGGTTGTATCAGTCTACCATTGCCCCATAGTGTATAAATACATATACTGCACATACATGTTTTATGGTAGGATCCAGTTCTAATGGGAAAGTAATCCAAACCTATGCCAAAAGGAAACACTAGTGGTCTATATTTGCCTTAAAGTCTATGGGCAAGGTGGTATACATATAAAAAGCACTTTTTGACAAGTACACCAAGTATATTCACTTCACTGACACTGATATACACAGAGCTGAGCTGTGTCCAAAATCTTTACTTCATGGACTTTCTACCATACAGATAATATGGTAAGAAACCTGGATATAGGTAAGAAATTAAATTGGTGTGATAGACAGATGTGAGATAGATAAAGAGATAGATTTAAGATAGATAGATAGATAGATAGATAGATAGATAGATAGACATGAGATAGATAAATGGATAGACATGAGATAGATAAATGGATAGACATGAGATAGATAAATAGATAGAGGTAAGATAAACAGATTGATACACATGAGATAGATAGATAGATAGATAGATAGATAGATAGATAGATAGACAGACATGCGATAGATAGATAGATAGATAGATAGATAGATAGATAGATAGATAGACACATGAGTTAAATATAAAGATATGACAAAGATGATAGAATTGTGAGCTAAATAGACATGAGATAGAAGATAAGGAGATAGACATTAGAGATAGATAGATAGATAGATAGATAGATAGATAGATAGATAGATAGAATCATGGGCTGTATAGTTTTATATATAAGATGGAAGATAAATAGACAGACATTAGTTAGATAGATAGAGATAGATAGACGGAAACATAGCTAAATAGATAGATAAACAGGATATAGATAGTAGGTAGATAAAAAGATCAATAGATAAACAGGCAAATATGAGATAGATAAATATATATCAGATAGATAAATAGATATGAGATAGATAGATCAATAGATATAAAAAAGATAGATGAGTTAAATAAATAAATATAAAATGGATGATAGATAGATAGATAGATAGAATCATGAGCTGCATAGAGAAATAAGAAGATAAATAGACATATTGATAGAAACATAGATACATAGACAGACATGATATAGATAAATAGACACATAGAAAAATTGATAAATAGGCAGATATGATATAAATAGACACATGATAGATAGATGACACATAGATAGATAGATAGATAGATAGATAGATAGATAGATAGATAGATAGATAGATATATGATAGCTAGATAGATATGGAATAGATAGATAGATATGGGATAGATAGATAGATAGATAGATAGATAGATAGATAGATAGATAGATATGGGATAGATAGATAGATAGATAGATAGATATGGGATAGATGGATAGATTGATTGATAGATATGAGATAGGTAAATAGATATATAGATAGATATGAGATAGATAGATAGATACATAGATAGATATATAGATAGATATGGGATAGATAGATAGATAGATAGATAGATAGATTGATAGATATGAGATAGATAAATAGATAGATACATAGATAGATAGATAGATAGATAGATATGGGATAGATAGATAGATAGATAGATAGATACATATGAGATAGATAGAGAGATACATAGATATGAGATAGATACATAGATAGATAGATAGATAGATAGATATGGGATAGATAGATAGATAGATAGATTGATTGATTGATAGATATGAGATAGATAAATAGATAGATAGATAGATACATAGATAGATAGATATGGGATAGATAGATAGATAGATATGGGATAGATAGATAGATAGATAGATACATATGAGATAGATAGATAGATACATAGATATGAGATCGATAGATAGATAGATAGATAGATAGATACATAGATAGACAACACAAATGCGTACGTGAAAGAAATCAAATTCTTCACTATTTTTTATATCTAGATAGATAGATCCATAGATAGATAGTTACATAGATAGATAGATAGAATATAGATAAAGAGATAGATAGATCCATACATAGATAGTTACATAGATAGATAGATAGATAGATAGATATGGAATAGACAGATAGATAGATCCATAGATAGATAGATAGTTACATAGATAGATAGAATATAGATAAAGAGATAGATATTAGATAGATAGATAGATAGATAGTTACATATATAGATAGACTGCTGTCTGTATCTACTCAGGTTACCTAAATCTACAGTAAAACTTTCATCTACTTCTTCATTGGGTCTAGAATTTAGATTATTTCCAAGTTATCAGAGTTTATAAAGCAGCAGTTTACTGCCATCTACTGGACAGCTGTATTATTTTATGTCTTTAGGCCCCATGCACACTGCTGTATTACAACTTCATACAAACCTGAATGAGGTTCAGATGCAGAATATGGCACCCATAGAAGAGTTTGTGGCCCCGCTGTGCCTCTGAGTCTAACAGAAATAAAATATGGCATGCTATATCAGACCTTGTATTATGGGTTGGATGCTATAAGAGAATCTAAAATTACTGATTGTAGTCTAAAAAAGAGCAAAATGTTTTTGAAAAATTTACCAAAAATTCTTTGTATGAGTGAAGGCGGAGCGAGCAGTCAGATATATATGGTGGCGAGGCCTCAGTCACTGTCGCTGCTATATACTTCATTTCACTTTATCTTGTTGGATTGTGGGAGAGCAGCGCCACCTGCAGAACAAACAATGTATATACAGTATATAATATTTTTTGCATATTATTCTGTACAGTCAGTATTGTAGACTGTGAACGTGGACTGGACATAGATTATTTTATGTCTTGTGTGATTGTTATCTCCATTAGTAATAATAGACTCATGCATCTCCTAATATTCCCAATGGAAAAGTGACAGAATCCCACAGTAGGTGATGATGACATCACTGATACCACATTTTATGGTGTAATAATGGCGGCTTCTAATATGTCTCTATAGCGAGGGAACTTACAGCATTGCAGAAAGTGAAAGTCCAGTAGTGAGATAGACGACTGATATGATTGGATGAACCTGCTATATGACCTCTTAGATGGGTTTTCTAGGACAAATAATCAATGACCAATCCTTAGGATAGGTCATCAAATAAGGATTTCAGGGGTCTAACAGCTATTAGAAGACACTGTGGTCTCTTCAGTACCTGTGCTGTTCAATCACAGCCCGTCTACATGCGCACGGTCGTTTTATGTCCCCTCTTGTTTCTGATTTTTGGTAATAGTTACCCAAAAAGAACCTAATTCCTTTTGCCTGATTCACCATTTATCTTTTCCTTCTGGATCATCACTGGATGATGAAATTAACAATTCTGTTAGCGGGCATTCACACTACCGTTATGAATGTCCATTGCTTTCATCCATCATACAGTTGGAGCAACAGACTTTAACAGTGATAGAGTTGCCATTGACTCTAATGTAAACAACATGACAGAAGAAAGCATGCCGTGTTGTTTACATTAGAGTCAATGGCAACTCTATCACTGTTAAAGAGAGTCTATCACTGCCCCTAGCTACTGTAAACCGCTCCCATAGTGCTGTAGATGCTGTTAGCAGAATAAAAACCATACCTTTATTATGTTTCACAGCCCCAGGAATGCATGGAAAAGGCACATTTATTCTTTATTCAAATGAGGGTCTTGGAGCACAGGTGGGAGTTTTCTTCTATTACTGAGCACTGCTGCATCGTCACTAAACACGCCCATCCTTCATTCATCTCCTCCCCCTGGGCAGTGTGAGTTGATCCTCTCACTGAGGTAAATGCAGGAGGTGCATGCTTAGTGACGATGCAGCAGTGCTCAGTAATTGAAGAAAACACCCCCTGTGCTCCAAGATCCTCATTTGAATAAAAAATAAAAGTGCTTTTTCTACACCTCCCTGGGGCTCTGAAACATAAGAAAGGTATGGTCTTTAAAGTTTGGTTACTTTTGTAACGGAAGAAAATGTCCTGCATACACTATTTTTTCTTCCATCAGAAAAGTAAAAAACATGATCGAAAAAAGCTTCCGTCGTGTTTTTTACATTGGGGTGAACGTAGCTGGACATCTGACAGAAGGGGATCCGTCTGCATTCTATGTTTAATATGACAGATAAGAACAACGGACAATAATAATGGTAGTATGAACATCACCTCAGTCATTCTAGTCTAGGTGAGGGGTCTAATGTTCATTGTTTTGGTGTTGGTGCCCTTTTGGCTAAGGCCAACGTTTAGTCTGTGTTTTGATTACTCCCGATTCACCCATGTAGCCTTAATTCTCTTGGTTTTCAGTCTAAGGCTGAGGCCTCAAGTTTCAGAAAAGCAGCTTTTTTCGTTGCAGATTTTGCTGTGATTTTTTGAACCAAAGTCACGAAAGGCTTTTTGACTTTGGCTCAAAAAAAGCAGCAAAATCTGCTACAACAAAAGCAGTTTTTCTGCAACGTGGGGCCTCAGCCTAAAAGTTTCTTGTAGTTTGACAAATGTCTCCCTATGGGTTGTTTGTCATCCTTTTTATTACTTTGACATTTTCTCCACTTTCCTTAAGAGGGCGCTATCCATGGAAGTTATGTGTGGGGCTATTGTTCATTATTTGGACAATTTTCTTTTCATCGGTCCTGCAGGTTCTCCTGTTTGTTCCCAGTGGTTAGATCTTTGTTTGGTGTCTCTTTGGTGGTTGATATGACTGTTTTGCTTGTTAATTGTTTAGAATATTTAGGTTTCATTATAGATTTGGTCATTTGTAGGTTTCATTTGCCCCTTGAAAAAATTAAAAAAAATTTTTGTTTTTATTTTCAACAGTCACTCTTACTGATAGGATGAGTTTATTTCCTCTGCTCAGTTTCAGCTCTTTACTGATGCAGCAAGTTCTTGTAGTTTTGGCTCGTATAGGGGTGGCCATTCGTGTGTCGTTATCTTCATAGTTGTCTAATGGTATTTCCAGGAATTTGGTGTAGTAAGATCTGTTTCCTGTAGTAGTAACTTTGGTTTTATGGGTGGTTGCTTTTCTACTAAGCATATTATGGTGGTTGAGTTCCAGGAGCAAATATCAGCAAAAGCAGAACCTGTCTGCTAACAGAGAGCAGTAGAACAAGCTATTTAAATCCAGTACTGAAATGTGAGATAGAATCCCCAAATGCCTTCACCAGAGCAAGCCGCGAGGCCAGATGGACTTTGCTGAATTTGGGGGTCCAAGTTATCACCACCAGAAACTGTACAGGAAATAAATGATCCACTATATGAAAACCAGAACCCACCATTAACATACAGGGCAGATCTGAAACATGAGAATAAATGTCCAGGCAAATGGTCAATACCAAGAGATGTGACCAGAGGAAGAATCAGGAGACAATACAAAGTCAAGGTTCAGTTCCGAGCAGTAACGTCAAAGGCAGAATCAGCAGACAAACAAATAACCAGAAACAAGCCAACTGTCAGAAAAGAAATCCAATACACAAGATCCAGTTTCATAGGCAAACTAGAGAACTAGATTAGCAGGCACCTGGGTCAGGAGGGAGGGGGTTTATATAGGCCTCCTCAGCTGCTAACGGACAAGCCCAAGGAACTTCTGAAACTGCGGAAGCTTCTCAGGTTGATACGGTAACCTTAAAGGCAGCTGAATTAAGAATCCTGACACATATTCTTCTGCATACGGATAACAAGGGCATGTTGTCTGCTGTTATTTGTTTATTCACACAGCTGCATTTTACGCAGGTTTGTTTTTTGTTACTGATGCGGATGTGGTCAGGCTTTTACAGGCCTTACCATATGGATCACTGGTCACTCCTTCATTCACTGGGCTCAGAACCGCGTGAATCGGACATCATACGGTACAACTTATTCTGGTTTGCTGAGACAGTGGGGATCTTCTGGACGTGGTATTTGGAAATGTGTTCTCTTTATCCTGAGCCAGATTTTGTAATTTGCCATGCGGGTAGGACTGATGTGGTCTTATGGTGACAACTTATCCTGGTTTAGTGTAAAAGTGAGGATCTTCTGGACAGGGATCAGAGGTCTTTGGTGGGATGCAGACATGTACGTGGTATTTGAAATGCGTTCTCTATATCTTGAACTAAATATTATCAGAAGTCTACGGTGGGACATAGTCATGGACATGGTCTTTGATATGTTTTCTCTTTATCCTGATGCAAATATTATCATTTTCCATGTGGGTAGAACTGACGTGGGGTTACAGTGATAGCTTATTATGGTTAACTGAGACAGTTGGTGTTCTCTTTATGCCTAGCCACATATTACAATTTTCATGCGGGTAAGAATGATGTGTCAATGCAGTGCTTCCCCACAACCTTTCCTTTTTTATAATCTTGTTGCCACGTAATCTTTATTAGGAGGTATTGATCGCTGAAGGTAGGCGAATGGACAGGTATGACCTAAAATATTTTAATCCATGACTGGATTATTTTATGATTATTTAATGATTAATTTATTCAGTTTTCCATAAGATGTTCTTTCATAGAAATGACTGTGGACAAATAGATTCATTCAGTTTTGTGTTCACATTTATTTCTTTAATTCTAGATTAAGATAGATGTAAGTGTATGGTATAGTGTGACTTACAATGCCATGCCTAAGAATATCAGACAAGCAAATATAACAAATACTAGCACCCATCAGGATAACATCATCAACCCATTTTCCAAAAAGTGTGCAGGGCTTAGTGGGAGATGTTATCAGAAAAATCTGTATCATTGGGGACAACCCATGGACAGCCCATGTCAGGACACTAATACATGAGATCAGACATACAAATACTACAAAAACTAGGACCCATCTGGATGACATCATCAACCCCTTTCCCAAAAAGTGGGCAGGGCCTGTTGGAGATGTCATCAGAAAGCTCCGACCTATCATGGGGGCTATCGTCTTAGTGTGACCTGATGATCTTTGGCTGCATGATGGGACTTGCGGCCAAAATCACCATGTAGCCCTATGCTAATCATAGACATATAGTGGGGAAAAAAAGTATTTAGTCAGCCACCAATTGTGCAAGTTCTCACACTTAAAAAGATGAGGCCGGCCTGTAATTGTCATCATAGGTAGACCTCAACTATGAGAGACAAAATGAGAAAACATATCTAGAAAATCACATTGTCTGATTTTTAAAGAATTTATTTGCAAATTATGGTGGAAAATAAGTATTTGGTCACCTACAAACAAGCAAGATTTCTGGCTCTCACAGACCTGTAACTTCTTCTTTAAGAGGCTCCTCTGCTCCCCTAAATATAGAACCCCAGACAAAGACCCTTTAAGTAAAGGATCCCTAAACCCCTAAAACAACAGCAGATCCCAGACACTTCCACAGCCAATCCAGAAGTTCACAGTCTATTCTTAATTCTCTAGCTTCAGGACCTGCACAGATCTGGTCATGTGTCTGGGGCTGGTAAAGTCTTATGATAGATAGTCTTGTGATATATGTCTTATGATAGATAGTCAATGATCTTGAGCTCCACAGCATCCAGGACCACCATCACCATGTATGCAAAATGTAGACGCACATCATCTGCTGTGACTTATTGTCTTATATGGAAGGAAGAATATGACCAAGTTTAAGGGGTTGTTAGTTCCTCATGACCCATTATGTGTCCTATTAGGACAGTTTTAACTATTGAGGGAATGAGGAGTGTATTACTACAAAAGGGACAATGTCTTCCAAAATGGAGACCTTCACTTTACCGGCTGACAGTGATGATATAGTCATCATATATAGGTATTGTTTAACACTGTATAGCATAATGTGGAGTATGATATGGGCACATCAGTCTAGTGCAAATAAAAATACAGATCCACAAATGAGGGAATTATATATGTAACAATTCCATCAGATTTGCCTCTGGGGAAGCTCCCATAATTCATCCTGTGTCTACTGCCGTGATACAGGAAAATAGCAGGGAAATTCTTCTTTAAAGAAGCTATTCAAGTAACTTATACCAATATACTAAAACTATAACTAATATAAATGCTATACTAACATACTAAAATTATAATATACTAACATATTAAAAATAATATAGATGCTATGCTAACATACTAAAACTATACAATACTTATATAATAAAACTAATAAATATGATATACTAATATACTAAAATTATACTATACCAATATAGTAAAACTAATATATATATATGCTATACTAACATACTAAAACTATGTTAGTATAGCATATACCGTGGTGAAAAAAAGTATTTAGTCAGCCACCAATTGTGCAAGTTCTCCCACTTAAAAAGATGAGGCCAGCCTGTAATTGACATCATAGGTAGACCTCAACTATGAGAGACAAAATGAGAAAACAAATCCAGAAAATCACATTGTCTGATTTTTTAAGAATTTATTTGCTAATTATGGTGGAAAATAAGTATTTGGTCACCTACAAACAAGCAAGATTTCTGGCTCTCACAGACCTGTAACTTCTTCTTTAAGAGGCTCCTCTGTCCTCCACTCATTACCTGTAGTAATGGCTCCTGTTTGACATTGTTATCAGTATAAAAGACTCCTGTCCACAACCTCAGTCACACTCCAAACTCCACTATGGTGAAGACCAAAGAGCTGTGGAAGGACGCCAGAATTACAGGCCGGCCTCATCTTTTTAAGTGGGAGAACTTGCACAATTGGTGGCTGACTAAATACTTTTTTTCCCCACTGTATAAGTTTTATGCTACAAGGTCTTTTATCCTATAGCATAAATACATTACTGTATATGCAGGTTTGTTGTTCCTTTCTTTATACATTTGTACAAGGGTTAATCCTAAACATATAATCCATACTAGGGAACATGTATACCTTTTAGCAACCAGAGGCGTGAAATGAAGCTCCTGGGCCCTGTTGCAAAATCTGTATCAGGCCCCCCATATACACACGTGGACAAAATTGTTGGTACCCCTCGTTTAAAGAAAGAAAAACCCACAATGGTCACAGAAATAACTTGAATCTGACAAAAGTAATATGCCAAACTACATGTTGACAAGCCACAAAGCTTCTGGGAGAATGTCCTATGGACAGATGAGACAAAAATCAAAATTTTTGGCAAGGCACATCAGCTCTATGTTCACAGACGGAAAAATGAAGCATATCTTGAAAAGAACACTGTCCCTACTGTGAAACATGGAGGAGGCTCTGTTATGTTCTGGGGCTGCTTTGCTGCATCTGGCACAGGGTGTCTTGAATCTGTGCAGGGTACAATGAAATCTCAAGACTATCAAGGGATTCTAGAGAGAAATGTGCTGCCCAGTGTCAGAAAGCTTGGTCTCAGTCGCAAGTCATGGGTCTTGCAACAGGATAATGACCCAAAACACACAGCTAAAAACACCCGAGAATGACTAAGAGGAAAACATTGGACTATTCTGAAGTGGCCTTCTATGAGCCCTGACCTAAATCCTATTGAGCATTGGAAGGAGCTGAAACATGCCGTCTGGAAAATGCACCCTTCAAACCCGAGACAACTGGAGCAGTTTGCTCATGAGGAGTGGCCAAAATACCTGCTGAGAGGTGCAGAAGTCTCATTGACAGTTACAAGAATCGTTTGATTGCAGGGATTGCCTCAAAAGGTTGGGCAACAAAATAGTAAGTTAAGGGAACCATCATTTCTGTCCAGGCCTGTTTCATGAGTTTTCTTTTTTAAAAAAATTCTGTTGAAGCCTGGTTGGAAAGCAATGTCTGACTTTCATTTGTTCATTTTCATAGAATTTTTATATATTATTACTTTTGTCAGATTCAAGTTATTTCTGTGACCATTGTGGGTTTTTCTTTCATTAAACGAGAGGTACCAACAATTTTGTCTACGTGTGTATAATGTATATAGTACTCATTTATACTACTGGTCACCTCTTATTGGGAAGAGACACCTTATGGGCCCACTAAGGCTCCGAGGGCCAGATGCAACAACAACCTCTGCAGCCCTAAAAGTTACGCCCCCGACTACAAGTATGGTTGTGATGGTACCAGTGGCAGAGACTGAGAGCTAAGAAACCCTGTACCTTAACCACTTAACCACTTCATGAATGGGCACATGTTTGGGTTTTTTAGTACATGCAGTTTGGAAGGTTAAAACATTAAAACATTTTTGTTATTCAGCATATTTAAATAATTTGTTGCCTCTTTTTACAGTGATAAATGGGGAATTATTTTTATTATGACATTTTTTGTATGAGTTTCCTTTCTTTTTCAATATACAGGAAATGTTAAAAAAGGGGGAAACATGTCAGGTTTTTTTTTTTTTTTTTTTTTTTTAAGGGTTTGGGTCCCAGATTTGTTTCAGGTTAAACAACACCTTAAACAGGCTTAAAACATAGTGTAGATTACTCTTAGGGGTCCTAGGAACCTATCTATCAAACATAGTGTAGAATACTCTTAGGGCTCCTAGGAACCTATCTATAAAACATAGTGTAGAACACTGTCAGGGCTCCTAGAAACCTATCTATAAAACATAGTGTAGAATACTCTTAGCGCTCCTAGAAATCTATCTATCCAATTTTCTAGCAAACACAAAGTAATGTCAAAGTGAAAGTGACATTATTAAACCTGGGGTGTAAAAAATAAAAAACATTCATACTCACCTTCCGTTAACCCCGTTTCCAATGTTCTGCCAAACTGTAATCTTTGTCCACCCAGCCACACTAGGTAACCAAACTCCCACCAGCCATGATTCCTAAGCGACATGGCCTCCCCACACACCGAAACGCAAACTCTGCCATTGCTTGCAAGTCAACATTTAACCCTTTCCTGCATTTTCACGTACATGTACAGTACAGACCAAAAGTTTGGACACACCTTCTCATTCCAAGAGTTTTCTGTATTTTCATGGCTATAAAAATTGTAGATTCACACTGAAGGCATCAAAACTATGAATTAACACATGTGGAATTATATACTTAACAAAAAAGTGTGAAACAACTGAAAATATGTCTTATATTCTAGGTTCTTCAAAGTAGCCACCTTTTGCTTTGATTACTGCTTTGCACACTCTTGGCATTCTCTTGATGAGCTTCAAGAGGTAGTCACCTGAAATGGTTTTCACTTCACAGGTGTGCCCTGTAAGGTTTAATAAGTGGGATTTCTTGCCTTATAAATGGGGTTGGGACCATCAGTTGTGTTGTTCAGAAGTCAGGTGGATACACAGCTGATAGTCCTACTGAATGGAGTGTTAGAATTTGTATTATGGCAAGAAAAAAGCAGCTAAGTAAAGAAAAACGAGTGGCCATCATTACTTTAAGAAATGAAGGTCAGTCAGTCCGAAAAATTGGGAAAACTTTGAAAGTGTCCCCAAGTGCAGTGGCCAAAACCATCAAGCGCTACAAAGAAACTGGCTCACATGAGGACCGCCCCAGGAAAGGAAGACCAAGAGTCACCTCTGCTGCGGAGGATAAGTTCATCCGAGTCACCAGCCTCAGAAATCGCAGGTTAACAGCGGCTCAGATTAGAGACCAGGTCAATGCCACACAGAGTTCTAGCAGCAGACACATCTCTACAACAACTGTTAAGAGGAGACTGTGTGCAGCAGGCCTTCATGGTAAAATAGCTGCTAGGAAACCACTGCTAAGGACAGGCAACAAGCAGAAGAGACTTGTTTGGGCTAAAGAACACAAGGAATGGACATTAGACCTGTGGAAATCTGTGCTTTGGTCTGATGAGTCCAAATTTGAGATCTTTGGTTCCAACCACCGTGTCTTTGTGCGACGCAGAAAAGGTGAACGAATGGACTCTACATGCCTGGTTCCCACCGTGAAGCATGGAGGAGGAGGTGTGATGGTGTGGGGGGGCTTTGCTGGTGACACTGTTGGGGATTTATTCAAAATTGAAGGAATACTGAACCAGCATGGTTACCACAGCATCTTGCAGCGGCATGCTATTCCATCCGGTTTGCGTTTAGTAGGACCATCGTTTATTTTTCAACAGGACAATGACCCCAAACACACCTCCAGACTGTGTAAGGGATATTTGACCAAGAAGGAGAGTGATGGGGTGCTACGCCAGATGACCTGGCCTCCACAGTCACCAGACCTGAACCCAATCCAGATGGTTTGGGGTCAGCTGGACCGCAGAGTGAAGGCAAAAGGACCAACAAGTGCTAAGCATCTCTGGGAACTCCTTCAAGACTGTTGGAAAACCATTTCAGGTGACTACCTCTTGAAGCTCATCAAGAGAATGCCAAGAGTGTGCAAAGCAGTAATCAAAGCAAAAGGTGGCTACTTTGAAGAACCTAGAATATAAGACATATTTTCAGTTGTTTCACACTTTTTTGTTAAGTATATAATTCCACATGTGTTAATTCATAGTTTTGATGCCTTCAGTGTGAATCTACAATTTTTATAGTCATGAAAATACAGAAAACTCTTGGAATGAGAAGGTGTGTCCAAACTTTTGGTCTGTACTGTACATTGGAGAATGCGGGTAATTGGCGCATCCCCATGTACATGTACTTGATGGTGATCACGCAACCTCAGAAACAGAACCAGTGAGATCACCGTGAGAGCCCAGATGTAACTTAAAGCCAAGCTCCTGGTGAAACAGCCTGGACGGTGATAACACAAATCCCAGCTGTTTAACCTTTAAGATGTTGTGGTCGATATAGGTGTCTGTCAGTGAAACTGGCACCTCCATCAGCCCCCTGCAGTGTTATCACCATCATAGACTTTCTATTAGGATCTGCTAAAGGCAGGTCCTAATAGGCATAATACTCTGTAATACACATGTATTGTAATGTATTGGACAGGTGATCAAGCCCCCTAGTGGTAAAGTACTCTAGAGGGCCTTGGAAAAAAAAAAAGTAAAAATAAAATTAATAAAATATTTAAAAAAATGTAAAAACAATATAAAAGAAAAAAAGAGAAAGAAACCCCATTTTCCCATTAAAATGTTTTGCATGTTTTAAAACACAAAAATTAAAAAACCTTACACGTATTTGGTATTGCCAAGTCCGTAACAACCTGACATATGTCATAAAAAATAAGAATAAAAAAATAATGCCAAAATTGCTAGTTTTGGTTATCCCACCATACAAAAAAAGCAAAATACAACACGATCAAAAAGTTGCTTGAATCCTAAAATGATACCAATGAAAAACTTTATGTTATCCCGCAAAAAAAAATAAAAAAATCACACATTGATGGAAAAATAAAAAAGTTATGGATTTCAGAATATGGCCTCCCAAAAAAAAATTATTTTCTTAAAAAAGGGAGTTTTTTTAGTGTCAAAGTAGTAAGATGTTAATAAACCCATACATATTTGGTATTGCTATAATCATATTGACCTGTGAAATTAATAAAGAATGTTACTTTTTTTTTACCATATTTTTACCATACAATGAACTATGCAAAATTTATAGTGCAAAAATTTATGGCAAAATTGCTGTTTTTTCCCATTCTCTCCCAAAAAGAGTTAAAAAAATGTTCATTTTTAAATGCTTTGTGTTCTAAAAATGACACTGTTAAAAAATACAACTTATCCCGAAAAAACAAAAATTTGAATAAAAGTGATCAAAACATCAGACATTCCCCAAAATTGTATAAACAAAAAAAGACGCCTTATGCGGCCCTGTACATGGAAATATAAAAAAACTTAGTGTCAGAATATGGCGACTCCAAGAAAAAGTTTTGGATTTTTTTTAAGGGGTTAAAATGTAAAAAACACTATATAAATGTGGTATTCCTGGAATCGTATCGACCCATAGAATACAGGTGACACATCGTTTTGGCTGCACAGAGAACGCCGTAAAAACTAAGCCTGTAAAAAAGTAGCACAAATGCAGTTTTTCTCCAATTCCACCCCATTCTGAATTTTTTTCCACCTTCCCAGTACATCTTAGGGAATATTAAATTAATATTAAGTACAATTTGTCCTGCAAACATTAAGCCCTCCTATGGCTCTGTGAACGAAAAGATAAAAAAGTTCTGGCTCTTGGAAGACAAAAACGAAATTTGAAAAATGGCTGCGGTGGGAAAGGGGTTAAAAACAGATCCTAAAATAAATACAGACTCTAACCCCCCCAGAATTTTCTGACTCCCTGATCAGACTATTTTAAGAATTTGGTGCCACTTTAAAATGTAGTTGGGACCAGCGGAGTCTCCGTGATCAAGGTTATTCATGTCAAAGGTGGGATTTGGACGAAGAACAGGATTTTAGTTGTAGCCCCTTGTACTAGCTTCACAAGCTACAAGGTGACAATACGCAGTGGACCATGTTAGAAGGTCTTCATCTCAATGATACTCAGAAGGACATCTTTTCAAGACTATAGAGACAGCTCGATTTCCTTAGGCAAATGGGGGTGTAGGCGTATTCCTTATTCCGATGGTCCGTGCATGAGATGACCTGTAGTATTGGAGGATACACAAAGGCTACATCCCACCACAAGAGCGATGGTCTCAGTATTGGGGGGACCTCTTCAATCAGGGGTCATATTAAATGGCAAAGTTCTCCTACATGAAGTAAATAGAAGCCTTGGCCAAAACATGTTAGTAGTTCCTCTGGGTCTGGGTAGTCAGGTCGCATATTAAACTGAATGGAGCGATGGATGGGACGGTGGCAGTATAAGGACATGTCCCAGCAGCATAAAGACATTCTAAAGAGTCTAGGGACATGCCCTGACAATGTAAAGACATGTCATGGTAGCATAAGGACAAGCCCATGCAGGATAAAGACATGCCGTGCTAGCTTAAGAACATGACTCGGAACAATAAGAACATGCCCAGTAGTATAGGGACATGCCCAGACAGGACAAGGACACGTGTCTGTAGCATAAGGAAAGAAAAGATGAGCACATGCCCCTATAGCATAAAGACAGGATAAAGACATGCCCTGCCAGCAAAGGAACATGCCCAGGCAGAATAAGGACATTCCTGGCAGCATAAAGACGTGCCCAGAATAGACACATGCCCCTGCAGAATAAAGACATGCCCAGCAGCATAGGGCTTGCCTTGACAACTGTGATGAACAGACCCTCAGTTATGTATCTTTCCTTGAAATGTATCATTCCTGATTCATTGGAGTCTTACCTACTTTTAGGAATGCCGTGCTTAAGTTGCGTTTCATCCCCAATCCGCTTCAGTGGTTTTATGTGCATACCATGGGAGATGGCCCTTCTAGCCAGCCAGTTTTTATTACCCCTGGACCGCAGATGCCCATGGGGGAGGGAGGGCTAGTGACCCCCAGCTCAACCTCAGACACACATCTTTTCCCAGCTAGGAGAACATCACACGATCTCAGGTCCTGCAGTGTGTGGAGAGAAGGGGGGCTGCCTGGGGGGAAGGTGTGGCTGGACACTAGGTTTATCCTGCAAGGATAGGCCAGGTATTTTGTCTCTGAGTCTGGACAGCATGTAGGAGAGACATGCTCTGCAACTTGCTTAAGGAAGGACCCTGAGATCCACCACATGGGAGCTCAGAGAAACTGACTACAAACTTGTGCCGGTATTTTTCTATCTTTTATTTCCCACTTTATTTTCTGTACCATAGTTTTTACTTTTATCCATATTTGCTCGGTAATCGATATATATTTCTGTATATGTTAATGCTTAGTACCGACCCATTGGGGTTAATAAATATATAAAATTTAGAAAGCTTGTTTAGTATTATTCTATAAACCCGGTCCACTCACGGTGAGTGAGTGGGAGGTTAAGAAAGAAGGTTGGTCGCAGGTGTGCCAGGTAGCGTGGCAAGGCGAGATCCTTCACAACAACATAAGGGCATGTCCTACAAGCATAGGGGCATGTTCTGGTGGCATAGGAGTACTTTCTCAAGGTTTAGGGGCATGCTCTGGCAGCATAGGGGTGTGTTCTGGCGGCATAGGGCATGGTCAGGCGGCATGGGGCATGTTCTGACGGCATAGTGGCATGTTCTGGAGGCATAGGGACATGGTTAGGCGGCAAATGGGCATATTCTGGCGGCATAGGGGCATATTCTGATGGCATAGGGGCATGGTCAGGCGGCATAGGGACGTGTTCTGGAGGCATAGGGACATATTCTAGCGGCATAGGGAGTGTTCTGGTGGCAGAGGGGCAAATTCTGGCGGCATAGGGGCATGTTCTGGTGGCATAGGGTCATGTTCTGGTGGCATAGGAATATGGTCAGGCGCCATAGGGGCGTGTTCTGGAGGCATAGGGACATGGTCAGGCGCCATAGAGGCGGGTTCTGGCAGCATAGGGGCATGGTCAGGCGCCATAGGGGCGTGTTCTGGTGGCATAGGGACATGGTCAGGCAGCATAGGGGCGTGTTCTGGCGGCATAGGGACATGGTCAGGCAGCATAGGGGCGTGTTCTGGCGGCATAGGGGCATGGTCAGGTGGCATAGGGGCGTGTTCTGGAGGCATAGGGACATGGTCAGGCGGCATAGGGACGTGTTCTGGTGGCATAGGGACATGGTCAGGCAGCATAGGGGCGTGTTCTGGCGGCATAGGGATATGGTCAGGCAGCATAGGGGCGTGTTCTGGCGGCATAGGGGCGTGTTCTGGCGGCATAGAGGCATGGTCAGGTGGCATAGGGGTGTGTTCTGGAGGCATAGGGACATGGTCAGGCGGCATAGGGACGTGTTCTGGTGGCATAGGGACATGGTCAGGCAGCATGGGGGCATAGTCAGGCGGCATAGGGGCGTGTTCTGGCGGCATAGGGGCATGGTCAGGTGGCATATGGGCGTGTTCTGGCGGCATAGGGGCATGGTCAGGTGGCATAGGACCGTGTTCTGGCGGCATAGGGGCATGGTCAGGTGGCATAGGGGCATGGTCAGGAAGCATAGGGGCATGGTAAGACTACATAGGGACATGTTCTGGCAGCATAGGGATCTGCTTCAGCAGGATAAGGACATGCTCCAGGCAGCATAAGGGCACGCTGCTGGTTTTGGGGGCCCAAGCTGGAGACAGGTCACCTTTAAATAAAATGTTCCTGCTAAACAGAAAGGTCTCTATGGTAGACACAGGCTGCTCTTTTTGTTCCAGTTTTATCTATCTTTTCTATTGTTTCATTGGTAATTGTACCATATGCTATACTGTATAGCTTTATATGTCGCTGTATATATAGCCCCCCCCCTTCCTGCGGTGTCTTCTACATGACACAGAACCAGAGATATTGTAATGGGTAAGATTATACTAAATCACAGCTCATTCACGGTGAGCAGATAATGGAGCGGCAGACAGGCATTACGCAGCGATTTGTCCCCCCGCAGCCTGCTCTGCGCAGTATTATTCTGTCTCTTCCTCACGAGTGTTCTGACAAGACGCTTCTCCTCCACCTTTTACCACAGGCAGGGAGATTATGGATTGTCTATCCAACACTGGTAAAGATTTCCAGGGATGGAGGTGTATGGCCCTGAAATGCCAAAATGGTCATGGCTTAATAGAGGGGTGGCTACGAGGTCAGGGCTACTGATGTCAGCTGGGGCATATTAGCAGGTACTTTACTACAATGGATCCTGTGGACACCGTCATAACCCGCGGCAAATCTGCAGATAGCCCCGGCCTTCAAGAGGTCATCAAACTTATCTAACAAAACTGATAGCCTATCTTTAAGATGGGGTGGGGATGACTCTCAGGAACCCTAGAGACTAGTAGTTTGAAGGGGGCCGAGACTCTTGGGTGGCCTCTTCTCTGTTTGCAGCCGGTGCTCACAACGTCGTCCATACACATCATATTAAAGGGCTTTTAAAAAAAAAAAAATTCAAGGGGGCAGATAAGAGTCTAAAACCTAATTTACTTTTGAAAGGCCCTTCTGTTCCAACTTGGCCGATCCAGTCCACAGGACTGATCTGTGTTGGACCAGAAGTGATGATGTCATGACCATGGATCAGCCGTGTCGTGACTGCTCAGCCAAACAGTGGCCTCAGCATGGATGGCATGTGATTGGCTGAGTCCTGTGAAAACTAGATGTGACATCATCATGGACCTGTACTGCTGAGGGGAGGGACCTTTAGTAAATGAGTTAGGTCTTTCTTTATACTATAAGGCTATGTTCACAGGACTGTGCTGATTCTCGGCCATGTTTTTTCACTGTAGTGTGAATACAGCCTTATTTTTCCTGCCAATTTTTACAAATGATGGAATATCTCTTCAATGTTGGCAAACCTGCCAATTGTAGCCGGACCAGTCTACCAGTTAAAGGAGTTGTCCAGGGAATATCAATATACTTACCTGGTCCTGAGGGTGCTTTTGATGGACCCGGGAGTTCCAGTGACATCACTACCCCTGGGTTATATGATCCCAGGCAAAAAATAAAAATAAAAAAGTAATGTTAAAATGTCCCCATGTGTAAAAAATAAATAAAAAGCCAAAAAAAAAAACAACAACAAAAGATACCACCACACGCACTCCTCCGTCACAGGTACTAGCCCCACTGCCGGTGACAAGATTAATTGTCAACTACATAAAAATTATTATAAAAAAGAGGAAAAATTATTTAAAAAAAAAAAAACATGAAAAATGTGAAAAAACAGACACATTTCCTCTCCTTTCTTGTTTACATTTTCTCGGATGTAAAATAAAAAACATACGAAAATAAAAACGACATAAAAATAATGCTCATCGAAAAAAGACAAAAAAATTATTTTAAATAGCCCAAAGTAAAAAAAAAAATGTTAAAACCATCAAAACCACATGTACGAAAAAAAAAGAAAAAGGATCAGGGACAAGTGAGTATGACTTTTTTTGTTTGATTTTACACCCACCTCGGCCGCCCCTGAGTTTCCTATAACTCTTGGGCAACCCATTTGATTGGAGAAAATTGCATTTTCTTTTTTTTACACTGCAGCTCAGCTTATTCAGATTGGCTGCTGTGTTTGAGCACAAGCCCACCTGGAGAAGGTGACAGGAAAATTGATGCTAGGTTCACACCTGTGTCGATGTTTCCATTCTTTGGGTCTCCCAGAGGACCAGAAGCAGGGGCGTAACATGAGGGGATGCAGAGGGTGCAGTCACACTGGGGCCCAGGAGCCTTAGGGGGCCCATAAGCACCAGTACTGAGATTGCAGCTTCCATCTGGCCCATAAGCCAAGGAGACCCACAGATTACCCTAACCACACTGAGGTTGATCAAGAATTCGCTGTAGGGATGAGGTAGGGGGCCCCGGACAAAAGACTGCACCAGGGTCCACAAGACTTTAGTTACGCTACTGACCAGAAGGATGGATAGAAGATGAAGACGGTCAACTATTTGTAACACATAGATTGTCCTGTACTGCTACCTCTTCCCCCGATTCATACTCACTTGTTGACCACCACTATCGCTTAGCTCAGGGTTGGCACAAAACCACAATTTTGTTCTTTGTTTCATTGTCTTCTGAAGCTGTTCATCGTGCCAAGTCTTTCCACCTTTTGGGGTATAGGAATGACCCCTTGGAGCAATAGGAGCATGGTATGGACACCATGTGTGCAATATTTAAGGTTTAGTCTTACATAGGAGCCCCTGCCCACCTCTCATGACTCCCCTCTATGAGTCAGGACTGTACTATTTCTCTTGTGGGAAGACCCCTTCTGACTTATATCAATGGCCTCTAACCAGTACCCTACTCCGCACTGAGGAGGGGCAAGAACCCCAAAACAGCTTTCTGTGGATAGGTGTCTTTTCCTTTTGGAAGACACATTTCTGGTTCCTAAATCATGATGCAAGACCTGTTTAATTTACTCATATAGTGCCATCATATTCCGCAGCGCTTTACAGACATTGTCAGTCACTGTCCCATATAGGGCTCACAATCTACATTCCCTATCAGTATGTCTTTGGAGTGTGGGAGGAAACCCAGGCAAACATGGGGAGAACATACAAACTCCTTGCAGATGTTGCCCATGGTAGGATTTAAACCCAGGACTCCAGCACTGCAAGGCTGCAGTACTAACCACTGAGCCACCGTGCTGTTCAAGGCCAGAGCCCCAAGTGGCGCAAATCTACAGAATCTAGTGAATCCCATCCACACATATGCAGAAATTCAGCGGTTTCCAAAACTGTTGCATTTTTCTAAATCGCAGCATGTCAATTATACCTACAGAAACGCTGGCGTATAATGGAAGCAGAAAGTCCACTGAGGAAAACTCTGCGTGGACTTTTTGTGTAAAGCACTGCGCGAAAAACCGCGATGCATTTCCGCACAGTTTTTCCCGCATTGCTTTTTTGCTCCGGCCCGTTACATGGGGTCTTAGCCTAAATGGGTTTTTTAGGACTATGGCATTGATGACCTATATGGGTAAAGTCCGAGAAGGGGGATCGGCAGTTTGAAGAGCTTGCTGCACCCAGGTGAGCTTCACTTTCTCTTCTCAGGCCAGTGACATCACATCCATTGGTCACACGGCCATACTGCTACTCAGTTCTATTCAAATGAATTAGGCTGAGCTGCAATACCAAGAAGAGCCACTATCCATTGTAAGGCACTGTGCTTGGTAAAGAAGCCACAGCAATGAATATCATAGTCCAAGAAAACCTTAACTTATAGGTTAGCTACCTTCCAATAGGTGGCGCTAGAGGCTGATCTCTAGGGCGGACAGCCCCTCTAAAATCAAGAAAACAAAGGGTGTACAAGTTTTAATTCTTTTATTTTACAACTCCATATTCTACATAGTCAGCAAATGTAATCCTAGACAGAGAGGGAGATTATCTTAATATACCCCAAACCTGAAGAAAAAAAAACTATAACTGTATACGCTGTATACCCTCCCTCCCCCCTCCTCTACTAGTATTTATTATACTGGAAACGTGAGGCGACGGCGCCATCTTGTGTACACAAGACATAAATGCATTTGAAAGTCCTAGGCCTTAGTTGTCTATGTCACAAACAGTATATACTGTATCTACACGCACTGTACATATCTACGCACACAGAATATATACTCTATGGACACATACCTATAGCTATACATACAATTCTACACATGGACACACATGTGTAGACTTTTTTCAATATAACCTGAGATTTTTGATATTTTTTTTAATTTTCTGAATGGTTTTTTATACTGAACGGCATCAGAATAAAGGAATCACAGGAATCTATGGGTAATATATATATATATATATATATATATATATATATATATAATGTACAGTATATATGTATACTATCACCTGACTCCATTCAGTCTGAGGAGGACCAGTCAGACCAGGTGATCATGGCATGTGATGGCGGACATACATGATAATGGATGAATATTGTCATGTGATTAGTTCCGACCAATAAAAATCTACCAATACCAGTTCCACCACTTTCTGATTTAGTTTGTGTTTCCTCACCCTTTATAAGATCTCTGCTTGCGATCAGCGACTGGAAACTTAAAGGGGTTGTCCAGAATTACAAATACATAGTTATAGGAGCCAGAAGTCTTGTCTCTTTGCCTCCTCTGCTGACAATATGGATCTGGGTCACATGATTAACCTTGCTCTACTCAGTGCACAACCAGCAGGAGTAGAGCAGGGTCGGTCACATGACCCAGAATCGGAATCAGCAGAGGAGGCAAACAGACAAGCCTTCCGTCTCACCGGACGGTGTCGATGGGGGACCAGGATGTGTGTTTATAGGGTGCAGTGAGTGCGCTACCAAAGAATTTTATTCCACACATAACCCCTTTAATTTCTTCTTAAAATAGCGCCATATCAGTCTACAGGTTGGGACAGGTATCGCGTTTCAATCCCATTCACTTTAGTGGAATTGAGATGCAGTAGCACACACAACCTGTTGACAGGTGTGGCGCTGTATGTAGAAGAAATCAGCTATGTTTTTCTATTTCTGGACAAGCCCTTTAAACACAGCTGAGAGTTTGTTACAATTGCATCCAGCATAGGCAATGCACTGAAAGCAAAATACATCAGCAGCGTGGAGTGAAATAACTGGAGTCTTGGATCTGTAGTGTAGTGTAACTGGAGTGTGTATGCCAACGGTTCCGTTTTTGGCAAGACAGGTAGGGATTGAATTTATACAAATTTACACCAAAAGTGGGCATTTTGGAGTCTTCACTGGGCAGAGTGTAAATGTCTCGATTTTGGAGGTAAGTATGCAACATTTGTCAATTTCAGAACAAGGCCCTGGGTGTGACTGCATTGTATCTCCAACAGTACTGCCCTGGGCTGCATATATCTAGTTCCTGCTCTGATAGTTTGCTACAATGTGTCAGTGCAGATGGAATGTATCAGCCTGGAGTCCAGATCAGTGTGGGACTGGCCCACCAGATTACCAGAGAATCCTCCGAGGGACCCAGGTTCTAACACAATAATGGACCGGCAGAAGACACCCAAATTCTAAGGCTACTATGGTCTATTTTCTAGGGGTTGTTGGAGCGTGGGGCCCCAGAATCATTTTATCTGGCGGGACCAAGGAACCTGTCTGACACGAGTGCAGAATATTACATGCAGTATCCCCTAATGGTTCACATGGGTTTGGGGTCACCATCTACTATCACAATGCACTGACTCCAGTGAGTGAGAGTAGCCTAACCAGTGGTTTAACAATTGATAGAATAGAAACAATTGCAGCAAACCTCCAGCTGTGAGAAGGTCGTAGGATTTTTAGTCTCTGAATGTAAGAAAGAAGGTTCCCGTTCAACAACACAAGGCAGAGCTCTTGACAATGGTGAGGAATTGAAACACAAAGTATCTTAGAAAATGTCAGAACTTTTTATTAAACAATGATCATATTTTATTGACCGAAAACTGGGAAAACCCCCAGACACGTGTCTGCTCACTGACCAACATTGCTATAGGGCTCTGCTTTAACCATTACATTTGGGAGATGTAGTCTTAGCAGTTGTCTAATATGTATCCTTGCTCCTCTTCGTGTTCTTAAAAAATTAGGTCTAGCAGTAGGGACGATGCACGAGCCCTTGGCCTGGACCAGTCTGTAACTACCATCTAAAATCTAGAATACAATCTGCATCTAGGCTCAGTCATGAATAGCACACTGGTTACCAGACTACAGGATGGAATTGTTGTGACCCCACAGCTTCAGGGTACAATGGGAGATTTATAGCTTCGAAACAACTGAAGTGCGTATACCTGTGACAGTTCACACACAGAATTCAGGGGCGTAAAAAATTGAGTCCCTGTGCAAATACATTATGAATTACAGCTGGTAATGTGCTCTAGAGCTGCACTCAATATTCTGCTGGTGCAGTCATTGTGTACATACATTACATTATGTATCCAGTACTGATCCTGAGTTACAGCCTGTATTATACTCCAGAGCTGCACTCACTATTCTGCTGGTTCAGCCACTGTGTACATACATTACTTATCCTGTACTGATCCTGAGTTACATCCTGTATTATACTCTAGAGCTGCGCTCACTATTCTGCTGCTACAGTCATTGTGTACATACATTACATTACTTATCCTGTACTGATCCTGAGTTACATCCTGTATTATACTCCAGAGCTGCACTCACTATTCTGCTGGTGCAGTCACTGTGTACATACATTACTTATCCTGTACTGATCCTGAGTTACCTCCTGTATTATACTCCAGAGCTGCACTCACTATTCTGCTGGTACAGTCACTGTGTACATACATTACATTACTTATCCTGTACTGATCCTGAGTTACATCCTGTATTATGCTCCAGAGCTGCACTCACTATTCTGCTGGTACAGTCACTGTGTACATACTTTACATTACGTATCCTGTACTGATCCTGAGTTACATCCTGTATTATACTCCAGAGCTGCACTCACTATTCTGCTGGTGCAGTCACTGTGTACATACATTACATTACTTATCCTGTACTGATCCTGAGTTACATCCTGTATTATACTCCAGAGCTGCACTCACTATTCTGCTGGTGCAGTCACTGTGTACATACATTACATTACTTATCCTGTACTGATCCTGAGTTACATCCTGTATTATACTCCAGAGCTGCACTCACTATTCTGCTGGTGGAGTACACTGTGTACATACATTACATTACTTATCCTGTACTGACCCTGAGTTACACCCTGTATTATACTCCAGAGCTGCACTCACTATTCTGCTGGTGCAGTCACTGTGTACATACATTACATTACTTATCCTGTACTGATCCTGAGTTATATCCTGTATTATACCCCAGAGCTGAACTCACTATTTTGCTGGTGCAGTCACTGTGTACATACATTACATTACTTATCCTGTACTGATCCTGAGTTACATCCTGTATTATACTCCAGAGCTGCACTCACTATTCTGCTGGTACAGTCACTGTGTACATACATTACATTACTTATCCTGTACTGATCCTGAGTTACATCCTGTATTATACTCCAGAGCTGCACTCACTATTCTGCTGGTGCAGTCACTGTGTACATACATTACATTACTTATCCTGTACTGATCTTGAGATACAACTTGTATAATATCCCATTAACAATTCTGTAGGCTTCAGAGGTGGAATCCCCCAGTATCCCTTGCTTGTTCAGTGTCTGCAGAGAGCTTGCCTTGGTGATCTGCATTCTGGGACATGGAGTATTTAGAACACTCACTATACAGTAATTTGTTGTAGGTAGAACTAACTACCTGACTACCTTAGGCTGTGTTCAGAACTGAATAGAAGGCTCCGCTTGGAACTTTTGTTGCAGATTCAATTTACCATTTCCGGTACAGCGACGAAGCCGAACAGAACCCATTGTAAGTCATGGAGCTCCTTGAGTACCATTGGTGCCCATTTTGTTACAGATCCATCATAACCTACATTTTATTTTTCTGCTCCTACGGCGAAACAGAAAAACAGAATTTCTAATTCTGACGTGAACTCATCCATGACAAACTTCTTGACTGCTCCCAATTGCAACCAGCAGAAGCAAGAATACAGCTCTGGAGTATAATATAGTCAACTAATGTCATGTATTTGCAAAGCAACTCAACGTTATCTACATGTCACATGTAAAATAGCTTTCAATACTGGACATACCCTCTAGGGGCATGTTCACATCTGCGTCGGTCTGTCGAATAACGTACAACAATGAATTCCGAGGGACCCCATTGACTATAATGGGTCCGTCAGGTGTCTGTTATTTTATCCTGACATCGCCGGATGAAAAAGTCAGGCTTGCAGGGCTTTGTCATCTGGGATTGCAGATGGACTGTGCACTGGATGGACACCCAATGCAGATGTGAACATAGCCTAAAGCATAAAAAGTGGGATTTTATGTCACCAAGACAGAAACTCTATGACCATGCAGAACGTCATAGTCCCTTTAATGCTTATATATTATACTAATAATTTACAATCCCTGCTACACAGTCCCTAATCTGTCGGAAACATATGGGACATACGCATTCGGTAAAGGGACTCTGTTCCCTTCTGATCCAGCCTTACTTGCATTTCAGTAATAATTGGGTGACTAGTAACACTGTACCCCAATATTTAGCATTAGGTATGTTCCAGAGTAAATGCTATTTTCCATTCACATGAATAAGGCTACACTGCAATACCAGTCAGAGCCACTGGATAAGAGTGGCGCTGTTTCTGAAAAGCAAAATTCAAGTTTTTGATTACAAGTTCCTCCGATGGGGCAGACAGAAGAACCTTAGATATATATCAAGTCTCAATGACACTATTCGGAAGTTGACATGGGCCCAATATTTTAATGTAGCTGTGTATAATTATTAGCCCCCGTGTAGAGGTATATATAGTGATGTAATATGATAAGTCATCTTCCTAGCCATTAGGATGTCAGTGCGATTTATTGCAAGACTGACATGAGACAAGCATGACATGAAGTTGACTCCTTCTGATAGCTTCTTAATTCAATAAAGGGATGACTAAAGTGAGTCTGAAGGGTCCGAACTCTGCAAAATGTACACAGGTCATAGTATGCAAAAGGGGGGAGCGCCAAAAGCCATAGGTACAGAATGCTAAAAAAAAGAGCAAAAATAAAATATAATGTACAAGTAATATTTTATATGTGGCCTCCGAAGAGTATGATAAAAATATATTTTATATAATTTTTTTCTTTATTTTTAGAAGGTCAAAAAGTTGTAGAATTTTTAAAAAATAATTCTTAAAGGATGACCATCATTCAAAAAAAACCTCAAAAATCTATTGTCTGAAGTTTTCATCGATGAGGATCTGGGTGTTGAGATACCCCACCAATCCCTAAAACGATAGGACAGTAGTGTTATGCCCCTTCGTTTCTGATAGTTAGAGCCATGTAGGCATTGTCGGACTGGCCCATCAGAGTACCCGAGGCTCCTTCAGGGGGGCCCAGGCTCTAGCAAAATAATAGACTAGCATAGGGTACCCAAATCTGAAGAGTACTGTTCTATTTTCCAGGGGTTATTGGAGGGTGGGCCCCCAGAATCATTTTATCTGGTGGACCCAAAGAACCTCAGGGCCACATAAAAAGTGTACTGCATAGTATACTGCGAGAAGACCCTATCAGAAACTACGATGCTCAGCTATGAACATTTACCCTGTCTTTTTAGCAATTGGTGGAAGTCTCAGCACCCCACCAATCAGAGCTGATCTGACCATCACTGTGTAACGTCACAGGTTAGGTAAAATGGTAGGTACTCTCTAAGGGGGTTTTCCACTTTCCGCTCACTTGATTTCCTTTTTTAATTTTTGGTTTATTTTCCATCCAGGAATGTATTTGTTGTCTGGACATGCAAAGTATGGACACACAGTGGGAAACAGAAATTGTGAACATTTTGGGAACAGTAATGGGCACGACAATCGGGCCTGTGAGCCTCTATGAAGAGAAGCGCCGTAAAGTACCGAATCAGTAGATATCACTGCTTCTTGTCCTACACATGTGCATATATGTGTGCATATATATATACATAAATATGTGTTTACACAACCACATCTGTGTGTCCCTAATCTCTATCATTCTAGATATAGCTATATAGATATATTTATAGATTTCTATTTATACATGGGTAGACAGGGCAAAGTGCTGTAAGATACCATAAGATCGACAAGGGGGTTGCGTCCCTCGTACATTAAAAATATCTCCTGTTTTCTCCAAAATAAAATTTACCTTCATCACATTCATATAGAATTTGTTATACATCTATTAGTCTTATTAGTTTTTCTGTGTGTGCTCTACTGGTCGGTTTCACCAGTTTAAAGCTCTTTTTTGGGGGGGGAATTTATAGCAAAAAAATTCCTCTATGATACATTCAATCATCAGTATATTTACGAAGAAAAACTTTTTGTAAGTGCTCTGGCGGACAAAACCTCTCGAACTCTGCTGACAGTATACAAAATGGGATACAGTATAACAAAAACAAACAAAAAAGACTTTAAAACCTGCTACTAAGTTCGCCAGAAGAGGGCGCTAGAAGATAAGGTTTGGATTTAAGGTCGAGCACCATCTGGTCAACACGTTCAAGCAGGTATTTCGAAGTCAACATCCTGACTGACCCTGTTTAAAACCCTGGAAATAAGTAATTTTTTAAGTCGCATGACTGTTTTATATCGTACTATTTACAACTTATGCTTTTTACATATATTTTATATAAAACATACACTAATAATTTTACACTATTTCGATGCTGCAGACCATCTTCTGAGTACCCCAAAGTCATAGAAAGGGTTAAAGTTCGAGTTTATTAGGGTTTTTTTGCAGGTTTCTTTAACTCTAATTATACAAACACAACGTCAAATTATTTGCTGATCCGATGGAATATGAACATTGTATTTTTGATGGACCCTTAAATGGTTAAATTTCAAAATGCTACATTTTGGACAACTACCCATAACCCCCGCGTGTTTATGCAGAAACTTCATAAAGCTCATGGGAACAAAATCGATCAAGAAAATGTTGATCACAATGGAATTGACTTCCTGTTCATTCTTACTTCTTGTAGATACCATGATGAGCCACCAAAATGTTGTAAGATCCTACGAGGTGCGAGGAGATTTACCTATTTACTATGGCTGATTTTCTTTGTGTTAGAGCCATATTGGTTTTTCGCGGTTACGAATTTTTAATTATCAGATTCGTTTTGAGTAAAGAGATTCTGAAAACTGGCGAGTTGTTTGATCTGTTCTGTTTGCATAGAATGTCTCCTTATGAGTTTCTTCTTGGCTTTGGCGTCAAAGTGTTTTGGAGAACTTGGGGCCACCGGAATCAGTGTCTTCTGGCTGCCATGAACCGGTGAAGGAGCTTTGCCATTTGATCTGATATCTGGAATTGGAGGGTTGAGGTTGATGTTCAGTGGTGGTAAGAAGCCTGGTCGGGTATGAGATATATGATCCAGAAGAAGAGTCCCTGATCCTCTCCTTTCCAGAAGACCTGGGGTCCTACGACGGACAGTCATAGGAGAGACAGCGCTGGGAATACTCTCTAATGATTCGCGAGAGGAGCTGGTAAAAAGGGTTAGAGGAGAAGCATTGTATTTTCTCCGTTCTAAAGACACACGTCCAGAGTCGGGAGAACCGGGAATAGAATCAGGACAGAGGTGGGAATCCGATTCATAGTGGTCCATACGGGTCAATTTATGATGAGGAAGTCCTCGTAGGTTAGCCCCTATGGTTGGAGCCAAGGTGGCACTAGTTGTTTCCTGAGCCTCAGGTGCTGTGTTGCGCCTTGATAGTGGCTGATGTAGGTGGCTTAGTTGGACCTTGTCCGCCCATGAAGAGTCTGGACCTGAAGGATCTTCCTCGGATGACTGCTCTCCGGTTTTAAAGCAAGATGAATCTTGACCCTCTATGCTGTGACGTCTTGACAGCAAAGGTCTCTTGGTAATGGACAAGTTATTTATTTCAGTAATGACATTCTCTTCAGATTCTTCGACAGAAGGCTTCTCAGCAGGTGCCGCAAGATGAGATGCGGCCAAGACAGAAGGGGCCACCAAACCCCAAGGCTCTGAGTTTAGCCTTTTTAGTTGCTTTTTGTTCACCATCCTTCCTTTGTTAGGTATGTGATCGGAGGTTTTAATTTCTAGTTTGCTGGACGTAGGGCATGTCAACCTGGTGCCCATATTAAAGTTAAACACATCCCGGGCTTCTTCTTTCTCGCTTGCCGGGGACAGGGATGTTTTTAACTCAATGTCGGAGGGAGACATACATACTGAAGGAGATTGCTTGTCATCGACACCTGGAGACGGGGGAGAGTTGAGATACTGCTTTGTCTTTTTGGTCCCAGAAGGAGAAGTATCTGTGGTTATGATGATTACCTCTTTGCCTCTCGCTTTGCAAGCATCCAAGAGGACCCTTAAGGTTTCTCGGTCACCTTTATTAAGAGCATACATAAGGGCAGATGTGCCTGAGTAGTCTTTCATACTGGGGTCTGAACCATGTTCAAGCAAAACCGAGACCACGCTTGCTCCAGTCAAGTTGCAGCAAGCGTGCATTAAAGCCGTTTTACCCATCTTGTCAGGCATGTTTGGGTCAGCCCCGTTTTCCAGAAGGTATTTTACCATTCGGGATTTATTTTGGGGGTCATCATATTTGGCTAGGCAGGCTGCCATCAAAGGGGTTTCACCCTGGGCGTTGCCCTCATTGATGTAAGCACCTCCCTCCAGCAAAAGGCGCGTCAGTCTGAATTTCCCCTGCCACACCGCCTTTAGTAAGGCACTGCCCTCTGTATGCAACATGGTAGAGTCTCTCATTGGTAATGTGGTCCAGGAACAGATGGAGTATCTGCTAAGCTAAGAAAGGAGCGCTATTCTGTTTGGAGACTACACATTCCGCAGGCTGATATTTTTCCTGGAAAAAAATACAAAAATAAAGTTAAAAATATGCCACAATTTAACCTGTAAAAATCCAATCATATTATTAGTTACATTTTATATATTTGTATGTCATGTTATATAGTTGGTATACTTTCTTATGGTTCCTACACAGTCATATAACTTAGCATAACTACCAAGGTAGTAGCCCAACAAAAGACCTGAATGTAGATGCCAGCTCACTTGTCTATAGAAACCCCATGCTTGGGCCACGCTCCAGAACAGCAAATCCAATTCAGTACAAAGCAGAATATTGTTTTCAATTTGCCATTAAAAATTACACAGGGCACATTTACCTACATGTTTCGAGCGCTAACCACACACTATTATTAGGAGCATTGTTATCCCTGTGCTGTGATTTTACACTATCCCACTATACTAATATCACTTTGTGCACTGTCACTGTACCAGGACATTGCTTTTTGTACTATCCATGTGCTGTGACATTTTATTGTGCGTATTACCCCAGTGCGGTAACTTTACTATACATCACTGTGTTTATTATCCCTGTACTGTGACATCACTGTGTTTATTATCCCTGTACTGTGACATCACTGTGTGTATTATCTCTGTACTGTGACATCACTGTGTTCATTATCCCTGTACTGTGACATCACTGTGTTTATTATCCCTGTACTGTGACATCACTGTGTTTATTATCCCTGTACTGTGACATCACTGTGTGTATTATCTCTGTACTGTGACATCACTGTGTTCATTATCCCTGTACTGTGACATCACTGTGTGTATTATCCCTGTACTATGATATCACTGTGTTTATTATCCCTGTACTGTGACATCACTGTGTGTATTATCTCTGTACTGTGAAATCACTGTGTGTATTATCCCTGTACTGTGATATCACTGTGTGTATTATCCCTGCACTGTGACATCACTGTGTTTATTATCCCTGTACTGTGACATCACTGTGTTTATTATCCCTGTACTATGACATCACTGTGTTTATTATCCCTGTACTGTGACATCACTGTGTGTATTATCTCTGTACTGTGACATCACTGTGTTCATTATCCCTGTACTGTGACATCACTGTGTGTATTATCCCTGTACTATGATATCACTGTGTTTATTATCCCTGTACTGTGACATCACTGTGTGTATTATCTCTGTACTGTGAAATCACTGTGTGTATTATCCCTGTACTGTGATATCACTGTGTGTATTATCCCTGCACTGTGACATCACTGTGTTTATTATCCCTGTACTGTGACATCACTGTGTTTATTATCTCTGTACTGTGACATCACTGTGTTTATTATCCCTGTACTATGACATCACTGTGTTTATTATCCCTGTACTGTGACATTGCTGTGTTTATTATCACTGTACTGAGACATTTTATTCTGCGTATTACCCCAGTGCGGTACTATACACACTATTCCACTGCTGTGAAGTCACTGCTTGCATTACCGAGGTACAGTCTGTGACATCACTATGTATTATATTATCTGTTTATGGTGACATCACTGTGTATATTATCCCTGAACTGTGACATCACTGTATTTATTATCTATCCACTGTAACATCACTGTGTTTATTATGCCTGTACTGTGACATCACTATGTGTATTATCCCTGTACTGTGACATCATTGTGTGTATTATCCCTGTACTGTGACATCACTGTGTTATTATCCCTGTATTGTGACATCATTGTGTGTATTATCCCTGTACTGTGACATCACTGTGTGTATTATCCCTGTAATGTGACATCACTGTGTGTATTATTCCTGTACTGTGACATCACTGTGTTTATTATCCCTGTACTGTGACAACATTATGTGTATTATCCCTGTACTGTAACATCACTGTGTTATAATCCCTGTACTGTGACATCATTGTGTGTATTATCCCTGTACTGTGAAATCACTGTGTTATTATCCCAGTACTGTGACAACATTGTGTGTATTATCCCTGTACTGTGACATCACTGTGTTATTATCCCTGTACTGTGACATCATTGTGTGTATTATCCCTGTACTGTGACATCACTGTGTTATTATCCCTGTACTGTGACATCACTGTGTGTAATATCCCTGTACTGTGACATCATTGTGTGTATTATCCCTGTACTGTGACATCACTGTGTTATTATCCCTGTACTGTGACGTCCCTGTGTTTATTATTCTCTCTGTACTGTAACATCACTACATATATTATGTCTGTACTGTGATATCACTGTGTACATTATCTTTTTTGCATTACAAAAAACTAGAAAATTCTAAACCTTACACATTCTGGACTTGCTGCTGAAGGTGCTATTAGGCCCAATGGTTACTTGTTAGATCACTGCCCCCTTCCCATTGCACCCCCCACCTCTTGAATAATTGTGGAGCTTGCCAGAGTGAGCAGTAGAACGTTCTAGAGTGGGTGTACATTATTTCTGGACTGTGACATCACTGTATTTATTATCCTGTGACATTACTGTGTACATTATCCCTGTAATGTGATATAATTGTGTTTATAATCTCTTTACTGTGACATTACTGTGTTTATAATCTCTATACTATGACATCACTGTATTTATAATCTCTTTACTGTGACATTACTGTGTTTATATGACATCACCGTGTTTGTTATCTCTGTACTGTGACATCACTGTGTACATTCTTTCTGTACTGTGACATCACTGTATTTATTATCTCTGTACTGTGACATCGCTGTGTACATTATTCCTCAATGCAGGACTTTTTCCTCCGCCGTTTTCAGTTTAAAATCGATGGCCACCAGATGGATCCCACTATAGTCAATGGGGTCCGCCGGGATCCACATGTAGCCGCTGTTTTGGCGGTCTGCCTCTCAGTTGTTCGGGTTCCTCGACCGACCCAAACAACGTAAAGATCGCTAATGTGAACCTGGCGTCAGAAGTGAGTTCCTCAGTGTAGGATGACATTTGTACCATTGGTATATTAGAAAGTCCATATCCCACTTGTTGCCTGTATTATATCTTATGGTACGCACTCTCTGTTAATAAGCTTTGTGATGGGCTAAGGCAAAATAGAGGCCTAAAACTGTTCCATCCATGCAAGAGTCTCTCTCACATAGCTGTGTTCCACAAATAGAACAGAACTGGTGTTGGTTGTTGGTCAACCGTTTACCTTACCAGCAACATAAACCCCGATTGATCTATGGTACACCTCTGACCCCAGAAGTCCTTATACCACCTCCACTGACTTGAGCTGTTTGCATCCTGCGATAGGCACTGACCCACTGATTCCTGCCCAGCTAGAAATTTTTCTCTAGCCCACACCTTTCCCAAGAAACCAGTGCAGTTACTTTTGCTGCCTGATATGCTAACTAGACTCCCTTATGTCAAGTGGGTGATATCAGTTAAAGGGGTGTGACTCTGAGCTCCACTCAGAGGCACACAGTTCAGAGCTCAGAATCACGCACCTTTTCTTGTGCCTACATGACTTCACCCACTTGACATCAGAGAGTCTAGTTAACACATCAGGCACCAGAACTAACTGCTCTGATTGCTCGGGAACGGTGGGAGCTAGAGAAAAAATTCCAACTGCACCAGAATCAGTGGAATTGTAGTTAGTGGAGGTGATGAAAGGTCAGGTACAATGGAAGAAATTATTTTTTTCTGTATCAAGAACCCCCATAAGCGCAGGCCCTCCAATTACTATATAATAACCCACCATACCCAATTAACATGGAAATATACATCCATCTATGCTACTACAGTGCAATAACGGAAGAGAATTTAGGGGCACTGGAATGGCTAAATTGTCAGTCCATGAGTGATGGAATAAACTTGCCCAGGCAGATCCGTAAAGTGATTTCATTCTCTGCAGAACACACGGCCAGTTCTAGTAATTGAATAGACTTAAAATAATTGATTGGTGAAATCCATAAGAGAATTTGCATGTATCATTTCAGTTCACAATTGCCTTGTGTCTGTAGAACAGGAAGTACTGGAGGACTAACATCAAATTACATCCATTGGAAGATGTTACTTATAGCAGACACTGAGCTTCAAGAGTCATCTTCTTGCAGAGATGATAAGAAGCTAAAGCGAACAATAAACCAACTCTTTTAGCTCAAATAAGTAATTTTCCTTTGACCATAGTCTATCTTTTGCCAATGGTGGCAAGTCTAGTCATGGATTAACCACTTGACTTTCTAGATGTGTGAAGAACCATAACTACCAGATTCACTTTTAACCCTACAAGATGCCTATGAAAACCTAACACAAGACACACGCTGGTTCCACTAGATGTGATTTATAATGTCCATGTCAGATTCTGTGGCTAACCATGGTGACACCAGTGTCCAAACCTATAAAATTCTAGGTTATTTTGGAGACCTAACCTTTAGAATTGGTAAGGAATCATATGGACAGACAGCAGAGTTATTAAACTCAAAATCTTAGTTAAGACTCAGGACTTTGGGTGCCCATAATCCAGTCAACCAAATACAAAACTAGAAGATCCTGCAATGGTGGTTAGGTGGGGAAGATCTAGTTCTAGCTTCTATACATGGGTCAAGAATTTCCAAGATACTGCTTCGTAAAGGACTCTTCTCCTTCCAAGTTCTCCTTTCCATTGTCAGAAGGTACTGAGATAACAGAAGGATGGGTAAAGGTTGAGGTTGAGAATGTGAACAAGGGTGAACCGTACCAGTTCACAGGCACCACAATTAATTCAGGGCTCACTGACTGCACACCAGATGTGGTCTCAACATAGTCTTGGCTCCTGGGCAACAGGGTCATAGGACCTTTACCCCGTACCTTAATATGATACCATTTAGGTAGGTTAATTGAAATTTGGCAGTAACTATCTCTTTCACTTTCAAGGCTCTGCACTTAAAGGGGTTATCCCATGAAAACCATATAGTCATGACTGCAGGAAGGAGTAGTGGACCTGTATAGGATTTTGGAGCTTTTTAGTCTTCCTGAGAAGGTAGTTTGATAGTTTGCCAACAGACAAGGACTGATATTACGCAATAAAATCTTGAATTCTCAGATTCTAATGCTGTTATAAAAATAATGAAGGATTGTGATAAGATTCACACATTTCAAGCGCCAGATACCAGAGTCACGAGTTGTTTGGTTTCTCGTGTCTCTAGAACTGAAATGATGTAACCATAGGATCGGTTCCAAAAAAATCAGTTTTTAATGATTATAAGCAGCCAGAGTGGTGGAAAGTACAGCAAATCTCAGCAATATTCCCAAGCTGTGTCTTCATCAAACATGAAACTGACACTGCACTTGTACAAACCATCTGCTACAGGTGGTGGCAAGATAAAAGTGGACATACACATTAGACTATTGTTGGCTGAACCTAGAACTGACCGACCATCTAATGTGTACTAGATGACTGACTGATAATTGTTCAGCATATGACAAGGAAAAAAGGATTGGGCATGCCGAATTCCAACTCTCGGAGATAAGGTGCCACTAAAGAAGTGTGGCAGAAGTTCAAGTTATGATGTTACCCACTATCCATAGCATAGGGGATAACTTGCAGAGCAGTGTGGGTCCAACCCTTGAGACTCCACCGTTTTGTTCCTCCATTTTTAATGGAGCAGTGACTGGCTTGGACATGAACCACTCCATTCATTCCATCGTCGAAGCACAATCATAGCAACAATCTGCAAGATATCCCCTATTCATCTTGAGCTTATCCTATTCTTCTTAAGATGAAAACACCCTTTAAATCCCCTTTCCCATGGAGAAAACTTGCATGCTCTGCTGAAATGAGCGTGCATGTGTAAAGTAGGCCGAGAGGAATGGCTATCCAGCCGATAAAAATTGTAGGTGTATGTCCATGTATACGTTTGCACATAGTGTTCCTACTGAGGGTATCTGCATTATCCAATAGTTCCTAACCCTATTAGTCTGCCATGTAGTCAGCTAAAGCTCCTTGAGGTCCAGACATCAGCACACCTAAGCTCTTGAAGCTCAGGGATCTTCTAGTTGGTCAACATGAGAATGGGCAAGAGATAAGGAAGAATTTGTGGCCACTTGGAGAGTTACTGTGGCTGTCATTATTATGGGGGAACAGGGTGCATTAAGAATTTGCCACAGAATACTTCAACATAAAAAATGACATATCCAAAGACCCTATTTTAGGCTGTTGAGGGGGCACACAAGAGACATCTTTTAAAAGCCAAGAACATGGTGACCAACAGTAGACCATCTCAAGAAGATTACATTGGAGCAGATTACAAGGTCTACACCAACAAACTTTGTGGTCCCCCAGGGTGGCTGACATCATTCAGGAGGCCTGAAGAGGACAGGGACCTATAGTGGACACCATGATGAGAGGAGAGATGAGTAAGACAATTTGTCATGTTTGCACACCACCCCTGGGTCTCTCTGAAGAGGCCCCAGAGTATAACAACAGCAATTCCAGTTTGGACAAGACATGTTCAGCCCGAAATGAAACCTTGTCAATATTCATGAGACGAATCTCACAAGGTTCGCCCAACACTAGTTGTAACTCAGTTAAACTTGGAACTTAGCTTTTGCTGTCTCTACCACCAAAGCTAGCTGGAACTAATTCATTATCAGTTGATCCTTTTCCTAACAGCGCCTCTACAGGGGAAACAAAGCATGACAGGGAGCCCAATGAAATTAATTGACACCAGGTGTCCTGCAGAGCCAAACCCATAGCCAAAGAGGCCTCACAGCTTTAGCTAGCCCAGTGCTGGCCCGGAACATAAATGGTATAAAGCAGACCATCCCTTTAAATTAAATGCTGCTGACAATAACAATGGCGGAAAAGGAGGGAGTCTAATTTTGCAGCCAGTATGGTATGTTGGTCCTAGATATCTGCAATAGCATCAGGCTGGATATCAGCAATCTAATTCATACAGAGACTCACCATGACAGTATAGAAGAAGTGATATTCTACGCCATATTGACCAGTGATGGATTATTGCCATAAATTAAAAGGATGGGTCCCCAGAGGAGCACGGCTATTGGATCTCTAAATATATGTAAATCCATGCTACATTTACTATTGATCCTGAGAGGATCAATACAATGAGGTTCACACTATATCTGTCCGCCTTTGAACAAACTTCTTCAGTCATTGTGACTCAGGTACACTAAATTATATATAGGGATTGCTCTTCTCCTTCCAAAACCTGGACATATATACTAGATTAAGGGTTTACTGGGCCCCGGGCCAATTTTGATAATGATGAGCTATTTTCAGGATAGATCATCAGTGTCAGATCGGTGGGGAGTGACATCAATATTCTGCATCCATTAGATGTTCTGGGCAGCCTCAGATGGGATGGAGCTGGAAGCGGAAGGCTCATCCCCTGGTATAGTGGCCATGATGTAGTACTGCAGATACACTCTTATTCACTGCTTGGGTTCCTGCCCAAAACAACTGATTGGTGCGGGGTCTGGGTGCTGACGCCCCTCTGATCTGAAACTGATGATGACCTATGCCAAGGAAAGGTCATCAGTATCAAAATTTACCCATGGACCAGAAAATCCCTTTAGCGATGGACAAACCCAACGATTTTGGTTGACCATCTAAAGTGTATGGAATCATCCAAGCTTTCTCCTTTTGGTAGATGTCGTTGGGAAAGTACAGCGAGAATTTCTCCACCCTCCCTAGTGAAAACAAATGCAAGCTCGGGCAACCTGATCGTAGATGTATAAAGGGATTGAGAAGAATAAGTGTCAGCTAAACACTACTATCTGAGGTGTATGGCCAGCTTTATACTATCGATAGCCCTGAAGACCACCTCAGTACCTTGAATAGAAGTATATAGTAGTTCTCCACACTGTGAGGCTTCCTTATATTCAATCTGGCTTTTCAGTTCCTGAATTTTTGGGACTACCCTTTAACAATATCCATATGTATGAGGAACACCATGAAAAAGGACCACTGGAAAAAAATTGTCTTGATTCCTCAACTCTTTTTAGAGTCTGCTCTACAACACGAGGAACCAAAAACTTCAAGACCAAGGACTGACCATGTGACTACCATGAAAAGAGCGAGTCAGACCAGGTTGGTGTTAGGAACTGTACCATGGTCCTTCTCTCTAAAGTTCCTCCAAACATAGATACAGTAGGGGCAACCAGGCACCGAGTCCTCCTGACCAAGGTGGTAGTAGTGTTAAAGTGGTTGTCCAGGGAGTGTTTTGACACGTCCTCTGGAGGTTTTAAAGTGCTGTACCTGAGGGTACTGGGCTGGTTTCAACCCCAGGCCCAGAGCCGCACCATCTCTTCCCTCTTCTCCTATGTTCAGAGGTAGTTATCGGGGCAGATAAAGCCAGTTAAGAACATACAAACTCCATGCAGAAGTTGCCCTTGGGCATACTTGACCCCAGTGGTGCAAGGCAATAGTGCTAACCACTGAGTCACCGTGCTGCCCTAAGAATCCATAATGCATGGATGCCGAATTATCTTGAGCTTCAGGTGTAGGAATATGAATACGGGGTCTACGCACACGGCGGGATCTGTAATTTGCTACTGATACAAGGTTACGGGCACATATGGCGGCAGACAGATTTTTCTCACAGATTTATCATGGCATGTTTCATTACATAACATATTATGCAAATAATTTCCCCAAGAAACAATTCAAGGCACCACGTGGCGGCACACAGAGAACCTACAGGTCTATAATAAGGACTCATATGGACTCCATGTGTAGAGTTGTTCCATACTGCTTTGACATGTGTATGGACACCAGTTCTATATTTTATTAGGATTACAATATGTTAGTGTTAGCCGTATCTAATAGCAATTGCTTATTATGAGGACAGAGACGGGGTATAGCTATAGAAGTGCAGAGATAACCTCTAACCCTGGCCATGGTGCCTGATGGGCCCATAGGCACATAAAAGATAATAAATGGTAGGTGGGGGGTTGGGACCCATGAACTTCAAGTTTAGACTCTGACTGGAAACTGGAAATGCTCTGTTTAGCCACAGGAATCTTCCAGGGGTCTTTCTGTTCTTTTAACGGTAGTCCGTCACCGGATCCCAGCATATCAACCCAGCCATTGCAGATAGATAGGTTACGGTCACCTGAATCAAACACTGTTTTCCCATGTGAATCGCTTTTTTGTCAATATGTAGATAACCTTTTTGGAGCAATGAGCAAGTTGCCATTGCTCCAAAGAGGTAAGCAGCAACGCCCTCATTGCTCCAAAGAGAAATATTGAAACGCTGATATCTCAGCAACGGAGGCAGCGATACATAAGGGGAAAACGTCACTTGGTCTAGGTGACCCTAACCTACCTATCTGTGGGGATCTGGTGACCTTTCGCCACCTCCACCAACTCCAGTACTTTGCATCCTTCAATAGCCACTTTATTACTGACTCTGGCATAATTAGAAATTTTTCTCTAGCCCCTAAACTTCAAAGCAAACATTGCTGTTAGTTTCAGCACAACTGTGCTCTCTGCCGTCAGATGGGAGGTCCCTATGTTTCTGCTTCAGCTTAGGACCTCCCACCTGACAGTAGAGACCATAGTTGTGTTGAAACTAACAGCAATGTTTTCTCAGGAACGATGTGGACTAGAAGTAAAAATCCAGATGCGTCAGAATTGGTGGAGGGGCGCCTATTGAAGGTTGCAATGAGTTGGAGTTGGTGGAGGTGGTGAAAGGTCCTCTTGAATGGACTCTAAGCAATTGACACTCTATTGTTCAGAGGCATAATGCTAAACCTCTAGGCCCTATGCAATCGCTGTCACTACTATGTGCCATATAAAGCATTAGTGCCCCTTTAGTGGACCCCTTCAGACACCAATGAACCCCCTATAATTATCCCTCTGCTCTTGTTCCTGCCAGGCTCTTAGAACAATGGTGGCATTTTATACTCCACACAGCCCTGGACATCATGATCACAATACACACAAAGCCTTATAAATTATTACCAAAATACTAGAAACCTTTCCAATCATGGAATTGCTATTTCAGCAACTCCCCAGTATATTCTTTACAGCAGCCGTCAAGGTGGAGCCTCGCTTCTTTTATAAACCAGGCTCTTTGATAGTAACCTTGCTCCTGCAGTGCCCAACCAGCCGTCGCCTGCAATCAAGCTCAATCATTTTCCATTATGGTCTATGGTAAATTGTCGCTTTTGATTACACATCGTCTCATTGCCATTTTTTTTTTCTTTTTCTATATATATTTTATGATTTCAAAGCTCTGGCAGATGAATATGAGCGCGTCAGGCTACAGAGAGCTGCCGCTCACTGTGCAAGGGGGTGTTTTGATATTGCTATCGCTTACAAAGAACAGGAGTGTAACCACTCAAACGCCATCATATTACCAATTCAAATCACTCTTTATACCACCGCGTTATGCAAATCCATGATTTATTTTTTCCGGCACAAGCAGGCCGGGGAAGTGAACGAGGCCGCTATAAATGAATTATTATTAATTAGGATGATTGTATTATTATTATTTATAACTGGGCATAATTGAAAATTAGGACCATCTGTGTCTCGAACCCCAGGGAGTCTAGATTGTCCTGGGGAGGTGATATTTTTAGCAACATTCCAGAATTATCAGTCCCTTCGTACTCTGCAATATGCTGCAGCGCTTGGAGATCTTAGCAAATAAACACAAGGGGTGGGCTGGTAGGGTTTAATTAGTGAATATGGGTAATTATGCATCCAAACGAGGCCTGTCCGTCTCCCCGGTGACACGTTAATATCTCATTATTCAGAGTCTAAGATAAAGCTGTTAATAAACCCTGGGAGACGATTTCACTAAATATAATAACGTTAAAAAAATAAAATAAATAATAATAATAATATAAATAATCAAAATATAATATGATATAATATGATCATATATATATATATATATATATATATATATATATATATATATACACTGTAGATATATATATATATATATATATATTATATATATATATATATATATATATATATATATATGCATTATTGTTTATTATACATTATTGTTTTAACATATAATATATAATACAAAATATATTTTTATATTTTTTTCTCATATATAAAAATATAATATGCCCATGAAAATATATATACTTTGATTATTATGCTATTGCTTTAACATATATAATATAACACATAACGAATCAATTTTTTTGTAACTTTTTCCTGAATTTTTCGTATGTAAACAAAGAAAAAATTCCAACTATCGCACATTACAAAAAAAAAAATTAAAAAACCTCATTTTTAAAACCCGAGGTACAAATGCACTCCTTAAAAATAGGATACACTAAGTAGCAGCTACTTGTAAGATCCTAGGTGCCTGAATGCATTGTAATCAGGTTTTCATGGCCTTTCAGATTAACCCATTTTGAGCGATTTCTGAAACGCCTTTTCATGAGTCTAAAAATAAACAGGGTGGCGCCACATTTTTTTTTTTCATCTCCCCCTATTCTATGATTCCATATTTGAGTCTCACCCATCTCCCCGTCCAGATCGTACAGTCGAATAGTCTCTTATTTAATGGGGGTTAAAAATAAATAAATAAATGAATAAATAAATAAAATACAGAAAAAAATATTTAAAAAATGTGTAGTCAATGATAATTGAAAATAAAAAAAAAAGTGCATAGTATTCAACTATAAAATACAGAAAAAAAATAATCGGAAAATAAATAAAGGTTTAATACGTAAAATCACACTAAAGGAATGCAATAGGGATTTTTTTTAGACAATAGTAAGCAATACCCCCTCCCTGGTACCCGTCCCAGCATCTGTGCCGGGAATGATGTTGGCATGCATCCCTGCAAACACACATGGATGGTTACATAGGGTTAGTGGCTCACCTGGTAAGCTTCTCTCCCTGCTAGATCAAAGCTTGCAAGGAATACAGCTTCGCCCCATACACCATCTCCTTTGGCTTGAAGGATCCCTGTATATTCCCACTGTAAATTCATGTCTGGAAAGGAGAAAGAATAGACTTCCCTCTGTAGGAGAATAGAGAGGGGGAAAAAAAAATCTTCTATTTTTAATTAAAAAAAAATTGTAAAAAAAATTTGGATGGATAAAATATATGTATTGCTTTAAAGAAATCCAGTGTATGGATGTGTCACTGAGAATAATCTTATGTCCCCCCCCTGTTGCAGGCTGCATACGATCTGGTGCCTGCAAGTCACTGTCACAGAATGAACAGCCCTGAGAGACCCACGGATGCTATTTTTAGCTCCTTTCCCATAGAGCAGAAGTAGATATTCCATTAAAATACACTGAGGCATAACACTGCACCACTATCCAGAGTCCAGGGCCCTGCATCCTCCAACCCTGCTCTGCCTCTTATGCTGGATGCTGGTTCCTGGCGCAGTTCTGCTCATTAACTCCTTGGCTGCACATCCTTGCAGAGAGATCTAGGAGGAAATTGATGAAAAGAGAGATGGATTTTAGGAAGCGGAAAATCCAAAAATATTTTATTAAGACAGTTATTCGGAATTTACAAGAACAAAAGAAAAAGATATTATATCTGGTTTTCTGAAATATGGTCGGTGCTGGGGGATCCTGTCTTTGACCACTGGATGAATGCAGGTTGCAGTTTTTGAAGGGAAGGGTCCCAATGATAGGAGATGGACTGGAAAAATATCACTGCATTGGTTTTGCAGAAAAAGGTGATGCATGTCAGTGGGTGATATCTGGTTGAAGTGAATAGGGCACGGCTGCAGTACCAAACACAACCTGTGGTCAGTAGTGGTGCTGTTTTTGGAAGAATGCATGTTTTTCTAATCATGTACAACCCCTTTAGATCCCCATCTGGGTCAGAAAATCCAGTCTGTACATTGGTCGCAGTGGCGTAACTAAAGTCTTGTGGGCCCCGGTGCAGTCTTTTGTCCGGGCCCCCCTACCTCATCCCTACAGCAAATTCTTGATAGTGATGGTTACGGGTGCTAAGGGGTTTAATGAATCTTAGTGTGGTTAGGGTAATCTGTGGGTCTCCTTGGCTCATGGGCCAGATGGAAGCTGCAATCTCAGTACTGATGCCAGTGCTTATAGGCCCCCTAAGGCTCCTGGGCCCCAGTGTGACTGCACCCTCTGCTCCCCCTCAAGTTACACCCCTGATTGGCCGGATTTCCCAGGCCAATTGTTCTGTACTGTATATGCTATAGGAGAATTGACAGGGACGCCAGGACTCATAACATCATAAGGAGTCCCCGTCTCCTGACTGGGATCGGGCCAGGAAATCTGGCTGAAGTGCGTACCAGATTTTCCAGTCCAGATTCTCCCACGCATATGAGGCTTCATGTTTTTGTTTGTCCTTTCTTGCTTTGCAAACCTAATTTAAAATTTCTAAAAAATTCTAGCTCTAACCAAGATCTATCCATTTAGAATGTAAGCTCTTTCTTCCAAAAACAGCACCTCTCTTTGTCCGGGGGCTATGTCTGGTATAGCAGCTCTGGTCTTGTAATGTTTTATGCAAAACTGCAATACCAGACACAACCCATGGATATGAGTGGCGCTGTATCAGGGATAAAATAGTCAACCTAAGCCTGAGGCCACACATTGCGGAAATGCAGGATTTATGGCCTTTGTGGGATTGCAGCAGAAAAAAAATCTGCTTTTACAGTCCCAGCAAAGTGAGTGAAATTTAATTTAATCTTATGCCCAAATTGTAGAAAATAACGCTCCGGAAAATGCAATGTTTTCCCCATAGATATATATAGTGGAGAGGTGAAAATGCAAAGCACAGTGGAAAAGCAGTTTTTCAAGGGTTAACTCTTGATGACCTATTCTAGGGATAAGTCATAACCTGATCGGTGGGGAAATTCAATGACCAGGACCGCCACAGATCAGCTGTGTGAAGAGATTGCAGCAATTGGGTGTGCGCTCTGTCTTCTTCACTGAATACCCAGCACAGTGCCATAGATACAGTAGTGGATGTGCTTGGTATTGCAGCTCAGTCCCATTCACTTGAATGGGACCGAGCTGCTGCCATACCAGCATACAATCAGTGGACAATAGACAGTATGACTAATGAAACAGGAAGGACCGTGGAAGCAAAAAATAACTATAGATATGTAGGGTATTTTCTACTACTGATGAATTAAAGTGGTTTTCCTCTTTGGATCATATATTTTATTTAACAGAGTCACCCACTCTTCTGGGTATAAGATGAATTGATATGCATTGCCTAGTTTACTTTATACCTTCAGCCCACCAAATACCATCAAACCACCATATAGTAGCATTTATTATACCACCTTATACTTACAGTATAGCTCACATACTGTTATACCACCATATAGGGCTGGATTAAAGTGCAGTGAACTGTACTAAGTTCCTACAGTACTGCACATGCGCAGGATTTCGGCACGTCACTCACCCTCCGCACACACCCTCTGCCACTGCAAAGGATATGAAGAATGGTGGTGAATACCCCAGTCTTCATAAATGTCCCCCAATGTGTTTAGGAAATGAGGGTAATTGGCAATTTGCCACCCCTAAAACGATCCCTGTGTGTGCTGCTGTTAAGACCAACAGTGATCACCTCCAGTATGAGGTGGACCATGACAGTACTACTATAGGGTTACATGATGCCCACTGAAATTTTTGGGCTATACATACAACAAATAGACAAGTGTGCCCATAGATGGAGATACTCTTTGTAGCTGTTCTTCACTATAGCTACTTAAGGAGGTTCTAAATAATACCTGTCTATTATTTAGAGGCCTGATAACCCCCTTAACCATACTTGCCAAGTCTCCCGGAGGCTCCCACAAAAAGGGGTGACCTCCTATCGTCACAGAAGAGTAGGTGAATCTCCTGGACCCAGCAAAATGTTCCTGAATCTGCCAGGCTTGGGAGAATATTATACGCTACATGGACATTTTATGTGCTGGCCATGCCACAAAAAATGGCATGTCCATACCACAAAAAGGTGCGTGTCACACCCCAAGTGGTGTCCAAAGTGTCCAATCCATCATCCCCTAACCAGGGAGCAGAAAGTGTCCTGTATTCGATTACACGCACACAACCATGTGCATGTAGCTGGGCTGTGATCCATGTGCCGCCTGCGCCTCCACGTCCCCATTCTCTGCTCTCAGTGAGCCTGGGCTGCAAAATGGACAAGAATACGACCTGTCCTGATTTTTGCCCCAGGCTCACGGGCCCATGATAATACACGGTCGTGTGTATGGGGCCATAGTAATGAATGGGTCAGTGTACTATCCGTGAAAAACACGTCTAGCATACTGACAACGCACATGGTCGTGTGCAGGAGGCCGTAGGCTCACATAAAAGTTTTGCGCAATACCCATGGAACACGAAGGGCAAAGTAACATCACATAAGACCTTGGTGATTCTGACTAAATCCAGCCATACACTATAGATAACTGTCAGCCGAGGGAAGAAAGCCAGATAAGGATCAGGTATGTTGACACCTGCCGAATGAAGACGGTCAGGAGGTCCTCATACACATAAGATGGTCGGCCAAACCCACCAAAATCCACTTTTATATTAAGAAATGTCGCATGGCTACCTAGAATAAAGTCGATGTTGTGTCAGGCCAGTATGGTGGGCTTGTCCTCAAAACCATAGAGAAGTGATAGAGTCTGGTCAAACAAGTAGGACAACGGGTATGTTGGCGGGTCACTGCTTATGGTGACTGGTGACCCATATGTTGGTGCAAGGTCGGTGATCTTAGCAAGAGGCCCAGTCAGATTATGTCCCAAATACTAGAGGGGACCCTATTTAAGTCACTCTGCCTTGGCCAAGGTATTTGGGATGGATAACAAAAAAACTGTCCTTGTTGCCCATAGCAACCAATGAAATAAAAAGGCGATGTGATAGGTTGCTATGGGCAACAAAGTCTTCTTCTCTTAAGGTTATGTTGACAGTTCCATCAACATAAATCATGGACAGACAAGTCAGTGCACCATGTTGCTCTATCTTGTCTGTCAAAATGATGGACACCATCTTGGAAACCAGATGGAGGAGACCAGATGATATGGCCAGCCACCATAGCACGTGAGAGGTGCCATCTTTACATATGTGGTCACATGATTCTGCCTGACCAATCATCCTAGAGGGACATATTGTCAGCTATACCTTGAACTAGGGTTGTTGCATCCAATATTTTAGTGTTATCATGATATGCAATAGTTGCTCTGAGGCCCCACATGGCGTCCCGCAGCAAAAAAGCGCTGCGGGAAAAACTGCGGCGCGAACGCATCGCGGTTCTTCCCGCAGCGCTTTAGACAGAAAGTTCGCAGAGGTTTCCTCTGTGGACTTTCTGTTTCAATTATACCTATGGGGAAACCGCCGGCGTTTCTGTGGGTATAATCGATATGCTGCGTTTTACAAAACCATGCTGGTTTTGGAAATCATCGCGTGTCCGCAGCTGGGTTTTTACCGCAAAGTGGGCATGGGATTCGCTAGAATCCCATCCACTTTGCTCTGACTGTAAATCGCCGTGATTTTTTCTGAGGCTTTCCGCCACGTGGGGCCCCGGCCTAATACAATTTCTTCAGGAAACAGCGCCACACCTGTACGTAGGTGGCATCTGGTATTGCAGCTCAGATCCATTAACTGGTATGTTAGAAAGCGCTCTATTTTTTAACCCCTTTATGCCTATAGAGCATTCAGCTAATACCAAAAGGTTCACAATTTTTTTTTCTCCAGCCGTATATTGCGGTGAAACCATTTGTCAGCCGGTTTGTATCCTTAAAGGATAATGTAACGCTCAGGTATTGGATATAGATGTGTTATTTTACCACGGCTTTGTCTGCAAACCCATAATGATGCCTGTTGCCCCCATTTATACCCTGCCAGTTGCCAGCCTGTTCCTTTACAGAGCGCATTAGGGCGTACAATATCTACTATGAAAGGCAGAAATGCTTTAATAGACATGATTTCAGTTCACACATAAGCTCCGTGTGTCTGCTCTGAACCCTGTCTGATCCATTGTACATTAATTCTGCGGTCGCCATGGTAACACGCCGGCTGATTGTATTGTTGGCTCTGCGCTCACATTTCCCAATACATACTACTTTCTATATCCCGAGCAGCGCTGATGTATGAGGAGGGATAGAAAAAAAAATAATAAATCCTCGGCCTTGTATTATTTGCCATCCTCATACCCTCACACTTTCTATTTTTTGATTTGTATTTCAGCATTGCGTCAGCCGGTGGAACTAAATCGGGTTCAATATGCATCAGCATGTTAGGCGGAGCTGTTGTACACGCACGCACGCACCGATGAAGTGGGATTAAAAAAAAAAAAATAAATCACCCAGCTCAGAGATTATATAAATCGTGCATATATGAAATGGAACATAAGGAGACACTATTTTTAATAAGGGTTATTTTTGAATTGTGTTCTTGTGCTCTTTGCTATATTATTTTTGATAGACGTGTCCTGGGAAGGAGGGGGTGAATGACATAAAGGGGTAGAATCTGGGTCCTGGGGGTAAGTGGCTGAATGGGCGAGTGGTAAATTTGGGTAGGAGTAATGGCTTTCCACTATAGAAGAGACAGCCAAGTAAGTAGGGAATAGATGAGGTCTCAATAACTTTTGGACATGGGGGTAGTGAGGGATGGGGGACATTAACACGTTGCCTGGCATTGGTCAAGGTATGTAAAGGGTTTTTAGAAATTTGAGGCTGAAGCCCCACGTTGCGAAAACGCAGCGTTTTACATTACCTGCAAAGTGGGTGAAATTCTGGCTAATCCCATCCGCACATTGCAGAAAGAAATTTGCAGCGGAAAAGGTGCGTTTTCAATAACGCTTTTGAAAATCGCAGCATGTCAATTATACTTGTGGAAACGTTGGCGTTTTCCGTATAGGTATAATAGGGGCAGAAAGTCTGCAAAACTCTGCGAAAATGCAATTACAAATGTTCCGGAAAGAGCAGTAATGCGTTTCCGCCGCAGTTTATTCCACAGCTTTTTTTTTTTTTTTGCTGTGTTTCACTACATGGAGCTTTAGCCTTAGCCATTTATGCCTTGCAGCGCTGGAGTTCTGGGTTCGAATCCTGCCAAGGACAACATCTGCAAGGAGTTTGTATGTTCTCCCTGTGTTTGTGTGGGTTTCCTCCGGGTACTCCGATTTCCTCCCACACTCCAAAAACATACTGATAGGGAATATAGATTGTGAGCCCTATATGGGACAGTGACTGACAATGTCTGTAAAGCGCTGTGGAATATGGTGGTGCTATATAAGTAAGCGAAATATATAAATAATAAATGACTTATCCATGGAAAAAGTTATAAATGTCTGATGTGATAGGCAGGCTTTGCCGGCTGTCTCCATTCACTTCTATGAGCGTTCCAAAAACAGCTGAGCAAGTGTGTAGCATATGAAATAAACATACCTCTCAACTTTTAAAGGATAAAAAGTGGGGCAGAATGTGCTCCACCCACTTTGACTCCATCCATTTCTCTTTGTGCTCCCACACAGTATAATGCCCCCGCAGTCACCCTCACATGATATGCCCCCACAGTATAAAGTCCCCCTCCAATTGCCCCTACAGTATAATGTCCCACTCCATCTGCCCTCACAATATAATGTCTCCATTCAATTGCCCCCACAGTACTTACTTATATAGCACCATCATATTCCGCAGCGCTTTACAGACATTGACTCTCTCTATCCCATATAGGGCTCACAATCTACATTCCCTATCAGTATGTCTTTGGAGTGTGGGAGGAAACCGGAGTACCCGGAAGAAACCCACGCAAACACGGGGAGAACATACAAACTCCTTGCAGAGGTTGTCCTTGGCAGGATTCGAACCCAGGACTCCAGCACTGCAAGGCTGCAGTGCTAACCACTGAGCCACCGCGCTGTATAATGTCCCCCTCCAATTGCCCCCACAGAATAATGTCCCCCTCCATCTGGTTCCCCTCACCTTCTGTCTCTATCCCTCTTCCCTCATAGACTGTAAGCCCTTGCGGGCAGGGCCCTCTATCCCACTGTGCCAGTGGTCACTGTTAGCATTATCTGTTTTGTACATCTTGTGTACCGTATGTAAACCCTCAAATGTAAAGCACCATGGAATTAATGATGCTATATAAATAAACAATAATAATAATCTGCCCCACAGTATAATGTCCCCCTCCAGCTCCCCCAACAGTTTTAATGCCCCTCTCCAGTTGCCCCCAGTTTAATTTCCTCCGGACTCACATGAATTGAAACTGGGACATAACTCCTGCCAACTGGGACAGAACTGTCCCTCTGAATCCGGGATGGTTGGGAGGTATGAACGAATGATAGATAGATAAATAGATAGATAGATAGATACGAGTCCCAACTCTGGGACCTGCACCTATCTCCAAAAATGGGGGTCAGCTGGTGTGGTGGCCATTGTGAATATCCATTGCCAATACGATATGTGCGCACTTGGGGGGACACTAAGGGGCCAATATCATGTGTGGGAGGCACAAGAGAACATTATATGGTGGCTTTATAGTGTGGAGGGTATAAAGGAGACATTATACTGTATGTAGGGTTTAAGGACACATTTCTCTGTCTGTGGGGGTCTATAAGGGCATTATATTGAGGCATAAAGGGTGCACAGCATAGAAAAGGGTCTCTCCAGAGATGCTCAATTGGGTTGAGGTCAGGGCTCTGGCTGGGCCAGTCAAGAATGGTCACAGAGTTATTCCGAAGCCGCTCCTTTGTTATTTTAGCTGTGTACTTAGGGTCATTGTCTTTTTGGAAGGTGAACCTTCGGTCCAGTCTGAGGTCCAGAGCACTCTGGAAGAGGTTTTCTTCCAGGATATCTCTGTACTTGGCCGCATTCATCTTTCCTTCAATTACAACCAGTCGTCCTGTCCCCCATAGCATGATGCTGCCACCGCCATGTCTCACTGTTGGGATTGTATTGGGCAGGTGATGAGCAGTGCCTGGTTTTCTCCACACATACCGCTTCATATGTTTTTTGTGAAACTCTATGCGGGCTTTCATATGTCTTGCACTGAGGAGAGGCTTCCTTCGGGCCACTCTGCCATAAAACCCCGACTGGTGGAGGGCTGCAGTGATAGTTGTCTTTGTGGAACTTTCTCCCATCTCCCTCCTGCATCTCTGGAGCTCAGCCACAGTGATCTTTGGGTTCTTCTTTACCTCTCTCACTAAGGCTCTTCTCCCACCATTGCTCAGTTTGGCTGGACAGCCAGATTTAGGAAGAGTTCTGGTCGTCCCAAACTTCTTCCATGTAAGAATTATGGAGGCCGCTGTGCTCTTAGGAACCTTGAGTGCTGCAGACATTCTTTTGTAACCTTGGCCAGATCTGTGCCTTGCCACAATTCTGTCTCTGAGCTCCTTGGGCAGTTCCTTTGACCTCATGATTCTCATTTGCTCTGACATGCACTGTGAGATGTGAGGTCTTATATAGACAGGTGTGCGCCTTTCCTAATCAAGTCCAATCAGTTTAATTAAACACAGCTGGACTCCAATGAAGGAGTAGAACCATCTCAAGGAGGATCAGAAGGAAATGGACAGCATGTGAGTTAAATATGAGAGTCACAGCAAAGGGTCTGAATACTTATGACCATGTGATATTTCAGTTTTTCTTTTTTAATAAATTTGCAAAAATATCTACATTTCTGTTTTTTTTATGACAAGATGGGGAGCTGAGTGTACATTAATGAGAAATAAAAGGCACTTTTTTGCTTTTAGCAAATGGCTGCAATGAAACAACAGTGAAAAATTTAAAGGGGTCTGAATACTTTCCGTACCCTCTGTATATTATGTGGAGATCACAGGGCTAATGTCTCTCATGTATACCAAGGTCTAAAGAAAAGGATGCTGTATGGTCTGCCAATGAGTAACATGTATGTAAGGAGAAAGAGCAATGATACCAGCCTAAAAACTTATATCATGACCACCAGAGATCTTCTGGTATTGTTGGGTATTGTTATTTTGGGTAGATGTTCAATAAATGTCATAAGGTATAATGTAAAAATGGGTAAAAGTACGTCATGGACCACCAGTGAGGGATCAGTACAATGTCATTAGGAATGTTACCAGTAACACAATTGTCATAGGGGGTGCAAAGGTTGCACTGGCACCTGGGAAATTCAGCCTGAGGGACCCCAAGGTGCCACCTTGCAGAACAGCTCTATAATAAATGGGCAGTGGCTGGAGATAAATAAAGGAGTGGTATTTTTATTAGACATAGCATTGGTGGGGGTCCTGGTACAAACCCAAGAGCTTCTGGTGACCTATGTCAAATATATAAGCACATGGAAGGGGAAAAAGATACAAACTGGTGATATTGGACCAATTTAACTCTAGTAATGATTGTGAATGCAACAACATAGGTCTTACATTTTATATGGTCCCAAATCTATACCAAGATATCAGCACTGTCCTGAGCATATTCATTCTCTGTGGGTCCTGTCAGGACTGGTCTTAGGTTGGGTGGTGCCTCATGCACTACTTCTATTTATGCCCCCGTGATCTTATACCTAAACATATTCACTCCCCTTGAAACCAATCAGGGCTTAGGTTGAGTGGTGCCCCACTAAATGATGCTGTGTACAAGTAACAATACCAATATAGCGCCCAAACAACAAGGCTAGATAGTTGCCTAAATAATACTGCCTAGTCAAACTAGGTAATGTAGATGGAGCGTTTGTAGCTGCCTTCCCATAGGTTGGGGAACCAAATGGAGGTGCAAACAAGGATACCTGGCTCATGACGGTACCTTTTTAGCCTCTCAGCCAAGGGACAACCAGTATGGCCAATATAATTTCTTCTATTTTAGGATTAGGATGCCAATAATTCTAGTAATTAGAATAATGGAGACCATCAACCTACTAGCAGTTGTTATCTTGGTCTATACGGATCCCCTGGCACTAGGCCTTACCAATGAGGGGGGAACCACTGTTTCTAGATGTAGTTTGGTAAGAAAACCCTAGCCATACATACAAGGTAGGAAAAGACTAGAACATAATAGAAGAACATCACAGTGCTACCACTACATATGTCTCCTTGGTTTGTGCTTTGGCCGTTGTGTTGTAAGTGTCATCGGAGGGTGGAATAATGAAGAGAGGCTTCATACTTATCTTTCTGTCCTGATGATCTTTCAATGGCACTTGAGATGTGTATTGCTGTGAGTGACACCTTCAAGGGCTCTTGGCTAAATTGCTGTCAGGCATGGGATGCAATTGCAGGCGACAAGTTTTTCCATTCTGCTGGGTACTGGATAGAACTCACCGGTGGACACTGGAGTGGAAGGTACTCCATATAAAAAGCGGTAATTACCAACATTTCTTACTCATTTCAATATTTTTTTTCTGTAGAAGATATCTTGTTTATGAAGATCACGCAAATAGAAGAGTAGCAAAGTTAGCCGGACTAAAACAATTGCTTATTTGATACCAGAAATCATGAAATACACCTTAAACAGGTTCTCCAGTTTGGACAATCCCTACTTGTTAGAGGAGTTCCTTGACAATAAGATCATAAGGTCCTGGATGTTGCTACAAATGACTAGCCTACTAGGGATGAGGACAATAACATCCAGGAATATTCAACCACCATGGTCCAAACCATTGCTAACCATCATCCAGAGCACAATGAATGGGGTTAGACATTGACAGAGCCAGACTTGCCAACTAGAATATGGCTCCAGATGGCCCAGGCTCTGACATAAAAATGGGCCTAAAGGTAGAAGACAATCTCATGTGGAGCCAAGACTTGCCAGTCAAGACTATCGCTTATATGTGCATGTGTGTACAGTACATGCTGAACATAGGTCATCATCCAATTAAAAATGGACGTTGGGAGGGTCGGGAACCCTATTTCGACTCTGATCGTCAGTTTTTTTTTTTTTCAAAATATGGCATGTATCAGATGGTGGTCGGAGTTCTGAGACCACTCTGGTTGCTGAAAAGAAGAGGAAGGAGCACTCAGCAGTGCTGCGTGCCTTAGGTTGTCTTGGGCTTCATTCTGCTCTCCTTGGAGTGGAAGGGTTTATGGGTTTTTACATTGTCTATGACCCTGTACTTCTCAGCTCTCCACAAAAACCCAAGCATAGACCACACATCGACAACAACTTGAGCGAAGTAAAGTAGTGACTTTTAATCCAATATCCTGCCAAGTTTCCGCCAGGGTCAGCCAGTTCCAAGGCCAGAGCAAAGCCAATCACAGTCAAAGGGGCACAGCACTCAGATGAGCACTGACCCCCAACAATATGACCCCCATCCATCATAAACCTCTGAAATATCAGAAATTCTTCTACATTGTTACCACTGACAGGAATGGGATTGGCGTGTTTAGGCTGGTTATACCAAAAATAGATCTGAGAATTGCATTATGCAAATACAGGCCGCTCTGTAAGACAGATTGAAGCTGGGAGAATATTTTTAGCTGAGGTATAAATAACAATCTAAGAGCTAATTTCTGCAGTATATAAAATAATCCAGTTTGGGACGGACACCATATGGGAATATTACATTTTTCCAGATTACTGGAAGTTCAGAACCTCTGACCTTTTTAATACAATATCTTACATACCCCACACAGCACTGACCACGTCTACCCCTACTAGGCTTACCACCCCTGATGTTCGTCTCCCCTCAGTTCTCCTAATATTTCCTAATAGTTTTTAGGATTCTTTATTGAAATCTCAGGTTTATGACTTTCACCACCGAAGTGCAACTAAAAAAGTGCAGTGTGACGCATGAAAAAGTGACAGAGTCTATCACAAGTCCTTTCCTAAAAAGAGAGGGGCCCCCAACAATCTTCATCAACCCTCCAAGCCGGAAGGGTGAAGGAGCTATGGCCTTCTTTTCCCAGAATTTAGGAAGACTCCATCTAGTTTCCAGCTTCCACTCCATGTCTACCAAGGAACCTTGTTTAGTCTCTCCAGATGAGAGAGCTAGGAGTTGCAGGGGGTAAGGAACCTGATGACGATATATGCTACAGACCAAAAGATACCCTAAGGGCCAGATGATCATATGACAAACAAACATGGTAAGTGAACACAGTGATATAAAAAATAAATAAAATAGATGTTTATCATGTTACCTCGCGGACATCTGGCCGGAATTATAAAAGAGCTGGTCAAATAGAGGCAAGTGTCCTCAAATGTGAGAAAATGAAGAGTGTACAAATGTACCATCCCTCAATGGGCTCCCACCAACAATGACTTCAGACACTCCAAGGTCACCATTCCCTGGAACTTTCAGACAACTTGACCTCAAAATTTTGATCATGAGATTCTGCATAGCCCTCAGCTAGCGGTCGGGCCAGTCTGCGTACATCCAGAAGCTTCCACTCCCTGGGTATTACTTTGCCCTCGCAATACCAATGGCGTGCCAGACTTGAGCATCCCAAGGTTCAGCACACCAGGAGGGCATTGGATGGTGATCCCCCTGGAAGAAACATCTTAGTGATCATAGTATGTCAGGTAAGTTGATTCTTTACTGAATGACAAAATAGCAGTATGTTTGGACTACTTGATACCAGCTAACAAGAGATCTAATATATAATATTGTTCTGGGAGACTCCGGTTCTCCTTGAGGAGACTTACAGGCAATGCTCTCTGGGAAAAAGTATGCAAAATAGCTTTGCTCTAGAAAGCAGAAAAATGTCTCTACTGCCACCTATAGGTGGCTAACCTGTAAATCAATGTCTGACCCTTTGAAAGGTTTGAACTATCACCCAAGTTATCAGCCAAAAGCACTTGTAGATGGACTGCTGTTCTGTATAGAGTGTGAGAAGGGTAGGAGGCTGACTTATGTACATGCCATGTAAATCACACTCTTGTACCTCCAAAGGGCCCATGAGAAATAGAGACCTAGCTCAGTCTAGCCCAATCTCTTTGCAGTATATCAACAAACAATTGGGGTATTAATGGCCAGAGACAGGAATGACCTACAGGTGTGTGAACTGTCACACAGGGCACATCAACCATTCCTGGCTAGTGGCCACCACAAATCTGGTTGTTTGGCAACTGCATGTGGGTATAATTTGAGCACTGTATGACAGTATTTACCTATTTTTACAATGTGTGACATTACAACATATGGGGGCATCAACAGAAGATACCACACTTGGCATCATCATATGGACAGAAAATGCCAGAATCTTAAGACCACAGGTCCCAGGCACATCTAATATTTGCATGCTGCCAGAGCTGTGCACTCATGCAGACCAATGACATTAGAGATTGGCAAGACCACAAGATAAAAATCTTTATTTCATCAGAAGATCTGTCATTCAACAAATACTAGTTAGTCTCTAACAAGACTACGAGCAACTATTTCACCGACAAAGATTCAGGAGCAAAAATGGAGATGTCTTGGGGCAAGAAGGCTGAAGAGGTTGATAAATAGACAACATGTTTGACATAGTTGATATTTTTCGTATAAATAGATAGATAAATGGACCGATGTCTATTCTGTTGCTTTAAAGGCACCATTAACCAGCAGAGACTGTACATACCATGTACCACTGATCACTGGGACCAGGTCTAGACGCACCACTGGACACCAGGGACCCAATTCTATCACCACACACAAAGGGGAACTCTGGACTTAACCCTAAGTACTGGAAATTAAACTTGTATTCCTCTACTTATCACCAAGGAAAACACACAATATACTGTCCATTAACCAGGTTCCATATTTATGACTGAACACAAAGGATTTATCACTTGAGTCTGAGGCCATGTGTTGCGGAAAAGCTGCATTTTGTTGCATTTTTTGAGCCAAAGATAGAAGTGGATATCATGAGTCCTGTTTCATGCCAGAAGTAAAGCATCCAGAGACCATTCATGTGAGGGGTTGCTCTTCATCCATGTAGTGGGTTCACTCACAATTTTGCCTAAGAACAGCACCTTGAATAAACAATGGTATTTAAACATCCTCCAAGAACACCTTCTCCCAACCATCCAGGAAACATTTGGTGATGGACAATGCTTTATCCACCATGATGGAGACCATGTCACAAGGCAAAAGTGATAACTAAGTGGCTCAGTGAACAAAACATTGGAATATTAGCTCCATGACCAGGAAAATTATTGAGAACCTGTGGTCAATGTTCAAAAAGTGGGTGGACAAACAAAAACACAGAAATTGTGATAAACTTCAAGCATTGACTAGACAAGAACGGGTTGTCATCAGTCAGGATTTGGCCCAGATGCTGATATCTAGCATGCCAGGGCGCCCAAGCCATTATTGGGTGCATAGGAGGGCCATTCTGTATGGGAGCATTATATTGAGGTAAAAGGAGGCCATTGTACTGTATGGGGGCATAAGGAGGACATTATACTTTATGGGGACATAAGGAGGACATTATACGTGTAGGGTCATGTCAATTATTGCTGCAAATTTCACTTCCAGTTTTTGATCTTTGCAATGCAAAGGTCAAATGTTACAGAAGTCCTACAGCATTCCAGCAGGTCACCACTCCAAAAACTACCCAATTTCGGTTGTTTTTTCCTTCGGCACCTTTAAGAGGAACACACTGCTAGGCATGAGTTGTGCCGCAAAGGGGCCCACCGAGACTCTGTTGCTCAAGGGCCCACACAAACCCTGAGCTAGCCCTGTCAGGGCGAATGGCAGAAGTCTTAAGAAATAAGTGTCAGCACTGAAAATATTGAATTTACATAAACTGGATGTTTTTGTCTCTAAAAGTGTAAAAATGTATGAAATACTTATAATTGTACTTCAGTAACCATAGAAACATCTGACTAAAAGATCTGAAAACACTGAGGCAAACGCCGTGAAAAGCAAAATCTGTGTCAGTCTTAGAACTTTTGGCCACGACTGTATTATATTGAATCCTATTTGTATGGCTGAGATTGGAATTCCAGCTCTTAGGAGACGGTGACAATGAAGACGTAGAAATGACTTATATTGTTGTGGACATCTAATGATCTGAGCAGAAATGGCATATTTGTGAGGATGTTATTCACTTTTTTGTCCACTTTCCCAGTTGGGCTTTTCTAGAATAGGATTTTAAGGATCTCTACCTGTTATGCAACCTGGACACACAGGCCAAGGTTCAATGAATCTACCGTAAACTTGATCTACTTTGCACGAGAAAATCGGCACCATATTTGTTCTTTTCTGTCTCATAATGTATAGTTAGACACTTTTAAACCTGGCCCATTCTGGTGCGCACTTCTCAAAGCGGTTGAGCCCGTCTTATCTTTCGGTTCTTTCTGGCATACACTGTTCTTAAATATGTCGCACCATAACTTTTGGCACGAATGTCGATAGAAAAGCGTTGGACTTTTATTGATAACTTTGCCTCACTGTCTGTTTCCCTCTTCTCTACACTGGCACGCATTCTCTCTTCTTGATACCGCTTTGTCTGTGCGTTCTCCTTTCCTGAAAATTAAGGGCCAATGTACGTGTCAGTAAATCTTCCCCAGGCTATCCCTGCTATTCTGCAGGTAGAAACTTTGCATTACCTGCTACTCACTCTCTGAGTAATTAGGTTCCTAGCTTGGTAGTGTCTTGCACATGTGTTCCTGTATCCTGTCTGCTTGCACTGTGGTGAGTCTGACCTCTTACTTGACCTCGCCCTGGTCTGAGGATTTATTCCCTGCTGCCTATCTGTGCTTGACCTTGGCGCATTCCATGACTTTGTCCTTGCCTACTGCCATTATCTTCTGATTTCCTGGTATTGACCCTAGCCTGTCCCTGACAACCATATTTGTGCTGCAGGGCCTGACTATATTCCTGTCCTGTGACTTCTGAAACTGTGCTACCAGCCCTGACCTCGGCCTTTATTCAGACTCTGCTTCTACCTGATTCTCTGGTGCATTGCACTATAGACCTTGAATTTCCTGGTTAGCTGTCATCAACACCAGGACCACTACAAGAGGAAGCAATATGGTGGACTCCCTGCAGCTAAATCTAGATCCCTGCATAGACATTAAAAGGTGACGACCAAGAAGGCAACTTAAAAAATACCCTTAGAAGTGGCCCAAAGCCAAACCAGTTTGATGATAAAGTGGGTCCACGACCCATGGCTTGTTACAGTGCATACACCTTGTTATTTTGGGAAGCATGCTCGAAGTGTTGCCAACCTAGAATACTTCACTTGCAAAGTGTTGTCTATGCTTTAATACAAATTCAAAGTATGAACATTTTTGTGCTGATATTATCCCTAGTTGGGTTTGGTAGAAATATTAAAGGGATTGTCCAGGAAAAAACTTTTTTTTTTTCTCTGGAGGTCGGGGAAGGTAAAAAAAAACAAACCCAAAAACACTATACTTTTCCCCGGTGCTCCGGTGTCTCAGGCCGCTGTCCATCCACGCAACGCCCCGTGGCTTGTTCCAGTGGAAGTCCCCATCACATGTGACCACTTGGCCTCAGAAAAGGACCCGGGACGTCACAGGTGACGTATGCGAGTGACATGCTGGGTCCTTTCCTTAGACTGCTGATTGACCCACATGCGGTGGGACTTCCACTGGAACAAGCCCCAAGGTGCCAAGGGACCGGACAGTGGCTTGGGACGCCTGAGCACTGGGGACAGGTGGGTATGTTTTTTTGTTTTTTTTAATTTTTCACCTTCCCCAGCCTCCAGAGAAAAAGATGTTTTTTCTGGACAACCACTTTAAGCTTCGGCAAATAGCCACCAAAAGTGCTAGTTATTTGGTGACTCAAAAATATGAATGGGAATACCCGATGCCAATCCATCTTGAGACCCAAAGTTGTACCCTAAGTAGGCAAATGATATGGTAAGCACCAGCAGTATAATGTAATGTAACAGAATATGTCCTCCACACAATACTGCACAGAAACCAAAGTAAAAAGTCATCCAATGTGCGAAACTAGTATGGTGAGTGGATACATAAGTACACATAGGAGTACTCTCGTATTAACAGGACCCGCTCTTGTCATCTGGACGGCCCCGTGTGGGCACACAAGTGGCTATTTTTACCACCTGAGCACCTTTTAAGTGCTAATTTTAAACAAATGCGTCCCCGCTGCAGAGAGAAGAGGCCGCAGGAGTAGATGTATGTGTGTCATTGTCTTCCAACTGCGTAAGAATAGAGCAGGCCTTTCACATTTTTAGCAGCGCCTGCCTCCCACTCAGCTCTCTGGATACTGAAATAGAAGCTGAAAACATGCAGGAGAGAACAGACGGAGTTGTGAAACCCACCATGAAAAATGACAGCGTGAGCTTACCTGACTGAGCATCTGCAGGAGATGGATTTAACTTGTACAGTGCTGGAGGGAACAGAGGAGAGAAACACAGTCTGTGTATATGTGGTGCAACCTGTGCAGCTGCATAGGGGCCCTGTAGGCAAAGGGGCCCAAAAAATAATAGTGCATCTATTAGATGAATGACGTTGTCTAAGGCTACCGAGCCGGGGACCCATATACTATTCATGGACAGGGGCTGTCTACCCTAAATAAGATGCTGTCATATCATAAGTGTCAGTCTGGTAGGTGGCTGTGACATCAGAGCTGTGTTTTGTGAGTTACTGTGACATCACAACCATTTTTCTGCCCATTGTTATAATATCACAACAATGTTTTTGTCAACTATTGTAACATCCCAACCATGTTTTTGTCAGTTGCTGTGACATCACTGCTGTGTTACTGTGTCCTCATAGCTGTGTTTTTGTCAGTCAAGCTACATTCATACGACGGTAATTAATGGCCATTTGACGTCCACTTTTTTTTTTTAATGGACATCACACAGCAACATTAATTTCAATGTCAGTGAATGGGGGCTATTCACATGACTGTTATTTTGATGGTCCGTTGTAAAAAACCGACAAAATATAGGCTGAAAACGAGTGCCATTCACGTGCAAGACAGACATGAAAATGTATGTTTTTCATGGCCATTTTGCACCTTGTTCGTCTGAATGTAGCCTTACTGTGACATCACAGCCGTTTTTCTCTCAGTTATTGTGATATCATAACCATGTTTTTGTCCATTGCTGTCAAATTACAACCATGTTTCTGTCAGTTATTGTGACATCACAACCACGATTCTGTCAGTTACGGTGACATCACAATCGTATTTCTGTTAGCTACTGTGATACCACAACCATGTTTATGTTCATTCCTTTGACATCACAACCATTTTTCTCTCACTTACTGTTTCATCACAACCATGTTTCTGTCAGTTACTGTGACTGTGACATCACAGCCTTGTTTCTGTCAGTTACTGTGACATCACAGCCTTGTTGGTCAGTTACTGTGACATCACAAGTATGTATCTCGCAGTTACTATGACATCACAAGTGTTTTTGTCAATAACTGTCACATCACAACCCTGTTTCTGTCAGCTAAGTTACTGTGACTACAAAACTGTTTTTATCAGTTGACATCTCAACAATGTTTCTGTCAGGTAAGTTACTATGACATCAGACTTGTGACATCACAAAAATTAAGGTGGAGTCAAGTCCTGTAGAGATATCACAAGAGAGTTTAGACAGGTAATAAATACACTGCAACATCACAAATGTGTTCAGGTAAGCTGCTGTGACCAATGACGTAACTAGGAATGACTGGGCCCCAAGGCGAACATTTGACATGCCCCCCACCCCCCCACAAACCGTATTCCTGCGCACACTATTATGTGCCATAGTGGCACCTACACATACTATTATGCCCCATAATGGCCCCTGCACACAGTATTATGCCCCATAGATGGCCCCTGCACACAGTATTATGCCCCATAGTGGCCCTGCACACAGTATTATGCCCCATAGTGGCCCCTGCACACAGTATTATGCCCCATTGTGGCCTCTGCACACAGTATTATGCCCCATAGTGGCCCCTGCACACAGTATTATGCCCCATAGTGGCCCCTGCACACATTATTATGCCCCATAGTGGCCCCTGCACACAGTATTATGCCACATTGTGGCCCCTGCACAGACTATTATGCCCCATTGTGGCCCCTGCATACACTATTATGCTCCAATGTGGACCACCCATGAACAATTATTATACTCTGGGGTCTTTTCAGACCCCAGGGTATAATGATCGGAGACCCAGGGGAGGATACAAACAAAAAAAAACCAATGTTACTTACCTCTTCCTGGGCTCCGGCGCGCTTCCCGCTACTTCGGCCATCTTCAATGTTGGACCAGATCTCGTGTGAGCCGGGCCATCGTCGCGACACATAATGACGCAGGCCCGGCCCACGTGACGTCTGGGACGTCACCAAACAGGCCTGAAGCCTGCGGTGCACAGGAGAGGTAAGTTACAGTGTTTTTTATATTCTCTCACCTCCCCTGGGCCTCTGATCATTATACTCCGGGGTCTGAAAAGACCCCGAAGTATAATGATAGCAGCGTTTGTGGGGTTCGCGGCACACGGCCTCACTTACCGATCCCTGCTCCTGCTCACAGCTGCCTCCGCAGAATGGGAAGCGCAGGCGGCCGTGAACAGGAGCAGGGATCGGTATGTAAATAGGGCCCGTTACCTGCTGGGGTTACTCCAGCAGGTAACGGCCTATTAAAAAAAAAAAAATCATCGGGCCCTGTGGCAGCCGCTACCGCTGCTACCCCGGTAGTTACACCCCTGGCTGTGACAACACAAGTGGGTTTCAGACAGGAAACCTGGTGGCCATTTCATATGTACCATCAGATTAGAAGTAGGCAATCATATAGCCCATGTACTATGCCCACAAAGGCGCTCTGCTGTCATTACTGACTTAGTTGGGTTGGTCTGACCTCACAGATAACTGCTTTGGTACATAATAATCTTAGTATATCCTTTGTGAACTAGTCAGATACAACTGCAATAGGTGGTGACCTCCTATATGTTAAAGCCAAGATATCTTAGTTCTAGTGGACCTCAAGACTCGCGATGAAATCACTAAAACAGAACATCATTGGCTTCTGACACTACCTGATCGAAAGCAATGGGCACCCATTGATTTTTAAAGGAGTCACGTCCTAGTGATCAGCATGTCTGATAGGGACCTACACTGTAAGCAGTCCTGCTCACAGCCACCTCCGCTTACCCTTCTGCCCTCCAGGGGGCCTTGTGCATTGCATATACAGCAGGTAACAGCCTTTTAAAATAAAAAAGCAGAAGGGGCCCATTGGGGTCCCCTAAGGTCACAGGTAGTTATGCCACTGTGTCCATTGCAATTTTCATTTCTCTAATGCATACAAATAGAGATGGGCAAACCAATTAGTTCCGAGCTGGGTTCTACCCGAATAGTCAAAATTAATATATTTTTAACCAATCTGAATAAATGGCAATTTGCTTTGGACAATCTAAAATGGTTGCAGTAACATGCATTGAGTGTAAAAGCGAGTGTCAGTGCAGTATATGGTTGAAGTTGGAGTTTGTATCCTCTGCTTACCATCCATTTTTCCATAGACATACCTGTCACATTCAGTTTGACATAACTTCAGCTGTGTTTGCCTTAGAGAGCTAGAAACTGGATAGGTTGGTTCCTAGGAGCCCTGACAGTGTTCTACACTATGTTTTATAGATAGGTTCCTAGGAGCCCTAAGAGTATTCTACACTATGTTTTATAGATAGGTTCCTAGGAGCTCTAAGAGTATTCTACACTATGTTTCATAGATAGGTTCCTAGGAGCCCTAAGAGTATTCTACACTATGTTTCATAGATAGGTTCCTAGGAGCCCTAAGAGTGTTCTACACTATGTTTTATAGATAGGTTCCTAGGAGCCCTGACAGCGTTCTACACTATGTTTTATAGATAGGTTCCTAGGAGCACTAAGAGTGTTCTACACTATGTTTTATAGATAGGTTCCTAGGAGCCCTAAGAGTGTTCTACACTATGTTTTATACATAGTTTTCTAGGAGCCCTAAGAGTATTCTACACTATGTTTTATAGATAGGTTCCTAGGATCCCTAAGAGTATTCTATACTATGTTTTATAGATAGGTTTCTAGGAGTCCTGAGAGTGTTCTACACTATGTTTTATAGATAGGTTCCTACGAGCCCTAAGAGTGTTCTACACTATGTTTTATAGATAGGTTCCTAGGAGCCCTAAGAGTGGTCTACACTATGTTTTATACATATTTTTCTAGGAGCCCTAAGAATATTCTAGACTATGGTTTATAGATAGGTTCCTAGGAGCCCTAAGAGTGTTCTACACTATGTTTTATAGATAGATTCTTAGGAGCCCTAAGAGTGTTCTACACTATGTTTTATACATATTTTTCTAGGAGCCCTAAGAATATTCTAGACTATGGTTTATAGATAGGTTCCTAGGAGCCCTAAGAGTATTCTACACTATGTTTTAAAGATAGGTTTCTAGGAGTCCTGAGAGTGTTCTACACTATGTTTTATAGATAGGTTCCTACGAGACCTAAGAGTGGTCTACACTATGTTTTATACATATTTTTCTAGGAGCCCTAACAATATTCTAGACTATGGTTTATAGATAGGTTCCTAGGAGCCCTAAGAGTATTCTACACTATGTTTTATACATAGGTTTCTAGGAGCCCTAAGAGTATTCTACACTATGATTTATAGATAGTTTTCTAGGAGCCCTAAGAGTATTCTACAGTATGTTTTATAGATAGGTTCCTAGGAGCCCTAAGAGTGTTCTACACTATGTTTTATACATATTTTTCTAGGAGCCCTAAGAATATTCTAGACTATGGTTTATAGATAGGTTCCTAGGAGCCCTAAGAGTGTTCTACACTATGTTTTATAGATAGGTTCTTAGGAGCCCTAAGAGTGTTCTACACTATGTTTTATACATATTTTTCTAGGAGCCCTAAGAATATTCTAGACTATGGTTTATAGATAGGTTCCTAGGAGCCCTAAGAGTGTTCTACACTATGTTTTATACATAGTTTTCTAGGAGCCCTAAGAGTATTCTACACTATGTTTTATAGATAGGTTCCTAGGAGCCCTAAGAGTATTCTACACTATGTTTTATAGATAGGTTTCTAGGAGTCCTGAGAGTGTTCTACACTATGTTTTATAGATAGGTTCCTATGAGCCCTTAGAGTGTTCTACACTATGTTTTATAGATAGGTTCCTAGGAGCCCTAAGAGTGGTCTACACTATGTTTTATACATATTTTTCTAGGAGCCCTAAGAATATTCTAGACTATGGTTTATAGATAGGTTCCTAGGAGCCCTAAGAGTGTTCTACACTATGTTTTATAGATAGGTTCTTAGGAGCCCTAAGAGTGTTCTACACTATGTTTTATACATATTTTTCTAGGAGCCCTAAGAATATTCTAGACTATGGTTTATAGATAGGTTCCTAGGAGCCCTGACAGTATTCTACACTATGTTTTATAGATAGGTTCCTAGGAGCCCTAAGAGTGTTCTACACTATGTTTTATAGATAGGTTCCTAGGAGCCCTAAGAGTGTTCTACACTATGTTTTATAGAGTATTCTACACTATGTTTCAGAGATAAGTTCCTAGGAGCCCTGACAGTATTCTACACTATGATTTATAGATAGGTTCCTAGGAGCCCTGACAGTGTTCTCCACTATGTTTTATAGATAGGTTCCTAGGAGCCCTAAGAGTATTCTACACTATGTCCTAAAGATAGGTTCCTAGGACCTCTAAGAGTATTCTACACTATGTTTTATAGATAGGTTCCTAGGAGCTCTAAGAGTGTTCTACACTATGTTTTATACATAGTTTTCTAGGAGCCCTAAGAGTATTCTACAATATGTTTTATACATAGGTTTCTAGGAGCCCTAAGAGTATTCTACACTATGTTTTATAGATAGGTTCCTAGGAGCCCTAAGAGTGTTCTACACTATGTTTTATACATATTTTTCTAGGAGCCCTAAGAATATTCTAGACTATGGTTTATAGATAGGTTCCTAGGAGCCCTAAGAGTGTTCTACACTATGTTTTATAGATAGGTTCTTAGGAGCCCTAAGAGTGTTCTACACTATGTTTTATACATATTTTTCTAGGAGCCCTAAGAATATTCTAGACTATGGTTTATAGATAGGTTCCTAGGAGCCCTGACAGTATTCTACACTATGTTTTATAGATAGGTTCCTAGGAGCCCTAAGAGTGTTCTACACTATGTTTTATAGATAGGTTCCTAGGAGCCCTAAGAGTGTTCTACACTATGTTTTATAGAGTATTCTACACTATGTTTCAGAGATAAGTTCCTAGGAGCCCTGACAGTATTCTACACTATGATTTATAGATAGGTTCCTAGGAGCCCTGACAGTGTTCTCCACTATGTTTTATAGATAGGTTCCTAGGAGCCCTAAGAGTATTCTACACTATGTTTTAAAGATAGGTTTCTAGGAGTCCTGAGAGTGTTCTACACTATGTTTTATAGATAGGTTCCTACGAGACCTAAGAGTGGTCTACACTATGTTTTATACATATTTTTCTAGGAGCCCTAACAATATTCTAGACTATGGTTTATAGATAGGTTCCTAGGAGCCCTAAGAGTATTCTACACTATGTTTTATACATAGGTTTCTAGGAGCCCTAAGAGTATTCTACACTATGATTTATAGATAGTTTTCTAGGAGCCCTAAGAGTATTCTACAGTATGTTTTATAGATAGGTTCCTAGGAGCCCTAAGAGTGTTCTACACTATGTTTTATACATATTTTTCTAGGAGCCCTAAGAATATTCTAGACTATGGTTTATAGATAGGTTCCTAGGAGCCCTAAGAGTGTTCTACACTATGTTTTATAGATAGGTTCTTAGGAGCCCTAAGAGTGTTCTACACTATGTTTTATACATATTTTTCTAGGAGCCCTAAGAATATTCTAGACTATGGTTTATAGATAGGTTCCTAGGAGCCCTAAGAGTGTTCTACACTATGTTTTATACATAGTTTTCTAGGAGCCCTAAGAGTATTCTACACTATGTTTTATAGATAGGTTCCTAGGAGCCCTAAGAGTATTCTACACTATGTTTTATAGATAGGTTTCTAGGAGTCCTGAGAGTGTTCTACACTATGTTTTATAGATAGGTTCCTATGAGCCCTTAGAGTGTTCTACACTATGTTTTATAGATAGGTTCCTAGGAGCCCTAAGAGTGGTCTACACTATGTTTTATACATATTTTTCTAGGAGCCCTAAGAATATTCTAGACTATGGTTTATAGATAGGTTCCTAGGAGCCCTAAGAGTGTTCTACACTATGTTTTATACATAGGTTTCTAGGAGCCCTAAGAGTATTCTACACTATGTTTTATAGATAGGTTCCTAGGAGCCCTAAGAGTATTCTACAATATGTTTTATACATAGGTTTCTAGGAGCCCTAAGAGTATTCTACACTATGTTTTATAGATAGGTTCCTAGGAGCCCTAAGAGTGTTCTACACTATGTTTTATACATATTTTTCTAGGAGCCCTAAGAATATTCTAGACTATGGTTTATAGATAGGTTCCTAGGAGCCCTAAGAGTGTTCTACACTATGTTTTATAGATAGGTTCTTAGGAGCCCTAAGAGTGTTCTACACTATGTTTTATACATATTTTTCTAGGAGCCCTAAGAATATTCTAGACTATGGTTTATAGATAGGTTCCTAGGAGCCCTGACAGTATTCTACACTATGTTTTATAGATAGGTTCCTAGGAGCCCTAAGAGTGTTCTACACTATGTTTTATAGATAGGTTCCTAGGAGCCCTAAGAGTGTTCTACACTATGTTTTATAGAGTATTCTACACTATGTTTCAGAGATAAGTTCCTAGGAGCCCTGACAGTATTCTACACTATGATTTATAGATAGGTTCCTAGGAGCCCTGACAGTGTTCTCCACTATGTTTTATAGATAGGTTCCTAGGAGCCCTAAGAGTATTCTACACTATGTCCTAAAGATAGGTTCCTAGGACCTCTAAGAGTATTCTACACTATGTTTTATAGATAGGTTCCTAGGAGCTCTAAGAGTGTTCTACACTATGTTTAATACATAGTTTTCTAGGAGCCCTAAGAGTATTCTACAATATGTTTTATACATAGGTTTCTAGGAGCCCTAAGAGTATTCTACACTATGTTTTATAGATAGGTTCCTAGGAGCCCTAAGAGTGTTCTACACTATGTTTTATACATATTTTTCTAGGAGCCCTAAGAATATTCTAGACTATGGTTTATAGATAGGTTCCTAGGAGCCCTAAGAGTATTCTACACTATGTTTTATACATAGGTTTCTAGGAGCCCTAAGAGTATTCTACACTATGATTTATAGATAGTTTTCTAGGAGCCCTAAGAGTATTCTACACTATGTTTTATAGATAGGTTCCTAGGAGCCCTAAGAGTGTTCTACACTATGTTTTATACATATTTTTCTAGGAGCCCTAAGAATATTCTAGACTATGGTTTATAGATAGGTTCCTAGGAGCCCTAAGAGTGTTCTACACTATGTTTTATAGATAGGTTCTTAGGAGCCCTAAGAGTGTTCTACACTATGTTTTATACATATTTTTCTAGGAGCCCTAAGAATATTCTAGACTATGGTTTATAGATAGGTTCCTAGGAGCCCTAAGAGTATTCTACACTATGTTTTATAGATAGGTTCCTAGGAGCTCTAAGAGTGTTCTACACTATGTTTTATACATAGTTTTCTAGGAGCCCTAAGAGTATTCTACAATATGTTTTATACATAGGTTTCTAGGAGCCCTAAGAGTATTCTACACTATGTTTTATAGATAGGTTCCTAGGAGCACTAAGAGTGTTCTACACTATGTTTTATACATATTTTTCTAGGAGCCCTAAGAATATTCTAGACTATGGTTTATAGATAGGTTCCTAGGAGCCCTAAGAGTATGCTACACTATGTTTTATACATAGGTTTCTAGGAGCCCTAAGAGTATTCTACACTATGATTTATACATAGGTTTCTAGGAGCCCTAAGAGCATTCTACACTGTTTTATAGATAGGTTCCTAGGAGCCCTAAGAGTGTTCTACACTATGTTTTATACATATTTTTCTAGGAGCCCTAAGAATATTCTAGACTATGGTTTATAGATAGGTTCCTAGGAGCCCTAAGGGTGTTCTACACTATGTTTTATAGATAGGTTCTTAGGAGCCCTAAGAGTGTTCTACACTATGTTTTATACATATTTTTCTAGGAGCCCTAAGAATATTCTAGACTATGGTTTATAGATAGGTTCCTAGGAGCCCTAAGAGTATTCTACACTATGTTTTATAGATAGGTTCCTAGGAGCCCTTAGAGTATTCTACACTATGTTTTATACATAGGTTTCTAGGAGCCCTAAGAGTATTCTACACTATGATTTATAGATAGGTTCCTAGGAGCCCTAAGAGTATTCTACACTATGTTTTATAGATAGGTTCCTAGGAGCCCTTAGAGTATTCTACACTATGTTTTATACATAGGTTTCTAGGAGCCCTAAGAGTATTCTACACTATGATTTATAGATAGGTTCCTAGGAGCCCTAAGAGTGTTCTACACTATGTTTTATACATAGTTTTCTAGGAGCCCTAAGAGTATTCTACACTATGTTTTATAGAGTATTCTACACTATGTTTCATAGATAAGTTCCTAGAAGCCCTGACAGTATTCTACACTATGATTTATAGATAGGTTCCTAGGAGCCCTGACAGTGTTCTCCACTATGTTTTATAGATAGGTTCCTAGGAGCCCTAAGAGTATTCTACACTATGTCCTAAAGATAGGTTCCTAGGAGCTCTAAGAGTATTCTATACTATGTTTTATAGATAGGTTCCTAGGAGCACTAAGAGTGTTCTACACTATGTTTTATACATAGTTTTCTAGGAGCCCTAAGAGTATTCTACACTATGTTTTATAGATAGGTTCCTAGGAGCCCTTAGAGTATTCTACACTATGTTTTATAGAGTATTCTACACTCTGTTTCATAGATAAGTTCCTAGGAGCCCTAAGAGTGTTTTACACTATGTTTTAAGCCAATTTAAGGTGTGGTTCATACCCAAAACAAATCCTGGACCCGAACCTGAAACAAAAAATCTTGAAAGGTTCGTCCATCTCTACATACAAAATTTAAAAATTAAGTAAAGTTGCCTGGACATAAAATATTCTATGACTCTGTTTACAGCTCCTATGCAGACCTCCACTCTGTGTCTCCATGGTTACAGACTACAGTCAAACCCTGTGTGGTCTGAATACTTCAGATGAATACAATTCCTGGATAGTAGCTCTTGTACATTAGTAATGGTGAAATTTTGTGAATATGACTTAATGTTCCTGTTTATCTCAAGTCTTCTAATGATTGTATAATTAATACTGATGACCTATCCACAGGCCTTCAGTTTCTGATTGGTTGTGGTCCCTGCACTGATCAGCTGATTTAGCAGCCTTTAAGTGCTGGAAAGAAACAACTGTGTATGGGGTTTTGAGACGCTCTGCTCCTTTTCAAGTAAATGGAGCAGAGCTGAATTACCCTAACACATCTGCTATACAGGGCTGTAATTCCTCTCCTATAATCTACCCCAGTATTATTATTTATTATTATTCTTTTATTTATATAGCACCATTAATTTAATGGTGCAGTAAATTTGAGGGTTTACATACAGTACACACAATATACAAAACAAACACAATGCTAACAGTGACCAACTGGCACAGTGGGATAGAGGGCCCTGCCTGCAAGGGCTTACAATGTATGAGGGAAGAGGGATAGAGACAGAAGGTGGGGGTAGAGGCTGTACAGGTGGTGGTGTGGTGACAGTAGTGTTATTGGAGCTTGTAGGCCTTCCTGAATAGGTGAGTCTTCAGGACCTTCTTGAAGCTTGTGACTGTGGGGGTCAGTCTTATGTGTCTTGGTAGTGAGTTCCAGAGTATGGGGGATGCACGGGAGAAGTCTTGGAGACGGTTGTGTGAAGAGCGGATAAGAGCAGAGCAGAGTAGGAGGTCTTTGGAGGATCGGAGGTTACGTGAGGGCAGGTAACGGGAGATTAGGTCGGAGATATATGGAGGGGACAGGTTGTGGATGGCTTTGTATGTCAGCGTTAACATTTTGAACTCTATTCACTGGGCAATGGGTAGAGAAGAGGGGATATATTCTTGTCACCCCCACAAATGGTCCAGGCACTTGGGCATACATTTATTAGGCTTTGCTCTTATTTGTGGCATATTTTATAGACTATGTGCCAACATGTAAACTCACAAAGCAGCTCCCTACTCAGATGAGAACAGCACCATCAAGAGTTAAGGGGGCCATCACCTGCATTTTTGTCCTTGACCCCAATAAGTGGATAAGCAATCAGTAACCCGCCTGTTTTGTTGTCTTGTGTGCTGTTCACCACCCACCTACAAATACGACTTACCTAGCAGTGCGTAAGTACAGAACACTCGTCATCTAGACACATTATACTCCAATGGAAGAAGATTAGTTTAGTCATCTGCACACAGAATACAGAGCTTATAATGCCGCCGTTCGATACAAACCATTCAAAAAGGCCTTTTCTATTGACGCCAAGGTCATCACACCAAGGATAACTTAATAGACAGACGTATTTTATGTTCCGATTTATCCTCCGCTAATGAATTTCATTGGTCCTTCACAATCTCAGCTCGGAAAGCAAGAAGTTTTATTTAGCTGGAGGTTGTTGAGTATGGTGGTACATAACTCAAGACAGGAAATACTTGGCTTTCTGGGACTAGAGCAGTGACATCCTTACTTTTGGATTGACCATCGATGTTTGGTAGAGATCCAACCTTGACAGATTAATAGAACATAGCCCTGTCGTTTATCAATTTTTATAAGTAGTATCATTAGGGCTATGGAAATTGACATTTTTTACAATGTGACCCCTAAGACTGGTAAGATCCAGTACAATACCACCATGGCCAAAAGTTTTCACAAAGTTTGCCGCTTCAGTGTTGTAGAAGAAAAAGTGAGGCAATCCTGAGTCCTGTGTCATGTCAACAGTAAAGCATCCTGAGACCATTCATGTATGGGGTTGCTCTTCATCTATGGAGTGGTCTCACTCACAGTTTTGCCTAAGAACACCGCCATGAATAAAGAATGGGATCTAAACATCCTCCACGATTGACTACTCTCAACCATCCAGGAAAAATTTGGTGATGGACAATGCTTTCTCCAGCATGAAGTAGCACAATCTCACAAGACAACTAAGGGACAACTAAGTGGCTCGGTGAACAAAACATTGACATATCGGGTCCATGTCCAGGAAACTCCCCAGATCTCAATCCTATTGAGAACCTGTAGGCAATCCTCAAAAAGTGGACAAACAGAAACACAGAAATTGTGATAAACTCCAAGCACCAAGTAGACAAGAAAGAGCTGTCATCAGTCAGAATTTGGTCCAGAAGATGATATCCAGCACATCAGGGCAAATTGCAGAAGTCTTAAAGGGAGTCTGTCAGTAGGAAAATCGGTATCAAACTAAAGATAGTACCTTGTAGGGCAGCTTCTGCACTTTCCAAAGATATCTTTCTTATTCTACATTGCAGCTCCAGTTTCATGCAAATCAGGATTTTCTTCTTATGCAAATTAGCTGAAAAGTGCTTTAGTGATGTCCTGTATCCTTTGCTGAGGCCGCTTATTGGCTTCAGTGGTCATGTGCGGCGGGGACCGAACCACACAGACCAACAGAGCTGCAGGACCGGACCATGCTGGGAGACCCCGAAGCATGGGGACAGGGGAGTATGTTTTTTTTTTTTTTTTTTTTACCACCCCAGCCTAATTAAAAAAAGAAAAAAATAATCCTGGACAACCCATTTAAGTTTTATTTGCTATTTTTGCATTACTCCCTTTTGTGAATTTTTTCCTGTTGCGTAACGGTCCTATGGTGAATCTTATTTGTCAGTAAAAAGGTAAAAATTCACGAAATGCTTATAATTGTACTTCAGTAACCATAGAAACATTTGACTAAAAGATTGAAAAACATTGAAGCAGCAAACGCTGTGAAAAACCAAAATATGTGTCAGTCTCAGAACTTTTGGACACAATTGTACACATTGGGCTGCAAAACACCAAGAAACTGTGCTAGGGAATAAAACGGGGATACCCATGAGGTTGATCAAAACAGATCTGACTTCAAAACCATGTTTTGCGCCAAAAAAATTGCATCTTTTTATGCCCCGTGTGCCAGAAAACTAGTGTCCAAGGCACAGTAAATATAGGCCATTTATCCCAAATTCAGGTACTTCAGATAAGGTTCTACTCTACTGAGCTTCGTCCGCCTTGTGGTCTTGATATATTGTAGGTCTTTGGTTCTTTCTTAAGGGGACCTTACCTCCTGTCAATATGACCCTGGTGTAAAACTATGACCATACAAAACCAGACCGGAGACACTTGCGTGTTTGGCTGGTATCCCTAGTCATGTCTCAAGACATGTTTAGTGGGTCACAATCACAGGGTAGCTACCTACAGGTGGCATACTTCCCAACTTTCAAAGGACAGAAAGAGGGACAGTGTGTGTAAATTTAGCTCCACCCACCTCTATTTTGACTCCGCCCATTCTCATCTATTTTTCCATGTGCCCCCACACAGTATAATGCTCCTACAGTCACCCTAACATTATATTCCCCCACATTATAATGTTCCCCTCCAATTGCCCCACAGTATGAAGTCCCTCTCCTCATGCCCCAGTTTAAACTGGGGGCAACTAGAGGGGGACATTAAACTGGGGCAGCTGGAGGGGGACATTAAATTGTGGGGGTCATTGGAGGGGGACTGTGGTGAACAGACCCTCAGTTATATATCTTTCTTGGAAATATATTTTTACTTGCTCATATCAATCCTACACATACCTTTAGGAATGTTGTGTTTACGTTGATGGTCATTTCGCTTCAGTGGTGTTATGTGCATACCATGGGAGATGGCCTTCTCTAGTCAGCCAGTTTAGGTGGCACCAGAGAGAAAAAATTCTCAAATTTCCCAACAAACATTGCCTGTAAGTTTCTTTACACCAACTGGATCTCCACAAGGAGGAACAGGACACCTCAAAAGTTGACCTATTTCTTGATAGTTACACATCCTATTAGACCCAAAGGTCTAACTTTCCCTCTCAAAATGGAAAGATGTGCAGGTAGATCTGCGGTTTTCTTTACTCTAGAGCAAGATAGGAACTTGTATCTCTTAACGATAAAAAGTTTGTTGCACTTTTTATTTCTGATGGTGGCAGATTTGGTGGTCTACCAGGTCCAATTGTAACTGTGATTTAATTTATCTCAAAATTTCAGAACAATTTTTAATTCCCTGTCACTCCATAGAACACAAGAAAATGCAATGCAATTTTTCAATGTCAAAAAGAGCAGTAGGAAACTTGCAGAAAAGTACAGTTAGTGGGCGGAGCAGTTAGCAGCAGCAAATAGTAGAGCCCATTGATGGATAACCACGCCCCTAAAGCCCCTTTCTGCTCATTTTCATGGGGATAAAAGGTCAATTTTTACAAGAATGGAGCAGCGGTCCTGAATAAGAAATACATCATTGTAAACTGTGCTGACAGACCTACAAGGTACTGAGATTAGTTTAGATCTCAATTTTGTGCTGGCAGACTCCCTTTAACCCCTATTTGTCTACAGTTTTAAATATGGTTACGTTCGTGGGAATATCCCTTTAAAGAGACAGTAGGGTACAGAGTGACAACATTAAATACCGATAAGATTTGCCACTATTTTTGGTCTTGGGGGTCTTGTGATCTCGGTCTCCGTTAAACAAGTTTCCAGCTGCTCTTTTTGACAATGAAAAATTGCATTTCTTCTTTATGCATCACTTTTTGTGTTCTATGGAGTAGCGGGGAATTAAAAATTGTTCTGAAAATTTGAGATAAATTCAATCTCAGAATGGCCCAAAAATGTGATAATTTTAGAGTCTTTCCATTAAGAATCCATCCTCGGCAATACAGTTACAAATGTAATGACTTCTTTTGAAGCTTTGCTGTTATCAGACAAAACTAAAGTGGCAATTTGCCGACTGTTTCGTTTGCTCTCATTGAAGACTTGAGATGGTAGAGTCGCCTCATCTTGTGATTCCCTTCTCATAAGGAGGATATTCTACATCCAAAACACAAAGTCTCACTGACAATGCAGAAGGCTAGAACAAGAGGGCAGTCAGGCAGAGGATGGGCCTCTTCATATGATTTTGATGATTTGTACATCTTGATTTAGACGGACACAGAAGTCAAGAAATTCCGATGATCCAGCAACATCTGTGAAAAATACTTTCAAAAATACCCAAGGCCTGTCGTCACCAATTTGCCATACAAAATAACATCACTCAGGGTGACCATAATGTTGGCTGGACCCTCCAATTTCAAGGAAACAAGCAGTGTGAGGGTGTATGGACTTTTCCCCAACAGAAGGTATCAGAAGAAAGATGGTTCAGACATGTTGGATTTCAATATGCCCAATCTGGTGGCAACCTTTAACCCTCCTTCCATTCAGAACACACTAAAGCTTGACAGAAAGCATGCATGTGCATGTCAAGGTCGAGAAGAATAGCTGTCAGCTGAAAGAGTGTTTTTTTTTTTTGTTTGGTTTATTTTAACGCCCATCACACAACCATTTTTAGAACAATGATTTTTTTTTTTTTTGGACAGACATAAAAAACGTTCCATAGTTGTCCATTTTGATGGACGCGTTTACTCAATAGAAATAAAGGGGTCTGCAAAACTGCTGTTAAAAAAAAAAAAAAAGTCCAATTTTTTGGTTTATTATGGGAAGAGATGAGCGAATCGAAGCTGCAGAAGTGGAATTTGATCCCAATTTCAGGAAATCTTCGATTCGCATGGAATCCGGATTTCCTGATGCTTTGCGGTAACACATATTTAGTAAGGACCTTTGTGACATCAGGTGGTCACATGATGTTCTCTAGTGATGTGATTGGGTAGGCGTGTCTTTGCTTGTTAGCAGATCCTTCCACATGAATAAAAGTTGTCCTTGCTGGAGAGAGACAGAGAGAGAGAGAGAGAGAGAGAGACACATGACCGCGGCATCCAAGGGCTTCCGCCATTTTGCCGCCCACCCCAGCTCTCTGCAGACAGGAAATAGCTGTTTATTTGCCGCAAATTAATTCGGATCGAAGAGAATCGTATTGGAAAATTCGGCGAAGTTGCCGAATCGAATTTTTTAAAACTTCGCTCATCTCTAATTATGGCCAAGAAATGAACTCGCCTTTGTGCATACATCCTAAGATTGTTCTCGGAGGGAGCAGGAGTTGAAATATTAGTGAGACCTACCAATAAGAGGACTCAAAATGTTCAGCACAAGGAATCCTTCTCTGAAGCTGACAGTAGAGAAGTCCTTATCAATGGCCCGTAGATGGATCACCGGCAGTCAAAAAGTTTTCTTTGTGGGCCATTGGTCTAATTTTCCTGGTCGAGTTTTCAAAGTAGCACCAAAATGTTACAGGTAAATTTTCTAGAATGGTCGGTGGTTCATTCATGGAAATAAAGGCATTCAAACTCGAACTCAGCAAAGCTCAATTGAGGTGTTGCCTAGACTAAAGCATGTCCAGAGTGACAAAAAATAGATTGAACTGATAAATTAAAAAAAAAAACTTTATTAGAAAACCATCAATAATATACACTGAACACACAATTCATCACGGCAGAGGGCCACTTATGATAAAGGGTGATCCAAGGTGATAAGGAGAAATTAAAGGGGTTTTCCAAAAATTTACACTGATGCCTATCAATGTGTCGATGGTGGGACATACAGTGATCAACATCATGCAGGGGCTGTGGAGGTGCCTGAAGCACCATGAAGGCACTGTGGGCAGTATGGCTCTTATCCATGCAGGTATTGGCTCTCTGGTCTGAAAGGGTGCCAAATGAAGGACTTTCGATTATAGCACACACACCCACTAATAAGGTGAATGAACAGGGCTGTCTTGATCCAGCTGTTTTATCTGCAGTATTAAAGGTTCAGTTTTAGGCCCGGTTCACATCTGCGTTCGGGTTTCCGTTCGGGGAGTCCTCTTGGGGACCCCCCGAATGGAAACCTATACGCATAAAAAGCGGTTTACCTGGGAAACCCGTGGACCCCATAGACTATAATGGGATCCGTGTGGTTTCCGCACAAAGCAAGCGCACTTTCCTCTCCGCATGCGGAAACCACACGGACCACATTATAGTCTATGGGGTCCGCGGGTTTCCCAGGTAAACCGCTTTTTTATGCGTATAGGTTTCCGTTCGGGGAGTCCGCTTGGGGACCCCCCCGAATGGAAACCCGAACGCAGATGTGAACCGGGGCTTAGTCTTCATGCACACAGTCATATTATGGCACCATTTAATAATGTGATAAGCTTCCTACAGCAGTGGCGTTTACCTCTGAAAAATCACGGCATGCTCGCCCACATCTTGCAAAGTTTCTTGGGGGAGAACAGCTCCTTAATGGACCACACCAAAGGAGCCTTTATGACAGCAGACGGAGGCTGTGCAGCTCTGAGTGGGTTGTATGACCTCCATGGAGATGGCACTCTGGGGTTTCCATTACACTGGCTTACATTATACAACTATATCTAGTACAGAGGGAACGTATACAATTTTATATCAAAAAGAACAGCACAACTTGAACAGGCTAACCAGTTATTGCTGTCGGTCTGAATCCCCTTTTAATTAAAATGAAACTGCTTCTCAAATTGAATTACTGCGCTGTGTGTACAGTGGCCTTCTTTACTGTAATTGCCTTTTTCATGTGGTTAAGCTGCTTACCTCCATTCATGTCTCCAGTGTGAGTGACGGCAGATCCTGATCTGGGTGACACTGGGGAATCAGACTCAGGTCAGACATGGTGGTTGCACTTATCAAAAAGGAAAGGTTTTACAATATGGTTTTGAAATTTTGTGTATTACCCCCTATTCACAGGAAAGTGGGGGAACTGGGTGATAGAACTGGGTCCCTTGTATCCCATGAAACGTCTGACTGAAAATGCGCAGCCGCTTCATTCACTACTATGGGACTGCAGGAGATAACCAATTGCTGTCCAAGCCTATCTTCGGCAGTCTGACAATGAATGGAGCATCAGGGTGCATGCTCGACCTGCTGCTCCATTCAAATGGGGGGAACAGGACCCCCGTTCTCTGATAAGTCGGGGTCCTAATGGTCAGGCTCCCACCAGTTAGCAAGTTACCCCCTATCCTTGAAATAAGTTGGGGCATATCTTTAATATAGCTCTTGAAAATTGAGTTGGGGAATTGAGTTGCATGACTGGTTAAGCCACAATGTCGGGGTATTGGGTACAAATCCGACCAAGGGCAACACCCGCATGGAGTTTGTATGTTCTCCCCCATGTTTGTGTGGGATTCCTCCAAGTATTCTGGTTTCCTCCAAAGACATACTGATAGGGAACCTGGAATTTATATCTTGAGACCCAATGGGGACAGGGATTGATACGAGTGATAATAACCTCTATACAGTGCTGTAGGATATGTCAGTGCTATAAATTAATAAAATGTAACTCTGTGGCTAAAATGACCACTGATTTCCTTGTTATGCAGTATGTAGGGTTTGGTCAGGGAGGGTTACTGACACAGGCATAGTCGTACCTATGGCTCCTGGACCTGAATACGACAGCACCCTCCTCAGTTGGACACTGTGCAGACAAGGGGCAGGCTGATAATATAACATATCTCCCACATTTTCTGAAAGCGGAACATCCCATAGTACGCCCGTAACGTTACTAGCTATAGTGTCAGCCACTATGTCTACAATCCTACTGGTGTTCCAGGGCAGCATCTCTAAGCCAATAATTCAAAGCTGCCCCTCTGGATTTGGGATGTATAGGAGGTCTGAGTATCCAAACGCCAAGTTCTGTAGACCCTAAAAGAGAAGGGTGAGCCGCTCTGCCATGATAAACTCCCAATATTTATAATGTTTTCTATTACACTTTAGCCTTGATCTTGGGGACAGCAGTTGTGGAGCATACACAGTAGTAGCGCACAAAGAATGTAGCTATTTCAGTTCCTAAGTTGGTGCTTGTCCCACAAACGCTTATTGCCCCTCTATACATTATAAGGGATGTGTCTGATCCGACTATTGGAACCCCCAGCGAGCACAAAATCAATTAAGAACCCCCCACATGAATGCACCAGCAACAGATACCCCCCATATGAATGTGCCTGTCACAGAAGCCACCATACAAATGTGCCAGCTATAGAAGCCCCCCATATAAATGCGCTAGCCAGACACCCCCCATATGTATGCATCAGCCACAGACACCCCCATATGTATCAGCCATAGACACCCCCCATATGTATGCATCAGTCACAGACACCCCCATATGTATCAGCCATAGACACCCCCCCATATGTATGCATCAGCCACAGACACCCCCCCATATGTATGCATCAGCCACAGACACCCCCCATATGTATGTATCAGCCACAGACACCCCCCCCATATGTATCAGCCATAGACACCCCCCATATGTATGTATCAGCCACAGACCCCCCCATATGTATCAGCCATAGACACCCCCCCATATGTATGCATCAGCCACAGACCCCCCATATGTATCAGCCATAGACACCCCCCCATATGTATCAGCCACAGACACCCCCATATGTATGCATCAGCCACAGACACCCCCATATGTATCAGCCATAGACACCCCCCCATATGTATGCATCAGCCACAGACACCTCCCATATGTATGCATCAGTCATAGACACCCCCCCATATGTGTGTATCAGCCACAGACCCCCCATATGTATCAGCCATAGACACCCCCATATGTATGCATCAGCCACAGACACCCCCCATATGTATGCATCAGCCACAGACACCCCCCATATGTATGTATCAGCCACAGACACCCCCCATATGTATGCAGCCACAGACACCCCCAATGTATGCATCAGCCACAGACACCCCCATATGTATGCATCAGCCACAGACACCCCCATATGTATCAGCCATAGACACCCCCCATATGTATGCATCAGCCACAGACACCCCCATATGTATCAGCCATAGACACCCCCCCATATGTATGCATCAGCCACAGACACCCCCCATATGTATCAGCCACAGACACCCCCCATATGTATGCATCAGCCACAGACACCCCCATATGTATCCCATATGTATGTATCAGCCACAGACACCCCCATATGTATTTGCATCAGCCACAGACACCCCCATATGTATCAGCCACAGACACCCCCCATATGTATGCATCAGCCACAGACACCCCCATATGTTGCATCAGCCACAGACACCCCCCATATGTATGCATCAGCCACAGACACCCCCATATGTATCAGCCATAGACACCCCCCCATATGTATGCATCAGCCACAGACACCCCCCATATGTATGTATCAGCCACAGACACCCCCCCATATGTATCAGCCACAGACACCCCCATATGTATGCATCAGCCACAGACACCCCCATATGTATCAGCCACAGACACCCCCCCATATGTATCAGCCACAGACACCCCCATAGGCATCAGCCACAGACCCCCCCATATGTATCAGCCACAGACACCCCCATATGTATGTATCAGCCACAGACACCCCCATATGTACTGTATGCATCAGCCACAGACACCCCCATATGTATGATCAGCCATAGACACCCCCCCATATGTATGCATCAGCCACAGAGACCCCCATATGTATCAGCCACAGACACCCCCCATATGTATGATCAGCCACAGACACCCCCATATGTATGTATGCATCAGCCAGACCTCAGACACCCCCATATGTATCGCCATAGACACCCCCCATATGTATGCAGCGCACAGACACCCCCATATGTATGCATCAGCCATGCAGACCCCCCATATGTATCAGCCACAGACACCCCCCATATGTATGCATCAGCCACAGACACCCCCCATATGTATGCATCAGCCACAGACACCCCCCCCATATGTATCAGCCACAGACACCCCCCCATATGTATGCATCAGCCACAGACACCCCCCATATGTATGCATCAGCCACAGACACCCCCCATATGTATGCATCAGCCACAGACACCCCCCATATGTATCAGCCACAGACACCCCCATATGTATCAGCCACAGACACCCCCATATGTATGCAGCCACAGACACCCCCCCATATGTATGCATCAGCCACAGACACCCCCATATGTATGCAGCCCCCCCATAGACACCCCCCATGTATGTATCAGCCACAGACACCCCCCATATGTATGCATCAGCCACAGACACCCCCATATGTATGCATCAGCCACAGACACCCCCCATATGTATGTATCAGCCACAGACCCCCCCATATGTATGTATACAGCCACAGACACCCCCATATGTATCAGCCACAGACACCCCCATATGTATGTATCAGCCACAGACACCCCCATATGTATGTATGCATCAGCCACAGACACCCCCCCATATGTATGTATCAGCCACAGACCCCCCATATGTATGCGCCCCCTGTATCAGCCACAGACCCCCCCTATTGATGTATGCATCAGCCACAGACACCCCCATATGTATCAGCCACAGACACCCCCCATATGTATGCATCAGCCACAGACACCCCCATATGTATGCATCAGCCACAGACACCCCCCCATATGTATGTATCAGCCACAGACACCCCCCATATGTATGCATCAGCCACAGACCCCCCCATATGTATCAGCCACAGACACCCCCCATATGTATGCATCAGCCACAGACACCCCCATATGTATCAGCCATAGACACCCCCCATATGTATGCATCAGCCACAGACACCCCCCATATGTATGCATCAGCCATAGACACCCCCCATATGTATGCAGCACCACAGACACCCCCCATATGTATGTATCAGCCACAGACACCCCCCCATGTATGCATCAGCCACAGACACCCCCATATGTATGCATCAGCCACAGACCCCCCATATGTATCAGCCACAGACACCCCCCATATGTATGCATCAGCCACAGACACCCCCCATATGTATCAGCCATAGACACCCCCCATATGTATGCATCAGCCACAGACACCCCCATATGTATCAGCCACAGACACCCCCCCATATGTATGCTCAGCCACAGACACCCCCCCCATGTATCAGCCACAGACACCCCCATATGTATCAGCCACAGACACCCCCCCATATGTATGCATCAGCCACAGACACCCCCATATGTATCACAGCCACAGACACCCCCCCCATATGTATCAGCCACAGACACCCCCCATATGTATCAGCCACAGACACCCCCCATATGTATGTATCAGCCACAGACACCCCCCCATATGTATGCATCAGCCACAGACCCCCCCATATGTATGCATCAGCCACAGACACCCCCCATATGTATGCATCAGCCACAGACACCCCCATATGTATCAGCCATAGACACCCCCCATATGTATGCATCAGCCCCCTTCACCACAGACACCCCCATATGTATCAGCCACAGACACCCCCCATATGTATGCATCAGCCACAGACACCCCCCATATGTATGTATCAGCCACAGACACCCCCATATGTATGCATCAGCCACAGACACACCCCCCATATGTATGCATCAGCCACAGACACCCCCCATATGTATCAGCCACAGACACCCCCATATGTATCAGCCATAGACACCCCCCATATGTATGTATCAGCCACAGACACCCCCATATGTATGTATCAGCCACAGACACCCCCATATGTATGCATCAGCCACAGACCCCCCCATATGTATGCATCAGCCACAGACCCCCCCATATGTATCAGCCACAGACACCCCCCCATATGTATGCACAGCCACAGACACCCCCATATGTATTCAGCCACAGACACCCCCCATATGTATGTATCAGCCACAGACCCCCCCATATGTATGTATCAGCCACAGACCCCCCATATGTATGCATCAGCCACAGACACCCCCATATGTATCAGCCACAGACACCCCCCCATATGTATGCATCAGCCACAGACACCCCCATATGTATCAGCCACAGACACCCCCCATATGTATGCATCAGCCACAGACACCCCCCATATGTATGCCATCAGCCACAGACCCCCCCATATGTATCAGCCACAGACACCCCCCATATGTATCAGCCACAGACACCCCCATATGTATCAGCCACAGACACCCCCCATATGTATGCATCAGCACAGACACCCCCCATATGTATGTATCAGCCACAGACACCCCCCATATGTATGCATCAGCCACAGACACCCCCATATGTATCAGCCATAGACACCCCCCCATATGTATGCATCAGCCACAGACACCCCCATATGTATGCATCAGCCACAGACACCCCCCCATATGTATGCAGCCACAGACACCCCCCCCATATGTATGCATCAGCCACAGACACCCCCCATATGTATCAGCCACAGACACCCCCCATATGTATGTATCAGCCACAGACACCCCCCATAGTATGCATCAGCCACAGACACCCCCCATATGTATGTATCAGCCACAGACACCCCCCATATGTATCAGCCACAGACACCCCCATATGTATGACAGCCACAGACACCCCCATATGTATGTATCAGCCACAGACACCCCCCATATGTATCAGCCACAGACACCCCCCATATGTATCAGCCACAGACACCCCCATATGTATCAGCCACAGACACCCCCATATGTATGTATCAGCCACAGACACCCCCCATATGTATGCATCAGCCACCCCCCCATATGTATCAGCCACAGACACCCCCCCATATGTATGTATCAGCCACAGACACCCCCATATGTATGCATCAGCCACAGACACCCCCATATGTATGTATCAGCCACAGACACCCCCCATATGTATCAGCCACAGACACCCCCCCATATGTATGCATCAGCCACAGACACCCCCCATATGTATCAGCCACAGACACCCCCCCATATGTATGTATCAGCCACAGACACCCCCATATGTATGCAGCCACAGACACCCCCCTATATGTATCAGCCACAGACACCCCCATATGTATCAGCCACAGACCCCCCCCATATGTATGCATCAGCCACAGACACCCCCATATGTATGTATCAGCCACAGACCCCCCATATGTATGCATCAGCCACAGACACCCCCCCATATGTATCAGCCACAGACACCCCCCATATGTATCAGCCACAGACACCCCCCCATATGTATGCATCAGCCACAGACACCCCCCATATGTATGCATCAGCCACAGACCCCCCCATATGTATGCATCAGCCACAGACACCCCCATATGTATCAGCCACAGACACCCCCCCATATGTATGCATCAGCCACAGAAGCCCCCGCCACATTACCAGACACATATAGCATGGCCCCCATAACACTATAGGTTATAGTCTGTTGTGCCCATACCATACTATTAGCTATAGATGGCGCTACCACAGGGTACCCCACGTATATAATAAGGACTGCCACACTATTCCCTCCCTCTCATGTACATACAGCACAATGCCCTGTCCCCCTCCTCTTGCCAGAGCCCAGCCCCCTATTATATAGATCCGCCGTCACCATAGTAACCACACGCTCCCATGGACCTCTGCTTTTCCGCGTCGCCCCGCCCACAGGATTACTCGTTGGCTCTTCGGTAAGTGATTGGCAGCCGAATAAACCAATAGTTATATGCGGGGAAAAAAAAGAATGATGACGTCATTGGCTGGGGACGAAACCTTGCGTTCCACGTGTGGGGGAGAATGCTGTAAGGTAAATATAAGGTGGTCAAAGCACGGGAGGCTAAAGGTATTGTGTGCAGCGCAGAGCCGGCTGTTATGTCTATACATATGTATTATAGTCAGCATAGACAAGTACTATGCCTGCCTATAGATCCAAAGACACTGGCCACCAGCATTCTCAAAAAGATGTGGTCTCACTGTCTGTATGAATGTTCCCTATAGCTGCTACCTGGAAGTGTTGTCATGTTCCCCCTGCTGGTATGGATAGTGAATATAGCTGCTACCTAGAAGTGTTGTCATGTTCCCTCTGCTGGTATGGATAGTGAATATAGCTGCTATGTAGAAGTGTTGTCATGTTCCCCTGTAGGTATGGATAGTGAATATAGCTGCTACCTAGAAGTGTTGTCATGTTCCCCCTACTGGTGGTTGGGGTGTTGTTGCCTGTGGATGGATAGTGAATATAGCTGTTACCTAGAAGTGTTGTCATGTTCCCCCTGCTGGTATGGATAGTGAATATAGCTGCTACCTAGAAGTGTTGTCATGTTCCCCTGTAATACTTCTCTGACATCTTCTATATCTTTGTCTCTTACACAGGTTGTAATTTTTATGTTTTTACCCCGGAGGAGCTGAGAAAATGGCAGGCCGGGGGGCGAGGTGGGGGTCGGGGGCAGATGACATTTAATGTGCAGGCCATTGGTATTGGACGGGGCGACACACTGCCCCCACCCACCCTGCAGCCCCCTCCTCTGTTTCCTGTAAGTAGGGGGTACTTGTTTTCTGCTAGGATTGAGCTGCGCTCATACAGAGGAGCCGTCACCTCCCCGGACATGTCTTTTTCAGGATTAACAATCCTGGAGCATCTTTTCATAGGGCTTTGTGTTATGCTGTTCCTCTGTTATCCCTCCTGGAAATGTATGAATATATTGAGCACTAGGGGTCACCATTGTCGTTGTGATATAGGTGTATCTCTACACAGTCTGGGACTGTTTGGGTAGTATCAGAGTGTCCAGGGACCCCCATCTCCCAGCGCTAAAACACAGTTTCCATTGGTGCATTAATTTCCAGGAGGAATAACTAGAGGGATGACACAGAGTTCTAAATAAAGATGCTCCAGGACAGTTATTAGATGAAAAATACAAGTATTTACTAAAAAAGCATGTGGACATCATAGAGGGCGCCCTTCACAGTTCTGATCAGATTGGGCATGCAAAAACACTAAGGCCATGAATATCTGATTGGTGGGAGTCCAACAGGTGACCATTTATTCAGGGCTGTTTCCGTATTGTAAACTGCATGGAGCTGGAAGTAGATGGCGCCCTACCCTGTATAGTGGTTAGACGCTGGTACTGCAGCTTAGCTCTTACCAACCTCAATGGCAGGTGAGCTGCAGTACCGGTGCCCTACCACTATACAGGGTAGGGCGCCATCTACTTCCGGCTCCATGCAGTTTACAATTCATGGGGGGGTGTCTGGATCCACTGCAGCGGTGACGTACACAACTACCACACATGAGCACTGTGGCCAGTGATTTTTGGCAGCAGTCACAGGGAGATCCAATGACGTTATCACTGGAGTGCTGGAAATGGAGACCGAAGAAGGGGTGGAAAAAAAAAATATATTTTTTAAATTTATTTATTCTATTTTCTGTATATGATTATGGAGAGTTTTCTAGACTTTCTCCGTGCAGGGAAGGGGGGAGGAGATAAACTGTGACATCATCTATTGTCAGTAATGGATGTAATGATGGCTCATGGCTTGGTGGTGTTATCTATAGAGGTGTTAGCTTCTACTGTAATCCTGTCTGGGATGTAAATGAGATGGCTTTTGCAAAAAAAAACCCACAGAAGTATCTGTTTATTAGGTTTAGTGGCCAGAGTCAAAATTGCAGTATATAGGTTTTTGGTTTTTTTTAATATAGATAGTGACATGGAAAATTAGAATGAATTAAATTAAAAATAAAATAATCAAAAATCCTTAAATAATTTGGTTTAAAAATAGGCCATTTTTTGGTGACATTCCCTTTTAAAGGGGATGTTTACTCAAAAAAAAAAAAAAATTGTATAAGTGGCTATGAGTGTGACATGGTTTTTTACTCTTAGGTGTCTATTTCATATTTAAAGGGGTTTTCTAGGACTTGTATATTGATTCATTGACAACTGGGACACTTGCCAATCAGCTGTTTAAAGAGGCGTGGCATTTTCCATGTGCCGATGATGTCATATTCATTGGTTACATGGTAGGGCAGCTCAGTTCTGTTGAGGCACCCTGCTTGGTATTCAGTCTGATGTGAATTCACACTGCTCCAAGGATGTCCATGCAGGGAAGTTCCAATAGGGAGGAGTCTCTAATAAAGTGGCCATAGTGTAGACAATCCCTTATCTTGATTTCCATGGGGCCCCCATAGTCACCCTAGCATCTCCACACCGTCTGTACATCTTGTCTATGTATATATTGTCTTCCTGTACCAGGCCTTAGACTTCAAGCCGGTGCCCCTACAGACGGGGGAGGAGATAGAGTACATGCTGGCCCTAAAACAAGAGCTGAGAGGAGCCATGAAGAGCCTGCCGTATAACATCAAACCCGCAGCACCCAAAAAAGGTACCCATACTTTCTAATATGCTCAGTGTCTTCGAGATCTCTGCTGACATCATCTTCATCCCAAGACCTGTCCTAGAATGGGGATCCCTTCACTGACAGCAAGCAGAGATCTTGACCATGGAGAGAAATTCTGGGCTCCTGTGGGATCTCCCTTTCTGTCCATCTGGTAATCCATCACGTCTATAATCCAGTAAATTTATACGCTGGGTTAGAAGAATTTTACAACATGGGGAATGATCAGCAGTTTCTACACCAGTCTTAAAGGGATTGATAAATTGCACAATCCCTTTAATTATCTCTGCACCAGCACACGCCGCCCCATAAATCGGACATCCTCTAGTAGGGCCTGCACCTGTACTGAAATCTCCTTGCTGGTTTCCTTTTGTGCGAAAATTTATCAATAATCCGGTCCAAAAAAAAAAAAGTGGCGCAGTTTCCCATAGCAACCAATCAGATATGTTCTATCTTTGTCCATTTCGATGGACACATGACCCCACGGAAAAACGGGTCAGTGCGTTGGGTAATAAAAAAAAAACAAAACAATGAAATTCATCAGTTTTTTTTAAAAGTGCCTTAAAGGGGATGTCCAGGATATATATATATTTTTTGCTAAGGCCAATCAATGACCTAAGGAAAGGGACCCGGGATGTCACAGCCGGCGAGGACTTCCGGCAAAAGAAAACAGCGGAACCGCAGGACCGTACCACGCTGGGAGGCATCGGGGACAGGGGAGTATTTTTTATTTTTTTCCCCTTCTCCGGCTTAATTTAAAAAAATAATTTTTTCCCTGGACAACCCCTTTAAAAATGGATACAAAAATTACCATCAAAAACGACCAACGGACACAGAACGGAAGCAAAATGGATGCCACACGGCCGTCAAAGGGGTCATGCAGGACTTAAAAAACATGGCTGCTTTCTTCATCTCAGGAGGTGACATTATGTCCGTTGGTCACATGACCATGCTGCTGCTCAGTCCCATTCATTTTAATGGGACGGAGTTGTGGCGTTGCCATGTGACCAACGGACGTGATGTCACTTCCTGAGAAGAAAGCAGCCATGTTTTTGAAGTCCTGCATGACCCCTTTTAAAAATTGTCCAATTCACTAAAAAAGGACATGGCCGTGTGACTATGGCCTTATATTCACCTGGCTGTGTTCGTTTCTAAGCCGTGAAAAACGGACCATTTTGCGTTCAGTTTGCGTCCGTTCCATGTCTGTTTCTCTGTTTTTGATGACCAAATGTCTTCCGTTTTTTTGAAATGATGAATTTTATTGTTGTTTTTTTTTTTACCCAACAAATACAAAATTGACCCTGACGGGTCCCTGTGTCTGTAAAACCTAACTGTACAGCACGTGTTTTTTTTTTTTGTTTTTTTTTTTTTACTAACTGTTTTTTTGTCTGTCAAAAAAACGGACGTGCGAATACGCTCATTCACTTTCATTGATTTAAAAAAACAGATGTGATGGACGGGAGGAAAAAAAAATATGTCACGCCAATTTTTCACTGTTTGTCTAATTTGGAAACTGCGTCACTCAGTGTGTGAACATCCCCTTATTCCATACTGCAGAAGTGTGCCGGATTACCAGATTTTTGTAGATTATTAGAGCCTTACGTTTGTATCAGCCATGTCTATCCGTGCCGGTTGCATTCCTGTAGTTAGTCAGCCCCCATAGTGGGCGCTCAGTCTCCAGCTGACACGTCTCACCAGTGCCCGACAGCAGAGATTAATTAGCGGGCGCCCATCGTGCCATCTGCCAGTGCAGGGTGAACACGTTGTCATCATATAGTGCGGTAATGAGGGCAGCGTCCGTGTAGAGCTTTATAAATAAAGACGGCTCGTGTTTGTATCGCACACTGCACCAGCGACTACCCAGAGGCTGCAGCTCGGTCACTTCTGATTGGTCGGCGGCTGCTTCTCTCACTGTCTACGTTTCTCTATTGATTTTGCCTGTCGGTGACGCACGCAGCGCTGCCTCTATTTTTATCCTCTTCTTCTTTCTCCTGCTCAGATGTGGAGCGATACTCTGATAAATATCAGACGTCTGGACCTGTTGACAATGCCATCGACTGGCACCCCGGTAAGATCTCGCCGCTCCATTGTGTTCAGTACTGGAAAGATCTAAAGACACGCCAATCCAGTAGCATAATAGGTTAGGGCTATTACGAAAGTAATAACCGCCACGCGGCGATATCATTGTGGTGATAGAGAGGTGATCTGAATGTTATATCTACTCCGCGTAGGGCACAGCGCTCAGGATCTGGGATTTAAAGGGGCACGCCTATGAAAACACTTGTATGGCATGTTCATTTATTAGTCGTAAAGGGTCAACTGCTAGGACTCCAGCCGATTCTGAAAATGGCGGTGTCCATTATATTATTATGAATAGAGCCATTCAGAGGGGCCCCATAAATAGTGCCACTAAAGAGTTCCCATAAATGGTTACCCCATGAATGGCTCCATCCAGAGGGCTCTCCATCCTATGTACAGTGCCATCTAGAGGGCCCCCATAAATAGTGTCACTAGAGTTCCCATAAAAGGTTACCCCCCATGAATGGCTCCATCTGCAGGGCGTGCCATTCAGAGGGCTCCCCCCTCATGAACTGCAGGATCTAAAGGGATGCTCTTACATAATGGAAGCTACCCAGAGGGCTCCATCCCTCATGAACAGCGCCATCCGGAGGTGCTCCTACCCATGAACAGCGCCATCCGGAGGTGCTCCTACCCATGAACAGCGCCATCCGGAGGTGCTCTCCCATGCGCGCCATCCCGGAGGTGCTCCTACCCATGAACAGCGCCATCCGGAGGTGCTCCTACCCATGAACAGCGCCATCCGGAGGTGCTCCTACCCATGAACAGCGCCATCCGGAGGTGCTCCTACCCATGAACAGCGCCATCTGGGGGCCCCCTCTCCCTCATGAACGGTGCCTTCTGGGGGGCTCGGTACCATCCTGAAGGATTCTTCCTAATGAATAGCGAGATTCCCTAGTGTTTCACCATCCACCCCTCAGCCCCCCATACACGCACCATCCATAGAGCTCCCATCTCAGAACAGCTAGATCCGCTAGGGTTTTAGGGTCTCACCGTCCACCTTTCAGTGGTCCCATGAATAGTGCCATATGGAGGGTTCCGCCTCCCCCATGAATGGCATCATCTAGAGGGCTCCCACTGTAATGAATGGTGCCATCCAAGGGGCTGCCCCTTCATGAATGGCGTCATCCAGGGGACCCCCCTCCTCATGATTGGTGGGATCCCCCAGGGTTTCATCATCCCTCCCAACCCCTAAGCGAACATCCCCGAAATAGCGCCATTCAAGGGGCTGCCCCTACATGAACAACACCATCCAGAGGGGCCCCCAGGGTTTCACCCTTCACATCCCCCTCCCCAATGAACGGTGCGGTGCCATCTAGAGGGCCTCCCTCTCATGAATGGCGCCATCTGGAGGGATCCACCCATGAGTGGTCCCCAATGAATAGTTCTCAACCATGAGCTCCCCCAATAAATGGTTCCAACCAGATGCCCCCAGGAGTAGGACTGTGCTTGACCCAGGCCTCTTCTATTCATGTCATGTCCATTTCTTTTCTAGACTGGACTCTTTTGCCTCGAGAGCTGAAGATCAAAGTGAGAAAGATCCAGAAAGAGAGTAAGTGATAAACTTAGGCTACTATAGATGGCTGCTTGTCTGTCTTTGGGGCACCCGGATATACTGGCGTCTCTGCTGGGTTTCCAGACACTTGCCTAGAATCCCACAGTCAGTCAGAAATGGCTGATAACAGAGAATTATAATTACACAGTAATGAGAACCGTCCATAATGAGCAATAACCAAGTGGCTTTAACCCTTTGAGTGTAGTGGCCTCTAGTGGCCTGTGTTGGTATGGCTATTTGCTCTTCTCATTCCTTCCTGGCTTCTTCCGCAGAGTCCGCCATTATTCTTCCCAAACACAAACAGAGGGTTCCACTGGATAAGGAGGAGATCATTAAGAAGTTGGAGGTAGGTTGATATTTCATCATGTAAAGCCCCGGCACTTGCTGATTCAGAAATTCAGAAAATCCCAGATTATAGGCTGTACCGAAAATCCCTCAGAGGGGAAAAGGAAATCTCTGATCGGTGGGGGTCCAACACTTGGGTCCCCCACAGAGACTACAGCATAAAGGGGAACACTGCGGCCTCTTGGCTCAGTACCGAGCACAGCGCTGCACATTGCATAGTGGCTGTGCTTGGTATTGAGTTGGAGTTGGAGTTGGAAGGGACCTCAAGGGCCATCGAGTCCAACCCCCTGCAAAAGCAGGAATTCCTAAAACATCCCAGCTATATACCTATCCAGTTTCCACTTGAAGATTTCAATTGATGGAGAACTCACCACCTCCCGTGGCAGCCTATTCCACTCTCTCACTACCCTTACTGTTAGAAAGTTTTTCCTAATGTCTAATCTGAATCTCCTTCCCCTTAGTTTCATCCCATTACTTCTCGTGCTTCCTTCTGCTAATGAGAATAGGGTAGATCCCTCTGCACTGTGACAACCTTTCAGATATTTAAATACCGCTATTAAGTCTCCCCTTAGCCTTCTCTTCTGCAAACTAAGCAGTCCCAATTCTTTTAGCCTTTCCTCGTAGGACATGGTTTGTAGACCTTCCACCATTTTGGTTGCTCTTCTCTGGACCTGCTCCAATAAATCGATGTCTTTCTTAAACTGGGGAGCCCAGAACTGTACACAGTATTCCAGGTGGGGTCTGACCAGGGCAGAGTACAGTGGAATAATTACCTCTCTTGATCTAGCTTCAATGCTCGTCTTGATACATCCCAGAATTTTATTAGCCTTTTTAGCCACCGCACCGCACTGTTGACTCATGTTGAATTTGCGATCTATTATTATGCCCAGATCCTTTTCCCCTGTACTCTCACTTAGTACTATTCCTCCCATACTATATATGCTTCTTGCATTTCTGTTACCCAGATGTAGGACTTTGCATTTGTCCCTGTTAAATACCATTTTGTTCACCTCAGCCCATTGTTCCAGTGTGTCCAAGTCCTTTTGGATGCACTCTCTCTCCTCTCTAGTGTTGGCCATTCCTCCTATCTTTGTATCATCTGCAAATTTTATTAGTTCCCCAATAATCCCATCAGCCAGATCATTTATAAAAATATTAAAAAGTACTGGGCCCAGGACAGAGCCCTGCGGCACCCCGCTTTTTACTTTCTTCCAGTTTGATGTATAGCCATTTAGAATTACTCGTTGTGCCCGATCATTAAGCCAGTTGTGAACCCACCTCACTGATATTTTATCAAAGCCATACTTGATCATTTTTTCAATAAGAATGTTATGTGATACTTTATCAAAGGCCTTACTAAAGTCAAGATATACTATGTCCACTGCATTCCCCTGGTCCAACCATTCAGTGACTTTATTATAGAAGGAAATAAGATTAGTCTGACAAGATTTATTAGGCATAAAGCCGTGCTGGCTCTGATTAATTAAAGCCTTCCCATCCAGGTACCTAATTAAATGTTCTTTAACGATTTGTTCAAAGATTTTTCCTACTATCGAGGTCAGACTTACCGGCCTATAATTTCCTGGGTCATCCCTATTCCCCTTTTTGTAGATGGGGACCACATTTGCCCTTTTCCAATCTAGAGGGACCACTCCTGTCTCCCATGACTTATTAAAGATTATTGCACGGGGTTCTGTTATTTCCTCTGCTAATTCTTATAAAACTCTAGGGTGTAAATCATCCGGTCCTGGGGACTTGGTTTCCTTAATCTTAGCTAAATGTTCTCTTACCAAACCTTCACTTATAATCAGCTTGGAGTCCTCTTTCCCCTCATCACTATCACCATTAATGTTGATATTTCCATCCATTTCTTGGGAGAAGACGGATACAAAATATGAATTCAGTAACTCCACCTGCTGATCCACCATGTTAACTGTTTCACCCTTTTCGTTCTTCAGGACTCCAATGGTTTCCTTCACTTTTCTTTTGCTCTTAACATATCCCCAAAAACCTTTTACCTTACTCTTAACTTCTTTTGCAAGCTTCAATTCGTATTCAGCCTTAGCTTTTTTAATGCTTATCTTGCAGAGTCTGCAAACTGCTGTATACTCTCCCTTAGATATAGCTCCCATCTTCCACTTGTTGTAAGTTTCCTTTTTCTTTTTTAGTAGGTTATGTAATTTTTTGGTCATCCATCCTGGAGTTTTTAGGTGATTCCCATTTTTCTTCCTTCTAGGTATTGTTAGTTCCTGTGCATTAATGATTTCCCTACGGAAAATTTCCCCCCCTTCATGTGCATTTTGGGCCCCTAAAATCTGCCCTACTAAAATTGAGCCTTCTAGTCTTTGTCTTCTCAGGTCTTCTTCTTCTTACAACCCCAAACTCGAGTATAGCATGGTCGCTGAATCCCAATGTCCCTGCTACCCTTAATTCCTTAACCATGTCCTCCTTATTAGTTAAAACTAGGTCCAGAATGGATGTTCCTCTCGTGTTTTTTTTCTATTAACTGGGCAATGAGTATTGCAGCTCAGCCCCATTCACTTGGAAGGGTCTGAGCTGCAACCGGGACACGTGGCGCATAGATGTGACGTCACCTGCCTGTGAAGTGGAAACGGTGTTCACCCAAGCAGCTGATCTGTGTTTGCCCCCATAAATCAGATATTAATGAGCTATCCTAAGGATTGGTCATCCATATGTAACTCTCTGAAAATGCCTGTAAACAAAGGAGCTGGGTCTCTCAGCAGCACAGAGTATTTCAGAGCTTGTTGGAGACCGTGACCTCTAGAGAATTATGTTATTGAGGCAGTGAAATGAGTGTTAGGACCTAGGGTATTAGCAGCACAGAGTATTTCAGGACAGGAATGTGACAGGGGAAAATGAAAGAAGTGGGAGGTCACAAACAAGGCAATAGCCCAGCAGCACAGAGTACTTCAGGAGAGGCGAGAGAGTGTGATGTTTATATTAGAGAGCCCAGAACTGACAGGCACATGTGAATGAAACAAGTAGGTCACCTCAGCAGTGCAGAGTATTTCAGGAGCAGCTGGATATCGCCTTGGCTTCGAGTTGCCTGCAGGATTAGTAATGTTGCAGTTCACACTTGCAGATTCGGTTGTCTTTGCTCTCCCTCTAGCTGCAGTCAGTTCCCATCATGCCCCGTCACGTCAGTTGTTTGGGGGGGGAGCCCCCCCCCCCCCCCTCTCTGTGAGATTTACACACAGACCCTAAACTGCTGCGTGGGAATAATGACGTGGGAATTAGCAGCATTTTAGCTGTCAGGTTCTCCTCAGACGTCTCCCCCTCCCTGCAGCCATGACAGCTGGATCACTAGACTAGTCAGCATTCCTCAGAAAATATATCTACAGCACCAGGCACGGCAGCCATGATAGCTGGATCACTAGACTAGTCAGCTTACCTCAGACAATACATCTACAGCGCCAGGCCCGGCGCCTGATGCTGGTCCTAGCCTAGTCAGCATTACCTCAGAAAATATATCTACAGCGCCAGGCACGGCAGCCATGATAGCTGGATCACTAGCCTAGTCAGCATTACATCAGACAATACATCTTCAGTGCCGGGACGGCAGCCATGCTGGCTGGCTCCCCCCCCCCCCCCCTTCCCCCAGCCATCCTCTACGCGCCGGCACGGCAGCCATGACAGCTGGATCACTAGACTAGTCAGCATTACCTCAGAAAATACATCTACAGCGCCAGGCACGGCAGCCATGATAGCTGGATCACTAGCCTAGTCAGCATTCCCGCTCATCCACCGCCCCGGCCCCGGCCCCCTGATGCTGGTCCTGCCTGTCAGCATTACATCAGACAATACATCTTCAGTGCCGGGAACGGCAGCCATGATAGCTGGATCACTAGCCTAGTCAGCATTACCTCAGACAATACATCTACAGCGCCAGGCACGGCAGCCATGATAGCTGGATCACTAGACTAGTCAGCATTACATCAGACATACATCTTCAGTGCCGGGAACGGCCGCCATGATAGCTGGATCACTAGCCTAGTCAGCATTACCTCAGACAATACATCTACAGCGCCAGGCACGGCAGCCATGATAGCTGGATCACTAGACTAGTCAGCATTACCTCAGACAATACATCTACAGCGCCAGGCCCGGCAGCCATGATAGCTGGATCACTAGCCTAGTCAGCATTACCTCAGACAATACATCTACAGCCCAGGCCCGGCAGCCATGACAGCTGGATCACTAGCCTAGTCAGCATTACATCAGACAATACATCTACAGCGCCGGGCGACGGCAGCCATGATAGCTGGATCACTAGACTAGTCAGCATTACCTCAGACAATACATCTACAGAGCCGGGCATGGCAGCCATGATAGATGGATCACTAGACTAGTCGGCATTACCTCAGACAATACATCGACAGCAATACAGTGATATTGCAGCTGGCAGTGACATGGTCATACATGGCAAAAGTTTTAGAAACTTTACCCCAGAATGTGCGTTCCCAGCTATTTGCCCGTCTCTGGGGTGAGGCTTTAGTGTTCCGACTTGGTGGTCCATGTGGTGATGGCGAGAACACGGCCGCATGTGATGGACAGATTTATGATGTCTGGGGAGTCAAGGTGGTGATAGACAGAGAATGTAAGGCCCAGTTCACATTTGCTTGCAGGACTTTCCTCTCCACTTGCTTTGTGCGGAAACCACACGGACCCCATTATAGTCTATGGGATCTGCGGGTTTCCCAGGTAAACCGCTTTTTTATGCGTATAGGTTTCCGTTCGGGGGGTTCCCAAGCGGACTTCCCGAACAGAAACCCGAACGCAAATGTGAACCGGGCCTAAGAAGCAAGGGATCTGAGCAGCGCAGAGTATTTCAGGAGAGGTGTGGAAGGCCATGACCTGTTGACTCATGAGATGATGTTACGTTGGACAGGGCAGACAAGTGGGCGGCCACTGACGGAAGGAAGGAGATGTGCCTTTCAGCAGTACAGAGTATTTCAGGAGGCCAATGTGCTGATTTTATAGGACACCGTGACCTGTCCGTACATCTGGTGGTGATAGTAAGAACAGGGTGGCATGTGACGGGGCAGTATTATGAGCTCAGGAGGAGATGACAAAAAGACGGAGTTCACAGATAGATATTGGAAGTAGCAGGGTATATCAGCATCACAGAGTATTTCAGGAGAGAAGTGTGTTTTGACCTATCTATTACTCAAGCAAGTCCTTGAGTCCTCTTCTATATATAAAATATACTGACTAATCGCCCAACTTTCCCAGACCCCTGAACATTAAGTAGTTATACACGGATACATTCCCTTCTTTTACATTTTACTGCATATTTAGGCTGATTTTCCATTCCGAAGCCTAGGAAAGTTGGGTGACGTCCTTTGCTGTTGGCTGCTATGGTCTTCACCCAGCTTTCCTAGAGATGGTGGCATGAGCTATATTTTAGGAAATCTGCTGTAAGTCCCCTCATTATTCTTCTATACCGGCTGAGAGTTGTAGTTCCAGTTCAGTGGTTAACGTTGCTCTTTTTCCTCCAGAACCTCGAGAAGAAGGAGGAGGAGGTGAGCTCTGAGGAGGAGGAAGAGAAGAAGGACGAGGAAGAAGAGAAGGAGGAAGAGGAAGAGTATGATGAAGAGGAGCACGAGGAGGTAAGACGACTTATAAACTACTGCAGATTATAATGATCAGAGCCACCAAGGAGAGCCTTTATACAAGTCACAGTAGGGAGTACATTAATCCTTACAATACATACCTCAGCTGCTGCAGAACCTCTCTTAAAGGGATTATGCTGTTAGAGACAGATAAGTGTCAAATCGCTGGGGGTCCCCCTGCGATCAGGAGAATTGGGGACTAAAAGTCCCCCAAGTCTCCTTCCTGTGAATGAAGCGCCTCCATAAATGGTGATCCATTCCCTGCTATGGGGCTGTGGAGGACTGTAATCTCCACAAACCAAATTGATGTGAATGGAGCACTGGTCATGCAAGTGCACTGGCCCTTCATTCACGTGGGGGTCCTTCTGCTAGGGGGAAGTGGTTGTCAGAAAGGCAGGGAGCGTACCTTTCCGACTAAGGCTACGTTCACATCTGCGTCAGGGTCCACATCAGTGTCCGCCTGAAAATTGGTGAAGGAAGAAGACTTTTTCCTCTGCGGGTTTCAGTTTTGGGGGACTGAGCAGTTGGATCCCCGCCAATCTACAACTTATCACCTATCGTGGGTATGGGGTGGGATAAAAAAATTGCTACTCTTTGACAAGATGTTCTGCAGCAGCTGGGGCTGTATTATGCACTACTATGTGAATGAAAAGGCATGAACAAAATACCTGACACCCCCACGATCTGCTGTTTAAAGTGCCAGTGCTTCTACCTCATAAGCCATGTCATGTCTTGGTCACGTGGCTTTTAGTGGCTCAGTCCCATTCAAGTGTATGAGGCTGCACTGCAATACCAAGAACATCCACTATACAATGTACGGCGCTGCACCTGAAGTGCACCACGTCTCCTTTACACAGCTGATCTGTATGGGTGCTGGGAGTCCCCACATATCTGATATTGTTGTTATTATTGTTTATTTATATAGCACCATTAATTCCATGGTGCTTTAAATTTGCGGATTTACATACGGTACACAAGATATACAAAACGGATAATGCTAACAGAGACCAACTGGCACAGTGGGATAGAGGGCCCTGCCCGCAAGGGCTTACAGTCTATGAGGGAAGAGGGATAGAGACAGAAGGTGGGGGTAGAGACTGTACAGGTGGCGTTGTGGTGACAGTAGTGTTATTGGAGGTTGTAGGCCTTCCTGAATAGGTGAGTCTTCAGGGCCTTCTTGAAGCTTGTGACTGTGGGGGACAGTCTTATGTGTCTTGGTAATGAGTTCCGAGTATGGGGGATGCACGGGAGAAGTCTTGGAGACGTTTGTGTGAAGAGCGGATAAGAGCAGAGCGGAGTAGGAGGTCTTTGGAGGATCGGAGGTTACGTGCGGGCAGGTACAGTACAGACCAAAAGTTTGGACACACCTTCTCATTCCAAGAGTTTTCTGTATTTTCATGACTATAAAAATTGTAGATTCACACTGAAGGCATCAAAACTATGAATTAACACATGTGGAATTATATACTTAACAAAAAAGTGTGAAACAACTGAAAATATGTCTTATATTCTAGGTTCTTCAAAGCAGCCACCTTTTGCTTTGATTACTGATTTGCACACTTTTGGCATTCTCTTGATGAGCTTCAAGAGGTAGTCACCTGAAATGGTTTTCACTTCACAGGTGTGCCCTGTCAGGTTTAATAAGTGGGATTTCTTGCCTTATAAATGGGGTTGGGACCATCAGTTGTGTTGTTCAGAAGTCAGGTGGATACACAGCTGATAGTCCTACTGAATGGAGTGTTAGAATTTGTATTATGGCAAGAAAAAAGCAGCTAAGTAAAGAAAAATGAGTGGCCATCATTACTTTAAGAAATGAAGGTCAGTCAGTTCGAAAAATTGGGCAAACTTTGAAAGTGTCCCCAAGTGCAGTGGCCAAAACCATCAAGCGCTACAAAGAAACTGGCTCACATGAGGACCGCCCCAGGAAAGGAAGACCAAGAGTCACCTCTGCTGCGGAGGATAAGTTCATCCGAGTCACCAGCCTCAGAAATCGCAGGTTAACAGCAGCTCAGATTAGAGACCAGGTCAATGCCACACAGAGTTCTAGCAGCAGACACATCTCTACAACAACTGTTAAGAGGAGACTGTGTGCAGCAGGCCTTCATGGTAAAATAGGTGCTAGGAAACCACTGCTAAGGACAGGCAACAAGCAGAAGAGACTTGTTTGGGCTAAAGAACACAACGAATGGACATCAGACCTGTGGAAATCTGTGCTTTGGTCTGATGAGTCCAAATTTGAGATCTTTGGTTCCGACCACCGTGTCTTTGTGCGACGCAGAAAAGGTGAACGAATGGACTCTACATGTCTGGTTCCCACCGTGAAGCATGGAGGAGGAGGTGTGATGGTGTGGGGGTGCTTTGCTGGTGACACTGTTGGGGATTTATTCAAAATTGAAGGAATACTGAACCAGCATGGTTACCACAGCATCTTGCAGCGGCATGCTATTCCATCCGGTTTGCGTTTAGTTGGACCATCATTTATTTTTCAACAGGACAATGACCCCAAACACACCTCCAGACTGTGTAAGGGCTATTTGACCAAGAAGGAGAGTGATGGGGTGCTACGCCAGATGACCTGGCCTCCACAGTCACCAGACCTGAACCCAATCCAGATGGTTTGGGGTGAGTTGGACCGCAGAGTGAAGGCAAAAGGGCCAACAAGTGCTAAGCATCTCTGGGAACTCCTTCAAGACTGTTGGAAGACCATTTCAGGTGACTACCTCTTGAAGCTCATCAAGAGAATGCCAAGAGTGTGCAAAGCAGTAATCAAAGCAAAAGGTGGCTACTTTGAAGAACCTAGAATATAAGACATATTTTCAGTTGTTTCACACTTTTTTGTTAAGTATATAATTCCACATGTGTTAATTCATAGTTTTGATGCCTTCAGTGTGAATCTACAATTGTTATAGTCATGAAAATACAGAAAACTCTTGGAATGAGAAGGTGTGTCCAAACTTTTGGTCTGTACTGTATATGGAGGGGACAGGTTGTGGATGGCTTTGTATGTCAGTGTTAGTAGTTTGAACTCTGTTCGCTGGGCGATGGGCAGCCAGTGAAGGGATTGGCAGAGGGGGCGGCCGATGAACCGGGGGAGAGGTGTATTAAGCGAGCAGCACAGTTTAAGGTGGACTGTAGGGGGGGCGAGAGTGTTAGCTGGGAGGCCATGGAGAAGGGTGTTACAGTAGTCTAGGCGGGAGATTATGAGGGAGTGGACTAGCATCTTTGTAGTTTCAGGGGTGAGGAAGGAGCGGATTCGGTGGATGTTCTTGAGTTGGAGGCGGCAGGAGGTGTTGAGGGTTTGAATATACGGCTTGAAGGATAGGTCAGAGTCTAAGGTTATCCCAAGGCAGCGGGCCTGTGGGACAGGGGTGAGAGTGATTCCATTAATTTTTATAGATGGGTCAGGTAGGGGGGCCGTGCGAGGAGGGGTGTAGATTATGAACTCTGTTTTCGCCATGTTGAGTTTGAGAAAGCGGGAGGAGATGACCCTATCCTAAGGATCGGTCATCAGGGTTACCATCCGAGAAATCCCCTTTATACAGTGTGGTAAGTACTTTAAGGTTCATGCTTTCCCATACCCATAGTATCGCATAATACAGCCCCAGCTGCTGCAGAACATCTTGTCAAAGAGCAGGACTTTTTCTGTTCAAACTAAAAATCTACAGCAGAAATCTTAAGGGTCTGATGGAAAAAATGCATAATGTGTACATATCCCTACATACAGTTTATGTAAAAAAACTGAAGTCTTTTTTTTGGGATCTGATTCAAGTGAATGGGACTGAGCTGCAATACAAAGTACAACCACTGCACAATGTATGGTGCTGTACTTCCTTGGTAAGTAGTGAAGAGACCGCAGTGCTGGTATGAATTCTGCGGTCTCTTCTATACACGATGTGTGGCATTGCACCTGGTGGGGGGTTGATACCCTCGACCCCATGCAGTTCAGCTTTTTAAAGCAGCACAGATGTTCCCTGAGCACCACTTTCACTTCACAGGCCATGCGACGTCACGTGGCCTGATCGCAGCTCAGTCCCATTCAAGGGATTGGGTCTCCGATGCAATACCAGACACATCCACTATACAAATGTATGGCTCTGTGCTTGGTAAATAGTGAAGAGGCTGCTGCGGTCTCTTCAAACAGCTGATTCGTGGGGTCTCAGGTGTCGGACCCCCGACAATCATCTATTATAAACCTCTTTAACCCCTGCATAAAGAATTGTCCAGTTTTTATATATATATATATATTTTACTTCTTTCCCTTTTTCAAGATCTCTGCTGTCAGTGACTATACAGACTAGTCCTGTTCACACGGCGCAGTTTGTGACACTGTCTCTGATGGCAGGGGTTATCTATAAGCTACAGTCCCTACAATGGATTCCCCGCTATTAACCCTTCCATCTGTCCCTACAGGAGACTGATTACATCATGTCTTATTTTGACAACGGTGAAGATTTCGGAGGGGACAGCGATGACAATATGGATGAAGCGACGTACTGAAGCTCCTCCCCCACCTGCTCTGTCATAGACTCTGGAGTTCCTCCAAACCTGGGGACAATTTTAAGGGATTTTTACATCATTTTATACACAACTTTTAGCTTTTTATTCTGTTTTACAAGCCATTTTCTCCTTCTCCACAGAGGGAAGGATTGTAATTTATGGACTGATAAATCCTTTTATTATTTTATGCCTATTTAACGCCTCCAGAGAACGCTAGCAACCTATAGGGGTGCCATGACAACACCCATAGAGGTTGCTATCCAGCTTTCCTAGAGACCTGAATGGATAATTGGCTTAGTTATGTAGTGATACATCCCAGGATCCTATATAAATAAGCAGATTTAATGTTCAGGACTCTGGGAAAGTTGAGTGGCATCCACTGTTGGAGCTATTGTAGATGCTTTATTGCTGGTCACCCAGCTTTCCCCCCCAGAAATAGCTAGGAACATGTTATCAAGTATCATTAAAAGCAGGCCCCCTAACTCCTTTAAATTTTCCGACGAGCGCTGCGGCCTCTTCACTACTTACCAAGCACAGCTCCCTATGTTGTACAGTGGCTGCGCTTGGCATTGCAACTCTTCCCCATTTATTTGAATGGGACTGAGCTGCAGCATGACTATGTAACTGATGGACGTGATGTCACTGGTCTGAGAAGAGGAAGTGGAGATCAGCGTCATTGTCCTAAACGAAGACCCTCACCATCCCCCCCAAAATGTAGGACCTCACAACAAAGTCAGATGAGGTTAAAAAAAAAAAGTGAAAATTGTGCAATTGTAAGTCCATTGATATTAAAATCTCAGGTTGTCTGCTTTTAGATTTCCAAGTCCTGCTACATTGTGTTTATATAATATTGCCCAGCAGGTGGCGCACTACTCAATGGTACAACCTGGCATAAAGAGATTGTGTCATCAAAATGGCCTATTTTTAAATAAAATTTCTAGGCTAAACATTTTTTAAGAATTTTTCATGGTCTTATTTTCCATGTCACTATCAATATTTAAAAAAAATTCTGTATCCTGCAATTTTCACTCTGACCACTAAGACTGATACTAGACTGACACTTAAAGGGGTTGTCCAGGCAAAAATGGACAACACTTTTAAAAGTTTAAATTAGCGGGGGGCAGTGAAAAAGAAAAAAAAAATGCATACTTGCGTGTCCCCGTTGTTCCGGTGTTCTCCCACGCCTCCCGCTTCATCTGCTCCGGCGGGTCTCTTCCGTCGTTGTGCTGAAGCTGCTGATTGGCCTCATGTGACCGCTAAGACCAATCAGCGAAGGGCCTGAATGTCACTACCTGTGACATCACGGGTCCTCTTTCTAAGGCCTGCTGAGGCCGTTGATTGATTCAGATCATGTTTTTTTTTTTACATCTGTTTAATGGCTGCAAAAAACAGACCCTAATTGATGGCCATCCATTTACATAGACATCAATGTTAAAAAAAACCCCCACAAAAACGCATCCGTTGCCTTAGAAAATACGGGGGCTGATAAGTTTAGGTATCCTGCCTATTATCAATTGCCCCAGTCCCCACACTTTTCATCAGGGACCGCAAGCAGTCACCGACTCGTGACCCAGTTCTCGCCATAGCTGACTATTGTCACAGATGAGGTGGCATAGTAAAATGGACAGAGGTGAACTATAGAGCGGGCAGCGGAGGTATATATGGGTAAAGCATGACCGTATCGAATAAGGGGGTGGAGGTCACATGAGTATGAAACACTCCTATCTGTCAGGCCGATATGGAGGATCCGCATCACAAACATAATCTCTAAATAAATCTAAATGTCCAAAGTTCCCCCCCCTAAGGAACAGGGTGGGGTTAAAGATCTAAAGGCCATCTGAATAAGATTGGTAATAACTTCCCAGTACATACATGGTGCTTAAAGGGGTTGTCCAGGAAATAAGTTTTTTTCCGGGAGGCCGGGGAAGTTGAACATGGCAGACATTGACATGATGTGCTTCGGTGTATCTTCACATCTACTGATATCACCTATATGCTTCAAAATCCATCAGCGGCATTCCCGTCTTCCCGATGTATTGCATACAGGTATATGAGATATACAAGGCTTTATGTATGGCATACATCTGCTAATGGCGCCCTGTATGTCTTGCTGGTATTGATGACTGCACAAATCTTACAGGGGCGTCCAGAAGGCGAGAGAGGATCTGGAGGGGAACGGATATGGGATTGTGGCATACTATAGAGGGGTATGGCTGGAGTGTCTATGACCGATGCTGTTATGGGGGCACTTGTGGCTGGCACAGGTTGTATACCAGACCTACATTAAACTACCTCCCCATAGATCTATATGGACACGCCATCTGTAGGCAGTAAATCTATGGGCCTTATTCTGCCATATAGGCAGGCACCGTCAGTTCTCTCCTTGCCAATGACTAGAGCCCACGTAGCACTGGCTAGTCCTATATGGTGACTGTGTATGGCTGATACCCTATGTGGCAGCCATCGAGATTTTTTTGGCTGGCACTGTTATAGGGAATGTTCACCTAAAAATATACGGTAAGTGCCTGCTCTCAGCATTGTAATGCTCTGTATGTCCACTAGGTGTCGCTGTTCTCTAAACAGAAATCTCTGTGCTCCTTGTCCTCTGCAGTTTCGAGGAATCCTCTTGATTTCAGTTTTATTTCATAGGAAAGTATATTGAACACATGAGCCATCTGCATGTGACCCCGGCGCCTTCGTCACCATGGGCAACGCCCTAGGAGTTTAGCCAAGGTGCCAAGTTTTATCTTAAAGATACTGGATCAGGGGTCAAGGACTAATGGCACTCCGGCTCTTGTGAAACTACAACTCTCAACATGACCTGAAAGCTGTAGATTCACTCTGACGGTAGAGTGGCAGTGGCAGAGAGGAGCGCAGATCCTATGCTATACTATGGGATGACATTATCTGACGGTGTTCCCCTCTCCCTGCTGAAGTCTGGCTGATCTTGTGTCCTTAGGGGCAATAGCTTATATGTATGGTCAGCTATAGGCTTACTTGGTAGGTATATCATACTGTACCCACCGGCAGGGGTGAACCTAGCCTCTCTGCTGCTCCCCCATCTTTGGTTGCGGGATGGGCCCCCCCCTAATTTGGACACCACCCCATTGGCAGATCAAACAATCCCCTTATTTGGTCTCCACATAGTATAAACCTCCCCTTTTTTTGTCTCCCACACAATATACAACCCCGTTTTTTTTTTTTTTGGCCCACAACGCTATACATTACCCCGGTTTTCTGCCCCCCCCCCCCCCCAAGGTATATGACACCCTTTTTTCCGGCCCACCACACGGTATGTGACCCCTCCAACTGCTCCACAGTATGATATCCCCCTCCAGTTGCCCCAGTTTAATGTACCCCTCCAGATACCCCCACAGTTTAATGTCCCCCTCTAGCTGCCCCACAGTATAATGTCACCTTCCATTTGCCCCCAGTTTAATGTCCCCTTCCAGATACCCTCACAGTATAATGTCCCTCCAACAGCTGCCCCCCACAATTTAATGCCCTCTCCAGTTGCCGTCACATTCTCAAACATAAAAAACAACTAATACTCACCTCTCCCTGTTCCCCTGTTGTGCTGTCTCTGGTGCCAGAGGTTTTAGGGAGGTGCAGTCATGATGTAAGTGACATCACCACATCACATCTACTACTCCCCGAGCAGAGACAGGGGCAGAATGGTGAAGCAGAGAGCAAACAGCATCTACTTCACCACTATATGGTGGACGCTGATGAGTTGAAGTAGAGGCATACCTCCAGCCAACCGGGACAACACCCAGAATCTGGGACTGTCCTGCTGAATTTGGGACGCTCATATATTGAAAATATACTGTTGAAACTAGAAGTTTACATACACTATATAAAAAGACACATATAGTTATCATAGACACTGAAACCTTTTCAGAAGATCACCCATTGAGAAAATCCCCTCACCCTTATAGACTGATGTGATATCTGGTTGTGGGGAAAAAAAGTATTTAGTCAGCCACCAATTGTGCAAGTTCTCCCACTTAAAAAGATGAGGCCGGCCTGTAATTGTCATCATAGGTAGACCTCAACTATGAGAGACAAAATGAGAAAACAAATCCAGAAAATCACATTGTCTGATATTTTAAGAGGACCTTTCACGTCCTCATGTATATGCGGTTTTACATACCGCTAGAAAGCTGACAGCGCGCTGAATTGAGTGCACTGTCGGCTTTCCCCTTATATGCCCCGGGGCTGGAGATATCGGGGGTCTAAATTTCACCGTTCACTGTCAGAAGGGCGTTCCTGACAGTCTAGCTGCGCTTTGAGGACAGTTCTCGTTCATAGCCCTGTACTGGGGGGGCGTCCTCACAGCTCAGCGTCATCGCCGGGCAGCAAGGAACGCCCTCCCTGACTATACAGCGCTATGGGTGAGTACAGAGAGAGGGGGGCGTTCCTTACTGCCCAGCGATGACGCTGAACTGTGAGGACGTCCCCCAGTACAGGGCTATGAACGAGAACTGTCCTCAAAGCGCAGCTAGACTGTCAGGAACGCCCTTCTGACAGTAAACCGTGAAACTAACACCGCCGATATCTCCAGCCCCGGGGCACATACCGGGAAAGCCGTCAGTGTGCTGAATTCAGCGCGCTGTCAGCTTTCTAGCGGTATGTAAAACAGCATATACATGAGGACGTGAAAGGTTCTCTTTAAAGAATTTATTTGCAAATTATGGTGGAAAATAAGTATTTGGTCAATAACAAAAGTTCATCTCAATACTTTGTTATATATCCTTTGTTGGCAATGACAGAGGTCAAACGTTTTCTGTAAGTCCTCACAAGGTTGGCACACACTGTTGCTGGTATGTTGGCCCATTCCTCCATGCAGATCTCCTCTAGAGCAGGGATGTTTTGGGGCTGTCGCTAGGCAACACGGACTTTCAACTCCCTCCAAAGGTTTTCTATGGGGTTGAGATCTGGAGACTGGCTAGGCCACTCCAGGACCTTGAAATGCTTCTTACGAAGCCGCTCCTTCGTTGCCCTGGCGGTGTGCTTGGGATCATTGTCATGCTGAAAGACCCAGCCATGTTTCATCTTCAATGCCCTTGCTGATGGAAGGAGGTTTGCACTCAAAATCTCACGATACATGGCCCCATTCATTCTTTCATGTACACGGATCAGTCATCCTGGTCCCTTTGCAGAGAAACAGCCCCAAAGCATGATGTTGCCACCCCCATGCTTCACAGTAGGTATGGTGTTCTTTGGATGCAACTCAGCATTCACTCTCCTCCAAACACCACGAGTTGTGTTTCTACCAAACAGTTCTACTTTGGTTTCATCTGACCATATGACATTCTCCCAATACTCTTCTGGAACATCCAAATGCTCTCTAGCAAACTTCAGACGGTCCCGGATATGTACTGGCTTAAGCAGGGGGACACGTCTGGCACTGCAGGATCTGAGTCCCTGGCGGCGTAGTGTGTTACTGACGGTAGCCTTTGTTACGTTAGTCCCAGCTTTCTGCAGGTCACTCACTAGGTCCCCCCCGTGTGGTTCTGGGATTTTTGCTCTCCGTTCTTGTGATCATTTTGACCCCACGGGGTGAGATCTTGCGTGGAGCCCCTGATGGAGGGAGATTATCAGTGGTCTTGTATGTCTTCCATTTTCTAATTATTGCTCCCACAGGTGATTTCTTCACACCAAGCTGCTTGCCTATTGCAGATTCAGTCTTCCCAGCCTGGTGCAGGGCTACCATTTTGTTTCTGGTCCTTCCACAGCTCTTTGGTCTTCACCATAGTGGAGTTTGGAGTGTGACTGTTTGAGGTTGTGGACAGGGGTCTTTTATACTGATAACAATGTCAAACAGGAGCCATTACTACAGGTAATGAGTGGAGGACAGAGGAGCCTCTTAAAGGAGAAGTTACAGGTCTGTGAGAGCCAGAAATCTTGCTTGTTTGTAGGTGACCAAATACTTATTTTCCACCATAATTTGCAAATAAATTCTTTAAAAATCAGACAATGTGATTTTCTGGATTTGTTTTCTCATTTTGTCTCTCATAGTTGAGGTCTACCTATGATGACAATTACAGGCCGGCCTCATCTTTTTAAGTGGGAGAACTTGCACAATTGGTGGCTGACTAAATACTTTTTTTCCCCACTGTATATAACATACTGATGTGATACCTGGTTCTGTGTAATATATTGATGCGATACCCGGTCCTATGTAATATACCGATGCGATACCCGGTCCTATGTAATATACCGATGCGATACCCGGTCCTGTGTAATATACCGATGCGATATCTGGTTCTGTGTAATATATTGATGCGATACCCGGTCCTATGTAATATACCGATGCGATACCCGGTCCTCCCGCCCGTCCTGTGGAATATGCCGATGCGACATCTGGTTCTGTGTAAAACCGTGTGATCCCGGTTCTGTGGAATATGCTGAAACATAAAATACATGATTTTTGGCTTTTTCATCATTATTTTTGGGTTGGGGGGCTGTGCATGGCTGCTGACTCCATTAGACAGTACAACCTGCATGTTGTACACTTTTTTCTTAGAGAGGACCACCCCTATACATGACCACTTTTCTGTGCTGATTTGGCCGGTCGGCTCAAAGAACTTTCACTGTATATAGATCCGATTCCAGGTTTCACTCACATACTACACAAGTCCTCTCCTTGTACCAAATTTCTAAAATGGTGAGAATTGTTTAAAAAAAAAAAAAAAATCACAATTTTTAATTTTCCACATTATTTCTAGTAATGGACATTTTTATATTTCTACGACTCTAGCAGAGTAGCTGGCGATGATGTGCGGACAGACAATGACCCACGTCACTCCTGTGCCAGGACAAAGCTGCCGCTATTTTTAGGAGATGTCGCTGGCCCAGTGTTCAGGGCTTCTAGGAATTACACGGCTCAGAACCAGATCCTTAGACCTGGAATGGTCAGGCCGCTCCTTCACCTTCAACCACAAAACAAGTTTACTCAGGTAAACTGTGTGGCTGAGGGAACATCTTGTACTTTGGGCTGGATAACAACAAACATGTTATTGATACGGTTGCGCTCGCATGCTCACAATGAATGGAGTACAGAGCCGCGAGTTGTGCCAAGAAGGGGCTGGCAGGAAGCCAGAGAGTAGCTAATGTAGGAAGGCATCTAATGTACAGCGGCCCGGGTCGGCCTCCTGGGACCTCCTGTCAGCTCGCCAGATGTACAGAAAAAGCATAAGATATACATTAATAATTCAGCAGACGAGGCTGTGTACTATATATAGGCAAGTCTCATCTGTACAGAGAGCTGTGATGGCTGCCTGTATATTGCCATATGGAGAAATCCTTCAAGGAGTTGCCCACTATGGTTGGCATGTTCATGTTCACCACAGCCAGAATGTTCTTAAAGGGGGGCTCCAGACTGTACTGCCAGACTGCTGTTATGGGGGGTGCTCCAGACTACACAGCAGACTGCTATTATAGGGGGAGGTCCAGACTGCACACCAGACTGCTGTTATAGGGGGGGGTCCAGACTGCACACCAGACTGCTGTTATGGGGGAGGTCCAGACTACACACCAGACTGCTGTTATAGGGGGTGCTCCAGACTACACAGCAGACTGCTATTATAGGGGGAGGTCCAGACTACACACTAGACTGCTATTATAGGGGGAGGTCCAGACTGCACACCAGACTGCTGTTATAGGGGGAGGTCCAGACTGCACACCAGACTGCTGTTATAGGGGGAGGTCCAGACTGCACACCAGACTGCTGTTATAGGGGGAGGTCCAGACTACACACCAGACTGCTGTTATAGGGGGCGCTCCAGACTGCACACCAGACTGCTATTATAGGGGGAGGTCCAGACTGCACACCAGACTGCTGTTATAGGGGGAGGTCCAGACTGCACACCAGACTGCTATTATAGGGGGAGGTCCAGACTGCACACCAGACTGCTGTTATAGGGGGAGGTCCAGACTGCACACCAGACTGCTGTTATAGGGGGAGGTCCAGACTGCACACCAGACTGCTGTTATAGGGGGAGGTCCAGACTGCACACCAGACTGCTGTTATAGGGGAGGGGTCCAGGCTACACACCAGACTGCTGTTAGGGGGCCTCCAGACTACACACCAGACTGCTGTTATAGGGGGAGGTCCAGACTGCACAACCAGACTGCTGTTATAGGGGGAGGTCCAGACTGCACACCAGACTGCTGTTATAGGGGGAGGTCCAGACTGCACACCAGACTGCTGTTATAGGGGGAGGTCCAGACTGCACACCAGACTGCTGTTATAGGGGGAGGTCCAGACTGCACACCAGACTGCTGTTATAGGGGGAGGTCCAGACTACACACCAGACTGCTGTTATAGGGGGCGCTCCAGACTACACACCAGACTGCTGTTATAGGGGGAGGTCCAGACTACACAACCAGACTGCTGTTATAGGGGGAGGTCCAGACTGCACACCAGACTGCTGTTATAGGGGGAGGTCCAGACTACACAGCAGACTGCTGTTATAGGGGGAGGTCCAGACTGCACACCAGACTGCTGTTATAGGGGGAGGTCCAGACTGCACACCAGACTGCTGTTATAGGGGGAGGTCCAGACTACACAGCAGACTGCTGTTATAGGGGGAGGTCCAGACTGCACACCAGACTGCTGTTATAGGGGGAGGTCCAGACTGCACACCAGACTGCTGTCATAGGGGGCGCTCCAGAGTACACACCAGACTGCTGTTATAGGGGGAGGTCCAGACTACACACTAGACTGCTGTTATAGGGGGAGGTCCAGACTGCACACCAGACTGCTGTTATAGGGGGAGGTCCAGACTGCACACCAGACTGCTGTGATAGGGGGCGCTCCAGAGTACACACCAGACTGCTGTTATGGGGGGAGGTCCAGACTACACAGCAGACTGCTGTTATAGGGGGAGGTCCAGACTGCACACCAGACTGCTGTTATAGGGGGAGGTCCAGACTGCACACCAGACTGCTGTTATAGGGGGAGGTCCAGACTGCACACCAGACTGCTGTTATAGGGGGAGGTCCAGACTGCACACCAGACTGCTGTCATAGGGGGCGCTCCAGACTACACACCAGACTGCTGTTATGGGGGGGAGGTCCAGACTGCACACCAGACTGCTGTCATAGGGGGCGCTCCAGAGTACACACCAGACTGCTGTTATGGGGGGTGCTCCAGACTACACACCAGACTGCTGTTATAGGGGGAGGTCCAGACTGCACACCAGACTGCTGTCATAGGGGGAGGTCCAGACTACACAGCAGACTGCTGTTATGGGGGGAGGTCCAGACTGCACACCAGACTGCTGTTATAGGGGGAGGTCCAGACTGCACACCAGACTGCTGTCATAGGGGGAGGTCCAGACTGCACACCAGACTGCTGTTATAGGGGGAGGTCCAGACTGCACACCAGACTGCTGTTATAGGGGGAGGTCCAGACTGCACACCAGACTGCTGTTATAGGGGGAGGTCCAGACTGCACACCAGACTGCTGTTACAGGGGGAGGTCCAGACTGCACACCAGACTGCTGTTATAGGGGGAGGTCCAGACTGCACACCAGACTGCTGTCATAGGGGGCGCTCCAGAGTACACACCAGACTGCTGTTATGGGGGGAGGTCCAGACTGCACACCAGACTGCTGTCATAGGGGGCGCTCCAGACTACACACCAGACTGCTGTTATGGGGGGAGGTCCAGACTACACACCAGACTGCTGTCATAGGGGGCGCTCCAGACTACACACCAGACTGCTATTATGGGGGGAGGTCCAGACTGCACACCAGACTGCTGTCATAGGGGGCGCTCCAGACTACACACCAGACTGCTGTTATGGGGGGAGGTCCAGACTGCACACCAGACTGCTGTCATAGGGGGCGCTCCAGACTGCACACCAGACTGCTGTCATAGGGGGCGCTCCAGACTACACACCAGACTGCTGTTATGGGGGGGAGGTCCAGACTACACAGCAGACTGCTGTTATAGGGGGGCGTTCCAGACTACACAGCCAGAATGTTCTTATAGGGGGCACTCCAGACTACACAGCCTGGATGTTCTTATAGGGGGCGCTCCAGACTATACAGCCAGAATGTTCTTATAGGGGGCACTCCAGACTACACAGCCTGGGCTGGGGCCCCCCGCTACACAGTCTGCTGTTATAGGAGGAGATTCAGACTTCACACCAGACTGCTGTTATAGGGGGCGCTCCAATCAACACAGCCAGATTGTTATTATGTGAGGCTGTATTTTAATGCCCTGGAAACCTTATCACTGGATCCCTAGTTCTACAATCAATACAGTTCTCGATGTGTATGAGATCACGTATGTGCTGCCTAATATGAGCCACATGTTCTATCGTGTGCACGGCCCTCTGGAAATATGCAGTGACACAACACATGCTCTCTAAGGCTTGTAGCTATGCAGACATGTTTACATGTGAAATAGGAACTTGGAGAGGAGGAATTCTTTCTAGGAACTGGGTTGATAAGATGTCATGGAAGATTGGACTTAACATTACAAGGATGAGGGAGACAAGCATGCAAGTTATGATAATATCATATGTAAAGGGCATTTAGTAGCATTTTCCTACTATATACTACAGATTCCCATACATATATGGAGCTTGTCCTCACTGTGGCTGATAAAGGGGTCCCAAGTGGGGTCCCTCCCAGTGGCGTAACTAGGAATGGCTGGGCCCCAAGGCGAACATTTGGCATTGGTGCCACCCTCGAACCGCCGCCCCCAATCCCTCCCTACTTCGGCCATCTTCAATGTTGGACCAGATCTCACGTGAGCCAGGCCGGCATCGCGACGCATAATGACATTGGCTGACGTCTGGGATGTCACCAAACAGGCCCGAAGCCTGCCGAAGCACAGGAGAGGTGAGTAACAGTGTTTTTATGTTCCCTCACCTCCCCCGGGCCTCCGATCATGATACTCTGGGATCTGAAAAGACCCTGGAGTATAATAATAGCAGTGTTTGGGGGGTTTGCAGTCTGCGGCCTTACTTTCCAATCCCCGCTCCTGCGCACAGCCACCTCCACAGAATGGGAAGCGCAGGTGGCCGTGAGCAGGAGCAGGGATTGGTAAGTAAATAGGGACCGTTACCTGCTGGTGTTACTTAAGCAGGTAACGGCCTATTAAAAAAAAAAAAAAAAAAAAAAAAGCATCAGGGGCCCTCCAGGCCCCCTAATGTCCCGGGCCCCCTAATGTCCTGGGCCCTGTGGCAGCTGCTACCGCTTCTACCCCAGTATTTACACCCTTGGTCCCTCCCTCTATGATTTCCATATGTTCTGGCCATATGGACTCATATTCTTAATGAGCAAACCCTCAAAGGTCAAAATTGTTTGTGTCTTTAAGGGGTTGATATCCATGGCACCACTGAATATCACGGCCCGGCCCCAGGTCTATTGCTCTGTGCCTGGGCAATCCCTTTTGGTTCTATTCAGGACAAAATGTCAGATAAAAGAAACCCTTAGTAACAGCAAGAATCTTTGGCAACATAAGAGGCTTCTACTATGAATATTAGATCTGCGATGGTCCGACAGCCGGGACCTCCGCAGATTACATTGAAGTCTATGGGACAGTGCTGCAGTACCTACACTAGCCGCTACAGTTTTGTACTACAAGTAAGCAACACAGCTCTGCCTCAGTACAGGTGATCTGCAGGGGTCCCAGGGTATTGGGCCCCTACAGATCTAATATTGCTGGCCCATACAGAGGATGGGCCATCAATCTTAGAAACCAGATAACCCATTTGAGCACAGTGGCTGTCACAAGAGGCGCTGTGGGCATTGTGGCTGGTGTGAGGGTACTGTGGTTGAGCCCTGGAATAGGGGCCATTGTGGCTTTCATAGGAATAATATGTTGCTGTCATCATGGAAGGCATTTGGTGTAAAAGCAAGGGGTAAAGGCAACAAATTCTGCATCATAGCTGGAAGAAGTCTTCATGCCGGCCTGGGTCATATGGGAAACACATGGAAAGTGACTAAAGTGACTAGTTGCCAAAAACCACGGCAACAGTGGGGGTACAGTGATACTGCAGTTCACTATGTGGTCATTATAAAGGTATGTGCACGTCGGCAGGTTTTCGGCTCTATCACGGACATACCTTGACCATGGTTTGGCTGCAAGGTGCGAACACAGCCTATTGTGCTGCTTATTCTCTGACTCCACCTGATCAGTTATTTATCCGTTTTGTATATGGCGGTAATAATTGGTCTTGTTATGACAGTATTATCTATTTCTAGAGATATACTATACATACTTATAATGGAGTAAATACCCGTTTTGTATATGGCGGTAATAATTGGTCTTGTTATGACAGTATTATCTATTTCTAGAGATATACTATACATACTTATAATGGAGTAAAGACCCGTTTTGTATATGGCGGTAATAATTGGTCTTGTTATGACAGTATTATCTATTTCTAGAGATATACTATACATACTTATAATGGAGTAAAGACCCGTTTTGTATATGGCGGTAATAATTGGTCTTGTTATGACAGTATTATCTATTTCTAAAGATATACTATACATACTTATAATGCAGTAAATACATGTTTGACGTCGATCCTTCCCGCAATTTCCCTACATTACTTCCCCTTCCCAACCCGTTTACGGCCAGCTTCGCACGGATATGCTAAATCCATGAGATATGGAGCGGATGTTGACCGTAATTCCCAGACCATACCCTGAATTGGCTTGCATCTCATGAACTGAACATGCCCGCGTGAACCCAGCTTAACTGGGACTCTAAGGTACCCTAACATTCAATATCCCCTATTAACACATGAGAACATACATGAGCGGCAATCTACATGTATGATATTAGCAAGACTGGAAGTGAAAATTATTCCAGATCTCTTGCAGAGTATGCGCTTTTACCATCACACTCTCCATAAATAGATGTCTGGTGTGGATCAAATTGGGCACAGTTAGTGATGATCTGTGATCGTCTCTTATGGTCTGATCATTAGCGATCATCATGGTCAGGATTTTCTGGGCTCACATGTAATGTCTTGTTTTGGTGAATACAATATATATATATATATATATATATATATATATATATATATATAGACTCCTTGTCTCCACCACAGCCCTGTTGTGTTTTGCTTGTGTAGCCCTATTTGGGGGGGTATGAGTATTATCCCTCCCGCAACAGACTCTGGCGCTGACCTGTGTGTATAATGGGACCTGAAGCCTTCGCTGAAGGGAAGAGTGGGAACATATATGAAATATATCAGTGCCTCCACCCAGGATAGAGCCTCTGTATTACAGGGAGGATCTCCTCCTGGGACTTACCCATGAAGTACAGTTAGTAGCCTTAACAAGGATCACTGTACTAATCTCACAGTCTGAAGAATACATACAGATACCACATAAGGTTATAACAGTAGCTTTATAAGAATCAACAGGGTAATAATACATACATACAATATACTCAGAACACAGCAATACTACAACAACCAGCAAGTCCTCAACCGTCTTAGGTTATATACCCGGGTATATATATAGATATATAGCAAGAGTCCAGTGCACAATACCTCCAGGCAACAGAAGAGATGCAGGGGCCCCTGTGGATGACTGTGGATCCTCGGATTCTTCCAGGAGATGACATACAGCCGATCAGGAGATGATGATGATGGTGAGATTCTTCACGGTGACGGCAGTAGATGCAGGCCTGACTACCCTAACACTGAGTCCTTAACCTGCCAGCTAAACTACTAGTGCCACCGGGCCTCTAACTAGCTAGTTGGCCTTCGGAAGCCTAACCTATCACTGCCCTGAACTATATATATATATGGATCCCTAACTACGGTTACTAGCTAGGTCCTGTGAGTATATAGGGGGTAACACATACCTAACTATATACTGTGAAGTAAAGAGGAACAAGTGGCTCTTAGACTCCCCCAGACATAACATGTCTGTCTCAGCAGCTCTGCTCACATCTCTCCCCCCCAGCAGCTCTGCCTCACATGTGTCTGACTCACTGTATTTACAAAACAAAACTTGCACTAAATGCCTGGGGTCTCTGAAGCCAAACTGCAGGGGCAAAGAAGCCAGATACATTATATACTAGTAGAAATGGCAGTTCCCTACACTCTCCCTCTGGTGAAATCTTTACGTCACGTCAAAGACATACAAAGTCATAGTATACAGTCAACATTACCAATGACAATATCAATATGGTTGCTTTTGCATTTACAGAGTCACAACAGGTTAATAGGTATACATGCCAGCAGGAGCGAAAATTGGTAACATATTGACTAAAGTGGACACTGCCCCCACCCAAGCATGGTATAAATGAGGCTGAGTAGTAAATCTGGGGTCCCCCAAACTATCATATGTCAGCATAGGTGGAGGGTGTCTAATTCTCTCTCCTCTCCGTACCTCTCTCTGAGGTAAACTAGCATGTCCAGGCCCTAAACTAGGGTTGTCTGCCATGGGAGGGGATGGTGCTGGTGGCGCAGGAGAGCTAGATCCCTGCTCATCTGTAGACACAGATCTAGGTACGAATTCTGGAGTTTGAGGGTTCATAGGTCTCCCTGAAGGAGAAGATACTGGTGATCTAGGAACTTCAGGAGCCACAGTCCAATCACTCTCAGGAGTTTCAGGAAGGTCAGGTGGAATATCGGCTAAGGACTGTGGAGAATCGCAGGCCGAGCCATCATTGGAGATATCCATACCATCAATCTGAGGTACAGGCAACAAATGATTTCTATGCCAAGTCCTGATCCTCCCGTCCCGTCCTTTTATCTTGTAGACTGGTATTCCAGGCAACCGATCTACCACTGTAAAGAGTTCACTCCGCCATCGATCAGCCAGCTTATGTTTTGCAGATGCTCCCAAATTCCGTAGCAGAACATGGTCCCCAGGGTTCAATTCTCGGTATCTTACTCGAAGATCAAATCTCCTTTTATTTCCTTCATTCACTTTGGCTGCATTTTCCTCAGCCAGCTGATAAGCACTCTTAAGCGTTTCTTTCAAACGTGCCACGTATCGGTAATGATCTCGATGACTGATACCATCGGTAGAGACTCCCAACAAGATGTCAATAGGTAGCCTAGGCTCTCTTCCAAACATCAGAAAGTATGGTGAATATCCTGTGCTCTCGTGCCTTGTACTATTATAGGCATGCACCATAGCCTCCACTTTTCGACTCCAGGATCGCTTATCCTCAATTCGTAAGGTACCAAGCATATCAAGTAAAGTCCTGTTAAATCTTTCAGGAAGGGCATCTCCCTCTGGATGGTAAGGCGTCGTCCGACTTTTGCGGATGTTCAACAACTGAAGTAACTCTTTGATCAGGTTACTCTCAAAATCCCGGCCTTGATCAGAATGCAACCGGTGTGGTAAGCCATAATGGATAAAATACTTTTCCCAAAGCACTCTTGCAACAGTGACTGCTTTTTGATCCTTAGTCGGAAAGGCTTGAGCATATCGTGTGAAGTGATCAGTCACCACCAATACATTTCCAAATCCTCTGGAGTCGTTGTCAATACAAAGGAAATCTATGCAGACAAGATCCATGGGGCCCGAACTCTTCAAGTGTCCCATGAAGGCCGCTCGAACCGGGACAGTCTTCCTCTGCAAACATCTGCGACAGCACCTACACAGACGAGTCACGGTATCTCTCATTTTGGGCCAGTAGAATCGGTCTTGTATTAGGCCATAAGTCTTCTCAGGTCCCAAATGACCATGATAATCATGCAGACTTCGGAAAATCATCTTCTGAAAGCAGCTTGGAATAACTAGTTGGCGCCTTCCAGGGTGATCATGATACAGCACCACACGATAAAGTAGGCCATTGTCTATTTCAAACTTCTCCCAATCTCGTAGAAGTTGACTGCATTCAGAGGGTAGGGATGTCTTTAACATTTCTCTGTCTTGAGAACTCACTGCTTGATAAAGAGGTCCAATTAAAGGATCAGTCTTTTGACTCCAGATCATTCGCTTTGAAGATATAGAACAACTCTCAAAGGATCCTAAAGCGGCAGGGTAGGCAAACATGTCTGGTACAGCTTCGGGACCTCCCCCAATAGAGTCAATAAGCCGAGTTTCAGAAAAGGCTACTCGGTCTTCAACTACAGCAGCCATGGCACACAAAGCTCCTACTCCAGGACTTGGCACTTCTTCCCATTCATCCACTACTTCCGGACTAGGTAATCCAGGCCGTCTTGATAGAGCATCTGCCCCAATGTTCTTAGGCCCCGATTTATACTTGAGTGTGAATTGGTAGTTGGATAAAGCTGCCAACCAGCGATGTCCTGTAGCATCGAGTTTAGCGGTTGACAAAACGTATGTCAGTGGATTGTTGTCTGTTCTTACTTCAAACGTGGCTCCGTATAAATAGTCATGTAATTTATCAACAATGGCCCACTTGAGCGCCAAAAACTCCAATTTATGTACTGGATAATTTTTCTCGCTGGGAGAAAGACTTCGACTTATGAAAGCTATGGGCCGTAACCCGGCCGGGTATTCTTGGTGCAGCACGCCACCTAATCCTTCAAAGCTGGCATCTACATGTAGCACATATGGCTTATGTGCATCAGCATAAGCCAGAACGGGAGCTTCTGTCAATTTCTTCTTCAACAACTTAAATGCTTCTTCACAATCCGCAGTCCACCTATCGCCAAAAAGGCTTTTGGAAGACCCTTTCTTCTTTCCCGGATCTCCTGCATCACTCTTCAACAGGTCGAGGAGGGCTCGAGCAATTTTTGAATATCCTTCCACAAATCGTCGATAGAATCCACAAAACCCCAAGAAAGATTGCAACTCCGTAATATTTTGCGGTCGGGGCCAATTCACCACAGCTTCAATCTTACCAGGATCGGTAGCAACTCCTTCAGCAGAAACAATATGACCTACATAAGTGACCGAAGATCTACAAAATTAGCATTTGTCAGCCGACAACTTCAGCCCCTCTTCTTTTAAGCGATGGAGTACTCTCATGAGTCGTTCTTCATGTTCTTCCAGCGTCTTTCCAAACACAATAATGTCATCAAGATATACAAGGCATTCCCGGGGCACTAAATCACCTAACACTCTTTCCATCAACCTTTGGAACGTTGCTGGCGCACCTTTTGTACCTTGCGGCATACGAGTGAACTGAAAGAAACCCAAGGGGCATATGAAGGCTGTCTTTTCCTGATCCTCAGGTGCCACTGGGACTTGATAGTATCCCGATCTTAGGTCCAGCACTGTGAACCAACAGTTTCCATTCAGAGCTTCCAGAGCTTCTTCAATTCTCGGCAGTGTATACTGATCAGGTAAGGTTCTCCGGTTCAGAGTTCTGTAATCCACACATAGGCGAATTGCTCCAGATTTTTTTTCTTACCACCACAATAGGTGAGGCATAGGGGCTCTTACTGTCCACAATGATCCCCTGACCTTTCATTTGCTGTAGAGTCTGTCTTAACTCATCAACATCCTTTGGAGCAACTCTCCGTGGTCGCTCCCGGAAGGGAGTAGAATCGGTCAATCGAAAAGTGTGTTGAGCACTTTTAGCACAACCTACATCCATATCATCCATGGAGAACACTTCCGATAATTCAGACAACTTCTGTGTCAGTCGCTGATTCCAGGCCTCTGGTAAATGTGGATCACTCAAGTCAAAATTGAGATTAGGGATTGCATTTCGGATTTGAATCCTGCACACTTCAGCGTATGGATTTACTCCAAGCACAGGGTAGCAGTGGGCCACATTCTGGTATGGTCCAATTACAATCGGATGCGGTGAACAGTTCCTCACTGTCACACAGGTAGATAACTCCACTTTATTTCTCCAGTCCTTTCTCTCTGGGATCACCATCCAGCCATTCTGGTTAATCATTTCTTCAGGGGTTTCCATAAGGACATAACTCCCCCCTTCAAGCAAATCGGGAGCAATGCTGGAGGCTACTCTCAGAATTCTCTCCCCGCCGGCAGGAACTTCCACGGTTCTCTCACCGATATGATATACCATTCCATGTCGATAGCCAGTAGACAGGGCATCACAGAGTTCTCTAAGATCAGAAGATATATTCACCGGCTGAGCTGCAGGGTTCCAATCTCTTCCAAGAAACTTCTGAAAAGCATAATGCACTGCGGGACAATTAGTGCCAAGTATCACAGGAGCTGCACAAGAATCCCCTGTATCAGGACAGACAAGAGCCGTAATCTTCATGGGAGCGACACTCTGATCTTCTAATTCAGGGACAGCTATAACTACTTGTAGGCTGCCATCTACAGGATATGATCCTGAATTAAGCCCCCACAATTTCATTTGTCCCGTAGACTGAAGAGGTATATCCCTCAGATACTTTTGGTAGAACGAGCGATAAATCAGGGTCACTTGAGATCCTGTATCAAACAGGGCAGGAGCGGCATGACCATTGACAGTGACTTTGACAACGGACCTGGAGCCCGCGATAGCGCCTCTGGTCTTTACTCGGCCCGCCTTCCTTCGGTGTCTTTGATTCTGAATAGAGAAGACAGCACTGTGTCTCAATCCCTCACTGTCCTCCGTACACTGTCTGGCAGTATGGCCCGTCTGACCACATTTATAACAGGTTCTAGCATCCTTCCTCCATTGAGTGGCAGTGGGTGGAGTGGCGGACTGTCTAAGTTCTGACCGCTCCGCTGGTTTGTCCTTGTTTGAATTAGGAACAACATCTTCTTTAGAGATGCTTTTCGCTTTCTTAGGGGTACTAAAACTAATGTCAGCTTCTTGTTTCTTCACTAACTTCATTAAGTCAGGAAATGGAAGGACTCTATCAGATAGTAAGACCTTGAGTACTTGAGCAAGAGGATGATGAGGTTGTAACCCTCTCACCAACTGACTGGTTCTCATAGCGTCTACCTCTGAAGTAGATATAGCTGCGTGGTACACCAGACGTGAAAGAAGTAGCTGTAAACGGTTAATAAAAGTAGAGACATTTTCCCCTTCTTTTTGACGAACCATTCGGTAATCAGCAACCATCTGGGCAAGGTCATAGTATGGCTCAAAGTGATCAGACAGTACTTGTATATAGTCCAATGCACTCACTCCTTCATGAGAGTCTCTGTACAAGCGGATCAATTCTGCAGCAGGAGACCGCAAACTTTCACTGATACGCTGCCGCTTGCCTTCTTCAGAGCAAGACCATTCCTTCAGGCATTGGAGAGTATGTTCTTTCCATATCTCAAAGTTTTCCTCCCCTTGTGGTACTGGGACATTACCAGATAATACCTTTAGTTTCTTGTAGTGAGTGGCCTGCAGGCCCTGAGCTAACATTTCAGTCAGCCTGGCTAAAGTGCTAATAGCACTGTCACTAGAGGAACTGCTAGCGACGGCCATACTGGGGGGGTAACTGGCTGAGCGGGGTTCTTCCTTTACCTGAACCAGGGGAGGAACAGGAGGTCGGTAATCCCATGTAGTAGCTAGTGGGAGGTTCCCCTCTGAGCTATATCGCTTCTCCATATCAATGACTATTCCCACTTCTAAATCTCAGCAGTGCCTCCAAATGTAGCCCTATTTGGGGGGGGGTATGAGTATTATCCCTCCCGCAACAGACTCTGGCGCTGACCTGTGTGTATAATGGGACCTGAAGCCTTCGCTGAAGGGAAGAGTGGGAACATATATGAAATATATCAGTGCCTCCACCCAGGATAGAGCCTCTGTATTACAGGGAGGATCTCCTCCTGGGACTTACCCATGAAGTACAGTTAGTAGCCTTAACAAGGATCACTGTACTAATCTCACAGTCTGAAGAATACATACAGATACCACATAAGGTTATAACAGTAGCTTTATAAGAATCAACAGGGTAATAATACATACATAAAATATACTCAGAACACAGCAGTACTACAACAACCAGCAAGTCCTCAACCGTCTTAGGTTATATACCCGGGTATATATATAGATATATAGCAAGAGTCCAGTGCACAATACCTCCAGGCAACAGAAGAGATGCAGGGGCCCCTGTGGATGACTGTGGATCCTCGGATTCTTCCAGGAGATGACAGACAGCCGATCAGGAGATGATGATGATGGTGAGATTCTTCACAGGCAGCAAACAGGGCGACGGTGACGGCAGTAGATGCAGGCCTGACTACCCTAACACTGAGTCCTTAACCTGCCAGCTAAACTACTAGTGCCACCGGGCCTCTAACTAGCTAGTTGGCCTTCGGAAGCCTAACCTATCACTGCCCTGAACTGTATATATATATGGATCCCTAACTACGGTTACTAGCTAGGTCCTGTGATTATATAGGGGGTAACACATACCTAACTATATACTGTGAAGTAAAGAGGAACAAGTGGCTCTTAGACTCCCCCAGACATAACATGTCTGTCTCAGCAGCTCTGCTCACATCTCTCCCCCCAGCAGCTCTGCCTCACATGTGTCTGACTCACTGTATTTACAAAACAAAACTTGCACTGAATGCCTGGGGTCTCTGAAGCCAAACTGCAGGGGCAAAGAAGCCAGATACATTATATACTAGTAGAAATGGCAGTTCCCTACACTTGTCTTGTGATAGGAAGTGTGTGTGGGAGGGCTAATGTATAGAACATTGTGTGCTGAGGATGTATAGGACATGGCGGTTCCTATAGCCCATCAGCCCCTCCTCTTGCTGCACAGACCAGGATCTAGATCAGGGGTCCCCAAACTACGGCCCGCGGGCCGCATCCGGCCCCCGGAGGCCATTTACCCGGCCCGCGTCGCAATTTCCTTGTGTTATTTCAGTTGTGAGGGCACAGGCGCTTACAATTGAAATAACCCGCCGAGCGCTACACGGGAAGTCTTGTTCCCGTGTAGACGCTCGGCGCTCGTCGTCCGGACCTAGAATGAGCACGTCATGACGCACGACGTGCTCATCTAGGCCTTACAGCCGAAGACAGAGGAGCCGGGACCACAGCGCGGGAGCGGCTGCAGTGCTAGGTAAAGTATATTTTCACTTTTTTTTTTTACTGGGCATGGAGGGGGATCAGAGAACTGGATCTATATGGGGGATTGATGGGACCTATATGGGGGAGAGAGCTGGCCCTATATGGGGGAGACTGCATGGGACCTATATGGGGGGGGCATGGGACCTATATGGGAGAAAGAGCTGGCCCTATATGAGGGAGACTGCATGGGACCTATATGGGGGAGGCATGGGACCTATATGGGGGAGGCATGGGACCTATATGGGGGAGGCATGGGACCTATATGGGGGAAAGAGCTGGCCCTATATGAGGGAGACTGCATGGGACCTATATGGGGGAGACTGCATGGGACCTATATGAGGGAAAGAGCTGGACCTATATGGGGGAGAGAGCTGGACTTATATGGGGGCAGAGTGCTGGACCTATTTGCAAATATGGAACCGGACATTGACTATCTCATTAGCCAAAAGCAGGCCCATACTTCACATTGAAATAATGGTGAGTTTGTTGACTTAAGTTTACTATTTCTTTATTTTGAATGTTGTATTTGTTCCCTTTTTGTTTTACTTTAAAATGAGATACGTGTAGTGTGCATAGGGATTTTCATAGTTTTTCTTATAGTCCGGCCCTCCAACGGTCTGAGGGACAGTGAACCGGCCCCCTGTGTAAAAAGTTTGGGGACCCCTGATCTAGATAGAGCCGGTCTTACCACACGTACACACCTCTCCACCTGTGTTGTTTTGGAAGTGGACGGAATGCAATGAGGGAAACATATTGTCCACATACGACGAGCTGCGGCGGCGGACGAAACCAATACCACATCTGCTTCATGTTATCCTATAGGATTCTATTTAAAGCACTTTCCCTCTTAGCTAATAAATAAAAGCTGGGTGAAAAACCTCATACTCACCATTAAGGCTTGTTACCCAGCTTTCCAAGGCTTCAGAATTGCACAATTTCCTGAGTATGCAGCAGGGGCTGGATATTCAGGAGAATGGGAAAGCTGGATGACAGCCAGTATACCTGTCATTATAGCAGCACTTACTATATTCCTGAATGGCAAGTCAATATGCCGCAATATTGTGGAGTACATGTGGCTCCACTGACAGAAATGACAGCTACTATAGGACCCATGTACACTCATATTGGAGTCCGCGTATGGGTGGGTCGGGTCTGCCCGCCCGGTGCCGGGTGGGTCGGTCTCCGGCTTCGTGTCTGCTGTGGCTGCCTGGGGGTTCGTCCCTCGTTTTGGGGGCTGTTGCCTGTTGGGTTGTGGTCCTGTTTCCGGGGTTGTTGCCGTGTGGTCCGGGGGGGGGGGGGGGGGGGGGGGGGGGGGGGGGGGGGGGGGGGGGGGGGGGGGGGGGGGGGGGGGGGGGGGGGGGGGGGGGGGGGGGGGGGGGGGGGGGGGGGGGGGGGGGGGGGGGGGGGGGGGGGGGGGGGGGGGGGGGGGGGGGGGGGGGGGGGGGGGGGGGGGGGGGGGGGGGGGGGGGGGGGGGGGGGGGGGGGGGGGGGGGGGGGGGGGGGGGGGGGGGGGGGGGGGGGGGGGGGGGGGGGGGGGGGGGGGGGGGGGGGGGGGGGGGGGGGGGGGGGGGGGGGGGGGGGGGGGGGGGGGGGGGGGGGGGGGGGGGGGGGGGGGGGGGGGGGGGGGGGGGGGGGGGGGGGGGGGGGGGGGGGGGGGGGGGGGGGGGGGGGGGGGGGGGGGGGGGGGGGGGGGGGGGGGGGGGGGGGGGGGGGGGGGGGGGGGGGGGGGGGGGGGGGGGGGGGGGGGGGGGGGGGGGGGGGGGGGGGGGGGGGGGGGGGGGGGGGGGGGGGGGGGGGGGGGGGGGGGGGGGGGGGGGGGGGGGGGGGGGGGGGGGGGGGGGGGGGGGGGGGGGGGGGGGGGGGGGGGGGGGGGGGGGGGGGGGGGGGGGGGGGGGGGGGGGGGGGGGGGGGGGGGGGGGGGGGGGGGGGGGGGGGGGGGGGGGGGGGGGGGGGGGGGGGGGGGGGGGGGGGGGGGGGGGGGGGGGGGGGGGGGGGGGGGGGGGGGGGGGGGGGGGGGCCGCGGGGGGGGGGGGGGGGGGGGGGGGGGGGGGGGGGGGGGGGGGGGGGGGGGGGGGGGGGGGGGGGGGGGGGGGGGGGGGGGGGGGGGGGGGGGGGGGGGGGGGGGGGGGGGGGGGGGGGGGGGGGGGGGGGGGGGGGGGGGGGGGGGGGGGGGGGGGGGGGGGGGGGGGGGGGGGGGGGGGGGGGGGGGGGGGGGGGGGGGGGGGGGGGGGGGGGGGGGGGGGTTTTTTTTTTTAGGGGCGGGGGGGCTTGGGTTTGGTGGGGGGGGGGGGGGGGGGGGGGGGGGGGGGGGGGGGGGGGGGGGGGGGGGGGGGGGGGGGGGGGGGGGGGGGGGGGGGGGGGGGGGGGGGGGGGGGGGGGGGGGCGGGGGGGGGGCCCTACCGCGACGGCCCGGCCTGGCCGCCACCATAGGACCCATGTACACTCATCGCACAGTTAGTCATGACCCAAGATTTTCTACTGTTATCCATGATGTGTACAATATCCCTTTTCTGTAGCGTTGTGACATCATGTGTTCATTATAACTACGAGTGACATCACTATGTGTTTTTCATATGCTGTTACACTTTATATGTGTGTTATTCATGTGCTAAGATATAACAGTGTGTATTATCTCTGTACTGTGGCATCACTGGGGACGATTTATAGCCCCTCTGCAGGCGGAGGGTGCACTTCTTTTATGAGGAGGCGCACCCTGCACTGGTCCTAGAGCTTGCAAGGAAAATATATGCCAACTTAAATCTGGTGAGGTCAATGGCCCCGTCCCCTGCCCACCCTCTCAGCACCCTCTTTCCCCCTTTTCAAAACAAGTGGCAAAGGCAGCGCAGAAGCAGAAAGGTCTCAATTTTTTGGCGCAAACCAACAATGTACACAAAAAAAATGCGACTTTTTATGCCTTGTACGACAGAATACTGTCGTACAAGGCATAATAAATCTGCCCCATTCTGTACATTATCTCCGTACTGTGACACCACTGTGTGTATTATTCCTGTACTGTGACATCACTGTGTGTAATATCCCTATACTGTGACATCACTGTGTATATTATTCCTGTACTGTGACACCACTGTGTGTATTATCCCTGTACTGTGACATCACTGTGTGTATTATCTCTGTACTGTGACATCACTGTGTGTATTATCCCTGTACTGTGATATCACTGTGTATTATCCCTGTACTGTAACATCACTGTGTGTATTATCTCTGTACTGTGACATCACTGTGTGTATTATCCCTGTACTGTGACATCACTGTGTGTATTATCTCTGTACTGTGACATCACTGTGTGTATTATCCCTGTACTGTGACATCACTCTGTGTATTATCCCTGTACTTTGACACCACTGTGTGTATTCTCCCCCGTACTGTGACATCACTGTGTGTATTATTCCTGTACTGTGACATCACTGTCTGTATTATTCCTGCACTTTGACATCACTGTGTGTATTATCTCTGTATTGTGACATCACTGTGTTTATTATCCCTGTACTGTGACATCACTGTCTGTATTATTCCTGCACTTTGACATCACTGTGTGTATTATCTCTGTACTGTGACATCACTGTGTGTATTATCCCAGTACTGTGACATCACTGTCTTTATTATCCCTGTACTGTGACATCACTGTGTGTATTATCCTTGTACTGTGACATCACTGTGTATATTATCCCTGTACTTTGACATCACTGTGTATATTATCCCTGTACTGTGACATCACTGTGTGTACCCGCTGTGCCCTGGCCCGTCGCACTGTGTGTATTATCTCTGTACTGTGACATCACTGAATTTATTATCCCTGTACTGTGACATCACTGTATTTATTATCGATGTACTGTAACATCACTAGATCATGAAGGACATTCTATCCTGATACACACATTGATGGCATGTGTCCACGAGTTTCCGCCTTCTTCTGTATCAACGGTGTTAATTATAGGGATATCAATAGCACTTTAATAATGATATTAATAATACATATAATTATGTTCATGTAATAGTAATGATAATAATAACTATTAATAATACTTTTTGGAAACAAATACGCAATTATAACTTTGTTACAATGCTTTGGGTCAAGTTCCAGCTGAACATGTCATTTCTAGATCCAGAATTCTGAGTTTCATATCCCTTCGATAGCTGTAGAGATAAATTATAACTTCTAGGCTGTCTTTAGTGATCACTATTTAAAGCTTACTGTGTACAAATGTATATAGGCCAACCTGAAATAAAACTATGTTATTGGCCAAGAAATATCAGAACTACATTATAGGCATTAAACTATGGAATAGAGACTACTACAGCAACTACGAATGCATGATATATAATATGGCCCCGCCCCTGAGGAGCAGTCAAGCCTCGACTCAGGCCTATTGTGCTCCTCCATCTGCTCTTACGAATGTTACTCTACCTCAACAGTATATTCACATTAAGTAAGAATGTAGTCAATCTATTGGAAGAGTAAAAGTAATTGAAGCAATAGTATCGAAACAGAAGTTAGAAAGTTCTACAAGAAGTTCCTATGTTGCAAGTAAAATAAGATACTTGTATTGCACATGTTGCGGTCAGGGGATTTTAAGTCCCTGTACTTCCCCATACTGTGCTCGCTGGGTTAATATCATGTAATCCTGTGTCATGTATAATATTGGTGTCTTTTTAAAGGGGTTGTACCAAGTTTTGAAGTTATCCCCTATCAATAGGATAGAGAACAACGTCATGAGTAGTGGGGGTCCGACTGCTGGGGTCTAGTTCTCCAGTCCTGATGAGGCGGCAGGACACATGTTTGGCCTGCCGCTCCATCAGGATGGGAAAACCAGACATCCATTTATTTTCAATGGGAGGATTTCAGCTATCGATAGGGAATAACTTAAAAACTTAGTGTGGCATCCCAGAGCTGGCTATGGCTGGGCTGAGGGTGATCTCTGTGCATTGTATTATTTCCTGTTGCTTCATAGCCTGTGTGACATAGCAGGGGGTCCTGAGTCTCACACAACACAGCGCCACCTAGTGAGCCTCACACATGCATTACACCTCCCATAGGATTGAATAGTAACCAAATGTCCAATGGGAGGACATCGCCTGGGAAAAGGGGAGGAGTCAGCTGATCACTGGGTCCCCATGGTAACACCCCTGCAGGAAGGTCCTGCGTGTGAGGAGTTAGAAGTGTGGAGTGTTAGGAGGAGGAGGTGAGGAGATAAGTGTGATGTCCTGTGAAGAAAGCAGTGAGTTTAGTGCAGGAATCTCAAGTCCTAGACAGGCCCAGGAAGGTTGGAGAGCTGACATACTCCAGCTATTCAGAAGATCCTGTCCCCTGTCTGCCTAGCCATCGCCCTGAAGGAAGTCAAGCATCATCATCTTGTCAGCCTGAGACTGTGGAGAGAACATTCTGGAACACGTGCTCCATAGCAAGTATCACAGGATCCAGGGGCCAAGGCCAGACCTGTGGAATATCCTGCCACCCTGACTATTGCACCCCGAAACTCTGAGCTATCAGGGCCACATAACGTGAGTGGGGAATATTATGTACTAGTATCATGGTGGGCATCCTCCTATGTGCCAAATAGGAGCCCAGACGCACCTTAGGGCTGTAACACTGAAGTATAAGGGGCTAGGAACACCTTTCATCAAGTCTACCCTGCACCCCAGGACTTTGCGGTGTCACCAGGCGTACCCCGTTGTTTTGTATTGAAGAAACTGTTTAAGCATTTGTGCCTCCACACCCATGGAAGTAAAAGTTCAACTTTACAACCGTTTCTGTGTCTGACTCTGCACCGACAACATCAGGGCGCCCCAAACCCCACCAGTCGGCACAGTATAGGGGAAGCGCCCCGGGGGAACAATCACCACCAACATTTGTGCAGCCCCCTCATCACCGGTACCAGTGGTGGTAACGTGGGACAGCACCAGCGCTGCGCCCTCGTGCCCAGAGACCGTGACAAGTCTGCGCTGTTTGCACCCCGCAATCCCAACTGCAGCGTTACCTTCCATCTGGTCACCGCAAGAAAAACTGGCGTCACGAACAGGATACGGGTGTGTGCCATTTTGAGAAAGTACCCACGAAAAGTGCGCCAAATTGTCTCCAGAGCATCGGTCTTTATTGTGGACTTTGCTAAGATCAAGTTTATTCCCTGAGAGTGCTTGCCACAAAGAGGGGGAGCCCTATACCCCTGAAGTAAGCCCTAAAGACTGTCCTCTCAGTGTGTTACAGCCCTGGAAGAGTTAAAATGCCCAGGACTTGTTTGCTGCGCCACATCGCTGTGTAAGAACGCCCACAAAGGGTTAACTGTACCTTGCAAAAGTGCGGGAGATTTTTAGCACTGCCCATGAGGCCCGGAGACCCATCTGCCGCCATCTTAGGAGAGCCCAGAATGCTGAGCGCAATGCTCCAGCGCACCCATACAAGAAAGTGAAAGGCGAACGTGTCAGCGCCATTTCTGACTCTCCGGTGCCGCATCACCGTCCCTGCTGTGCCCTGCTGATCTCTGGTCCACGCTGCAGTTGCTGTCAGTGAGTACTGTGCCTCCCTGTCCTTGTCTTCAGTCCTCCCACGGCCCCAGCGAGTGTTTTCCGTGTACAGTGTCCGTGGGGAGTGCCACCATTAAAGAGGGGGAGCACACCGTCAGCCTGCATCACAGTGACTCTGTTAATAGCTACAGCATTCCAAGTTGTAGTCTCCATTCCCTGCCAGCAAGCAGTTGAGTTTCTTAAAGAGACGGCGACCTAATTCCAGTCATACCTGCAAACAACATGACTGAGCAAAGTGACATTGTGCCATCTGTTTCTAGTGATCCAGCAGTGCCCATGGCGAGCAGCCTACCATTCTCCATGCCATTTTACCCTGGCGCACCATGGCTGCCGCGCTACAAAGGGGAGGCGCATACCCTCAGGGACTTTCGTGAGAAGATGCTGTCTCTCTTCCAGTTCTATCCTCTGAATACAGAACAGCAGATACAGATCCTGCTGGGCCAGCTTGAGGGTGCTGCAGCTAGGGAGGTCAAATCCTGGCCTGCCTCTGACAAAAGAACCCCTGGGCAAATTCTGGACAAACTCCAGGTGAACTTTGACGTGCGATCTGTCTCCGAGGTAAAGATGCGCTTCTTTTCCAGACGACAACTACCTGGTGAGACCCTGCGGGACTATGCTTTATCCCTCCAAGAGGCGTTCAGAGCTGTGGTGCAAGTGGATCCACGTGAAAATGTGGACTCTGATAAAATCTTGCTTGACCGCTTCATAGAAGGGGCGGGTACCACATTGCTCCAGAGTCAGTTGCGAATGCTTGCTGCACAACATCCCAGCATCACGTTTGCTGACTTCAAGGCCCTTGCCATCCAGGTCTTGGGACAGGAGCAGCCCCAGCCGAGCCCAGTCATCTGTGCTCCCTCTCCTGGACCCTCAACAAGCATCGCTCCAGTTGTCCTGCCACTACCTCTGGGTACCTCACCTGCTGCCCAAACTGCGCAGACTACACCAGCAGACTCCAGAGATGACCTCCTGGCCCGAGTGGATCATCTGACCCGTGCCATGGAACAGATCACCGTCCGTCTAGATCGTCTGACCCAGCCGTCTTCATCGTCCAGTGATCCTTTGCGAAGTCTCAACATCTCACCTGAGTCGCCGCCCAGACGTCCGTCTTCAGTGAAACCTCCGCAGAGTGAGAGGCCATACTGTACCTATTGCCATAGATATGGACACACCAGGCCTCAGTGTTTTCAGTTAAACGGGCCACCCCCGAGGCAGCGGGCCGCCCCTCGGGAGGAAAGAAGAAGGGCCCAGGTGAATCTTCAGTGCCATTGTCACGCTTCGTCTCAGCCTGCCCACACATCACAATCCGGGTGAACGGCGTCCCTCTGACAGCGTTGGTGGACACTGGATCTCAGGTAACAACCCTGCGCAAGCAGGTGTTCCTTGAACATTGGGACTTAGGTGTGTTGAATAGAACACCTGACACATGGATAAATCTGTGTGGCAGCAATGGACAGCCCATACCACAGCAGGGTTATTGGGAACCCACTATCCAGATTGGGGACTTGAAACTGCCTAGACAGGGTGTAATTGTCACTGATGTAGAGGATGATAGGTTTGCAGTTGTAATATTAGGCATGAATGTTTTACGCCATTGCTTTGCAGAAGTGTTGGATGCCTTGCATGCCTCTCTCCTTACAGCTTCTCCCAGTGACCAGCAGACCATTCAGCGGGCCATTCGTGTACTCAATGCCCAGCACAAGTTCGCCAACAAACAAGGTGAAATTGGTCGAGTCCGGATCCAAGATACCCGTCCAGTAACCCTACAGCCTGGAACAGAAACTATGGTGTGGTGCCGTGCCCGTCCGGGCATAGAAAATCAGGACTACGAGGCCTTGCTACAACCCATACAGATAGATGGCCAACCACTTGTCATGGCTGCCCGCAGCCTTGTCACAGTTTCCAATGGACGTGTTCCTGTCCGCTTAGTCAACTTGGGCGATGCTCCAGTGAACCTCCACAAGTTCCACTCTGTGGCCCTGCTACACCGGTTAGCACCAGAAGACATTCTCTCTGGTGATTCTACCGCCACACAGCATTCCACCCAAGCTGCTGAGAACATTCAGAATGGAGCCACGAAGTCCTGGTGGGATGAATTGAACGTGGGAGACGCCAATACCCCTATAGAGCACATCAATGGGGTTCGCAATGTGGCCAAGCGTTACCAACAGGCATTCAGCAAACACCCATTGGACTTTGGTAAGACCACGACCATACAACATCGCATTCTGACTGGCGACCACCATCCAATCAAGGAGCGTCACCGTCCAATACCACCCGCGATGTACCAACCGGTGAAAAAGTTGATCCAAGAGATGCGAGATGCTGATGTCATCCGGGAGAGTAACAGCCCCTGGGCAGCCCCGCTAGTCCTTGTCAAGAAGAAAGACGGAACCCTACGATTTTGTGTGGACTATCGTAAACTCAACAACGTCACGCACAAAGACGCATACCCATTGCCGCGGATTGAGGAATCTCTAACGGCTTTGGGATCAGCTACCTGTTTCTCGACCCTGGACTTAACCAGTGGATACTGGCAAGTCCCTATGGCGCCTGAAGATCGTGAAAAGACTGCGTTTACGACCCCGATGGGGCTCTTTGAATTCAATAGTATGCCATTTGGGCTATGTAATGCCCCAGCCACATTCCAACGGCTTATGGAGAGGTGCCTCGGCCATGAGAATTTCCAGAGTGTGCTACTGTACCTGGACGATGTTATTGTATTCTCCCGGACATACCAAGAACACCTTCGTCACCTGTCCGAGGTATTCAAGGTACTTATACAGCACGGCCTAAAGGTGAAGCCCTCCAAGTGCTACCTGTTGAAACCCCAAGTTCACTACCTTGGGCATGTCGTGAGCGCACAAGGCGTCCAACCTGATCCTGAAAAGATCACTGCAGTCCAGAACTGGCGAAGACCAACTACCGTCAAAGAAGTCCGAAGCTTCCTTGGATTCGCAGGTTACTACCGGCGTTTCATACCACACTTCGCCCAAGTAGCCGAGCCTCTGAACGAGTTGTTGCGCGGTTGTCCCAGAGAAAACTACAACCGAAAGCTTCCGGTAGACTGGACAGCGCGTCAAGAGGAAGCCTTTCAAGCGCTTAAAGCACTTCTGACGCAACCACCAATTCTAGCCTATCCCGACTACAGTCAGCCATTCCGCTTGTACACAGATGCAAGTCACCAAGGTTTGGGTGCAGTGTTGTCCCACTGTTTAAGCATTTGTGCCTCCACACCCATGGAAGTAAAAGTTCAACTTTACAACCGTTTCTGTGTCTGACTCTGCACCGACAACATCAGGGCGCCCCAAACACCACCAGTCGGCACAGTATAGGGGAAGCGCCCCGGGGGAACAATCACCACCAACATTTGTGCAGCCCCCTCATCACCGGTACCAGTGGTGGTAACGTGGGACAGCACCAGCGCTGCGCCCTCGTGCCCAGAGACCGTGACAAGTCTGCGCTGTTTGCACCCCGCAATCCCAACTGCAGCGTTACCTTCCATCTGGTCACCGCATTAGTACAACCCATTGTAAAAGGACCAATAAACCAGTGGCATAACTACTATCGTAGCAACTGCTATGGAACCCTTGACCTGCTTTTTTTAATTCGGCCGTTACCTGCTGATGTAACATCGGCAGGTAACGGGCCCCATTTACTTACTGATCCCCACTACTGCTCAAAGCCGTTGCACTTCCCTCTTCTGCCCTCCAGGGGGCCCTGTCATGTCACTAATGCTGAACAGCGTCAGGAGGTCACTGACAGTAACGTGATATGGGACGCATGGGGACCCCTGGAGGGCAAAAGGGGAAGCAGATGCGGCCGTGAGCAAGAGCGGGGATCGGTAAGTACGGCCGCAGTCCTGCGGCAACAGTATTTGTTGGGCAAACCCCGTAAGATTCGTCTCACGAGGTTCATCTGGTGGTTCCGTTCCGAGCAAATACCTCCGAACTGAAACTGCTATTATTATACTCGAGGGTCTCTTCAGACCAAAAAGTATAATAATTGGAGGCCCAGGGAAGGTAATCAAACATAAAAAACAGTGTTACTCACCTCTCCTGGGCTCCAGTGCCACTCCCTGATGTCTTGGAGCCTCTTTAGTGACATCACAGACGTCACGTTTGTTAGGACCATGTCTCGACGCATAATGACGCTGGTGTAAACCACTTCTGTGACGTCATTGAAGAGGGTTGAAAACAGCAGGGGGTGACGGTGAAGTCCAGGAGAGAAGAGTAACTCTTGTTTTTATGTTTGTTACCTCCCCTGGGCCTCCGATCAGTATACTCTGTGGTCTGAAGAAACCACCATGAGTATAATAATAGCAATTTCAGTTCGGATATATAGAGGACACTATGGGACATTATACTGTGTGGAGGGGCCACTATGGAACACTATACTGTGTGGAGGGGCCGCTATAGGACATTATACTGTGTGGAGGGGCCACTATGGAACATTATACTGTGTGGAGGCCACTATTTGAAATTATACTGTGTCGGGGGGGGGGGAGCGCAATGGGACATTATACTGTATGGAGGGGCCAATATGGGACATTATACTGTGTGGAGGGGCCACTATGGGACATTATACTGTGTGGAGGGGCCTCTATGGAACATTATACTGTGTGGAGGGGCCTCTATGGAACATTATACCGTGTGGAGGGGCCGCTATGGGACATTATACTGTATGGAGGGGCCAATATGGGACATTATACTGTGTGGAGGGGCCACTATGGGACATTATACTGTGTGGAGGGGCCTCTATGGAACATTATACTGTGTGGAGGGGCCTCTATGGAACATTATACCGTGTGGAGGGGCCGCTATGGGACATTATACTGTCTGGAGGCCACTTAGGACTCGCCACTCCACTTTTTGTGACAGAGGAATGATAATGTGGCAGCCACTCACCTTTTTGTGATATGGTGCCACATAACATGCCCATACCACATATAAGATTACAAAGAGCCCGGCAGATGTAGTAGTGTTTTGCCTGGCCCGTAAGAGTCACCACCTCTTCTGGGACTCCCAGGAGATCACACCTTATTTCTGAAATTCCCCGGACGTTTTGGGACAGTTGTCAAGTATGATGTCAATATTAGAAGGTGTAAAATATTAATTGGTCTTCTCTAATATGTCTGTATCATTAGGAATTAGCGGTGACAACTCTTCATTTAAAGGGTTTGTTCACTCCGGACAATCACTGTCCATATACTTCTGTGTCCCCATGTCTTACTACATATCTCCTATAATATTTGGAGGTGCCCATGCCAGTCAGCTCCAGGTCAGGGGGTCTGCTTCTTGATCAATGATCATCTTGGATGAACAACCCCTTTAAATTCCCAGAAAAGATGTTTGTCTCTTTTGACAACCTGTGACGTGTCCTTGTTTGGTTGGGGCTGTTTTATGATATGGCAATTACCCACAATGCACTGTGGAATTTTCCAGTCTCCTGAGTGTTATGTATGTATCTGTAGGACGCCGTATGCCTCGTGGCTTTGTTTTGTCATGGTCGACCATCGGTCAAGGCCAGAGCGAGAGCCATAGTTAAAGGAAAATAAACAGCGTCTGAAGGGAAAGGAAAAGCGAAAGTGCAGATTCTCTCAACACAAAGTATTGCCCTGAGGTAACCCTGCGGGATGGATTGTACCGCATAGACACAACATGTTTCACTGACACTGTCAATGGAGGTATTCGGGAACGTTTCCGTGGTAATAAGAAGCGTGGAGATAGCAGTAACAGTAATAGGGAACACACCAACGTCATCCGGGTTGTCATTACTAGCGGTTTTACAGGCGTTGAATGACGTGGCAGCGTTTGGCGGTCTTTACGGGTTAACCCTTACATGATGAAGACATTTTTTTTTCATTTTTGTGTTTTTATTTTTACTCCCTGCCTTCCAAAAGCCATAACGTTTTCATGTTTCCAGTTACATGGTCATAGGAGGGCTTGTTTTTTGCGAGACAAGTTGTATTTCAAAATGGTACAATGTAATGGGAAACTGGGAAAAAAAAATTTAGAATGGGGTGGAATTGAAAATAAAATTCAGCACCGCCATTTTCTTGCAGGTTTTGTTTATACGGCTTCCTATGTGTGCGGTAAAAGTTACATGTTAGCTTAGTTATTCTCTGGGTCGGTACGATCACGGTGATACCAGATTTATATAGTTATTTTCATGTTTTAATACCTTTACAAAAATTCTAAATTTGATGCCACAGTCTGACAGCCATGACATTTTTTATATTTCATGGAGCTATGTAAGGTGCACATGGGCAACCAACGCATCATTGAAAAAAAAATATATGGGACCTCCTTCTTCTGATCTTTAGGGATTTCAGCCATGAGACCTCCTATTCATCCTACAGTACATGGAACAGTTCCAAATTCTGAACACAAATGAGTTGCGTACATTGGTGTAAAAAGGAGCTGTCCTCTTCTGGCTTTACCATTCGGCCCCGTCTCTGCTCGCAGCAGTTTGGAAGCAGGCAGGGGTGATGTAGTGACATCATTACATCATGCCTAATACTCCTAAGCTATGCATTTTTCTGTTGCGGCACCAAGAGGAGACATTATACTCTGAGAGCCACATTGAGGTGGACATTCATTTGTGGAGCCATATTAAGGAGGACATTATACTGTAGAGGCCATATTAATGGGGATATTATGCTTTGGGGGGACATATTGAGGGGAACATTATACCATGGGGCCATATTAAGGGGATATTATACTGTGGGGGCCAAATCAAAAAGAAATATTATACTTTTGGGGCTACATTTCGATGGGCATTATACTGTGGGAGCCGTAGTAAGGGGAATTTTATACCATGGGGCTATATTAAGGTGGACATTATACTGTGGGGGCTATATATTCTATTGTGGCACCAAGAGGAGACATTATACTCTGATGGCCACATTGAGGTGGACATTCATTTGTGGGGCCATATTAAGGAGGACATTATACTGTTGTGACCATATTAAGGGGGACATTATACTGTGGAAGCCATATTAATGGGGACATTATACTGTTGGAGCCATATTAAGGAGGACATATACTGTTGGAGCCATATTAAGGAGGACATTATACTGTGGAAGCCATATTAATGGGGATATTATACTGTTGGGGCCATATTACAGGGGACATTATACTATGGTGGTCACAGTGAGGGGCACATTTTACTGTGTAGCCTAGGCCACAATGGGGGGAGGGTTATACCGTAGAAGCTACAAGAAGACATTATACTGTATGGAGACCACAAGGAGCATGATACTGTATCAGGGCCAATAAAAAGGTATTGTACTGTGTTGTTGCACAAAGGGACATGGTTGGGAATGGGTGGACAAATGGACAGAACCGAGGAATGGTTTACAATGCCTTTATTAGTAGATCGGTTTACAAATATGTATAACATCTCACATCTATGTCCTATAACCCAGGACACTCCCTTGAATCCAGCCCAGGGCCATTTCCTGTATATAATTCTCGAAGCAGAAAGTGACCTTTTCTTCTAACTTCTGTTCTTTCCTGGAAAGGAAACAAAGCAAAAAGTTTATTACCCAGCCATTGAGCAGAAGACGAAAGCTTATTCTCTCTGGTCTTCTGATTTCCATGACTCCTTTTAAATTGCAGGGACTACACACATCCTTATCACATTGCAATCTAGGCAGCCATTTTATACCCCATACCATACTTCAGAAAGGGTAGCATGTGTCCTTAAGGAGACACTGCCTTTGCAGGTCACCTTTCAGTGTACATTGACTTACAGACCATATACAGTATACTCTAATAAGGATTCTGGGAAAAGAATATGCAAATAAGACCTACTTGGTTGAAAAAAGAAAACTTGCTCTAGCGCCAGCTTTTGGAAGATAGCTTCACAGCGATGAGAGGCAATAACCACAAAACAGCTGTCTGTGGATTTATCCTCTTTGGGGGAGATATTCTGGCTTGGTTTTAATCTAAGATCAAGTCACTACATTGCTGAAAAACCAGGCATTAATCTATAGGGAGCTACCTTCCAAAAGGTGGCGCTAGAGCAAATGATCCTTTTTCCAGCCAGAAGCCATATTTGCATATTCTCTACCCATACCTGAGCCAACCACATAATAGAGGCAGCCACAGTGCCCCCATGACAGAACCAGTAGCATGATTGCCAACTTTTTTAGGGTGATGCCCTAGAGGCACGGTGCTTTTTGTGATTTCTTTTTTTGCAAAGGTGGCATCACCCTCAGAGGCCCCTCTACCACATGAGAAGACACTAGTATTATAAATGGCCCATGTTACAAGATGAATGAACCAGTTCATACTGAGTTGTGTTTGTTACAAAATTTTCCAAAAATCTTGGGTTTAACCAAACCCAATTTTTAGGGTTCACCACCCAAAAATCATTGTTGTACTCTTAGGTCTTTTCAGATATGCAGAGGCCCATGAGAAATGTGGTAAAACACAAAAAACATGATACCTGCCTTCCTTCTGGCCTCCTGGGTGACGCCACAGGCCTCAGGGAACCTGAGGCCTATGATTGGACCTCAGCAGTCATGTAGGGCTCACTAACGTCATGACGCTATGACGCAAGCGTCATGATGTCAGTGTGTACCACTTGACCACTGAGGCCCAATTTCCCAGGGCCTGTGACATCACAAAAGAAGCTTGATGAGGACTGAAGGCGTTGAGGAACATGCACAGATGCCGTAAGGGAGGTAAGCGAGGGTATCAATGCTTATTATTTTGCTGCATCTCCCCTAGGCCTCTGCTCCGAAACAAAACTGGAAGGCAGACCTCACTAATATTCTCAAAAGAAATCTTGTGAGGTTCGCCCATCTGTAGGAGGTAACAATCACTACTGAATCCCAGAGCCTCTCTACAGAAGACACCAGTATTATAGACAGCGCATGGTAAGTGGGGGCCCATCACATATTTTGCATTGGGGCCCAGGAGCTTCAAGTTATGTCTTTGGTTCTATCTTGAGTTTCACAGACGTCTCAGATAAGCAAATTTATGTAATTGGGTTACTTCTTGTCCCTCAAAGAAACAAATTGTTCTTCTTGTTTCCTCAATGCAGAACCCGAAATAGGGAAGTGGTTTTGTTGTCCTGTACATGACAGCGAGGGGGATGGGGGTAGTATTACACTAGGTCAGCTTTCTTCTAGAAATCCCAGCCAGCAGTCTGACGTCTGTATAAATCCCATGTCAGCATTCTGCCACTACGGGGCATATCCATTATTATTTCAGCCACCTCATACATTCTGAGTATTTTTATACAGGGGCTAATAGGTTAATACTATTGGTGGATCCGATCCCAGTATGGATGGTGGTCTCCAGCAGGTGGGATGAGCTAGCCAAGATCCTACAGGAGTTACCCCATGCTAGTGATCCTGCTGGGTGCCACAACCTGAATTCTGCACCATGCATTACTATATACTCATTCAGCCCTGCCTGTGGAATATTGTAAAGATGGAAAAGATTTACAGAAAACTTTATACAAACCAAAGCCATGTCATGACGGCCATGACGACCTTGCTGTCACATATGACTGCTCTCCTATATATATAGATCTATATTCTTGTCCATAGGGGGCAGTAATAATACAGTTGCTGGTAAAGCTATTCCATGTATTAGTCAGTATACTGGTGAAAGGTCCCCAAAGCAATTGTCACCTTACTGCCAGCACTCCTGGCAACCCTTACAAAATGCCTTTCTTAGTACTACGCCATTATTAAAGGTAATGTCCACCATTTTAAGGTCCAAAATTCTGTGTTAAGCAATGGCATAATATTTCAATATAGAGAGCTCTGTTTTTTTTTACTTCAGAAATGATATAATTGTGCCTGCAGCAGCCACCACTAGGGGGAGCTACCTGCATATAAATTTATATAAATCTGTATGCAGTGAGCTACTCCTAGTGTTGGGTACAACTATCACTCTGTAGCATCCTCTAGAGTAGGTATGACGATGTAGGAAGATCCATTCCTCTACCTCATCATGGTTGTTGACATAATCAGAATACTTATATAGTTACTAACTGTGCCTTTAAAGAGGACATTTCACCAACTCCAACTCTTTGTATTGTTCAATAGGCGGCACTCCACTGATTCTGACGCAGTTGGAATTTTTTCTCTAGCCCCCACCATTCCAGAGCAATCATTTTTGTTAGTTTCAGAACCCAATATGTTAATTAGGCTCTCTACTGTCTGGTGGGCGGTCCCAGACTACCTGCTCCAGCCAGGACCCCTACCTGAAAACACAGTGAAAATAACCGAACCAATTGCTCAGGAATGGTGGGGGCTGGAGAAAAAAATCCAACTGCACCAGAATCAGTCGAGAGGTGTCTATTGGAGGACGCAAAGAGTTGCAGTTGTCGGAGGCAGTGAAACGTCCCCTTTAAGTAGAGTGTATTAGGTGGAGTTGAGTAGAGTGTATTAGGTGGAGTTGGGCATTGACACCCAAATTTAGACAAGAACATTGGCAAATGGATTTTACATGGATGTTCCCACTTATCTCTGCTTGTAGCGTGTAAGTGAGCTGAGGTTTCTGGATATGTGAGACAGCTGGAACAGATCCCAGACAGGATGCAGCCGAGGTTGTCAGATATCCACTAATTAAACTAGACTCAAGACTCTGCACGTACACACAGCCAAACATGAGGAGTGGACACAGGCAGCAGAGGGCCGCTGTACAAGAACCGTATATAGGTCCTGTGCTTGCAAATGGGCCCTCACTCGTAGACTCCCAATTAGATCACCATGAGATACAGTATCCCTGTCCCCTGCACTACAATAATCCATACCTTGCTGTTTTTGCTCAGGACTGTCACAAGCAGAATTCCTGTCCACATTTTATCATGGTGCTATTTTGTCACCATATGGGCTCTATATGCAATATTATGTGGAAATTGTAAGGGAATATTATTTAAGCTCTGTATGACATATCATATGGACACTGAATATCAATTTAATTGGGTACCGAAGGGTGGTATTATGTGGGAAATACATGGCAGTGCTATGTGTGCACAATATGGCAGTATTATCTATAAACTGTCTAGTGATATTAGGCATTGCATGACTGTATTTTATCAATGAAGGTTTTATTATGTGAGAAATATATGGGATCGCTATGTGGGAACTGTATGGCAGTATTATTTGTATACCGTATTAAGGTATTAGCTGAGCATTGTATGGCTGTATTTTTTAAGCAATAGAGGTTATATTGTTTGGCAAACATATGGGAGTGCTATATGGTAGTATTATTTGTATACCTTATAGAGGTATTAGTTGGACATTTTATGGCTGTGCTATTTAAGCAATGAAGGCTACACTGTGCGGGAAATACATGGATGTGTTGGGCACTATATGACAGTATTATTTGTATAATGTATATACAGTTAGGTCCATATATTTTTGGACACTGACACAAATTTTTTTTTTTTTTACCCGTTTACTAAAACATATTCAAGTTATAGTTATATAATGGACATGGACATAAAGTCCAGACTTTCAGCTTACATTTGAGGGTATCCACATTAAAATTGCATGAAGGGTTTAAGAGTTTCAGATCCTTAACATGTGCCACCCTGTTTTTAAGGGACCAAAAGTAATTGTACAATTGACTCAAAGGCTGTTTCATGGGCAGGTGTGGGGGCAATTCCTTCATTATGTTACTCTCAATTAAGCAGATAAAAGGCCTGGAGCTGATTTGAGGTGTGGTGCTTGCATTTGGAAGATTTTGCTGTAAAGAAAACATGCGGTCAAAGGTGCTCTCCATGCAGGTGAAACAAGCCACCATTAAGCTGTGAAAACAGAAAACACTAACCCATCCGAGAAATTGCTACAATATTAGGAGTGGCAAAATCTACAGTTTGGTACATCCTGAGAAAGAAAGAAAGCACTGGTGAACTCATCAATGAAAAAAGACCTGGACGCCCACAGAAGACAACAGTGATGGATGATCGCAGAATAATTTCCACGGTGAAGAGAAACTCCTTCACAACAGCCAACCAAGTGAATAACACTCTCCAGAATGTAAGCAATGTATCAATATCCAAATCTACCATAAAGAGAAGACTGCATGAAAGTAAGTACAGAGGGTTCACTGCACGGTGCAGGCCACTCATAAGCCTCAAGAATAAAAAGACTAGATTGGACTTTGCTAAAAAACATCTAAAAAAAAGCCAGCACAGTTCTGGAAGAACATTCTTTGGACAGATGAAACCAAGATCAACCTCTACCAGAATGATGGAAAGAAAAAAGTATGGTGAAGGTGCGGTATGGCTCATGATCCAAAGCATAGCACATTATCTGTAAAACATGGCGGAGGCTACAGTGTGATGGCTTGGGCATGAATGGCTGCCAGTGGCAGTGGGTCACTAGTGGTTATTGATGATGTGACACAGGACAGAACAGCCGGATGAATTCTGAGCTATTCAGAGACATTCTGTGTGCTCAAATCCAACCAAATGCAGCCAAAGTGATACATAATACAGATGGACAATGACCCAAAACATAAAGCCAAAGCAACCCAGGAGTTTATTACAGCAAAGAAGTGGAATATTCTTGAATGGCCAAGTCAGTCACCTGATCTCAACCCAATTGAGCAGCATTTCACTTGTTACAGACTAAACTTCAGACAGAAAGGCCACAAACAAACAGCAACTGAAAACCGCTGCAGTAAAGGCCTGGCAGAGCATTAACCAGGAGGAAACACAGAGGCGGCGTCTGGTGATGTCCATGAGATCAAGACTTCAGGCAGTCATTGCCAACAAAGGGGGAACAATCAAGTATTAGAAATTAACATTTTATTTACAATTATTTAATTTGTCCAATTACTTTTGAGCCCCTGAAATGAAGGGATTGTGTGTAATACAGTGGGGGAAAAAGTATGTAGTCCGCCACCAATTGTGCAAGTTCTCCCACTTAAAAAGATGAGGCCGGCCTGTAATTGTCATCATAGGTAGACCTCAACTATGAGAGACAAAATGAGAAAACAAATCCAGAAAATCACATTGTCTGATTTTTTTAAAGAATTTATTTGCAAATTATGGTGGAAAATAAGTATTTGGTCAATAACAAAAGTTCCCCTCAATACTTTGTTATATATCCTTTGTTGGCAATGATAGAGGTCAAACGTTTTCTGTAAGTCTTCACAAGGTTGGCACACACTGTTGCTGGTATGTTGGCCCATTCCTCCATGCAGATCTCCTCTAGAGCAGGGATGTTTTGGGGCTGTCGCTGGGCAACACGGACTTTCAACTCCCTCCAAAGGTTTTCTATGGGGTTGAGATCTGGAGACTGGCTAGGCCACTCCAGGACCTTGAAATGCTTCTTACGAAGCTGCTCCTTCGTTGCCCTGGCGGTGTGCTTGGGATCATTGTCATGCTGAAAGACCCAGCCACGTTTCATCTTCAATGCCCTTGCTGATGGAAGGAGGTTTGCACTCAAAATCTCACGATACATGGCCCCATTCATTCTTTCATGTACACGGATCAGTCGTCCTGGTCCCTTTGCAGAGAAACAGCCCCAAAGCATGATGTTGCCCCCCCCATGCTTCACAGTAGGTATGGTGTTCTTTGGATGCAACTCAGCATCCACTCTCCTCCAAACACGACGAGTTGTGTTTCTACCAAACAGGTCTACTTTGGTTTCATCTGAACATATGACATTCTCCCAATACTCTTCTGGAACATCCAAATGCTCTCTAGCAAACTTCAGACGGGCCCGGATATGTACTGGCTTAAGCAGGGGGACACGTCTGGCACTGCAGGATCTGAGTCCCTGGCGGCGTAGTGTGTTACTGACGGTAGCCTTTGTTACGTTAGTCCCAGCTTTCTGCAGGTCACTCACTAGGTCCCCCCCGTGTGGTTCTGGGGTTTTTGCTCACTGTTCTTGTGATCATTTTGACCCCATGGGGTGAGATCTTGCGTGGAGCCCCTGATGGAGGGAGATTATCAGTGGTCTTGTATGTCTTCCATTTTCTAATTATTGCTCCCGCAGGTGATTTCTTCACACCAAGCTGCTTGCCTATTGCAGATTCAGTCTTCCCAGCCTGGTGCAGGGCTACCATTTTGTTTCTGGTCCTTCCACAGCTCTTTGGTCTTCACCATAGTGGAGTTTGGAGTGTGACTGTTTGAGGTTGTGGACAGGTGTCTTTTATACTGATAACAATGTCACACAGGAGCCATTACTACAGGTAATGAGTGGAGGACAGAGGAGCCTCTTACAGAAGAAGTTACAGGTCTGTGAGAGCCAGAAATCTTGCTTGTTTGTAGGTGACCAAATACTTATTTTCCACCATAATTTGCAAATAAATTCTTAAAAATTCAGACAATGTGATTTTCTGGATTTGTTTTCTCATTTTGTCTCTCATAGTTGAGGTCTACCTATGATGACAATTACAGGCCGGCCTCATCTTTTTAAGTGGGAGAACTTGCACAATTGGTGGCTGACTAAATACTTTTTTTCCCCACTGTAAATGCTTTATAGTCCTCACATTTTTATGAAATAATTTTGTTTAACCCACTGAATTAAAGCTGAAAGTCTGAACTTCAACATTGTGGTAATGTCCTGAACCAAAACTAGAAAAATGTCTCTGTACAAATATTTAAGGACCTAACTGTATTTTTTAGTTAGGTATTGTATGGTTGTATTATTTAATAATAATAATAATAATAATAATAATAATACATTTTATTTATATAGCGCCAACATATTCCGCAGCACTCTGTACTATTTGTAGGGTTCAAGTACTGACAAAAAAGATACATTACAAAGAAATAGTCAATTCACACACTGGGACTGAGGGCCCTGCTCGCAAGAGCTTACAATCTATGAGGTAGAGGGGGTGACACAAGAGGTAGCAGGGGCGGCATCGGAGGTAGCATTGCTTATACAATGGTCAGACAATTGTGTAATAGAGGTTACTGTCATTACACATATATAAAGCTGTAGGAGCCGTCACCATTCGTGTCCTTTAACATGCAGATGGTGCCTGGACATATAAAGTTAGTCTGATACGGCATCATCTCCTGTGAGGTAATGTTGAAGCATAAACAGGGGAGGGTACGTTTTAGGGATTCTAACTACGGAAGGGTTTACATTAGGAGTTGTGATAGGCCTGTCTGATAAGATACGTATTTAGTTTACACTTGAAGCTGTGGAAATTGGGGGTTAATCTGATAGTCCAGGATAGAGCATTCCAGAGAAGTGGTGCAACTCAGGAGAAGTCTTGTATACGAGTGTGGGAGGTTCTGATAATAGAGGATGTTAGTCTTAGGTCATTGAGTGACCGGAGAGTACGGGTTGGGCGATAGACAGAGAAGAGGGAGGAAATGTAGGGAGGTGCAGCATTATGGAGAGCCTTGTGGATGAGGGTGATAAGTTTATATTGTATTCTGTATTGAATAGGCAGCCAATGTAGTGACCGGCACAGACCGGAGGCCTCGCTGTAGCGTCTAGACTGATAGATGAGCCTGGCCGCCGCATTCAGAATAGATTGTAGAGGGGAGAGATTAGTAAGGGGAAGACCGATTAGTAAGGAGTTACAGTAGTCAAGGCGAGAGTGAATCAGGGCAACAATAAGTGTCTTTAGTGTATCTGTGGTAAGGAAAGGGCGGATTCTGGAGATGTTTTTGAGGTGGAGATGACAAGAGCGTGCGAGTGATTATTTGAGCAATGAAGGTTATACCATGTGGGAAATATATGGGAGCGCTATATAGCAGTATTATTTATATATTGTATAGAGTTGGGCTATTGTATATTAGTTGGGCATTGTATGGCTGTATTATTTAAGCAATAGGTGACTATATTGTGTGGGTATTGTATGGAACTATACATACCAGTTTGTAAGGCAGTAAAAACATGGTAGAAATAATGCAATACATTTTCTAACACTAGTATATGAAGAAATCTGTATTCTGACGTATCACCTGTAGGGGGCACTGTTACAGTCTATATGAGCGTTGCCTGCTGTTATTTGCAGATAATTATTTTATCACGTATTGCACATTGTACATAGAAATTCCTTTCATCTGGCATCGACAGGACTCGGCATTTGCTGGATTATCAGACATTAGATAAACACATATTATCAAAAGTTTTATTCCCAGGAAGTATCAATCTATTATACTCACCAATTGCCCCTAATTTACCCAAATTTTCCTGAATTTTCAGAAACAATTTCAGCTTGTCCTGGCCCCCAAAAAGGAGTGGGGTTTATGCAATCTCCATGCAAAAGTGGGTGTCTGTGGGCGATTAGGTGTGAATATAGCCTAACAGCAGGATCACAATACACAGGATTTGTTTGTAGTCTGTAACCTTGGAGACACATAGTGTATACCTGTATAGGAGCTGTGTACACAAAACGGTGGCAGATTTATACACCTGACCTGCTGTACGATGCATATCTCAGCTGCTGCAGAACTTCTTTATGATAGGGCTTTTATATCAATGCTTCAATGGTGAACAAGAAGTTATTCTTCAAAAAGAAGTTTTGCAGCAGCTGAGATAAGTGTTATAAAGGAAAATGCCCCCATTTTAAAGCATATTAAAAGTCACCTTGGATACAATGACCTGTAGATAAGAGTTCTGCCCGAGACTTTGGGCATTTATATGGTCACAGGACTCCTTGGGGGCATCTTATAGTCTTATCGTTTACAGTAGGGGGCGGTATTCTTTATATTATTAATATATATCACTATTAGTTCTATTATTTTTGCATACTATACAATTTTCTTCAATAATACTATGCAAGGATAGTAGGATCAGCAAAATTTCTTTATTTCAGAATCCAATAATCCAGAAATCTGATGATTCTGCAGTAAAATGTGGAAGTCGCCTTAACCATAAGAAGATGATTTGGAAATTCCTCTGAAAGAAAAACTAAAATCAGCAGATTATGTGCTATAGTTTTATTTCAGGCTTGTTCCTGATTTTTTTTTTTTTTTATGAAATGTCTATCCAATATTCTGGGACATTTCATAATCCGGCAGCTGGAAAATCCCACTGATGTTGGGTTACGGGATGTGCGGTGTATCAGGTTTATGACTATAAGGGTGCCCGTACAGAAGTACATGGAGGCCGCACATAGCTACAACTGGAAGCAGATCAACTTTCCCTAAGAAGAAATCTTATCTATGGGATCAGGGGAATTAACCATGACACTACTGGAAAATCCCACAAGAAGAGAAAGTAAAAGTTCTACAGCAAGATTCTTCTATGGACACTTTTCCTGTGAGTCAGTGTGTGGACGCCATTGTACAGTCCAAAAATATATGTAATGTGCTTAATTTATACTGATTCCTAGTTATATCCTGTATTATAGATGTAGCCAAGTTTAACATGACTTTTGGTGCATCAAACAAAAAAATTACTATTCACTTTAAGGCTGATTCTGATTCTGCTGGTACAGTCACCGTGTACATACATTACATTACTTATCCTGTACTGATCCTGAGTTATATCCTGTATTATACTCCAGAGCTGCGCTCACTATTCTGCTGGTACAGTCACTGTGTACATACATTACATTACTTATCCTGTACTGATCCTGAGTTATATCCTGTATTATACTCCAGAGCTGCACTCACTATTCTGCTGGTGCAGTCACTGTGTACATACATTACATTACTTATCCTGTACTGATCCTGAGTTATATCCTGTATTATACTCCAGAGCTGCACTCACTATTCTGCTGGTGCAGTCACTGTGTACATACATTACATTACTTATCCTGTACTGATCCTGAGTTACATCCTGTATTATACTCCAGAGCTGCACTCACTATTCTGCTGGTACAGTCACTGTGTACATACATTACATTACTTATCCTGTACTGATCCTGAGTTACAGCCTGTATTATACTCCAGAGCTGCACTCACTATTCTGCTGATGCAGTCACTGTGTACATACATTACATTACTTATCCTGTACTGATCCTGAGTTACATCCTGTATTATACTCCAGAGCTGCACTCACTATTCTGCTGGTGCAGTCACTGTGTACATACATTACATTACTGATCCTGTACTGATCCTGTATTATACTCCAGAGCTGCACTCACTATTCTGCTGGTACAGTCACTGTGTACATATATTACATTACTTATCCTGTACTGATCCTGAGTTACATCCTGTATTATACTCCAGAGCTGCACTCACTATTCTGCTGGTGCAGTCACTGTGTACATACATTACATTACTTATCCTGTACTGATCCTGAGTTACATCCTGTATTATACTCCAGAGCTGCGCTCACTATTCTGCTGGTACAGTCACTGTGTACATACATTACATTACTTATCCTGTACTGATCCTGAATTACATCCTGTATTATACTCCAGAGCTGCACTCACTATTCTGCTGGTGCAGTCACTGTGTACATACATTACATTACTTATCCTGTACTGATCCTGAGTTACATCCTGTATTATACTCCAGAGCTGCACTCACTATTCTGCTGGTGCAGTCACTGTGTACATACATCACATTACTTATCCTGTACTGATCCTGAGTTACATCCTGTATTATACTCCAGAGCTGCACTCACTATTCTGCTGGTGCAGTCACTGTGTACATATATTACATTACTTATCCTATACTGATCCTGAGTTACATCCTGTATTATACTCCAGAGCTGCACTCACTATTCTGCTGGTGCAGTCACTGTGTACATATATTACATTACTTATCCTATACTGATCCTGAGTTATATCCTGTATTATACTCCAGAGCTGCGCTCACTATTCTGCTGGTGCAGTCATTGTGTACATACATTACATTACGTATCTTGTACTGATCCTGAATTAGCCTGGATTATACTCCAGAGCTGCATTCAGAATTCTGTTTTTCATTGGACATCCCAATTTCCCCCTGTTGGAATGGAGCACCATGCATGCATGTTGTCACTCTATCTCCATAGGACTGCTTAACAGAAGCCAAGTATAGAGCTTGGCTATCTACGGCAGACCCATAAAGATAAATGGAGTGGCAATGTCCATGCACACGTGCGACTGTCTCTCCGTGTAAGGATCAGAGCAATGGACAAATGGAACGCTAAAGTAGCGGATGCCAACGGAGCCTATTGATTATAATCGGGTCCATTGGGTGTCCATTCTTTTTAACTGAAAACGTCAAATGAAAAAGTCGTGCTTGCAGGGCACTGAAATGGAGTTTCTGAAAGGAGAACTTATGTGAACTTAGCCTTATCTGCACTGATACATTGTAACAAACTATCAAGGCTAGACAGAAAATTGTGCTGCTGATGTGTATAGCTCACAGAGGATTATCTAGACTGGATTATTATGAGAAAATGGTGGGTCAAGAAGGGTGGAAATAATTACAGGGTGTAGCGGGTGTGACATAATATCATATACAGCCATTATATGCCATAGTGCCGTGCTGTAGTCCTTCACTGTGCTGGAGACACAGGGGTTAATCACGTGTAGTGCACCGTGCCTGCGCCAGACATCAGTGTGCATAAGACCTGCATACAAACCTCGGTTTATTACACTCGTGACATGTCCAAACTAGAAGAAAATGATGATGTTTTTCTGCTGCTCTTCATATTTCGCAACGAAGGTTAAGCAGATACCACAAGAGGACAGATCAGGAGACAAACATCCTGAGTCAGGGAAAAATACAGCACGGTAGGCAGGTTGGTGTAAATTATAGTAATGTATACACGTGAAATTCTACACAGCTTTGATTTATATTTACCTCCTGTGGCATACTATAAAGTCCCTGGTGGCCCAGAATCATGACATAAGGTTCCTGGTGGCCCAGAGTAATGACATACTGTCCCTGGTGGCTCAGGGTAATACCAATTGTTGTCTGTTGGGCATTAAAGTATATGTTCCAGAGCTCAGAGTTTTATCAAATGCAGTGCTGTTCCTGGTGGGCTAGGGGCACACTGTTTGGTTCCTTATGACATAGTTAGAGATGAGCGAATCGATTCTACAGAAGTGGAATTCGATCCGAATTTCAGGAAATCTTCGATTCTCCACGATTCCGGATTTCCTGATGCTTTGTGGTAACGAATATTTAGTAAGGACCTTTGTGACATCAGACAGTCACAAGATATTCTCTAGAGTCATGAATCCAGTCCCATGTGGCTCATGGACAAACTGTCTAGTTCCTGGTGGCATTGAAGCCTAGAATCAAAATCCTGGTAATTTAATAAAATATAGTGTTGTCCCATGTGGCCTAGGGGCACACTGGTTCATTATGACATAGTATTTATTGATGGCCCAGTGACTAAATATCTAGTCTCTTATGGTCCCGTGGCCCCTTACTCAGTTTCCCATTACTCAGAAGCAGAGCATCCATTTTATTGGGTTCATTGGCATAGCATTGTGTCCCTGGTGGTCTAGTGACACAGCATCCATTGCCTAGAGGCCTAAAATCATTAATCAAACCCCAGTTTCTCATTATTTAGAAGCAGATTATCCATTTCATTGTGCTCAGAGGCATAACATCTTGTTCCAGGTGGCCTAGTGACAAAGCATCCAGTATCTGACTACTTACAGTTATGAATCCAGTCCTTGGTGGTTCAGGGGTATACTGTCCATTTCCTGGTGGCATTGAAGGATAGCATCAAGTTCTTGGTAAATTAAAAAATAAAGTCCTATCCCAGGTGGCCTAGGGGTATAGTGGTTCATTATGACATATGAATTATTGATAGTCTAGTGACTAAACATCTAGACTTTAATAGCCAAGTGGTCCATTATCCAGTTTCTCGTGGTTTCAGAAGCAGGGCATCCATTTTACTGAGCTCAGTGACATACCATATTGTTCCTGGTGGCCTAGTGGCATAACATTGTGTTCTTGGTGGACTAGCATCATAACATTCAGTATCTGGTGGCTTAGAGACACAATGTCCAGTTCATAAAAGCCCTGTTATACAAGCTGTACACTGACTACTGAACATTGTATCACCGTGTCAGATCTTCAGTCTTGTCCCATATAAATATAGAATGAAATAATTCCAAATATGTGAGGGGTGCACTGACTGCTGTCAGATACCATATGTAGTATGCTATGAATTTTTACGAGGAGTGAAGAGGTGTACCCCATTATAGGCGCACCATATTGGGCACACTAGCGTCTTCCAGTAGGTTCCCCGCTGGAATGTAACATGTACAGATAGTTGGACTTGTTTGCATTTTTGGGAACATTCTGCCCCTGTGAGGTAAGGCTCCGGCCTTCTGTACACACAGCAGCACATATGGAGCCCGCACATATAGAGGAAGACATCGCGTGTTGTAGTTGTCAGCAGGTCAGTATCACATAAAGGTGGACATGGAACAGCAGACGGGATGAATTACTGCTACACATATATATAGAGAGAGAGAGAGACTCACCTCTCAGCTGGTGTATCTAAAACTATGGTGTGTGATACTGCCTGCTGAGTCAGTGTATCTAAGCTTATCATATGTGATACTGTCTGCTGAGCCAGTGTATCTGAACATATAACCCTATTATATCTGATACTGCCTATTAAGCTGGTGTTTCTAAGACTACCATGTGTGATACCATCTGCAGAGCAGTGTATCTAAGCTTATCATATGTGATAATGTCTGCTGAGCCAGTGTATCTGAACCTTTAATTGTGATACTGCCTGTTAAGCTGGCATATGTAAGACTACCATGTGTGATACTGTGTGCAGAGCAGTGTATCTAAGTTTATCATGTGGGATACTCTTTACTAAGCCTATCATGTATGATATTGTCTACTGAGTCGCAATATCTAAGCCTAGCATGTGTGATACTGTCTGCTGAACTGATGTATCTAAACCTATCATGTGTGATCCTGTCTGATGACCATTGTAACCAAGCCTATGAAATGCTATGATATCCTCTGAACTGGTGTATCAAAGTCTATGATGTGTGATACTATTTGCTGAGCTACTGTATCTAAGCCTATCACATGTAACGCTGCCTGCTCAGCTGGTGTTTCTAAGCCTTTAATGTGCGATCCTGCAGTGTATCCAATCCTATCATGTGTGATACAGTCTGCTGAGTTATGTATCCAAATCTATCATGTTTAATACAGCACTACACAATCTTCAGGGTGCTGCTGAGCCAGTGTATCTAATCCTATCATGTGTGATACATTCTTGGTATAATACAATGCTTCAACTGCTATGGGTAACAACCTGACAGATTTAGGGTTACTGGAGGAAAACTGCGCCCAGAATGATGGGAACCTTGTGGTTGTGTAGATGATGGGAGTGGTTGTGCGGAGAGCTGGAGGTAGATGATGGGTGTGATTGTCACTGGCAGAGCGCCCCCTCAGCTGGAGACGAGGTCAGGCTCCATGTATAGAGTACAGTTGCTTTCAGGATATTCTTGGCTTGCTACAGTTGGCTGTGTGTAGTCCATGCCCCTCCATCCCCAATTCCCCCTGGCCCCCTCTTTCTATTTTTCCAATAACAACATGTTTATCCCTGTTGTCGGCGTCTTCCTGAAGGGCACACGTGATGCCAGTATTGTGACCACAACAGCCCGTGCACTATGTAGGGTAAAGGTACGCTGCCATTGCCAGGCTTAGTTCACACCTGGCGTACCTGCCAATTACCTCTCCGCTAATGCTTTTCACCTTGGAGCTACGTCTCAATGACAGCCCTAATGGCAGGCATTATTAACCCATTCAGTGCCCACCTGCAGAGACTTATTGGCTGCGTTGCAATCACAATAGACTAACAGTATGGCACTTTTTTACCCTATAAATGCCATTGAACCTAAATGGGCCACCAGGGACTAGACCCGCCCAAATTCCTCCATGGGACCATCCAATACCATGCTGGTAAATAAGATATGAGATTAGAATCTAATCTCATATCTTATTTACCAGCATGGTATCTAATCATTAGATCATGATGAGACTGGATGATATAACACTGGACCACCAGGGATAGGACACTGTACAGCTGGTTAACCAGGGATTAAACAGTATACAGCCAGGTCAACAGGGAGCAAACACAAGAACAGTGGGTGGCAGGCAGACAATATGTAATAGATCCATGAGGCTATAGCACAGGGGTCTCAAACTCGGATGACAGATCAGCCACACATAGAAAAAGTGTAAAGTTGAAGGGCCGCATTCCTTCCAAATTCTATTAAATACAACTTTATTGTCAAGTAACCCCAGCAGTGGCCCCATACAGTTTATCCCTTTCCCGCCACAGGCATTATTCGATTTTCGTTTTTTAACTTCCCGCCTTCCAAGCCCCATAGCTCTATTTTTCACTTCACATAGCCATATGAGGGCTTAATGTTTGCAGGACAAATTATACTTTGTACATTATCCCTGTACTGTGACATCACTGTTTGTAAAATTCATGTGCTGTAATATTACTGTGTGCATTATCCTATACTGTGACATCACTGTGTGTATTATCCTATACTGTGACATCACTGTGTGTATTATCCCTGTACTGTGACATCACTGTGTACCTTATCCCTGGCCTGTACTGTGACATCACTGTGTTTATTATCTCTGTACTGTGACATAACTGTGTGTATTAGCCCTTTACTGTGACATCGCTGTTTATTACCACTGTAATGTGACATCACTGTGTGTATTATCCCTGCACTATGACATCGCTGTGTGTATTATCTTTGTGATGTGAAATCACTGTTTATTATCCCTATACTGTGACATCACTGTGTTTATTATCCCTGTACTGTGACATCACTGTGTTTATTATCCTTGTACTGTGACATCACTGTGTTTATTATCCCTGTACTGAGACATCACTGTGTATATTATCCCTTCCCTGTACTGTGACATCACTGTTTATTATCCTTGTAGTGTGACATCACTGTGTGTATTATCCCTGTACTGTGACATCACCGTGTTTATTACCACTGTATATATATTATCCCTGCAAAAGGACCCTCCATAATATAGTCCGACAATTCACATTCTGCATCCTGGACTATGACACTTACCGTACATGATGGTACATGATTGTTATATAAAAACTCCATAGCACAGTTATTTGGAGGCTGTATGCTAATGTTATACAATCTGTACCTTGCATTGCGGTTATGTATGCAGTTATGATACTATTATGAAGGAACTATATTCCAAATAGTAGGAAGCTGCTTTAGGGTGAGGGTGGGCGCCCTAAGCTCCTGGGCCCCTGTGCAGCTGCACAGGTGTACCAATGATATACCTGCCCCTGCTTTAACTAGGTACTATATTATTATGTACTGTTATTTGGCACTATATGGAGGTATTATTTAAGCAGTATGACTTTAAGTTTAATATGAACATATATTGTATTTGTATTCTACAAGGAGGTTTACAGCTCCCAGGAGAAATCTTTAATGCCAGGCAAGTTTTGCCTCGGCTGTGTGTGAACTGTTGCCAATGTCTTGCACACAAGATAAGAAATGATATATATGTGAATTATTGCTTATCATACAGAACAGCTCATTCCTCCATCGGGCTGCATCATCTTGTTTTAGAAACTGCTGCTGTGTGCAGCCTGTTCCTGAAAAAGGAGAAAGTCACAGACAGGGGCTGTATACAGAACCCGGGCCAAGATACGTGAGTCAGCCCGAGCACATCACGCAGGCAGAGAGTGATCAGCCCAGCTCAGCCAATCACAGGCCGCCTCATCTTCTCCTCCAGCCAATGACAATCATCCGGCTTTCTGGACCACTGCTGTCTTTGGCTCAGCAACCGGGACTATTTTCACAAAATATCTGGCACTGTTTTTTTTCTCCTTGTTTGGGTAGCCTACAAGTCAAGACCAGGTTATAACCTAAGCCCATGGTAAGAAGATCGGAGCCGACACCTGTTATGCAGCCGCCATAAATATCAGGTGTCTCATGTTAATCACCTTGAAATGTGTCAGGCATCCATGTAATGATTTAATATCTCTATGGGATAGATAGATAGATAGATAGATAGATAGATAGATAGATAGATAGATAGATAGAAGATAGAGATAGATAGATAGATAGATAGATAGATAGATAGAAGATAGAGATAGATAGATAGATAGATAGATAGATAGATAGAAGATAGATAGAGATAGATAGATAGATAGATAGATAGATAGATAGAAAGGAGATAGATAGATAGATAGATAGATAGGAGATAGATAGATAGATAGATAGATAGATAGATATGGGATAGATAGATAGATAGATAGATAGATAGGAGATAGATAGATAGATAGATAGATAGATAGGAGATAGATAGGAGATAGATAGATAGGAGATAGATATGACATGGATGGATGGATAGATAGATAGATATGAGATAGATAGATAGCTGTGACATGGATATATTAGATAGATAGATAGATGTGACATAGATATGACATGGATAGAATAATAGACAGAAAGATGTGACATGGATATATTAGATATATAGATAGCTATTAGATAGATAGATAAAAAGATAGATAAATAGATAGCTATTAGATAGATGTGACAAATAGGACATGGATATATTAGATAGATAGATAGATAGATAGATAGATAGATAGATAGATAGATACAGTCATATGAAAAAGTTTGGGCACCCCTATTAATCTTAATCATTTTTAGTTCTAAATATTTGGGTGTTTGCAACAGCCATTTCAATTTGATATATCTAATAACTGATGGACACAGTAATATTTCAGGATTGAAATGAGGTTTATTGTACTAACAGAAAATGTGCAATATGCATTAAACCAAAATTTGACCGGTGCAAAAATTTGGGAACCCTTATCATTTTATTGATTTGAATACTCCTAACTACTTTTTACTGACTTACTGAAGCACAAAATTGGTTTTGTAACCTCACTGAGCTTTGAACTTCATAGCCAGGTGTATCCAATCATGAGAAAAGGTATTTAAGGTGGCCAATTGTAAGTTGTTCTCCTATTTGAATCTCCTCTGAAGAGTGGCATCATGGGCTCCTCAAAACAACTCTCAAATGATCTGAAAACAAAGATTGTTCAACATAGTTGTTCAGGGGAAGGATACAAAAAGTTGTCTCAGAGATTTAACCTGTCAGTTTCCACTGTGAGGAACATAGTAAGGAAATGGAAGACCACAGGGACAGTTCTTGTTAAGCCCAGAAGTGGCAGGCCAAGAAAAATATCAGAAAGGCAGAGAAGAAGAATGGTGAGAACAGTCAAGGACAATCCACAGACCACCTCCAAAGAGCTGCAGCATCATCTTGCTGCAGATGGTGTCACTGTGCATCGGTCAACAATACAGCACACTTTGCACAAGGAGAAGCTGTATGGGAGAGTGATGCGAAAGAAGCCGTTTCTGAAAGCACGCCACAAACAGAGTCGCCTGAGGTATGCAAAAGCACATTTGGACAAGCCAGCTTCATTTTGGAAGAAGGTCCTGTGGACTGATGAAACAAAGATTGAGTTGTTTGGTCATACAAAAAGGCGTTATGCATGGCGTCCAAAAAACACAGCATTCCAAGAAAAACACTTGCTACCCACTGTAAAATTTGGTGGAGGTTCCATCATGCTTTGGGGCTGTGTGGCCAATGCCGCCACCGGGAATCTTGTTAAAGTTGAGGGTCGCATGGATTCAACTCAGTATCAGCAGATTCTTGAGAATAATGTACAAGAATCAGTGACGAATTTGAAGTTACGCCGGGGATGGATATTTCAGCAAGACAATGATCCAAAACACAGCTCCAAATCTACTCAGGCATTCATGCAGAGGAACAATTACAATGTTCTGGAATGGCCATCCCAGTCCCCAGACCTGAATATCATTGAACATCTGTGGGATAATTTGAAGCGGGCTGTCCATGCTCGGCGACCATCAAACTTAACTGAACTGGAATTGTTTTGTAAAGAGGAATGGTCAAAAATACCTTCATCCAGGATCCAGGAACTGATTAAAAGCTACAGGAAGCGACTAGAGGCTGTTATTGTTGCAAAAGGAGGATCTACTAAATATTAATGTCACTTTTCTGTTGAGGTGCCCATACTTTTGCACCGGTCAAATTTTGGTTTAATGCATATTGCACATTTTCTGTTAGTACAATAAACCTCATTTCAATCCTGAAATATTACTGTGTCCATCAGTTATTAGATATATCAAATTGAAATGGCTGTTGCAACACCCAAATATTTAGAACTAAAAATGATTAAGATTAATAGGGGTGCCCAAACTTTTTCATATGACTGTAGATGTAACATAGAGAGATAGCTGTGTCATGATTGATAGATAGATAAATAGATAGATAGATTCTGAGTCAAGTGATTATAACTCCAACCACCCTAAGGTTTCCTCTCCTGTGTAAACAGAATGTCAGTCTCTCTTGTGTGCAGAACTTCCTGTGAACCACAGGATTATTTAATCATTTATCACTTTATTATCTGTGAGTGCAGAATCACCAGTGTATTTCTACGTGATGCAGCTTTCCACTGCCCTCCCCCTCGCTCACACTGACTGTCCATGTGAGTGCTGTGTGCAGAATCTCCAGTGCATTTTTTATGTGATGCAGCTTCACACTGTTCTCCCCTCACTCACATTGGCTGTCCATGTGTGTGCTGAGTGCAGAATCTACAGTGTATTTCTATGAAATGCAGCTTCACACTGCTTTCTCCCGCCTACTGCTTGTAAGGGCTGACAGTGAGAAACCATAAGCAGAGGCAGGGGACATAGACTGACGTTGCTTCAAACAGAAGACACAAGGACTGTTGTGTGTATTAGGGGACAGAATCTCAATATCTATATACTGATATATATATCTGCCCTTAAAGAGGACCTGTCACCATGTCTGAAAAGCCCTTTGACATACATCATCTGATTAGGCTTTAGTCCTTTAATAGTCCCACAATATTCACACTACCACTATAATGGCCGAATACTGGGAATGATCTGTGAAAAAGTATAGCGTGCTCCACATATTTGATGGATTAGAACCAAGGCTCAGTTTTAGGGACCCAACTCTCCCATTGAAAGTCCCACAACAACAAAGGATGCCAGAGTGGTGCTGAACCAGCCATGATAAAGCGGCACGGTAGTGTGAATACAGTCTTATTCTTAATAGCAGTCTTAATTCCTGGATGCCTCCCTAATAGGTTTTCTGAACCCGATGACTCCTTATAAAACCATGGATTTATTTACAAAAAGTGACAATTTCTGGATTATCAGATGCCGGATTAAAGGAACTTTCTATTTCATCTTTTCACCATTCACAGGTATGGATGTTTAAGTGTCTGAAACTCCACACCCTAGGGCACCTGCTCATTTCCATAAGGTGCCAAGCTCCGCCACAAGCTATAGGTGTAGTATGATCTTATTCATGCGCGCTGTGTCAGATCCCTGCTGAGCTCTGCTATAACCTTGCTATCTGTTATGACTCGATGAGGAAGTGGTGACTCAGAGACACAACATGTGCTATTTGTAGCCTGCGGACAATAGGAAGACGCTGTACACACTGCTAATACATGCTCTCCTCGTGAACAGCCACATCAGCCAATCAGAAAGTCTATGACATCATCAGTCCACCAATCAGGAGCTTCCTCTGGGACCTCCAGAAGGTTGGAGCTGCTCGTGGGATGAAGTATGTCTTCGTTAAAAAAAAGTTTTCTCTAGTTGTGAAATTTTCTTGCTTTGTTTATCACCACAGTCTGCGCAATACCAAGGAACAAAACAAAAACTAGAGAACGCTGTTACGACATGCTGCCCCACAATACAACGTTTATAAAACATCAATACCAACCAGCCAGATATTTCTAAAAGATTCTGCCACTACCAAAACCTCATGGAAGAGGATTTGTCCGCTCTAAAAATCTATGTGTGAACATAACCTAATAATTTTCTATATTACTGAACAGTATCTGTACAATGACCTACTATTGTCCACCATTAATGACCCCCTACAGTCCAGTCAGAGACTGGGATAAGTAAGCCCCTCCCTTTTGACTCTTTTCCAGGCTATTAGCACTATATTGTGTCACATGACCCCTCTAGGTTTTGCTTAAAGGGAACCTTTCACCACCTCCACCAATTCCAGTTGTTAGCATCTGTGAACAGGCACTGCTCCACTGATTCCAGCACAGTTGGAATTTTCTCTCTAGACCCCACCGTTCCTGAGCAACAAGCGCAGTTCGTTTTGATGCCTGATGTGCTATTTAAGCCCAGAAGGGCATGGTCAGGTAAGGGGCGTGATTCAGAGCTCCAATCAGAGACAGCCAGCATCAGAGCTCAGAATTACACCCCTTGCCTGTTCCTGCCTGACACTGCCCACCTGACAGTACAGAGTCTAAATAGCACATCAGACACCAAAACTAACAGCAGTGATTGCTCAGGAACGGTGGGGGCTAGAGAAGAAATTCCAACAGTGCCAGAATCAGTGGAGCAGCCACTATTAAATGATGTAAAGAGCTGGACTTGGAGGTGGTGAAAGGTCCTCTTCAAAGGCAATTTCCAGGACTATGATACTGATCTCCATGTCCTCTTCTCAGGAAGTGACATCATGTCCATTGATAAGAAGGCCATGCAACAGTTCAGCCCTACTCATTTGAATGGGACTGAGCGACAGAATAGCCATGTGACTGACGGACGTGATGTCACTTCCTGAGAGGAGGATGTGGAGATCAGTATCATAGTCCTGCAAAAACTCCTTTAATGGAGGACACATATTTTCCAACCTCCTAATAGGCACGGTGGGAGTTCATTTATTAAGTACAACTGAACCCATGACAATTGTCATTGATAGGGCATGTGCGTGACTCCCACATACGCACAGTCACATATTTGACTCCCTAATTTACAACAATTTTCCCAGGGACAGGTTCCCTTTAAGTAGGACAAATCGCTGTTTTTTGTCAATATGCAGATAAGCTCTCTGGAGCAATGAGGGTGTTGGACATTGATAAAAACAGTGATATCTCAGCAATGCAGACCCCGATTCACAAGGGGAAAACACCATTTGTTTCAGGTGATGCAACCTTTCTCCCCATAATGACCCATAAAGTCACTGTATTTCAGAATACCCACTCTAGTTATCTTCCTTAATAAACTGGTTGGGAAGCGTCACCAGCACTCCATGTTTTCCGGATTTCATCTGGCTATGTATAATAGTCAAGACTTGAAGATCACTTAAAGACACACCAGCCAATATGTCTTAAGGTCACCTTAAATGTCTAGAAAGTGGAAAGAAAATCATACATTTTAGAGAAAAATATACATGGCAGCCATTATGAAATGCCTTTTTAGTCGCTCATTGTATGGTAAGTACATGATATTTACTTGGGCCTTATTACCAGGGTAACAGCCATGGCAGCTACTATGGGGCTTATTTCCGCTGAGACATACGGCTCAATCAATGATAGAAGGGGAGTCCTGTGGTTTACCCTACTGTGTGCATTATCCCTTCTTTGCAGCATTACTTTTTGCATTATTCCTATGCTGTGACATAAGTGCGTTAAACTTTTATCTCTTCACTGTGATGTCACTGTTTGCATTATTCCAGTAGTATGGCATCACCGTGCACATTACCCTAGTGCTGTAACTTAACTATACACATTACCCCAATATTGTGAAATCACTGTGTTTATTATCCATGTACTGTGACATCACTGGGTTTATTATGCCTGTACTGTGACATCACAGTGTGTATTATCCCTGTATTGTGACATCACTGTGTGTATTATCCCTGTACTGTGACATCACAGTGTGTATTATCCCTGTATTGTGACATCACTGTGTATATTATCTCTGTATTGTGACATCACTGTGTGTATTATCCCTGTATTGTGACATCACTGTGTGTATTATCCCTGTATTGTGATATCATTGTGTGTATTATCCCTGTACTGTGACATCACTGTGTGTATTATCTCTGTACTGTGACATCACTGTGTGTATTATCCCTGTACTGTGACATCACTGTGTGTATTATCTCTGTACTGTGACATCACTGTGTGTATTATCCCTATACTGTGACATCACTGTGTGTATTATTCCTACAATATACATTTAGGAAACCAAATATACATAATCTGTTCCATTCTGAACTTACTACTGAGGGTTCTGATGGTGAAGTGAATTTCCTTCCCAAGTTTTGCTCCCAAACCTGCATGGTAACTTGTTATGCTCCTGCATATTCACATTACACAATATCCAGATGCATCATTGAGTTACGTCTGATAGTCAGACATTCTACCTGTACAATAAAGGGTTAATGAGACTCTTTTCCCAGTAGATCTGATAATTGTAGTAATTAGAGCGGATGTGTCCTCAGATCCGCGCACAGCGACAGCTTACTGAGAACTTCATAGGACAACAGATTGTATCTTTACAAGTGTGATATAAGCCAGATGAATAAGGCCATGGTGTGGGGGCACAGAGGGCTTTTGACCAAAGACTGCAGCAATAAGTTATTGAACAGCACGGACTAGGGCTTAAGATGGGGCATCAAACTGGTAGACTTAGAAATCATTGGGCATCTATGACAGGGGCACTAGCTAATAGTCACTATGTCCAAGATAGGGTCCACTGTCTAAAACCCATCCAGAAAGCTGTTAACTGAGCAAACTATCTGCCCCTATGCACATGCATGCTTGGCTTTACCAACTAGTGCATGTGTACTGAACTTGGAGAGGAGACAAAGCTGCTTTCAGACACTTCTGGCAGTGGTTTGTAATCCCGAGAACAAGATGATCCATCGGTGGGGAGTTGAGAGGTCACCGAACCCATTAGTTGATTGGCCAAAACCATCGATTTTGGGTCTGGCCAATACACATCTAATAGATATGGCCAGAATAAGCATCAGATGCTATCAGTGGAAACTTGCTTCAAGCAGATGGCCCCCAATGACTGCCCATCTCTCCTACGCTTGACTAGTACCGGTACCAATACACATTAAAGGCATGTTGGCTGAACCTGAAGACTCCGCAAAGACTAGTTGACCATCTAATGTGTATGAGGATGTCTTGGCTCTGTCCCAATGGCAGGTATTGGGAGAAAGAAGGATTGGGCAACTGGATTTGAACACGCCAAATCTTTTTATACCTCTAAGGAGTCAAAATTGGTCCTTAAAGCCCCAAACCTGTACCTCTGGTGCATCAGTACTGGGCTTCAAGCCACCAAGGACTGGACAGTACATCGCTGGTTAACACCAAGGGCCCGCTTGCCCATAGATTGGTGACTGTTTTTTTTTTTGTCAGACATATTTGATATATGAGGCCGACGGTGTTACCTAAATATTCAGGTTGGCGCATACACTAGAGGAAGACAACCTGTTCCCTAAAAGCTACAATGCTCAGGATATGAGATGTTTGTTCTGCCTCTCATGTGATAGGAATGCAGTAAGTGGGAAGAACATTAGACTGAGTCACATTCCTTAAGAAGAGGAAGAAACTAAACATCCAAGGCAGGCCGGCAGTGCATGGCCTTCACGTGAAAATGCCTGTCAGCCAATCAGGTGGCGGCTGATCTTCCCCTGACGTCCAATCACAGCGCTTTGCTGGGACATGCAAGATGCTGGATCTTTCTCACGATGTTGCTGCCAATGGCGTACAGATACCGCAGCTCTTTTGCTTTCACAATTCAAGGAGACTTCCTTTCCTAGGAAAGCCACCTAAATAAGGTCACATCAGTGAGACAGAATAGATAGATAGATATGAGATGGATAGATAGAGAGATAGATATATAGATAGATAGATAGATATGAGATGGATAGATAGAGAGATAGATATATAGATAGATAGATAGATAGATAGATATGAGATGGATAGATAGATAGATATGAGATGGATAGATAGATAGATATGAGATAGATAGATAGATAGATAGATAGATAGATAGATAGATAGATATGAGATAGATAGATATGAGATAGATATGAGATGGATAGATAGATAGATATGAGATAGATAGATAGAGATGGATAGATAGATATGAGATAGATAGATAGATAGATAGATATGAGATAGATAGATATGAGATAGATATGAGATGGATAGATAGATAGATAGATAGATATGAGATAGATATGAGATGGATAGATAGATGGATAGATATGAGATAGATAGATAGATATGAGAGATAGATAGATAGATAGATATGAGCTAGATCGATAGATATCAAATCGATCTGACTAGATTGAAATCTATATGAGAAAATAAAAGAAAGAAAAAGATAGATATGTAGTAGATGGATAGGGAGACAGATGGACAAGTGGATGCAAAGACAGATAGATAGAACTTCTGCAATGGGTTAAAATGGTACAGCATGATTTCTTATCACCGAACGCACAAATAAACAAAGAAAATTCAATGGAAAAACATTTTTGATGACTTTTCACTGGTTTTGTTGTCTTATATGATAACATAAGATTCTGATAGATATGAGATAGATAGATAGAGATAGATAGGAGATAGAGAGATAGATAGATAGAGATAGGAGATAGATAGATAGATAGGAGATAGATAGATAGAGATAGATAGAGAGATAGATAGATAGGAGATAGATAGATATGAGATAGATAGATAGATAGGAGATAGATAGATAGATAGATAGATAGATAGATAGATAGAGATAGATAGACAGATAGATAGATAGGAGATAGATAGATAGATAGATATAGATAGATATGAGATAGATAGATAGGAGATAGATAGATAGGAGATAGATAGATAGATAGATAGAGGGGTGTGTGTGTGTGTGGTGGGGGTGGGGGAAGATAATAGATAGATAGATAGATATGAGATACAAGAAAAATTCAGACAGCACCTCCCAATGTGAACAGGTGCAAGCTACTGTGGGAAGATACAAAAATACAAAAAAGTGTAGCAGCCACTGACATAGCACAAGGGTATATAAAGAACAGAGACAGAAACTGCATTACTGCTATTATTGGCACATATAGATAAACTAATATGGTCTATCAACTAAATATATAAATTTGAGGTTCTTCGTTATACATATTTGATCAAACAGTAGGAAGCCTGTACCTGCCCCGACAAGGCGACCTCATTCAGGTGGGACCCTACACTAATACCTCTATTGGACCCAGAATGAGTCTACAGTGTGAACACAGGGAAATAACATAGTGTAGGGTCCCACCTTAATGAGGTCGCCTTGTCGGGGCAGGTACAGGCTTCCTACTGTTTGATCAAATATGTATAACGAAGAACCTCAAATTTATATATTTAGTTGATAGACCATATTAGTTTATCTATATGTGTCAGTAGTAGCAGTAATGCAGTTTCCATCTCTGTTCTTTATATACTCTTGTGCTGTGTCAGAGGCTGCTACACTTTTTTGTATTTTTAGATAGATAGATCGATAGGTTCACACCTGCATTCGGGAAACCTATTCCGCTTGAAAAAAGCGGTTACCCTCAGAAACCCGTGGACCCCATAAACTATAATGGGGTCCGTCGTGTTTCCGCCCGGTTTCTGTTTCTTGCAGGACTTTTCTCTCTGTATTTTTAAAGCGGAATGGGGAGCAGAATCCCCAAGCGGAGACCGAGCGCTGGTGTGAACCCAGCCTGAGTGAAACTGTAAATAGCAAAGTACATAGATACCGAACCTGTCTCTTCATCAGGCTTATATAATAGATAGTTATGAGGTAGGTAGACGTCTACCAGTGGGCCCCCCTGTCTGACATTAAGTAATAGTCATGCCCAGAATCGGTTTAGTGTGTTAAGTCATGTACCCGGTTATTCTCTGGGCACACAGGCTGGTGGAGATGCTGTATGCAGCTGATCTGCATGTACTACAGTGACTGTACTACAGTGACTGTACTGTACTGTGCCCCGCTAATGCGGGGGGTGGGTGCCCACCACGGTTCAGGGGCCCATGGGGATTCGCCTGCTCCCCTTTGGGCCTTTCCAAGCTGCTATTTGCTGCTACTTCTGCACATCCTATAACTACTTAAATTGCAGGGATTGTTGGTGTGCACCGAAAAGGGGCACCATTATGACTCTGCTACGGGGCCCTCTCCGCCATACAGTCACACTCCTGTCAGTGAGATGTCTAGCATTGTAAAGGGGTGCACAGACGTCCTACATGTAGTGCAGAGGATTTGTTGTACTATATACAAGGCTGCCCTGAGCTGTATACTTATAAATAGAGCGTGAGTCATATGGCAGCGCTCCAGCCAATCGGAGGCAGCCGCTGTGCGGTTATGTCAGCACAAGACAGACCAGTTCCCATTTTGACTTCACCTTTGCTCCACTTTGTTCTGGCAGTCAGATTGTCAGATCAGCCGCGGCCGCTGCAGCAGCAAGACCCAGCAAGTAAAGTTTACATAATGGGTTTAACACCTTCACTTCCTATTCTATTTATATACCTGCTTCTTTAAGTAGCCTCTTTTTTCAGCTTGTGGGTTGTGCCCAGGACCCCCCTTATCCACAGCCTTGCAAGATTATTGGGACTGACGACCCACCAACAACTTCTCCACAACCCTTACATAGCACATGCATTAAAGGGGTTGGTCTGTCAGGGTTTGACAACCGGCCCCTGCACTGTTCAGCTGTTCTAGCAGCCTACGGGTGTCAGAAGTTGCTAGTGAAGGGGCGGCATGTAATATACAGTGGGGAAAAAAGTATTTAGTCAGCCACCAATTGTGCAAGTTCTCCCACTTAACAAGATGAGGTCGGCCTGTAATTGACATCATAGGTAGACCTCAACTATGAGAGACAAAATGAGAAAACAAATCCAGAAAATCACATTGTCTGATTTTTAAAGAATTTATTTGCAAATTATGGTGGAAAATAAGTATTTGGTCAATAACAAAAGTTCATCTCAATACTTTGTTATATATCCTTTGTTGGCAATGACAGAGGTCAAACGTTTTCTGTAAGTCTTCACAAGGTTGGCACACACTGTTGCTGGTATGTTGGCCCATTCCTCCATGCAGATCTCCTCTAGAGCAGGGATGTTTTGGGGCTGTCGCTGGGCAACACGGACTTTCTACTCCCTCCAAAGGTTTCGTATGGGGTTGAGATCTGGAGACTGGCTAGGCCACTCCAGGACCTTGAAATGCTTCTTACGAAGCCGCTCCTTCATTGTCCCTGGCGGTGTGCTTGGGATCATTGTCATGCTGAAAGACCCAGCCATGTTTCATCTTCTTCTTCTTCTTGCTGATGGAAGGAGGTTTGCACTCAGAATCTCACGATACATGGCCCCATTCATTCTTTCATGTACACGGATCAGTCGCTCTGGTCCCTTTGCAGAGAAACAGCCCCAAAGCATGATGTTGCCCCCCCCATGCTTCACAGTAGGTATGGTGTTCTTTGGATGCAACTCAGCATTCACTCTCCTCCAAACACGACGAGTTGTGTTTCTACCAAACAGTTCTACTTTGGTTTCATCTGACCATATGACATTCTCCCAATACTCTTCTGGAACATCCAAATGCTCTCTAGCAAACTTCAGACGGACCCGGATATGTACTGGCTTAAGCAGGGGGACACGTCTGGCACTGCAGGATCTGAGTCCCTGGCGGCGTAGTGTGTTACTGACGGTAGCCTTTGTTACGTTAGTCCCAGCTTTCTGCAGGTCACTCACTAGGTCCCCCCGTGTGGTTCTGGGATTTTTGCTCACCGTTCTTGTGATCATTTTGACCCCACGGGGTGAGATCTTGCGTGGAGCCCCTGATGGAGGGAGATTATCAGTGGTCTTGTATGTCTTCCATTTTCTAATTATTGCTCCCACAGGTGATTTCTTCACACCAAGCTGCTTGCCTATTGCAGATTCAGTCTTCCCAGCCTGGTGCAGGTCTACAATTTTGTTTCTGGTCCTTCCACAGCTCTTTGGTCTTCACCATAGTGGAGTTTGGAGTGTGACTGTTTGAGGTTGTGGACAGGTGTCTTTTATACTGATAACAATGTCAAACAGGAGCCATTACTACAGGTAATGAGTGGAGGACAGAGGAGCCTCTTAAAGAAGAAGTTACAGGTCTGTGAGAGACAGAAATCTTGCTTGTTTGTAGGTGACCAAATACTTATTTTCCACCATAATTTGCAAATAAATTCTTAAAAAATCAGACAATGTGATTTTCTGGATTTGTTTTCTCATTTTGTCTCTCATAGTTGAGGTCTACCTATGATGACAATTACAGGCCGGCCTCATCTTTTTAAGTGGGAGAACTTGCACAATTGGTGGCTGACTAAGTACTTTTTTTCCCCACTGTACAAGTAATAGGATCATCACCAGAACTACACTGCTATACAGTGGACGGGGCTGCAGCTCCATACCTACGACGCATGCCGCCCGTACACTAGCAGCTTTCGACATCCGTAGGCTGCTAGAACAGCTGATCTGTGTGGGGTCCGGGTTTCAGACCCACATAGTGATAACCTATCATGTGTATAGGTCATCAGAATGAAAATTCTATTTGGGGCCGGGAAACCCCTTTAAGATCTCTTACCACAACTTTCTAATATACTTTGTATTTTGACTCCTCGCCATTTTCAATATCTCTGTTTGCTGTCAGTGGATGGAAAGAATTTTTTTCACACCAATAAAACCCTGTCCAGACCTGACAGTAGAGCAGCACGCAGAGACTGATTCCAGTCTAGACAATCCTGCAAGCTGATACATTTTACCTGCACCGATGCATTGTAACAAACTCTCAGCACAGCTGACATCTGCAGATAATTGTCTAGAAAGGAAGCAAACCCTCAGCTGTTAGGTCTGTACGGGGTTGTAAACAAGAATGTCCCCATTCACTGACTATATATGACTATAGACCTTGTTATCGTCGCGGCTCAGCAATTATAATACTATAATAACAAGGTTATACTGGTTACTCTGTAACTGTGCAGATATGACTACGTGCACGTTCCTCTGTATTGGGACCTGCGCATTGGCCTGGATAGCGTGCGGCAGCTCCTTATCTCCATAGCGCAGGTCCCTACTGAAGTCTATGACTGATGGGCAGCACCAGATATGACTAGGTTTTATTACGCTGCAGATGACTAATGGACTTTCCCATGTTGTTCTATATATGGATCCCCTACCCGTGCAGTCATGGACACCTAGAGCCACTAGGAGCACCCCCATAAATATGTATCTCCAAAGCATGCTTGCTTTACATTAGGCTAGTCATTTATGACATAGTGGAGCATTATGGGGCCCTATAACAATGGGGCTCAACTATTACACCTGACCTATCCCTTGTATTGATACCACTCTGCCAAACTCTCCGGGAGCGTCCGAGAGGCTCTCGAATAGAGTGAACATTTTTCCAGTGCTCCCCTATCCGTCTGGCTCTCCCTCATTTTACAAGTAATATGGGCACTTTATGTGCCAGTCACGTCCCATAAAGAGGGTATGGCCAGCATTTTGCTTGCTCACGACACCTAAAAGGGGTATGATATGCACAAAAAAAAGGGGGCATGTCACGCCCCAAAAAGGGCTGGGACCACGACAACAGGGACTTGGCCTTGGTTGAAAATTTTCACGGCGCACTAAGAGCGCCATTCTTTCACAACCTCGCTGCCACGTGTTGCAAAGTCAAGTATGCTCCTGACAAATGCAGATGCCATTGAGTCTGCAGAATTCAGGGGCCAAAAAGCCCCTTTACTACATAAGGGTGGCTTCACACTTGCGGCGGCACTCCATCCGCCGCGAATCCGACCTAAATGTCGGAAAACTGGATGGGGAAGGTTTGCGACGCATTGCTTAAAACCTCATTCACTTGAATGGGTTTTTAAAGCAATGCGCGGGTGTGCGCTTACACCCTCTGCACCGCGAAGCGAGTTTTTTTCATCAGAAACAAAGTCCTGCATATCCGACTTTGTTTCCGACAAAAAAAAAAAACGGCTTCGCGGCGCAGAGGGTGTAAGCGCACACCCACGCATTGCTTTAAAAACCCATTCAAGTGAATGGGGTCTTAAGCAATGTGTCGCAATCCTTTCCCTATCCAGCCCCTATCCAGTTTTCCGACATTTAGGTCGGATTCGTGGCGCACAGAGTGCCGCCGCAAGTGTGAACCCACCCTTAGAAGACATCAGTATTAGGTGGGGGCATGTTACATACATTTGCATACATTTTCCCATGGAGCATTGCTCAGTCTCTTCAATGAGAGCCAATGCCCTCCTGAGCTAGGTGAGATGACCTTGCACGTTGCAGATCTCCTTTTCCTGGGCCTCAAGAATTCATGATATGAAGCCCACGAAGAAGAAGATTGTTACCCCTCTCCAATCCGCCATACTCTTGTTGTCTGTCTTTCAATAAAGCTTTGGGTCTCTGATTCCCTTTCCCCTTCTTCCCTCTCCCCATCGGTTATCACTCGCCTCTTGTTTTTTTTTAATTGATATGTCAAGCTTTATTAGAATGTCGATGGGTTGCATCCAGGGTATAAGGTATGGTATTGGATCTCTGCCTTTAGTGTATGTCATGCTTCAGTGCTACATAGTACACGTGAGATACTTATCGTACTGCGTTCCAGCCTGTGTTGCGTCGCAGTGCACCGAATGTTTGCAATTTGACACATATAGTAATTCCAGACCCTGTACATGATAGGCCTGAATAGCACTAGTTAGGGGTTAATCCCTGGTGTTATGTATTAATCTACAGCTATGTATAACAGATCGAGCGTGCAGGATGTAATGTATGGCCGTGCCGCAGCCCTTGGTCTTGTAACATACTGAGGTTGAGTGACACCAGGAGCTGCCTGGAAGGGCGGCCAGTCTTTCCTTGTAGGGCGATGAGCCCGGCTCTGGTTACACTGTTGTAAACAAGTTCTCAGAAGTCCAATTTTTCTCCCTCCTGTATCCCTTCATAGGCACTGCTGGATTCCCGGGGACAGCTGCAGCTTCAGGAATCCGTAAACAGCCTCCCGGAGAGGAGGGCGCTATTCCTGCTGAGTGAACACCTTCAAATATACTTGTTTTTCTGTTTCCAAAATATACCTGCCCCCCTGCAAGCTGCAGAGCTGAAGAAGGAGATTTGCCAAAGTCATCTTGTTATGAGAAAGTCTGACAAGTGCTGGGACATAAATGGCGGCGACAACTGCTGCCGATAACAATAGATCCAGAGCTGCAAGCATTGTAAAATAGCTTCCCGGACAGTGTGCTGCCAATGTATCCAAGCCTGTCATGCGTGATACTGTATCTAAAGCTGGTCATACATAGAAGAATGCTGGCCGAACCAATTTCAGTGGGCCAGCCATATAATGTGTATGGGGGTGTCCTGACGCCTACAGATTTCAGCACAATCTTAGTTGTCAGGGGAGATAAGTTGCTACTAGAGGTGTCCGGCAGCGGCTTACTCCCCTCTCCCCATTTAGAGGGTATGCACGTTTGCCGGGCATGCATGTGTATGGGGCAGGTGGCCAAATGAGCATCTGTGAGCCGCGCAGTGTCATTGGGAAAACAGATACCCGACGGACCCCATTATAGTGAATGGGGCCCCTCAAGATCTGTCAAGGTTCGTTACAGAAAAGATCCATCTGATCGTAGGACCAGAAAAGCGGATTACATGTGTTGTCCAGGATTTAGGTTTTAAATGATAAATAGCTGTTTGGTTGGGGGCCGACAGACGGCCCCTGCACCGATTGTCTGTACATGGCTGCTTCCAATGCCCATACTATACACAATATGGCGCCGATACTGCAACTTAGTTCCCATTGAAGTAAAGGGGAGCTGAGCTGCAATATCGGTACCCGGCCACTATACAAGAACCTGTGTTGTGTATAGTACGGGCGCTGTAAGCAGCCACGTACAGCTGATCGGTGCATGGGCCACCTATCGGCCCCCAACCAAACTATAACACATATTTAACGCCTACCTTAAGGATAGGCCATACAAACCTAAATCCTGTACAATCCCTTTAAACACCCCAACCTTGTCACGGGTCAATGTATATGTATCATGTGTGATACTGAAGTATCTAAGCCTATTGTGTGAGATACTGGCTGCTGAGCTGATGTATCTATCATGTGTGATACCGATATATCTAAACCTATTGTGTGTGATACTGTCTGCTGAGTTGGTGTAGCTAAGCCCATTGTGTGTGATACCATCAGCTGAGTTGGTGTAGCTAAGCCCATTGTGTGTGATACTGTCTGCTGAGTTGGTGGTAGCTAAGCCCATTGTGTGTGATACTGTCTGCTGAGATGGTGTAGCTAAGCCCATTGTGTGTGATACCATCAGCTGAGTTGGTGTAGCTAAGCCCATTGTGTGTGATACCATCTGCTGAGTTGGTGTAGCTAAGCCCATTGTGTGTGATACCATCAGCTGAGTTGGTGTAGCTAAGCCCATTGTGTGTGATACCATCAGCTGAGTTGGTGTAGCTAAGCCCATTGTGTGTGATACCATCAGTTGAGTTGGTGTAGCTAAGCCCATTGTGTGTGATACTGTCTGCTGAGTTGGTGTAGCTAAGCCCATTGCGTGTGATACTGTCTGCTGGAGATGGTGTAGCTAAGCCCATGTGTGGAACTGGGGGAAGCCCATTGTGTGTGATACTGTCTGCTGAGATGGTGTAGCTAAGCCCATTGTGTGTGATACCATCTGCTGAGTTGGTGTAGCTAAGCCCATTGTGTGTGATCCTGTCTGCTGCTTAACTATAACTGATGCAGATATAGCAGTACCACCTGGGCCCTGTTGTCTAAGGGGGCGCTAAAGACCGCCCTGCCACATAAGAAGTCATCAGCAGTATAAGTGGCACATGGTAGTTGAGGGGGCTGTTCCGAATTTTCCATTAACTCCAGAACTTTACTTCATGCCTGTAATCTGAGCCTACTATGTGTAATAAAGTCTTCTGAACCAGTGTCTCCAACCTACCCATGTGTTATACGGAGAATTAGCTAACATAGTATACTCTTCCCTACCCTTCTTTGTCACGTTTAACCATTTCTTGATTATATCTGCTCTTGGGAAAGTTGGGTGACAGCCAATATAGCCGCTATTCCAGTTCCCTCATGAACTGGCACCCAGCTTTCCTTCAGTCCTGAATGACAAATCTTCCTTGCTATGCAGTAATACCTCCCCTGCTGCATAACTAGTCACAATATACAAGGCAGACCCTACAGCGGCCGTAGCCGTGTTCTCCTTTTATAGACATGCACCCCCTGCCGATGATATCTGCATTATTGAACATGACAGGGTGTACGAGCGATGAGTCTGCAGGTGGCGTGCACGGAGACAATGGTATTTTCCACTGGTGAGCTTGCCCAGTAATGGTGAAATGAGAGCCAGCTCCGTCATGCTGGGAATGTCGTCCTCCATCCAGGCTATGTCAGGTTAGGTCACTTTGTAGTCTCAGTCACTTTTTGCACACATTTGGCTCCTCAGATAACCTACTTGTCACCAGGGATAGAACAAACAACCCGTTCTCTTCTACTGAAGTCATTTGTCATGTGTCGGCAGCCATGTCGCAGATTGTTTTAGGTATCTAAGAGTATCTAAGCATGTAATATGTAATACTGCTGATCCAATAACCAGGCTTGGCCATAACGCAACCCACACAATATTGTGCATTTGGGCCGCTACCTATTACATTATTCCAACAAGTAGCAGCCACTATTTTACTCGCTTGTTCTCACTCCTCTCCAGACCCACTTTGGCCTCCATGGGGCGCTACACAAAATATCAGCGTCCGGGTGTCATGTTCTGACGTTGTTTAGTGTCCACATGTAGTGTGCAGTGTCCCCTGGACACCGAGCCGGAGGCATCTCTGAACAGATAAATATGGTTACCTGTTGGAATAATCCAACAGGTAATGGCCTAATGTGGGGTCTACAAAAGGGGGACAATGTACCATGTAGGGGCAAGTAAAAGGGGCAATATACCACGTGAGGCCATAAGCATGTGAGGGCCATAAAAGGGGACAATGTACCATGAGGAGGGAAGTAAAAGGGACAAAGTACCATGTTAGGGCAATAAAAAATGGCAATGTACCATGTGGAGCCAATGTGTGGCCATTGTGTGTGGGCCTTAACAAGGGAAAATGTACTGTGTGGGGGCCCCTTAGAGGGGGAAATGTATCATGTGGGGACCAGTAAAAGGGGCAATGTACCATGTGGGGGCCAGTAAAAGGGGCTATGTATCATGTGGAGGCAATAAAAAGGGGCAATGTGCCATGTGGGAGCCATAACAGGGTACAATGTACTGGTTGGGGACAATAAAGGGACATTATACTTTGTGGAGGCCAATAATAGGAGATTTTTTTTGACCTGGAAATGGTTGGGCAGTGTGAGTACACAGGGGTCATGGCCTAAATATTTTGAATATGGAGCCCCTAGACATAATTTTTCTTTTGGCCTCCAAAATGACAAACCTGCCCCTGGATACATCTAAGCTTATTATGTGTGATACTGTTTGTTCGACCAATGTACCTATTATGTGTGATACTGCCTGGAGTATCTAAGGCTAGGTTCATCTCTACGTGCATTCCGTTTTTCTGTTCCGCCATATGGCCAGAAAAAAACAGAATAGACGTCAAAGACGGATCCATCAAATCCCACGAACGGACCCAACAGATCCCAATGACTATAATGGGGTCCTTCTATACTGTATATTGGGCCCCTGTTGCACCAACTTTATGTCCACCTCTAGTCTGATGAATATTAGAAAAATCCTTTGACACCAGGGGCGTTTTTGTTTGTGTTGACAGATCAATCATAGCCACTCCCCGTCGCCCTTTTTTCTGGGCCCCACACATGATGCTATGGCTATAGGTACGCCCTTGTAGTCTGTGCTAGATGAAACAACAACACTAGAGTATTGCACAATGCAGAGTACAGTGAGCGCCTCGGAGAGCTGTAGGTACATTTTATCTCTCCCGTAAGACGTTCTGGAAGGACGCCAACCCTGAACGCTACGATGAAAAGGAACAGGGTGACTCCATTCAGATAACATGTTTACAGGCTGTTAAAGCCATCGCTGGCCTGTCGGCCTCTTTGTCCTTTGCTGCTTTTCAAGTGTCCCCTACAATACAGCAATGATAACACAGAGAACATTCACTATATACAGAGAGTGCTATAGACGTCAAAGAACTGACAACATTAAATCCGTCAAGGCTCATCTGATGATTACGGGGTCGGGAGGTAGTCTATTTACTCACTGATGGACTGGATTTATAGACAGGTTTTACTAAAGACATGACCAGTTCATACAAATACATGACCAAAGAATCTTCCCACAGATGTTGCCGCTAGGCCTGTAGAACCTACACATTCGTAGGCTGGTGAAGCTGGCCCATAAATGCTCAATTGGCAATAAATCTGGAGACTGGGTAGGCCAAGGAAGTGTTGTAATCTGGTGGAGACATTTCTGGGAAACTCTTATGTGTGGGTGAGCATGATCCTGCTGAAGAATGCCAGTTGTCCGCCCTGCCACGAGAGACAACACATGGCAGGACGTCCTGTACATATCACTGAGCTGCTAGTGTCCTCGTATCACAACTAGGGGTGACCGACTGACATACGTGATGGCTCCCAAGATCATCGCAGTGTGTCGCTCCACAGCAAAGGAAGGATTCAAGCGCTCACCAGGAGGCCTCCATACCCGAACCTGACCATCATCAGATCCCAAACAGAACCTGGATTCATCGCTAAAGACTAAATGGTTCCAGTCCATATCAGTCCAGGTTTTTCGTACATGACACCACTGCAAAACAAAAGTGACAGTGACTGGCTGTCAATGACACATAATGAGGGCTGTTGCACCAAATTTTTTTCTGCTAAGAGCGTGCAAAGGGTGTATAATGAAGGCGCCCCCTGTGTCTGGATGGTGGACAAGCTGCTTGTGCTTGTCGGCAGATCAAACAATCCACTCTACTGGTGGTCTGTCTGTTCCCCGTATGAGTGCCCTTGTGTAACCACAGCTCCAAATATAGCCTAACAGTTAGGTTACAGTGGCCTAGAGGGTGGTCAATTTGTTGATATGACCGTCCTGCTTCACTTAGTACAATGATGCACCCGCTTTCAACATCTGTCAACTGGGATATAGAGGCATGTCTAGTATTCAACACTACCCAAAAGTAGCCTCTGAGAGCCCTTTTTAAAGGGCAACCAGGGAAGCATTTTTTCACCCTCTTGTCTAGTGAGACCACATTTCTATCTGGATGCGGTATTTTTTTGTCAATGTTTTTGTAATTGTCTTCCCTGGAGTTCATGACCTTGGCGTTAAAATATACATTTTCTTCCAGGAGATATAGTAGGTTGGGGGTCTACATAAATTTGGTTATTTTACTTTATGTCTATATAGTCCTGGAGAACTCCTTTGAGTCACACTTGAAAAATCCCAAGATTCATAGGATGGAGCATTGGTGACCACACACAGTAATAAATCTCACCATCAATGTGGCCTAGTTTTTCAAGCACAACATACAAGGTCCAAACTAGGGCAAACATGACATAGAAGAAACCCATGCAGTTGCTAAGGGATACTTGGAGAAAGGTGCTCTTAGGTGGTGAGAACTTGTGAAGAACCTAGGTGGGTTACCTATGTTCTATGAAAAGGTGATTATCCCTGTACTGTGACATCACTGTATATTTCCTGGGTTGTACCTTCATTGAGAATATCCCTGTACTGCGACATCCTTGTTCGTATAATGTGCTCTAACATTATTGTGTACATTATCCCTGTAGTATGACATTACTGCGTATACCATACCTGTACTTTGACATCACTGTGTATATTATCTTTGTACTGTGACATCACTGTTTATTATCTCTGTACTATGACATTGCTGTTTATTATCCCTGTACTGTGACATCACTGTGTGTATTATCCCTGTACTGTGACATCACTGTGTGTATTATCTCTGTACTGTGACATCATTGTGTTTATTATCCCTGTACTGTGACATCTCTGTGCTCATTATTCCTGTACTGTAACATTACTGTGTTTATTACCCCTGTACTGTGACATCACTGTATTATTCCTGTACTGTGACATCACTGTGTGTATTATTCCTGTACTGTGACATCACTGTGTTTATTATCCCTGTACTGTGACATCGCTGTGTATATTATCTCTGTATTGTGACATCACTGTTTATTATTCCATTACTATGACATCACTGTGTACACTATTCCTGTAAAATCACATGTTGTGCATTGTCTTTTTGTATTAGGCGGCCAAAATAATCATCAAGTTTTTCATGTCTGTTATAGGGAAGAGGAGCCCATAGTTACTAATCTAGTCAAATAATAAACCGTATCACTTTAACATCATTTTCTTCATTGCGACTAATGGAAACTAAAGATCCTGATCGAAACCAGACCTTAGACAAACAAGACAAGATAAACCATATGGATCTACAAAACAGCAAAACCTTAAAAAGCCATAATGTATCTTGAGTAAATATTTGCCCTCCATCTGGGTGTAGTAAATGAAGGTCCACAAGCGAAAAGCAATAGTGTACCCTCTTATCTGTCACCTAGTTACACATCAGCCTTTAGGAATGAGAATTCTGTATATTACGCCTGGGCCATCTGGCCAACAATTTGACATAGCAAAAGTCACATCTTAAACGGTAAACATGTAGCTCAAGTGGGCTTTTCATATTGGGCACCACAATGGCCAGGGGTTCATAATTTCCTTGCAAGACGTTGCTGTGGCTATGAATCCAACCAGGTGAAACACCTTCATGGAGTAGGCTTGTTTTAGCCAAGCCTGTGCGGGTTTCCCTTGTGTATAGTCCAAAAACATACCAATACCAACTACTTGACTTTACTGGGACCCAAGCCCATGTTTTGCATAAAAATCTTAAACTAGACCCAAAGCTGGCCACATACATCAAGTTCTATCCCATGTTTTCAGGGGAGAGAAGGATTAGGCAGCTGGATTTCAACATGCCCTATCAATTTCTTCTCAGGGAAGATAATCCACCGCCAGAGGTGTGAGGCATCAGCTTTCTCCTCTCTTCCCATCAGGTTACAAGAACTCTTAACCAACATTAATGTACATGTGTATGGAGGGGTCAAGAGGAACAGTTTTCAGCCAACATCTAAAAAAAGGATGGCCATCCAAAGAGAAAGGGGTCTACAAGACTGAGGGGATTCACGTGGATGAGGGCCACTCCAAAAACATGCCATGTATGCTTGTTTTACTCCAGCACTAGGCTCCATGATTCCAGCCTTAAAGAACATGTCAAAATATATATAAAAAAAAAAAAATCACTTGGTCTTTTCAGAGAAAGAAAAACGGTGGATCCCATCAAAGTCCAGGTTTACGTCCCATTCAACTGGTCCCCTTCGAGAAGATGCCATCTGGACACCATGTTCTTGCATTACTCAGATCTACCTTCTCTGGACTAAGTCTCTTAGAGTTAAAAAGGGGACTGGAAAAACCCAATAATATACTCATAGTAGTAATTTTTTGAATTTCCATTAACACACTTTGCCTACATTGGCAAAAGGTAAGCTACTGCATAGCTTGTCTTCCTTGTATCTGTCTAGAAGCAGATACTGCTGCCAAGTCAAATCTTTCGGGAATAGTTGACTTGAAGTTTCGAGATGACTTCTCTGCCAAAGTGTTATGGGGGTACTGGTTTCTCCTTGTAGAGATTGGGGTAGGAAGTCTTATGGGCAGAGCACACTGGGTAAAAGAAATATGCTAAGTTGTTTAAAGGGTTAGACAACTTCTCTTCACTTTGGTAATAGCATGTACAACGTAGACCAAGTACCAACAAACCCTCAATACAAGCTAAAATGTTCATCTGTTCTACCACACTCGACTGGTCCCACATTATAAGCAAATGCATAAAGCTCTACCAAACTAAAGATATCCAGCTCCCCAGTGATGTCTGGTAAACTTTTCGTGATCCCACTTTGTATGTTGCGATGGTTTATTCCATCGATCTTGTTTGTTTTTTTTAGCTGTGCCTAGAACCTCCCAATGGGGTTTGTAGCAACACAAACTTCTTTATCCCATAGAAGCCTCCTTAAAACTATACCATCTCCTCGTTAAACGACCCGATCACCCCAAGGCTCCCAAATTAAACCGATCCATTAGAAACAAGATCAACCCAGCCCCGCAGATAGATTCAGGTGGAACCCTTCTACAGGGTTGGGTTAATATGGTATGTTGGGTTCTGGGGACAGACTCCCTTAAAGCCAGACATTGTATTGGTGACCCATTTTCCTTAACCCACATGCTACTGCATAGCTTTACGCCTACGACTTTCTACCAGACGTCAGATGAGGTGGCAGTAACTTTAGCATAGGTTATGCGAGGAGATTTGGCCCTGAGTTCAAACTGGATTATTCCACTCGACCGCTAAATGTCAAACTTTTCATTCACAAGAGAAGTCAGGTTTATTATATAATATTGTAACTTTTATTTAATATTTAAAAAAAGAACATATGCCCAAAACTGGGGCAAATATCACAGTACAAAATAGAATAAACCTCTGTAACAGATATACAAAAAAAACCACAGTCAATTTATACATAAAGAAAATCTCCTTGGTGCAAGCATACATTCTTCAAGAAATAGTGTACTAGAAGTCTTGTAGAGATGCAGTGCCAACGGTACAGTACAAATACATAAGTGCATCCTTTCGCGAATAGGTAACAATACTTGAAAGCAGGCAGACATCTGAACAAAAAATAAAAAAGGTCAAGAATAGGTTTACCAGAGAAACACGGCAGGCATTGGTGGCAAGTCTTACCATCCTTTACACCGCAAATTGCCAAGATTTGCTTGCCTTGAATCTCTGCGCAACCAACCAAGACCAAAGTGCATTGAAAAAAAAATAAAGTATGGCTTGTATTACACTGCAGCATTTATATAGCCCTTTAAAAATGAAGTATATACCCCTTACTGCCAGGGTGTACACATTCCCTTTATTGCCGAACTGTTCTAAAGATACCAAAAAGTCTCTCGGGAGTGTCACAGTTTGTGCTTACAAAAAGGCATAGTAGAAAAATAAGCAGCAGTCCATTTTTGCTACCGTAAGACAAATTTTTGCTACCTGGAAGACCTTCAGGCTAAAGCATAAAAGTGTAGTGGTTGAGTATCAGCCCTAAAGAAAAGTATTGGCTTACACGACTGTAAAAAAACAAAAAAACACAAGTGCTTAAGAAAAAAAGTGTAACACTGCTTCGACTAGAATACAAAAAAACACTACGACAGCGAGACATGACACAAAATACTTGTTACATCATGCAGCACATTATCTTCCCGCTAAGAGCATTATATAAGTTGTGCTCAGGATTTTAAGCGTGCGCCATGAATACCGAGATCAGGAGCAAAAGATACTTTACAAAAAGTTCTATTTTCAAAAGACTAAAAAAAAAAAAAAAAAAAAAAAATTCTTTCTTTGTATCTTTGTCTAATCTCTTCGGAGAGAGCATTTACAAAGCATGGCAGATGAAAGTCCATTTGCCTCTCGGTTGGAATGATATCTGCTTGGAGTGACATGTATATAAAAAAAAGGCACCAGAGCGCATACAACATGGCAGATTTACACATTTTGCTCTTACTTAGATTGAAATACTTTGACACAGAGTATAAATATAAAAAGACACACAAAATGGTTGATCTCGATTTCGGCACCAGTCACCATGATTGATGCATGACTGGCATTAAGTCACAGTCCAGACACTGCTTTCAGTGAACTAACAGTGCTTTGGAGTGTCCTCTCCATCCACTATACACCCACGCCAGCCCAGGTGGTGGGTGAAGCAGACCAGCCCTATCCCTAAGACTCTGCATTGCAATGGCACACCTGAAGAAAATGGATAGTCTTTGGGTGGCATTGGTTAGTCAGCAATTTGACTTTGCATTGTTTTCAGCTTCATGAAGTGAACCCCAGAAGGATAAGGCCATACGAGGTCGAGAAACTGCTCGTAACAGTGCTTTAAGATAAAGTTCAGAAAGACCGGTGAGAAACCAGCCAAGTGCTTCTTGTCCTGTTTAATGCACGCAGGTGTTCTTATTGGCATCAACCTGGAAGGTAAAGAATAATTTTTTTTTAGATCTTTACTTCTACATGCAAGAATTGCTAGAACAAGTTAAACACATCTGCATCCAAAAATACACGAGATAGGGTATGGATTCTTACCTCTGTGTAGGTTGGAGGAGGCATGTACTTAAACTCTGGTGCGTACATGAAGATGGGACTGTCGCAGATACTGTCAAACTCATCGATCAGAGGAGTCGTTGGGCTTTCAATTCTGTGGTCTTCGGGAACAATGTCCAAATAACATGGTGGTGCTATAGAAAGACAGAAAATGATTAGATCATGGTTCTGCACAAGGCCAAACATTACAAAAAAAAAAAAAAAAAAAAAAATTAGGCTCAAAAGATATGTACCTTCTGGAGTTCCAGGGATGTTCAATTCAACCCAGCTCATTTCGGAGCTTGTCTGGCTGGCCATGCTGGAGCTGCGGCTGCTAAAACCAGAAGAGCTGCTGCCAATAACAAGAGGCAGATCAAGAATGACCTTCTTTGCTCCAGGAACACTGACATAGATCTGTAATAAAATGAAAGATCATTGTATTAATGTGTGACCTTTAATAATCAAGGTGTTTCAGACACATGGTAAGAAAGGGAAAAAAAAAAAAAAAAAAAAAAGTGGTTAAGAAAGTCTAGCAACTACGTACCAGTAAAGAGTACTCCACTCGCAGGATGTTACACCCAAGGATGGAAGGCTTGATCTTTGGGACACGGATGCTCTTTCCTCTCCAAGAATCTGTCATGCCAGAGATTATGTGATTTCCTCTCACGCTGCAGAGCTTCTGAGTAAAGACTTTGGTCAGGCCATTGGCCAGATAGGTGTGTTTTGCGACAATGGCAGCTTTGGGGACCACAATACGAGAGCAAGTATTCTCAAAGTCTGCAGAGATGCAGATTTCCTCACCTAGAATCAAGAAAGGCCAAAAATGTTAGAAACCACATAACCTACTAAAACTAAACAACTTTTAGAGTCTTGAAAGACAGTTGAAGGCATCACAAGGGTCAACTTACCTTCACAGAATCCTTTGCGGTTAATACTGGCACTCATGGAGATGTGACCATCAGGAATGAACAAGCAGGTCATCTTCTTGTGCTTCTTGGCAGAAATAGGAGACTGTAAAAATAAGGAAGTCCAGTTAGTCTTTGTTCACTGGTCAGGAAAACTAGCAGAACAGATGATTGTCTAATAACATTGACCTCTTGACTTATGCTGTTATTTTTTAACCCAAATTACCAAGTGATACTTGGGTTTAACAGATACATTGACCTTGTACAGGTCGATTAGGTACCACGACAACAAACAGAAGCCACTTCCGATACTGCACACATTTCCTGTCCATTTACTATGTATAGCTTGGTATATGAAGAACCCCGTACTGAGATACTACTTACCAATAAATCTGGGGTGTTAACATCCACAAAGTCAACCACTTCGAATTTCTTTCGCGCTTCTTGAGCTGGGTGTGTGGGACGTTCCAGGAATGCTTTGACCCAATATTTTACAGATCCATATTTCCCCTTGAAAGTGGTACCCAAAGGCCTGGAAAAGGATGAAGAAACAAGGTTAGTCCACCTGCAGCATCTCCAACACATATCACATCATACGGTGGGTGTATAGGATAACTTACCCCTGAGGAAGCTCAAATCCAAATTTGTACTCGTAATGGTTGCCGGGTCTCAGGATGACAGAGCCATCAGAATCTACAGGGAAAGAAAAGGGGAATAAAAATCTATTACAATCATGTATTTACCAAAACTATATTTCCATTGACTGTACATTACTGTAACGGCATATCGCTAGGATCTGGGTCAACAGCTGGAGCAGAATAGTGGAAATACTGCCACCGCAGCACTGAGCCTTAGGATCGCTGTGTACTGCCAATGGCCTCTAGGGGAACCCTAAGTCTCATCACTGCGGAGTCACTGCATCAGGTTTCATATACAGTATGTAATACACTACTGAGCTAACGCTACGATGCCTCGAGCCAAGACCTGCGGTTCATACAGAGAACGATGCCACCAATGATTTATATGGGCACCTGCAGAGTCATTAATAGCCTAAACCTATTCGTTACATTTAGGCAAACACTTTATTTTGCTAAATTGTCCAACCCCTCTACAAAAATTCTTAAAATATATTTAGTATTATAGGAGAGGGGGGTCTCCAATTGGACCTGCTGATAGAAACAGTCAAGAGCAAATCCCATGTAGACAAAGATCCAGCTGCAAAGCCCACATGCTGGTATTTGTAGTACCACCTTACAGTAAACATATCCCAAACCAGACTAACAATATCTTAAATCCAGGACACTAATTTAGCAAGAACTTATACATATCATTCCCTTCGCTGAATACATTGATGCAAAAGTGCACAAAGTATCGTTCCGCAATACCCCTGGCCCCGACTCCCCCCCATGTACCCCAAAAGCCATCCTAGGTTCTCACCAGTAGGCTGATCCTCCATGTGCAGGGTGTCCTCATACCGCAGGTACTCCATTTCCTGCTTGCAATGTTGGGATCCAGAAGACCAGAGGACCTTGGCCACTCCGCAGGCTAGCAACTTGACTGCTGTCACCCGGGTGACTTCGCATACTTCCACCATCACCTTCCCAGTGACTTTGTCTCCTCCACAGTAGACTTTATCAGGCTCGGTGAAGACCACCTCAAAGCACTTGATTTTCTTGAAGACCACCATGGTGATTAAGGAGTGATGTTTTTCCCTTTAAAAAAGTGGGGCAAATAACTCAAAAAAGTTGTGTTTTTTGTTGTTGGTATTGTCTATGAGAGTCCAATAAGGCACAAAGGCATGAGCTCCTTACTAGCTGCTGCCAAAGCACTTGTAAACAACACCCGGAAGCTCCCCCTATATATACCCGCCCCTCTCCAAACCCCGCCCCGGCCTCCACGTGCAGCCAGAACCGAAAGTCGTGCTCACCTCGTGCACAGCGCTGCCATTGGCGGGCGCGGGGTTGTTTCCCAAGCTGCCGGCCAATGGGAGGCTGCGGAGCGGCGCGTGGACAGAGCGTGGAGGCAGCGGGAAGACTGAGGTGGGCGTGGCCTACGCCGTCATTCCTCGGGTTGTTTGTCACAGAGAGGAGGCGGGAGATGGGGGGAGAGTGTGGGAAAAACAGGGAGGTGAAACGAGAGCCGACCTGTCAGTGTGACATGTTCATGACTGGAATTCTTCTCGGTTCTCAGGTAGACCATGAATAGGACGTGTTAGTGGAAGCTGACAGGGGATTTTCAGTCATAGAAGCCATTGCTGAGTAAACCTGAAGTAAAAACGGCATCTTATTCGGGCTAAGTTCACATTTGATAGACTGGATGTGTAGGTCCCACTGTCAGCTGCCTCCATTTCTTCAAAATGTGACAAGAATTGAGGAAAACCGAGAGAAGCAGTCACATTTTACCGCCGTTTGCCTCACCTTTTGTTGCGACGTTGCGCTATTGCGCCTGACATGCGGTTCTCAACGTTCATACAATGTGATTGTGTCTGGTCCCAAAAATACAAAGAAAAGTGTGGGCTGAGGTCCACCGACAATTGGTCCTTGGTTAGGGGGTGTTCACACATAAGTATTTGTGAAAATCCACCTCAAATTGTGCCTGAAATCTGCGAGGCAGTAGCTGATTTTTCAGCTTGCGGAAAAAATAAGCGCCATGCTCAATCTTCAGGTGGATTCCTTCCAAGAACTCCCATTGAAATGAATGGGAGGCGGAAAAATACACCTTTTCCCTCGGTGTGGAATTTGTCAAAATCCGCTTGCGTAATTTCCAATGTAGGCAAAATACAGTGGCACTCTTCTCCAAATTCCGATTCAAATTGTGAAAATCCGCCTCAAATTCAGCATCGAAATCTGCGTTGGTTTTAGTCAAGCAGAAAAAATCCGCTTCAAATTCCCAGAACGTAAATTTTCGGCTTGACATATTCAGCGTCAAATTCCTACATGTGAAGACCTGAGTGTAATTTTGAGAAACTTTATAGCGTGACCTATTCGAATGTATTGCGGTAAATTAGTTTTTGTTTTTTTTTTGTAAACCTGCGGATGAAAATGGAAATATGGCAACTGCCACAAAAACTACGTTTTTTTTTTTTTTTACAGTCCACAGAAGCATCTGTAGAAACTGCTATGAAAATGCTAATAGGTTTATACTTACATATTAGTCTCTTCTTGACGGAGGTTTCTCCCACCATTATGTCGGCACTAGGATGATGCGTGAGGGTTCTGTACACGGGCAGATAAATTGTCTGTAAGAAACTCCGCTTGACGATTAGAAAGTCGATTAGTCCTTGTACGCTTGCATTTTTTTCCATAAATACCGTCATTCATACGATTGCTTTATACACCCCATTGATAGAGTTTACGTTAATGGGGTATTCCGGTCAAAACAAGTTATTGCTCGGCTATCTTCGATGGTTGAAGTGAATGGAGTGGTGGTGCACATCTCCGATCTGACACGCCATTCAAACTGGCGTTCAGAACATCACAGTTCTCGTGATTGGTGGTGGTCCCAGTGGTCGAACCCCCACTAATCGGAAATTTACCTTTTATCCCATGGATAGTGTTCTAACCTAGCTAAGCTTACAGGTGTACTCAATGGGGAGAGAAAGAAATCCGCCACCAGTCACATTTAGTAGCATGTTGGAAAGTGAGACAGATTTCTGAAGGTCTGTATGACAGATTTATAAATATGTCTGAAACTACAAACGGAATTCCTAATTTTAGGCAGTACAGAGTTTGCCAGTATTGATAAATATGCCCCATTGTGTATGTCCTGCGAACTCTTTGCTTGTTCTGTATATTCCATTCATTATAATGAAGAGCGTGACCCCACATTCAATACGATCACTGGGGATAAAGCTTCTCTGTGAAGGCAACTGTTTGGAAATCTGTATTTCTGATCATTGTTACCTGGTTCACTACGCACCTGAAAGGTAAGTATGATGGAGTGGATGGGGGGGGCAGTAGTAGTGATGTTCCGTTTTCCGGAAACGGGGAAATGAATCGTCACCGGATAACCAGCAAATGTGTAAATATGGGTAAATATACATTTTTGATTAATTATGTTATTTAGATAGTAGGAGGGTGTTTAGATTAGTGTAGGGATTTCCATTTATCTCGGACAACCCCTGTCTGATTTATCTACCTTTTCACATGTAGTACCCCTGTACACTGAGGGGGCTCCAAAGGTCACTCTGCTACATAAAATATACCACTATTCTAAATGGAACATGGTAGGTAGGGGCCCTGTAACAGATTTTGCATTGGAGCCCAGGAGCTTCTAGAAATCATGATGGGTGTTGCTACAGTCCATCAAAAAAAGTAGATTTTATGTGTCTTGCTTTACATTGCATATATTATGGTAGCATGTAATTGCATCCATTTTTTAATAACGTTCAGTAGGCAATGGCATGTGATGCAGCACTAAAAGATAAAGCGCAAACGTTTACAAAGTAGGGGATAAAAGGTACGATCATTGGCAAACAAGAAAATTATCGGTAGTCATTTCATCACTGCACATGTTTACATTGGACAACAGTTTTGCTACAGTCGTTTCGATACCTGTTGCTCAGCCACATACGGTTGTGGTTGTTTGTCAGGCCATAACTGTACCAGCCTGGCAGGTGACTTCAATGGCATGCAGCCATACTGCACTGGTTACTGGGACCCTAAGGGTGCATCCTCAAGATGCGGTACTTCCACAACCCCGCCTGCATCTGGCCATCAATGATCGCATGGTGTATATTATCCTGTATACTGGTGGCTTCTGCACCATAAGTATGCATCCTAAAAGGCCCTTTAAGGGGTTATCCAGCTTCCAAAAATTATCTGGAAATACATGCTCAGCAGTTCTAACTACTCACTGTTCCCTTGTGTACCCTTTTCTTGGCTTTATTTTACTTGTTATTTAGATATTCTGTAGATAAACTACAATTCACATGATTTATCTGCCTGCTCTCACTCTCTGTGTACCCCTCCCCTCTCCACCGGAATGAAATCGCAGGTAATAATAAATCACTCCCATATCCCAGGTCTCGTGCTGCTGTGACGTTTCATTTGCTGGCTGCACTGCACACAGTGAGGGGTAGTGAGCTTGCAAACGAAACGTCACAGCTTACGTCAGATAAACAGGGCTGAAACAGGATATATATTAGGAAGTGTTTTGTATTGATGCATCCTGTTGTAAATTTAATTATGTATTTTTAGAGTTTTTCTTGTTGGTTGACTTGGCCTGCCCGACAATATTTTTGTTCTGTGCAGTAACAGATAAACTATGTCCATTTCGTTTCCTTGAACATATTAGTTAGTGGTGACTGAGTCTTCACCCTACAAGTTATGCACTATAAGTACACCACACACGTAGCCATACCAAGTGTAACAGTGATGACAGGTCGGCCGGAATGATCTATAGGATGCTTATCCATAAAAAGCCCTGTAAATAAACTGACGGAAAGAAAAATAGTGCAGCGGGTAAAAGCCACCATTCGGATACGGATAATACAACAGCACAGACAGAGCTAAGGCCAAGTATTGTGACAACCATAAAGTCATAAAGCGTCAATTTCCACAGCTATTTCATGGTTGTAATAAGATACCATACTGTGGTTTTACTTGTAACATGATCACATTGAAAGGCACAATGTGCACAGTGTTGTAGTCAGGGTGTTCTATATGGGACTAAGGCTACAAATCTAGACTATATTATGTTTTGTTATGTGCATTTCCAGAACTAGACTGAAGATAGAAAGCATGTTATAAGCAGGGTCATGTGACAATAGAAAAACACAACCAAAACTGCAGTATATCCTGCAGAACAGTCCTAATTCATATTATATCAGTAGTGCTTTAACCATGGGTTGCTCCATTGGTTTGTCCAAGGCACCTTGTATAAAGAGAAGAGTTTTTAGGCATGCCTCCCAACTGTCTCGGATTCAGCGGGGCAGTCCCAATATCCAGGTGCTGTCCGAATCGGCGGGAGGTATGTTGTGGCTTCAACTCATCTGCGTCCTGAGGACGTCTTCTCCCTGCTTCACCACTCAGCCGCTGCCTCTTGTTCTGGGTGTCTTGGGAGCAGTAGGTATGATGTAGTGATGTCACTTACATTGTGCCTACTGCTCCCTGAAGAGTCGGGAACAGGAGTCAATCGAGAACAGTAGGGGAATGAGGAGAGGTGAGTATTAGTTTTTTTGTTTGTTTTTTTTGATCCATAATACTATTGGATAATATATACTGAAGGAGCAAGTGGAAGGGGAGCTATAAACTCGAGGCAACTGGAGGAGGACTGTATAGTTTGGGGGCAACTGGAGGGGAATTGTATGGTGTGGGGGCAACTAGAGGGGGACATTAAACTGTGGGGGCAACTGGAGAGGCTGTATACCGTGGGGCAACTGAAGGGGGGCTGGATACTATGGGGCAACTGGTGGGAAGTTGTATACTGTGGGTGCAATTGGAAAGGGACATTAAACTGGGGGCAACGAGGGGGAAATTATAATGTGGGGGCATGCAGTGGGGCACAAAGAGAAATTGATGGGAATGGGTGGAGCCTATGTGGTTGGGATGGGGGTGGGTCTTAATCCCTTTGTCTACGGGGTCAACTGAATTTAGCCCCCCCCCTGTATGTAGTAGACATGTGGATCTGTGCAGTTATCTGGTTTGTTGCACTGACTAAGCACGATTGGGACCTATACCTATGTGACGTGTTTACATACAGAAGCGGGAGGATGGTGATATTTCCTACAATATAATTTTATGTATTATGGGAAATGTTATTCATGGCTTTTTTTATTTTTTTTTACTATTTTATTTACCACCTCCCTAGGGATATTGAACCTGCAATCGCCCCTTAGACTGCAATCCAACGAGATTTACTACATTACAATGATAGGCCTGGGAACCTTCATAAGGCTCCTGGCTGTCAAAGGAACAGGTCGGTCCCCGCGATCTCGCTGGAGCCATCCTTCAATGAAAAAGGTACAGGGGACAGTTGGAACACTTTGGAAGGGGGTCACACTCAACAATATCCACGATCAGAGTGGACTCTGATCGGAGGCATTAGCTCCGGGTCTCCGCCATAATGTTCAGTGGAAATCCGGTATGGTAGCCGCTCTGCAGCAGAGCGGCCGCCATCTTTAAGGACCCGGCATCTGCCGTAATCGCACAGCAGATGTCGGGAAGGGGTTAAACCCAATTGTAGCTAGGGCTTATTTTTGGAGTATGGCTTATATTTCAAGCCTACTCCAAAAAACCTGGAAAATCTAGCTAGAGCTTATTTTCGGGGTAGGGCTTATTTTTGGAGACACACGGTATATTCCTCTTGAGCCTTGCCTGTGGCTTTCTAAGGCTAAGGCCCCACGTAGCGAGCCGCAGCGAAAAAGAGCTGCGGTAAAGACTGCAGCAGAAACGCATTGCGTTTTTTTCCACAGAGTTTTTAACAGAAAGTATGCAGAGTTTTCCTCTGCGGACATTCTGTCCCTATTATACCTATATAGAAAATACCAGCATTTCCGTGGGTATAATTGACATGCTGCGACATTTCTGCTGCAGATATTTTTCTGCAATTTGTCGATGGGTTGTCATACGGCTCTTTGAACGGAAAAATAAAAAATGTACAGCTTTTGGAAGTCGGAGAGTCAAAATCGAAAAATGCCTGTGAGGGGAAGGGGTTAAAAATGTAATTAAATATAGATTTCCTCGCATTAATTGTAAAGTTCTTTCACCACCGTACTCCGTTATATGTGTCATCTGATCGCCGCTCCCTCTTCCTAGTATTGAATTCGCTCTTGGTGACTTGTGAATTCCAGTCCGCAGGATGACGTTTACAGGCACGACGTTTACAGGCACGAAAATCCCCTCTTAGAAAAGTGGTCTGTTCTGACCATCTGAGTATTTATAACTCTTAACCAATGGCGTGCCAGCCTTACTAAATTACTATTAGGTAAGGTAACGTGAAGGAGACATGTAAGGAGATCCTGGATGGCTGCCCGGGGGGTCTCACTTAAAAAGGACCAGGCTTATGTGTTAGTATGATACCCATGTACTGTACACTAACAAAGTAGTGACCAAAGCAAAGTATAAGTCATGATAAGCACTTTGTCTCTATGCTCAGTGACCCCCACTGACTTCCTGTAGGAATAGCAGCCCACCCCGACCTGTGAGTGGGACACAACACTTTGTTTTACTCGGATTGTGGCTACCAAACTGAGCTAAGGGGCTCCTCTAAGCAGACTCCCCAGTATTCACCCTTTAACCCCCATACTAGACATGGTTACTGGGAGTCTTCCAGGGCATTTCCTCCTAAACTGGTGTTAGTAACAGCTGACGAAGGAAGGTCAAGGACACCACAGAAACAGGTAAAACAGTGTGAATACAGGCTAAAATCAGAGATCTCCAGATAACAGAGGCTGGGTCTAAAAAAGGAGTGTAAAGCTGGACATCAGGACAGGTAGCAGAGGTACAAACATAATGGTGGCCAGGAGGCCAGACCTTTATAGTGAAAGCCTAAAGGCCACAGGTAGAAGAGGTATGACAGTAGCTTTTAGGCCAGAACCTGAAGACCAAACATTCATAATAGAAACATGTAGGCTACAGGCAGGAGAGGTATAGCAGAAGCCCATAGGCTACAGGTAGGAGAGGCATAGCAGAAGCCCATAGGCCACAGGTAGGAGAGGTATAGCAGAAGACCATAGGCCACAGGTAGCAGGGGTATAGCAGAAGACCATAGGCCACAGGTAGCAGGGGTATAGCAGAAGACCATAGGCCACTGATCGCAGAGGTATAGCAGAAGCTCATAGGCTACAGGTAGGAGAGGTATAGCAGAAGCTCATAGGCTACAGGTAGGAGAGGTATAGCAGAAGACCATAGGCTACAGGTAGGAGAGGTATAGCAGAAGCTCATAGGCTACAGGTAGGAGAGATATAGCAGAAGCCCATAGGCCACAGGTAGGAGAGGTATAGCAGAAGACCATAGGCCACAGGTAGCAGGGGTATAGCAGAAGCCCATAGGCCACTGATCGCAGAGGTATAGCAGAAGACCATAGGCCACAGGTAGCAGGGGTATAGCAGAAGCCCATAGGCCACTGATCGCAGAGGTATAGCAGAAGACCATAGGCCACAGGTAGGAGAGGTATAGCAGAAGACCATAGGCCACAGGTAGCAGGGGTATAGCAGAAGCCCATAGGCTACAGGTAGGAGAGGTATAGCAGAAGACCATAGGCCACAGGTAGCAGGGGTATAGCAGAAGCCCATAGGCCACTGATCGCAGAGGTATAGCAGAAGCTCATAGGCTACAGGTAGGAGAGGTATAGCAGAAGACCATAGGCCACAGGTAGCAGGGGTATAGCAGAAGCCCATAGGTCACTGATCGCAGAGGTATAGCAGAAGCTCATAGGCTACAGGTAGGAGAGGTATAGCATTAGACCATAGGCTACAGGTAGGAGAGGTATAGCATTAGACCATAGGTTATAGGTAGGAGAGGTATAGCAGAAGACCATAGGCCACAGGTAGCAGGGGTATAGCAGAAGCCCATAGGCTACAGGTAGGAGAGGTATAGCATTAGACCATAGGCTACAGGTAGGAGAGGTATAGCATTAGACCATAGGCTACAGGTAGGAGAGGTATAGCATTAGACCATAGGTTATAGGTAGGAGAGGTATAGCAGAAGCCCAAAGGCCACAGGTAGGAGAGGTATAGCAGAAGCCCATAGCTCACAGGTAGCAGGGGTATAGCAGAAGCCCATAGGTCACAGGTAGCAGGGGTATAGCTGAAGCCCATAGGCCACAGGTAGAAGAGCTATAGAAGAAGCCCATAGGTCACAGGTAGCAGAGGTATAGCAGAAGCCCGAAGGCCAAACATTCATAGCAGAAGCCCCTAGACCACTGTGGTATAGCAGAAGTCCATAGGCCACAGGTAGCAGAGGTATAGCAGAAGTCCATAGGGCAAACATTCTTAGCAGCAGCCCCTACACCACTGTGGTATAGCAAAAGCCAATAGGCTGCAGGTAGTAGAGGTAACCAGGCGGCTAGGTCTGTTGGGAAAGGTAATACACCAGCAAGTGAAGAGCACCAAGGCTAAAACTATAAAACTTAAAAAATATTGGGCCTGGAGTCTCCATGAAGCTACAGGCATCACCCCTATTGTCAAAGGCGACACTCCCCTCCACACTCATGGACTAGGCCTCTGGTTCCTCATAAGGCAGTAGTTATTTCCGGTATCATGTGCACCAAGCACCAACTGAATGGACTCTGCACATGATGAGCACTCCATGTCATCTGCTCTGGAAAGGCACCACAGCCACTCCTATACAGCGTGCCTTTGTACTAACATAACTTAAGCATCCCGCTGTTACTAGCGCTTGGTCATACCACATGAGGTGCCCAAGTAACTCCTTCCATGGTACAACACCTGGGTGCAACCACAGTACTGTCTGCAAGAAAACAACACATAGCAAGGATACAGTATATGGCCAGCTAGGGTCACTCAGTTAAGGTTTCCAAACTAAGGAGTTTAACCTTTACCTCCTTACAAGAAGACAGTCAGAGGTCAGTGTCAGGAATAGAACAACATGTACCAGGGAAACAGTTCCCAAGGTCGAGGCAAGAATGATATCCAGAAACAAGACAGGTCAGAAGAAGGGTTAGAACCTCCCCTAAAATAGACCTGAGGTCATCAGTGGGCACCATTTGTCCCAGCAAAAGTGTAGGTGAAGCCACAGTGAAGAGGAGAGCCACAGCTTGGTTCAACAGGGCAACGCCTGAAGAGGAAATTGGAGGAGGAAGTATCTGGTTTCTTGCCAGGACTTGTCATATGTACTCATCTGGCCTCAAAACCTCAGCTCAGTGTGGTTATTTCCATACATGTGAACACTCTCACAATCTTCTAGTGAGACTACGGCAAAAACCATAAAGCTGGTGGTACCTGAGGGATGGGAACGAGAGGCCTAGTCATACAGTGCAGGTCAGGAACAAGAACGATGTCTCTGGAGCAGAATGTATAAGAATAAGGAATAACAAAAGTAGGGCAACATAGTGCCAAACCGGACAGAAGAGGGAGCCATATCATAGTGTGTGGTCAGCAATAGGGAAGGTGTCAGCAGACACAGTTACTGGAGGTGGCCATATACATTGGGTGAATGAAGGTCAGTTGACCAATTAACCTGTATTGGGTTGTTTGGACTCAACCTGATGGCGCGTGTCAGAGGAAACAATGGTCGTTCTTGTGGGAATTCTCATGAGAGATAAGGCACCTCCAGAAGTTTCTAGCAGCATATTATTCGTTTCTCTCTACTGAGAATACATGCATGCTCGACCGGACCAAGCTTGCAAGCAGCAGAATAGCAAAAACTGTTCTGGGGCCCTTACCTACCTTGTGTCATTTAGAATAATGGTATATTTTATGTGGCAGATGGACCTACGTCCCTACTTGCAGGTGTACAGATAAATAGCTGATGGCCAAACAAGCGATCTAAAGTGTATGGTCCATCATAGTGCCAAAGACTGGTGTCAGTCATACTTGCCAACAAAATTCCCGCCCCACCCACATCCTAATTGGGTACACCCCTTTCACACTCAGGAATGCCTCCAATCTGCCAACTTTGGGGGTTAACTTTGCCCAAACCCTGCCCCTTTGTGGTTGGCCACACCCCTTCCTGCCTATTTTCTGGGCGTGTATTGGCCAATCGGAGACCAGGAGGAAGTGTCTGATTTTTGCCGTAGTCAGAGACAGTGTCGGTCATATTAGAGGGGACTGCAAAAAGGGCACTAGATATGTTACCTGTACGTTATACTTGTTTATTTAAAGGGGCAGTACTTTAGAAGTTATCCCCTATTCATAAGGTAGGGGGATAACATCATGAAGTTACCCCGGAGTGGACTGAGTGGTTAGACCCCCGCCGATCATGGAGTTATCCTCTATGTTGAATTGGATGGTGGACTTATCAGGGAATTTGGAGCCATGTGCTAGAAAAGGAGGGCTGAAATCCCCTCCTCATACATTATAGCTAATTGCTCCGCCCATAATCCCGTCAGGTATGGATTGCTATGCGCTAGTTATGGAGTTTCTATTCTGAGACTTACCATGAAATTATATATGGGATAGTTATGTAATAAGAACCCTCCAATCATCTCCCTCCATAGATGCAGCTAATGTGAAAAACCATCTGCAGCCTTCCAATTCCTTATATTTCATCCACTACAAGCTGTGTTATTGTATGGCACTAGATGTTGTTAACTTCTTCATCTCCTACCGGAAGCTTAAAGGGGTACCCTCCCTTAAGATAGGCCCTCAATTTTAGGTCATTGGAGGTTAGACTGGTAGGACCTCTGCAGATCAGTTGTTTCCCAGAGCATTGTTTTCCTAACAGTTGTATGTTATTGTAAGCCACGCCTCTATTCCTGCTCATGCCCACTATTCCGAGCCATGCCCCTTTGTTCCTCCAAACAGTACAATGTCCCTTTAGTGGCCCCAACATGGTATCAATCACCTTGTGGTATCCACAGAGTATAATGCCCCCCTTACTGTGGTCAGTGCAACATAATTCCCCACAGTGTAATATACGCTTTAATGTGGCCCCCACAGTAATGTCCCTCTTAATATGGCCCCCACAGTATAATGTCCCTCTTAATATAGCCCCCACAGTATAATGCCCCCTAAATATGCCTTCCACAGTATAATGTCCCTCTTAATATGGCCCCCACAGTATAATTCCCCCTAAATATGCCTTTCACAGTATAATGTCCCTCTTAATATGGCCCCCACAGTATAATGTCCCTCTTAATATGGCCCCCACAGTATAATGCCCCCTAAATATGGCTTCCACAGTATAATGTCCCTCTTAACGTGGCTTTCACAGTACAGTGTCTCCTTAATGTGCCTCAGCAGTATAATGTCCTCCTTAATATGTCCCCCTCAGTATAATGCCTTCTCTATGTGACCCCACACGGTATAATTCCCCCCTTAATGTGTGCCCCACAGTATAATGCCCTGCTCATTGTGGTCCAAACAGTTTAATGTCCCTCTTAACCTGGTCCCCACAGTATAATATTTGCCTTAATATTGCCTGCACAGTATAATGTCCCCTTACTTTGACCCCCACAGTATAATGTCCTCCTTAATGTGGCCCCATATTATAATGTCCCCTTAATGTGGCCTCCACAGTATAATGTCCCCTTAATGTGGCCTCCACAGTACAATGCCTCACTCATTGTGGCCTCCACAATATAATGTCCCCCTTATTGTGGCACCCACAATATAATGTCCCTCTTATTGTGCCCCCCAAAGTATAATGTACCCTCCTGGTGCCCCCACAGAAAGTGCATAAGCAAAAAAATAAAACCAATACTCACCCTGCCCCATGGCCCAAGGCGCAGTACAGTGATGTCATTACTCCACCCCTGTCTGCTTAGAAACCTCTGGGAACAGACAGGGGCCAAATTTTGAAACAGGAATGACTCCAGGTGTGCTCAACTGTGGAGGATAAGAACATTACAGAAGAGACTTCAGGTGTCATATGGTTACGTCGCCAACTCACCATCAATACCAAGAAAAGTCAGGCATGCTGAATTTCAACATTCCCAATCTTTTTCTTCTTAAAGCGGCTTTCCAGAACTTACATATTGGTGATCTATCCTTACGATAGATCATCAATATGTGATCAGTGGGGGTCCAACATGTGGGACCCCCACTGATCAGCTGTTTGAAGAGGCACGAGCACTGCAGCATGATCACATGGTGAGGCAGCAGCTCAGTCCCATTCAAGTGAATTGGGCTGAGCTGCAATACCAAGCACAGCCACTACAATACCTATGACACCCGAACACTGCGGCATCTTTAACTAGCTGATCAGTGGAGGTTCCTGGTTTCGGACCCCACCAATCACATATTGGTTACCTATCCTAAGAATAGGTCATCAATATATAAGTAATATAAAATCCCTTAAAGGGAGATAAGTTATTGTCAGAGGTGTATGACAGTAGCTTATTACCTTCTCCCTACTGAGAGGACACGCACTCTCAGCAGATTTTGCATATAATGTGATCAAGATAAAGGGGTTTTTCATGCAGAGTTCTGCAACTATCTCAACTTTGTGTTCGAGACATCTGCTTGCCATCACTGAATGGAATTTTTTTTTTTTTTTTACAGCCAGGTGTACATGTATCTGGAGAAATAGCAATAGACTGTCAGCTATTGAAGTTGTATCGCCAGCTGTAGAATGTGACTGACATCTGTATAGAGTTGGTATGTTCTTCCTGTACTTTCAATGGTTTCCGCACACACTTCAAAAACATACTGATAGGTTAATGGACTTCCTATGACATTGACCCCAACTGCGAGCCCCCTAGCCAAAGTGACTGCTGGAGCACGAGTGACGTCTGTCTCTGACACTGTTCCAGCACAAAGGCAACACAAACGTTCCTGTAGTCAGATATTGAAGAAGACACTTTGTTTTCCTGAGCTGTGGGTAAACATCCTCTGCTGAGCGTAGGTCCCCGAGCTGCACATCAGCTTCTTGTGGTTTGGGCAAGAAACAAAAAGCACTTAGAACATCAGATCACAAGTTACTGAGTCTACCGGGAGAGGAAAGCAGCACGCAGCTAGTAAATGCTGTACAAAAGCCTCACCCCCATAACCCACAGTGCAAAATAATTAAAGGGGTTGTCCAGGACACAGGTCTATATCCCCAGCCCATAAGAATCTGTCAGTAGTTTAGTATCCCATATTGACCTGACTGAGACAAAAAGGGACTAAGAGTACTAAGGGTCAAAAGGAAGATCTGTCCCACCAAAAAAAGGACACTTGGGAGGTGATGGAAAGTCTATAATAGTCTATAATAGACACCCCCTACTGAGAAACATCTGGCTACCATAAGGATCCACATACACCCTGTCTGTAAATCTGTAAGTACATTTTATAATTAAGGCTTAATGCACGCGACCTTTCAATGATACAAAACAACTTTGTACTGAAAGGTACATTTGGCATAATTTTGAACAATTAATGTTCACTATTTACATCACACAGGATCTATTTTATAGTGACCGTGCAATGTTATTACAGCCTTTAATAATATCACATGTCAGCTATAAAACAGATACTGTGTGACATACTGTAAATAGTGAAGGACCCCCACACAGTGCAATCTGCCCTACAGTGGCCCCCACACAGTACAATGTGCTCCACAGTGATCCCCACACAGTACAATCTGCTCCACAGTGGCCCCCATACAGTACAATCTGCTCCACAGTGGCCCCCACACAGTACAATCTGCTCCACAGTGGCCCCAACACAGTATAATCTGTTCCATAGGTGGGTGCCCACAGAGAGGGCTCTGAGTGTCACCTCTGGCACCTCCACGGACCCATATCATCCATTAAACTCAATGGGCACCTACTCTACAAGGTGACCTGTTAGGAGTGTGACCTCTACTTTTCCAATATTCTACTTTTTTTTTTTTTACTATCTTGCTATTGCTTAACTTGCAGTACAGGAAATATTGCAGAATCCATGGTAATATGGGCTGTATTGTTCCCACATGGTGCTATCTTGGGCTTGCCAATAAAGATAAGAGCACCTCTGCAGGTCATGTGAAGCATTACAGTAAATCAATGAGTTGTTTGTGTCATACATGGATTTGCTTAGTCCTCCAAAGAGATAAGAAGCTCTCTAAAGGTGCTGTCTATTCTGGCTGACAGATGACAAACCTAAGTATAACCCACGCAAAAACCCATAGTGAATTAGAAACTACTTAAAGGGGTTTTCGGGTTCACAAAATCATTGGCTGATCCTTAGGATGAGGGAGGTTCAACCACATCTGCCAATTGCTGTTCAAAGGGGCTACCATGTAGTGCCCTCTTCATTGTATATACTGTATTATACACCTGTAAACCATCTGCCTAGTAGCTGCTACGCAGATCAGAGGTGTAGCTATATGGGGTGCAACTATCGCTACTGGGCCCTGGAGCCTCAGGGGGCCCAAAGGCCTCTCTACAACATAAGAAGCCACCAGTATAATAGCTAGTGGGTAAGTAGGGGGCCCTGTTAAATAGTTTGCATAGGCCCAGGTGCAGCGCCACCCGTGGTTTATTTTTGGATATTGTCCTCGTATCACATTGCAGTGTTGATTTTATAGGGTTCTTATCACAGTGTACATAACATTACCTGAACACAGAGATAATGGGGAATTGTTAATCCTTCTGTAGAAATCAAAGGCTACACTGCCCGCACCACACTGAGATATCCTTAAAGTGTAAGTGTCATTTCACTTTCTTTTTTGCTATTGTATAGTGTGTGGTTTGCTAAACATTTTTGTTACTTACTTTATTAACCTATTGTACTTTCTTTTAGCAGAAAACAAGTTCTGAAGTTCTCCCTAGCAATGCAATAACTAAGCGTTGCTAGGAAGATCTGTGGGACACGGGGCCACTTTAACCATACTGTCAATGGTGCTCTTGCTCCGGGTCCTATGGTAGCGAGGGCCCCTTTGGGACAGCGGGACAGTCCTGCATTTAGAGTGCTGTCTCGCTGCTCCGGACTGCCCTGATATGTCACATCTACAACTCATCTGCGTCCTCCGGGCACAGATGAGTGGAGTACAATGGTGATGCAGAGAGCCGTCCGCTCTCTGCATCACCATTCGGCCACTCCGCTGTCTCTGCTCCCAGTTTACTGTGGTGATGTCACTGGCAGCAGAGATAGAAGACAACAGGGGAACAGGGATAGGTGAGTATTAGGTGTTTTTATTTTCTTTATTTGATTGCTACTGGGAGGGGGGTGGGCAAACTGGAAAAGGAACATTATATACTGTGGGGGCATCCTGGAAAGGGGACATTATACTGTGGGGGCAACCTGGAAAGGAGACATTATACTGTGGGGGCAACCTGGAAAGGAGACATGATACTGGGGAGGATATCCTGGAAAGGAGACATGATACTGGAGGTGGCAACCGGGAAAGGGGACATTATACTGTGGGGGCAACCTGTAAAAGGGACATGATACAGGGGAGCAACTTGGATAGGGGTCATTATACTGTGGGTGCAACCTGGAAAGGAGATATGATACTGGGGGGTGGGGGACAACCTGGAAAGGAGACATGATACTGGAGGGGCAACCTAGAAAGGAGACATTATACTGGGGGGGCAACCTGGAAAGGGGACATTATACTGGGGGGCAACCTGTAAAAGGGATATGATACAGCGGAGCAACCTTGAAAGGGGTCATTATACTGTGAGTTTCAACCTGGAAAGGAGATATGATACTGGGGGTAGGGGACAATCTGGAAAGGAGACATTATACCGGGGGGGGGGGGGGCAACCTGGAAAGGGGACATTATACTGTGGCCACATATAAGAGTCAGGGGCATAATGCTGGTGCTATATTATGGTCATACATCTCCTGGTGAAGAGACTTTCAGCTATTGGGAGTGGGTACATGGGGCAGTAGGGGTGTAAGTTAGTAGTACATTAGAAATGCACGCCCAAGCTGCTAATAATAGGCCTGATATGGGGACTCTTTACAAATCATGAACCACGGGTTACAAATCAGTGGGTGTTATACCAGAATAATCTTCCATATTAGTTTAGTCTGATGTTTGATGCTGAATAATGTGCTATTAAAGGGAGATTGGTGAGTGTGTAGCTGAGCCTCTTACCACTTATCCTATGACCTTTCCCATAGATGCTTCTAGACACACTTGAAAAACTAATTATAAAAGCTATTTCTTGGGAATACGTTTTTATGGCGAATGACATTTTTAGTAAGATAGATTAAAAACTAAGTTTTAAAGTGTTCGTTATTTATTTATTTTGATTATAATTTATACTCTGTAGGAACACGTATCACATGTATCTAGTGTCTGGATTGTTTATGAAAATATACTGTGGGGGCAACATGAAAAGGAGACATTATAAAGGATGGGGGGACCTGGAAAGGGGACATGATAATGTGTGGGGGGGGTAACCTGGAAAAGGGGGAACTATACTGTAGGGGCAGCATGGAAAGGGGACCTGATACTGGGCGATGTAACCTGGAAAGGAGACATTATACCGTGGGGCAACCTGGAAAGGGGAAATTATACTGTGGGGGGCAACCTGGAAGAGGACATGATATGGGGGGGCAAGTTGGAAAGGGGACATCATACTGTGGGGGCAGCCTGGAAAGGAGACATAATACTGGGGGGCAACCTTGAAAGGAAACATTAAAAGGGGGGGCAACCAGGAAAGGGGACATGATGGGGGGGCAACCGGGAAAGGGGACATGATGGGGGGGCAACCTGGAAAGGGGACATTATACTGTGGGGGCAACCTGGAAAGGGGACATGATATGGGGGGAGGCAACTTGGAAAGGGGAAATCATACTATGGGGGCAGCTTGGAAAGGGGACATTATACTGTGGGGGCAACCTGGAAAGGAGACATAATACTGGGGGGCAACCTTGAAAGGAAACATTAAAAGGGGGGGGGCAACCTGGAAAGGGGACTTGATGGGGGGGCAATCTGGAAAGGGAACATGATACTGGTGGGGGCAACCTGGAAAGGGGACATTATACTGTGGGGGAAGCCTAGGATGGGGACATTATACTGTGGGGCAACCTGAAAAGGGGACATGATACAGGGGGGCAATCTGAAAAGGTGACATTATACTGTAGGGGCAACCTGGAGGGGGACATTATACTATAATGTCTGAGGGGACATTGGGATGGGACATGTTAATGTATGAGGGGCCACTATGGGGGACCTGTTAATGTCTGATGCAGGGGTATTTAATCGTATGATGGGCCACTGAGGGGCATTATATTGTATAGGACCAATAAGGAGACATTATACTGTATGAGGGCCACTAAGGGGCATTATACCATGTGGCAGCCACTGATGGGGCATTAAGATTTGTGCAGGTAAGGTATTTCTAAGGGGTGGTGATGGGGGGGCAATTTATGAAACCTTTGCACTGGGCCCACCAATGTGTTGGGACATTCAGTTGTATTGCCAGTATATAAAGTTATAGCAAATGCCAAAGGAGGGGGATTGTCACTTCCAATCTCTGTATCTCTGGTTTAATACCACCTAGAAAAGTGCTTATGGTGTTGTGTGAAAGCTGAGAGACTACAAAACAAGTCAGGAGTGTGATAGGTACAGTATGTGCTGCATATATATGTGCTGATATAAAAATAAATAAAGTAAAACACATACACATTAGGTATCCCTGTGTCCAAAAATACCCGAACTACAAACTTATAAAAATATTTTTCCCATAAGGTGAACACCATAGTGGGAAAAAAGTCAAAAGAATCAAACCGCTGTTTTTTCACTATTTTGCCTCCTATAAAAATTTGAATAAAAAGCAAAAGACATTCCCCAAAATGGTATAAATAAAAAGTACATCTAACCCTGCAGAAAAAGACGCCCTATGCATCCCCGTACACAGAAATATAAAAAAGATGGGTGTCAGAATATGGTGATTCCAATTTTTTTTTTCTTTTCAAAGTTTTTGATTTTTTTTAAGGGGATAAAAAAAGTAAAAAAAAAACTATATGAGGGTGGGTTCACACCTGCGCTTGGTGTCCGTCCGTCGCCAATCCAGTGAAAATCTCGGCGAACTGGATTGGCGTCGGATACAGACCGGTCAGCGGCGCATTGGTTAAAAACCCATTCATTTGAATGGGTTTTTAAAGCAGTGCGCGGGTGTGCGCTTACACCCTCTGCGCTGCCAATCCTTTTTTTTTTTCGTCGGACACGAAGTCCTGCATGTCCGACTTTGTTTCCGACGAAAAAAAAAAGGATTGGCAGCGCAGAGGGTGTAAGCGCACACCACAAGCACTGCTTTAAAAACCCATTCAAATGAATGGGTTTTTAACCAATGTGCCGCTGACCGGTCTGTATCCGACGCCAATCCAGTTCGCCGAGATTTTCACTGGATTGGCGACGGACGGATACCAAGCGCAGGTGTGAACCCACCCTGAATTGAGTATCGTTGTAATCATACCGACCCATAGAATACAGGTGACATGTCATTTTGGCTGCAGAGTGAACGCCATAAAAACTAAGCCCATAAGAAAGTTGCGTAAACACAGTTTTTCTCCAATTCCACCCCATTCTGATTTTTTTCCCAGCTTTCCAGTACATTGTAGGGAATATTAAATGGTACCATTACAAAGTACAATTTGTCTCACAAAAATGAAACCTTCATATGGTTCTGTTAACAGAAGAATAAAAAAAGTTATGACTTTTGGAAGGCGGGGAGTAAAAGGGCGAGGAATGGCTGCGGTGAGAAGGGATTATAAGGGGTATTCCCCATTGTGTATTGTTAGGATATGATCAGTGGAGATATGATCTATAGAAGCCCCACTAATGATGGGGCCGCTTTTGCTGGGGTAGCATCCCTTTCTTTGTTGTCCCATATACAGTGACGCTAGGTTCACACCTGCATTGGGGTTTCCATTCTTGGGGACCCAAAAAACGGAAACTCAACCTGCGGACACCATAGACTATAATGGGCTCCACTAGGTTTCCGCCTGAAAATTGCGAAGAGAAAAGTCCTGCTTGCAGGACTCTCTGCATTTTTCAAGCAGAATGCGGGACGGGATCCCCGAACGGTCATCGAACACACATTGGCCACCCCTCTGTCCAGGGAACTGCAGAATGGCCCCATTCAAGTGAGTGGGACTACCCCTTTAAGGGTTGAAGTGACTGCCTTCAGCACATGTATGGTGTGTACAGAATAGACTGGAAAATCTCTCTGCAGCTAAGAACTGTTCTAGACTCCTCCAGGAAACATTCCGCACATTGTTCTGTAGGGTAAACAGGATACAGACTGTTCTTAACTTGTGTCCGAGACCCCATGGGAGTCATTTTAACAATTTGAGTTTAGAGAACCTTGGAAGTAAAGTTTATGGGATCATAGATCAACACGTGAGGATTATTTTTAAACCATTCATTGCGAAAGGGGCATCGTAGTCATTTGTGTATGAGCCATTGATATAACTTTACAGTAGACAGTCTTTTTTATCCTTTATAATATTCTGCTGGCTTTATATGCAGCTGACTGGCATTAAAGGGGTTGCCCAACAATTTTTTATCGATGACCTATCTCCAGTATTAGAGATGAGCGAATCGAAGCTGACGAAGTGGAATTCGATCAAAATTTCAGGAAATATTCAATTCGCATCGAATACGGATTTCCTCACGCTTTGTGGTAACGAATCGCATTTTATTTTAAATGGCTGCTGCACATGTTAGGACATGGGGCAAGGAAGTCTGGGAACGCGGGATCACCCACAATGCCATGCGTGCAGCCAATCAGCAGCCAGCCCTGTGATGTCACAGCACTTTAACCCCTTCACGAGCGCACACGGCATCTTTGACCGCTGCATCCAAGGTGTTAAAACCCCCGATTGGTTATGGAACAGGGTGTTAGCTGTAACTGACAGCTAACACCCTGCTCCATAACTGATCGGGGGCTGTCGCACCTTGGATCCGCCATTTTGCCCTGTTTTTTTTACTCGATTCGCCGCTATTTAATTCGGATCGAATAGAATCGTATAGGAAAATTTTTAAAAATTTCGCTCATCTCTATTCAGTATAGATCAGGGGTCATGTGCCAAAAGTGGCACACGAGCCATAGCTTTTTGTCACAGCATCTACCCACCTGTGTGCTGCCACCCCAATTCTGTCAGCCTCCAGCTCCCAAACATAGCGATCCCGTCCATCATAGATTGGCACATGACTGTACACGTCACTGAGTGACCTGTATAGTTACAAGGTCCTCCACTCACTGCCAAACTATGGACGGGATTGCTACGTGCGGGTGCCGGAGGAATGAAGCACAAGGTAGGTAGGAAATACTGTGTGGGGCACTAAACTATGTTGGGGACACTAATAGGCTTAATTCCCTGGGGGGGGGGGCACAACTGGGGCAATATACTGTGTGGGGAACTTATACTGGGACATTATACTGTGTATAGGGGCCAATATGGAGTATTATACTGTGTATAGGGGGCCAATATGGAGTATTATACTGTGTATAGGGGGCCAATATGGAGTATTATACTGTGTATAGGGGGCCAATATGGAGCATTATAATGTGTATAGGGACCAGTATGGAGAATTATACTGTAACGTCTCTGCCGTTTCGGGTCTCGGCGCCGCCCTCCGCTTGCACGCTGTGGCAAAGGAGGTGTCTTCAGTTTGGTTCTTTGTTTAAGTTTCTTGATGCTCAGTCTGAACATGGTCCTAGTTCCCTTGCTGTGTAAAGCCACACCCGTGTAATTAGGAACATTTCTCTCTGGACTGCATAGAGTTAATCTCTTCCTGGCCTGTGTGATTGACAGCCTGTGTGCCTATCAGGTGTGGGGCTGGGCCCAGACTTTCTATATACAGGATGTCATTTCTCAGCAGGTTGCCGGTTATTGCACTTGTGTTTTGCCTGCTCTCTTTATTATTTCCCTTGCTATCTTGTTACCTTATTCTCTGACCACTGGCTTTGTCTTTGACTATTCTCTTGGATTTAGATTTTGTACTGCATTGCTCGTTTGTTACTGACCCCTTGGCTTGCTCACTCTGCTTCTGTGTTGTTTTTGTCTTGTCCTGTTCTGTGTGTCACTTACCCAGTATAAGGCTTTCCTTCTGGTTGTCCTTTTACCGTTTAGGGTAACTGAGGCAATAGGAAGGGACAGTGGCTGGGGTGAGATTAGGGCTCACTTGTCTCTGTCCTTCCTCTCAGACCGCTGCAGTAGTGTCAGGGTTGCTACGGTTGGCAAGACCCTTACATATACTGTGTATAGTGGGGTCAATATGGAGCATTATACTGTGTATAGGGGCCAATATGGAACGTCTTCACTGCATACATTGCACTCCATCTGATTCATGGCGTCCATGCGGTATAACTACAGTCTCGACACATTGACTTCTATGAGCTGAGGCTGTAATTACATAACATGGCCACTATGAAACAGATGACTTGTGATATAAACATTGAAGACGTCACAGCGCTGGTCCCTGACCCATCTCTGGCAGCTCCAGCCTCATGTGCAATGCAATGTTGTAGCCACAGACAGTATATCTTGCTTCACTGTGAGGTGACCGTTCTAGGCTGCAATAATGCAAAGAGTGTCTCTTTTTTGGAAGATCTGAAATCTCTCTGCAATACACAGAAAATCAATTGGTATGTGTCTTCCATCCGGAGCTATATACTGAACTTCCCTGCACCATTCATAATATACATCTGTAGCAGTGGCGTAACTAGGAATGGCTGGGCCCCAAGGCGAACATTTGACATGGCCCCCCCCCGCGCCAGTTACGGGTCCCAAAACAGTAAAATATGCACAGCAGAGGCCCCAGATAGTATTATATGCTCAACAGTGGCCCCCACACAGCATTATATGCTCCACAGTGGCCCCCATACAGCATTATATGCTCTACATTTCTCCCCCCACACACAGTATAATATGCTACCTACAGTGGCCCCACACAGTATAATATGCTCCACACAGTGGTCCCCACCCAGTATTATATGCTTCCCACAGTGGTACCCACCCAGTATTATATGCCCCCCATAGTGGGCCCCACCCAGTATTATATCCTCCCCACAGTGGCCCCCACACAGTATTATATGCTCCCCACAGTGGTCCCCACCCAGTATTATATGCCCCCCACAGTGGCCCCCACCCAGTATTATATGCTCTACAGTGGCCCCACCTAGTATTATATGCTCTACAGTGGCCCCCACCCAGTATTATATGCTCTACAGTGGCCCCCACCCAGTGTTATATGCTCTACAGGGGCCCCCACACAGTGTTATATGCTCTACAGTGGCCCCCACACAGTGTTTTATGCTCTACAGGGGCCCTCACCCAGTATTATATGCTCTACAGTGGCCCCACCCAGTATTATATGCTCTACAGTGGCCCCCACCCAGTATTATATGCTCTACAGGGGCCCCCACACAGTATTATATGCTCTACAGTGGCCCCCACCCAGTGTTATATGCTCTACAGTGGTTCCCACCCAGTATTATATGCTCTACAGTGGCCCCCACACAGTATTATATGCTCTACAGTGGCCCCCACACAGTATTATATGCTCTACAGTGGCCCACACAGTATTATATGCTCTACAGTGGCCCCCACCCAGTGTTATATGCTCTACAGTGGCCCCCACACAGTGTTTTATGCTCTACAGGGGCCCTCACCCAGTATTATATGCTCTACAGTGGCCCCCACCCAGTGTTATATGCTCTACAGGGGCCCCCACACAGTATTATATGCTCTACAGTGGCCCCCACACAGTATTATATGCTCTACAGTGGCCCCCACACAGTGTTTTATGCTCTACAGTGGCCCCACCCAGTATTATATGCTCTACAGTGGCCCCCACCCAGTATTATATGCTCTACAGTGGCCCCCACACAGTGTTTTATGCTCTACAGTGGCCCCACCCAGTATTATATGCTCTACAGTGGCCCCCACACAGTATTATATGCTCTACAGTGGCCCCCACACAGTATTATAAGCTCCCAACAGCCCCCCTACGCTTCGGTGCTATTATTATACTTTGGGATCTCCTCAGACCCCAGAGTATAATATTCGGAGGCCCAGGGAAGGTGATTAAAAATAACAAACATTCATACTCACCTTGCCTTACCTTTCCTTGGCATCCTCGCTCCATCCTGCCGTCTTCAGCGTCTTCAGGCCCTCTTCCGACGTCGCTGCCGAGGCCTGTGATTGGGCCTCAGCAGTCACATGGGGGCGCACTGACGTCATTACGCGGCCACGCCCCATGTGACCGCTGGGGCCTAATCACAGCCCTCAGTCATGACGGAGGAGCACCGGAGAGGACGCTGTGCCCAGGAGAGGTGAGAATATGTGTTTATTATTTTCAGTCACCTCCCTTGGGTGCCCTGCCCTGCCATCTATTGGAAAGGGGCCTGCAATATGCCAGGGCCCCTTTCCAATAACAGTATGTATAGAGGTTGGGGAACCAGGCTTTCCCCGACCGCTATCATAATGGTCCGGGGCCCAGCCACCTCCAGCTGTCCGCGGGCTCCGTAACCTGCCGGGTCCGTTCGCGGTCGCACCCCCTGCGACTGCGATCATTACTGGTTTGTGGGGGTCGCGGTAGCGGCTGCCACAGGGCTCCGGGGCCCCTAATGTTCCGGGCCCTGTGGCAGCCGCTACCGCTGCTACCCCGATAGTTACGCCCCTGATCTGTAGCTGTGTTAATTATATCTCTTTCTATCTGCTGGTATGTTATTTTCCACTTTGTAATTGTATTAACTTTGAAACCACAGTCTCCTTCCCCTGCTGACTTCTCACCTATCCCTTCCTGATGTCTCTGATTCTATTTGCTGTTTCCACACCCCCTATTCACACCTGATACACTTGATACAAATGTATTCCTAGTTAACATAAATTTGCGGCCAGTGGTCAGCGCATTTTCCAAGTGCAGTTTCTAAGTGTATAGACCAGAATTAGGCCAGAAGGGAACTGAAGGTAACTAGCTACTAAAAGGAAACTTAGTTATTAACTATAGAAATGCTTCTTACTTTAATCACTGTTGTTCTTCCCATACTTGTAAAAACCACTTTTCCACCCCAAACCAGCCATGTCACTAAGAATATCTTTATCTCTCCATGTATTCTACCCCACCATCTGACCTTCTCTGCACAGCTACTCACACACCTACAAGCTTTCCGCCCCAGACACACACAACCTCCCCACACTCTCTCCGATTTACACCTGCTATCCCTCTCCCTGCTACTCCTCACTTCTGGCGACATACACACGTGGACAAAATTGTTGGTACCCCTCGTTTAATGAAAGAAAAACCCACAATGGTCACAGAAATAACTTGAATCTGAAAAAAAGTAATAATATATAAAAATTCTATGAAAATGAACAAATGAAAGTCAGACATTGCTTTCCAACCATGCTTCAACAGAATTTTTTAAAAAAGAAAACTCATGAAACAGGCCTGGACAGAAATGATGGTTCCCTTAACTTAATATTTTGTTGCACAACCTTTTGAGGCAATCCCTGCAATCACACGATTCCTGTAACTGTCAATGAGACTTCTGCACCTCTCAGCAGGTATTTTGGCCACTCCTCATGAGCAAACTGCTCCAGTTGTCTCGGGTGTGAAGGGTGCCTTTTCCAGACGGCATGTTTCAGCTCCTTCCAAAGATGCTCAATAGGATTTAGGTCAGGGCTCATAGAAGGCCACTTCAGAATAGTCCAATGTTTTCCTCTTAGCCATTCTTGGGTGTTTTTAGGTGTGTGTTTTGGGTCATTATCCTGTTGCAAGACCCATGACCTGCGACTGAGACCAAGCTTTCTGACACTGGGCAGCACATTTCTCTCTAGAATCCCTTGATAGTCTTGAGATTTCATTGTACCCTGCACAGATTCAAGACACCCTGTGCCAGATGCAGCAAAGCAGCCCCAGAACATAACAGAGCCTCCTCCATGTTTCACAGTAGGGACAGTGTTCTTTTCAGGATATGCTTCATTTTCCGTCTGTGAACATAGAGCTGATGTGCCTTGCCAAAAATTTCGATTTTTGTCTCATCTGTCCATAGGACATTCTCCCAGAAGCTTTGTGGCTTGTCAACATGTAGTTTGGAAAATTCCAGTTTTGTCAGATTCAAGTTATTTCTGTGAACATTGTGGGTTTTTCTTTCATTAAACAAGGGGTGCCAACAATTTTGTCCACGTCTGTATCTCCTAATCCTGGACTGCCCCAGCACCTCCCTACTGTCAGATCTTTCCGCACAACCGGCATCAGCGCATGGAACCCCCTAAATCTTACACCTATCTTACCCACTCATGCCCCTCCCCACGCCCTCCCCGGTGCACTATGCTCGCTCGCTCTGTACGCACCAAACTTGACTACATCCACGACCTCTTCATTTCTCATAAATTATCATTTCTTGGTGTCACAGAAACGTGGCTAACACCCTCAGACACCACCTCCCCTGCTGCCCTCTCCTATGGAGGTCTGCAATTCTCGCACACTCCCCGCCCCAACAATAAACCTGGCAGTGGCATAGGCTGAATCCTGTCTCACAATTGCTCCTTTGCCCTAATCCAACCGCTACCTGCTCTCACCCTCCCCTCCTTTGAAATGCACTCTGTTCGCATTTACTCGCCCTTCAACCTCCAACTGGCCGTCATATATCGACCGCCAGGACCTACTGCTGCCTTTATCGACCACTTCACCACCTGGCTATTGCACTTCCTATCCACAGACACCCCCACCATCATCATGGGTGATTTCAACATCCCCATGTCCCCAATCTCCTGTCACTCACTACCTCCTTTGGTCTCTCTCAATGGTCCTCTTCTGCCACCCACAAGGGGCACACGCTGGACCTCATATTCACCCGCCTCTGCTCTCTAGTCAACCTCTCTAACTCTCTGTCCACGCTCTCTGATGACAAACTGCTGACATTCTAGGCCCTCACCTCTGTAATAGACCCCCCCAACCCCTAAACCAACTTCCCCCCGCAGGAACCTTAATCGCCTTGACATCCGCAGATTGGTTAAATTCTTCTACACCAAACTCGTCCAACCTGCCTTTATGGACCTTGCTTTGTGCACTGGGGCACAGTCATGCTGGAACAGGAAAGAAGCCTCCCCCAAGCTGTCCACACAAAGATGGAAGCGACAATTGTCCAAATGTCTTGGTTTGCTGAGGCTTTAATGCATTCCATCACTGGAACGAAAGGATCTAGGCCGACTCCTGAATAACAACCCCATAGTATTACCCCTCCTCCACCAGACTTTACAGTCGGCACAATGTAGTCAGACAGGTAACGTTCTCCTGGCATTCGCCAATCCCACACTGGTCCATTGTCCACCAGGTAGAGAAGTGTGATTCATCACAGTACAGAACACGTTTCCACTAATCCAGAGTCCAGTGTTTGTTCTGATGTTAATACCAGCGAGGGGTTAGGGCTCTGCTGTCAGCGGAGCGTTGATGACTTTTCTGTGCTACGCTCCTCAGCACTCGACGGCGCCCCCATTCTATTACTTTCCATGATTTGCCTGTACTTCGTGGCTGAGTTGCTGCGGTTCCTTCCACTTCTCAATAATACTGCCCAGAGGTGATGATGGAATATTTAGGAGGAAGACATTACCGGAGATGACGATCACGCTGGGATTCATTCACTGACCTCCGGAGAACTGGCCATTGTGCCTCTAATGGTTGTAAAGGTAACTGCAGGGCGAGAGGCTGGATATTACAGTAATACCTCGTACATTCGCGAGGTTAGGGTCCAGAACCGGTCGCGGATCGCGAGGAATCGCGAATGTTTGGTACAAGCGCTTAGAAGCGCTTACAATGCCGATTTCTAATGTTTAACCCCTAAATATCAATAAACTTTACCCTACAGTACTGTACAGTATACTAAAGTATACTAAAGTATACTGTACAGTACTGTATATTAATACATTCATTCATTTTTCTTATACACTCACAGTAAAATGAAACTAATTACCGGGTACGTAACGAACAGGACGCTACTACCCAATAGTGAAGGTGTTTTTTTTAATTAAATTTCACAGATCTGAAAAAAAAAGAGCAAAATCTATATATGTTAGTTGCCAAAAAAATATCGCGAATCTGTGAATTCGCAAATTCGGAAACGCGAGTGTACGAGGTATTACTGTATACGCGGGGGCAATGGGGCTGAAGGAAACACCTGAAGTCAATGGTGAAGAACTGTGGACTGATACGTCTCTACATATAGTGTATATGGTAGTCGTCTTAAAGGGCCCCTCGTGCTATTGTATTGTCATCTTAGCTACGTGTCTGTTGTTAGTTTTCCATTATGAATGACATGTTTAGTTTTGCAAATCTGTGTCAGAAGTAAAAAATATCTTCCCCCCTGTCCACCCAATTTTACCTGTTCTCATAAACATGATACCGAGAGATTCTAGGCCAAAATATACAGCGGAAAGGAAGTGAATACCAGTGCATAGAGCGATGGCGTCACCTACTGGTAAATCTTATTATTACATTTACAGTTTAGAAGAAAACGGCGACCTCTACAGGCAAATAGGTGGAATGCAAAGAAACGACACTGACGTGTGAGTATCAGACATAGCTTGTCAACAATTCAAAATTGTTTGGGCCTAAGGTCCCAGTGTGACAATATAGGCATTTATGGTCCATGTAACTGTAATGTGAGTTAGATGTTTTGCCCTATCGTGTGGCTATAGTTTACTTCACGAATATTTGCAGGGTTCGCCTAGCAGTTTCGTTGAAGTTCAGCCCAAACTGGAACTGCTATTGTTATATTCTGGACTCCCGTCAGACCTCAGAGTATAATAAAAGCAAGCCCCGGGAGGTGAGTAAATATGACAAACACAGTCATACTCACCTCTCCTGGCCTCCGTTGCGGTGTCTGGTGCCGTCCCCTCCTATTTGGGTCTCTTCCAGCCTTCTGAATGACTTCATTGGCCCAGGTGAGCCCTGTCATGTGGGGCATATTGATGTCATGACACTTAGACACAAGCGTCTGGATGTCAGAAGGGCAGAAAAGGCCCAAAGAGGACAGGGATCCACACCGGACACCATGACGGAGCCCGAGTGGTGAGTATGAGTGATGGTTATGCTTACTCACCTTCCATGGGCCTACACTCATTATATTATGGAGACTGAAGATACCCCTAAATATACAGTAATAGAGGTTTGTGGGTAACAAACCCCAAAATTTCAAGTTCAGTGGATCCCAAAATTTTATTTATGAACCAGTTTGCAATCCCTATTTGGGAATCTATGCTTTAGTTGCATGATAACATGACAACATGCCTGTGGTTTAGTTGTCCCAATGTTTATATCCTCCTTAGGACAGGTCCTCAGTATCACATTGGTGGGGATCTGACATCTGGGACCCCCACAGAACAACTATTCGGCGAGCACTATTTCACAAACCAATGATGTCAAATTCATTGGTCACATGGCTTGTTTGCAGCTCAGTCCCACTTAAATGATTGGGACTGAGCTGCAATATCAAACACAGCCCCTACACAATGTACGGCACTGTGCCTGGTATTCACGTAACGCTCACCTCAGCACTGCAGTTTCTTCCAACAGCTGATCTGTGTGGGTCTCAAGTGTTGGACCACCCACACTATCAGATATCGATGACTATGCTAAGGACAGCTCTTGGAAAACCCCTTTAACTGGGACTGGTGATGCCATAACCACGTTTCCATCACAGGAGCGCTGCCCCTTACCAGTTCACTGTATATATGGATTAGTATATATGTATGGATGGATTATATTATGTGTGCATTTATAGGGCTTGTAAGAGGGACGAAAAAGGGGTCTGCCAAACTCTTACAAAAATGACACACACATAACAAGTTTCCCCCTGTTTAGCACATGCCTGTTGCATAGGGTCGGCCCGGTGTGCACTGCAAAGCAGAGGTGACGCAGGCAAACTGATCTGCTGTGATAGAGATGGGCCGAGGAGGTGTAAGGGCCAGCACGTGCCACAAATATCAGTATTGTGGACTTTATCATACCTCCCAACCATCCTGGCTTCAACTCGTCTGTTGCGGGAGCAGTAGATGTGATGTGGTGACGTCACTTACATAGCACCTGCTCCTCCTTGCAGGCTCCAGACCAAAGACAGCAGAGAAGAACAGCAGAGGAATGGGGAACGAGTATTAGTGTATTTATGTTTGTTTCGATACTGTGGGGGCAGCTGGAGTGGGACATTAATCCCTTACCGACATCCACTGTACTATTATGACAGATAGACAGACCCCATGGTCTTTAAAGATGGAGTGCGGGTCTCCGCTGTAATGTCCCATGATCAGAGCTAATGTGGACTCTGATCGTGGGCATTGTACTCTGATGTGCCCCCTTCCCCCTCAAAATATGAAAAGTGCCCCTGGGGCCAGTCCCCTTCGGCCCTTTGGCTCCCAGGCCTGTTGTAGGAATATGTTTTATATATTTATAATGTAGTGAAAGTCCCATAGATTGTAACACAGTTGAATTGCAGTCTATGGGACTTACAATCAAATGATTGCACATTCAAGCCCCCTAGGGGGTTTAATAAAATAGGAAAAAAAAAAAAATTAGGTAGGTTCCTAGGAGCCCTGAAAGTGTTCTACACTATGTTTTATAGATAGGTTCCTAGGAGCCCTAAGAGTATTCTACACTATGTTTTATAGATAGGCTCCTAGGAGCCCTAAGAGTGTTCTACACTATGTTTTATAGATAGGTTCCTAGGAGCCCTAAGAGTGTTCTACACTATGTTTTATAGATAGGTTCCTAGGAGCCCTAAGAGTGTTCTACACTATGTTTTATAGATAGGTTCCTAGGAGCCCTAAGAGTGTTCTACACTATGTTTTATAGATAGGTTCGTAGGAGCCCTAAGAGTGTTCTACACTATGTTTTATAGATAGGTCCTAGCAGCCCTAAGAGTGTTCTACACTATGTTTTATAGATAGGTTCCTAGGAGCCCTGACAGTATTCTACACTATGTTTTATAGATAGGGTCCTAGGAGCCCTGATAGTGTTCTACACTATGTTTTATAGATAGGTTCCTAGGAGCCCTGACAGTGTTCTACACTATGTTTTATAGATAGGTTCCTAGGAGCCCTAAGAGTGTTCTACACTATGTTTTATAGATAGGTTCCTAGGAGCCCTAAGAGTGTTCTACACTATGTTTTATAGATAGGTCCTAGCAGCCCTAAGAGTGTTCTACACTATGTTTTATAGATAGGTTCCTAGGAGCCCTAAGAGTGTTCTACACTATGTTTTATAGATAGGTTCCTAGGAGCCCTGACAGTATTCTACACTATGTTTTATAGATAGGGTCCTAGGAGCCCTGACAGTGTTCTACACTATGTTTTATAGATAGGTTCCTAGGAGCCCTAAGAGTGTTCTACACTATGTTTTATAGATAGGGTCCTAGGAGCCCTGACAGTGTTCTACACTATGTTTTATAGATAGGTTCCTAGGAGCCCTGACAGTGTTCTACACTATGTTTTATAGATAGGTTCCTAGGAGCCCTAAGAGTGTACTACACTATGTTTTATAGATAGGTTCCTAGGAGCCCTGAGAGTATTCTACACTATGTATTATAGATAGGTTCCTAGGAGACCTAAGAGTATTCTACACTATGTATTATAGCTAGGTTCCTAGGAGACCTAAGAGTGTTCTACAGTATGTTTTATAGATAGGTTCCTAGGAGCCCTGACAGTGTTCTACACTATGTTTTATAGATAGGTTCCTAGGAGCCCTAAGAGTGTTCCACACTATGTTTTATAGATAGGGTCCTAGGAGCCCTGACAGTGTTCTACACTATGTTTTATAGATAGGTTCCTAGGAGCCCTGACAGTATTCTACACTATGTATTATAGATAGGTTCCTAGGAGACCTAAGAGTATTCTACACTATGTATTATAGCTAGGTTCCTAGGAGACCTAAGAGTATTCTACAGTATGTTTTATAGATATGATCCTAGGAGCCCTGACAGTGTTCTACACTATGTTTTATAGATAGGGTCCTAGGAGCCCTGACAGTGTTCTACACTATGTTTTATAGATAGGTTCCTAGGAGCCCTAAGAGTGTTCTACACTATGTTTTATAGATAGGTTCCTAGGAGCCCTAAGAGTATTCTACAGTATGTTTTATAGATATGATCCTAGGAGCCCTGACATTGTTCTACACTATGTTTTATAGATAGGTTCCTAGGAGCCCTGACAGTGTTCTACACTATGTTTTATAGATAGGTTCCTAGGAGCCCTGACAGTGTTCTACACTATGTTTTATAGATAGGGTCCTAGGAGCCCTGACAGTGTTCTACACTATGTTTTATAGATAGGTTCCTAGGAGCCCTAAGAGTATTACTGAGCTTGTTCGACCCGGACTGCAGGGATACAACATTATTTGCCCTATTATCATAGTATCTTACTAATCACACGTGAAAAAACTATATAGAATAAAAAACCCAGAGACATAACATTTTGTGGTTGAGGGTATTGGCCACCGCTTTAGTAACACCTTTAAATTAACACTACAAAGTCCGTACCAGTATGACCCATACAGTACAACAAAACTTCTCTCCTTCTCTCCTCCAAACGCCACCGCTAGTAGCCAGCGGGCATGTGGGCCATCTTCTTTGCTTCCTCCGAATACTTCCACTGTGACTTCGAGAACGACACCATACCGGCACCAAAAAACTTCTCCACCAACATCATCCAACATGAATAAAAAAAACAAAAAAAACACAAAAAACAAAAGAGGGTGGGTGTTTCTTCACCAGATCTGAAAGTAAAAACATCTGTTATTTCCTGCCCAAAGCTTTTATATCTGCCGTAGCCCCAAACATACCATGGCCTCCCCAAACATATCTTGGTCCTGAGCCACAACAAAACCAGTAACAAAACGAATCCTGAGAGGTTCGCCCGTCTATAGTGACCATCCAATGTATATGGGGGCTCCTAACTCTTCTCGCAACATCTGTTATAAAGTCAGAGTTGTGGATTTTTACATCTCCAATCCTTTTGTTCTGAAGGGAGATAAGCCACCTCAGAGGTGTCTGATAGACACTTATATTCCTCTCCTTATTGAGAGCACACACTCAGACATGGAAGGGATTGGGAGGAATAGTTGTCAGTCAACCAACATTCGACTGACAGCTATTGAAAGTGTACGGCACCTCTCGTCCCAAGCTTCTAGTAATCCTATATCCACATTAGATATCATTGATCCCTCACTGAAGAAACCTTTGTGGATCTCCTGGAATAACACTTGTAGGTTGCACCAGTTGTCAATAAGTTCATTGATCTTGACATCATACGTGCATGCTAATGTACTTGGGGGCATTTACATGAACTGGGCCCAGATGTTCATACCCCTCTGCAGACTTATGGCCGGGGCTGTGAACATGGAATTGGTAAATGGCTACAGACTCCAAGACTCCAACTCCGGCCTCAAAAGAAAATGATGAAATATTACTGTATATATTTTTAATATTTTATATTTAATTTATTAAATTTGTGGCAAATTTAGGATTGGGATAGTTTAGAATATTTAAGTGTATAAATATATGGGCTATTTAATCAATCGAAGGCCTCCATTGATCAAAGATCAGAGATGAAGACAATATAAAATCCATTGTCACCTCTATTTTGTTTTCTCCTCTCCTTTAGGCCAGTTTCAGATGTTTGACTCATGAAATATGGGCCATATTTTCCTGACCGCATGCAGACTCCAAACATCATAGTCCCCGTCTCCCCCAGGACTACTGTTCCAAGCTAACAGGATTCACAAGGAGGAAGAGACTCCTAGTATCATAGATGGCTCTGAGGCTTGGAGTCCGGGACCCTGCTCAGTGTTCGGAGCAGGAAATATGGCCGACATATGGTCTGTATCTTATGGCCTGTGATTGGGCCGCAGTGGTCACATGGGGGGCATTAATGCTGAGAATGTTCGAGTTAGAAAAACAGCATAAAGTGGTGGAGCCCATGAAAGGTATGTTTTTGTTTTGTTTTTGTTTTTTTACACACCTTCTCTATAGAGACCCTAAAGTATAAGAATCAACTTTGCTGGATTTGTGCCAGGCAAAACCCAAAAATTCTGAGTTTGGCTGAACTCAAACTTTTTAGAAAAGTTGTAATGAACCTGATTTGTTATTAATAACTATCAACTATTGCTGGATTTGTCTCAGACAAACCCCCAAAATTTTGGGTTTGGCCAAGCTAAAAATTTTTGGAAAAATTGTAACGAGCTTCGTTCATTACACACCGATTCACCAACCATCACCGCTTCTCGGATATCTTCAGAGCCAGAAATTAGTCTCTTCAAAATCTCGAATGAAGAAGTTTTCTCCTATCACATCAAGTTGTAGCCCTGCCAAATTCCGAATGAGTCTGTGGTGTCGGTCATCCCTCATGGTCCTACCCCGAGCACTGCTCTACCAGCATGCCCTAATATCATGGGTAAGTACCAGCTGTGTAGACTTGCCATAGTGGCCCTAACCCGATGCCAACACCAAAAAAAGTCCAAAAAAAATGATGTTTTCTGTTTATATATATATTTATATTTCTCTGTATTAAATAGATTTACTATTATTTACAAGTCAGCGCAAAATAATACACGTCCACAAAAACGTCTACATTTATACAAAACTAAATCCCTCTTTTCACCCGGTCAAATATAAAAACAGTTCAAAAATATAAGTAGTCCCTTCTCTACTTCAATATATTATAACTTTATAGACATTTTTCACGTATTTACAGACGTTACCTTGGCCTGTTATGATCAAATCACATGGACATTGCTGCGCCCTAGTGGCTAAACTGTGAATTACATGACAGAAGGAAGACTAGGTGAACTGCATATCACAAGGCATTATGGGAAAGGAGCTGGGGAGCTCATGCCCCCTCTGTTGGATGTAACAGATCCTCAATTTGCTTTTGACTGACCGAGCCTTGAGACAGCAAAAGGGATTTTAGCCAAGCCAATTTCACTTATCTGCATACAGCGCCGTTTCCGGATTGTTGTCCTGAACTGCAGGCATGCAACTCCATTCTTGACAATTATAATTATATGAATATACTTGTCTGAGAGTTATTCACCATTTTTTGAGTTGCACTTTAGTGCATGGTATAAGTTTTGCACATAGGTAGGTCACCATTGACTTCTATCCTATGCAACTTCTATTGGACTCTTACATCTGAACCTCGACTACGACTACAATGTGACCAATGTCACATGTCGATGTCACGAAATTTTTAGAATTGTTGTGCCATAGCTGTAACACATTACATGTTCGTCCACACCTGTTAGGAGAGACAAAGCGGCCATTATTCAGGCAGATACGCCCGCCTAAGAGACACGTGGATACAAAAGTGTGCTGCTTGCATCATGGCCCACATTTTCGATAATGTACCATCTAATAGAAATCTTGCTCACATCACTATATATACAAGAAGGACGTTTTTGTCTTATTATAAGTTCTTGGCATAAAATTGTATTGCTCTTTATTCTGAAAAGCAAATCTGAGCTAAGTCCCGCCCCCGAGGAGCTCGGGTTCCCAAAATTGACCATTATTTCACTGAGACCATGGACATAAACCATGAATAAATCCATATGTTTTAGTACATAGCTGTCCTGCCAAAATAGGAACTTTAGGGGGTAGGTTACTCAGCTTTGGGGTTATTGCACCCTTTGGGTACTTCGCAAAATAACACAATAAGATGTCTGAGAGAAAGCCAGTGTCATCTGGGCAGAAGAGTCATGGTAGCTATACCATAATTACCATAATTACTCACAATTCTAATTTTTCTAAACTTTGCTCAAAATGACGTCATGTGACAACTCTTAAACTAGGGCTACATGTTGACTTTGGTCACAACTCTCATCACATGATCATAGATTACCATGTCGCCCTCACAAATGTAAGTCAATGTAGTCGCATTGCAACCTCAAAATTGCTGCCACTGTGTCTTCTAGTTGCAAAAAGATCAAGCGCTGCCGGATTTTTTGCAACTGGAAGTTGTAGCCGCAGCATGTTGGGGGTCACAATGAAACTCCATTCACTTACATTAGTGAAGGACTTGCAGGGCCACTCAGGCTAGTAATGGACATGGCAATCTTTGGTCATGAGAGGAGAGTCACAGCCAAAGACGCCTTGTAGCCTCATAAGGCATTCCACCCATAATGCACAATTCTCCTATTACTACATTAGTATGTGTCTGTTCTACTTCATGAAATACAAACTTTATGTTATTAGCTATTACATTCGCGGTGGCGGCAGCCATTTTGTGTTCACGAGAATGAATTGGTTATAACATTATGGCTCATTTTTGTCCTATAAACCCCTATACACATGCACTACAATAAATAAATATGGAGGCATTACTATACTAGGCCTGAAAACCAGTAGTGACCAAAAGTGCAGTGGTTGCCCGGAGCAACCAACATGGCACCTTACATGTAAGTAAATGAAAGCTGTATTCTGATTGGCTGGTGTAGGCCACACAATAAATAACCTCCATGACAGCTTCTCTAGCGATTATCACTCGGCTTTCTCAGTCTCCATATATGTCTAGTTATGCAGTTACATTGAAGAAGGGAATGTGTTACTGAGTGACTAGGCAGGCCATGGTCGCCATGTTGTTTATCACTCAGCTGTCCTGTAAATATATTTAAAGGGGCTTTCCAGGACTAATATATTGATGACCTAACCTTAGGAATCAATATGCGTTTGGCAGGGGTCCGACACCTATGACCCCCACCGGTCAGCTGTTCATAGCGGCAGCAGGCGTCTGGTTACCGCCACTAAGGCTTCACAGGCCTTGTGAGGTCATATCCATTGGTTGCATAGACCATTAGCTGAGCTTCAATACCAAGGACAGCCCCTATACAATGTATGGCACTGGGCTTAGTAAGTAATGAACAGGCCGAAGCGCTCATCCGAATGCTGTGGTTTCTTTAAACAGCTGATCAATAGGGGTGCTGGGTGTTGGACCACCACTTCTCTGATATTTATGAGCTATCCTAAGGAATAGGTCATCAATATTTTAGTTATGGAAATCCCCTTTAAGGCTTTTAAAGTTGTTTTTGGCGCTAAAGACAAAAATGTTTTTTTGCTCCATTTATGTGATTTCACCTCCCATTTTAGGTGCTAATTTTCTTATATACTGTCCTAACTTAGGGGTAACATGGTTTGCAGGGAGCACCCTCTAGTGGCAGGTGGAGGACATTTTGTTTTGTCTGGGATTTTGGAGAATTGTCTAACAATTGTAAAACAAGGCACCTTTCTTTCAAAAAGAGCTCCACTTCCTCATCTAAGGTCTTAGTTACATGGCCATGCTACTGCTCAGTCCCAGAATGGGTCTGAGCTGCAGCATGGCCATGTGACCGATGATCGTGATGTCATTACTTGAGAAGAGGAAAAAAGGAAGTAAAGCTCTTTCTGAAAGAAAGCTGTCATGGTTTCTAATCCTGGTTAACCCCTTTAAGGAACAGGACTGAACTGTAGTATGGCCATGTGAAAACAGACATGATGTCGCTTCTTGAGAAAAGGAAGTAAAGCTCTTTCTGAAAGAAAGTAGCCACGGTTTCTAATTCGGGATAACTCCTTTAAGGGATGGGATTGTGACCAACGGACATGATGTCACTTCCTTAGAAGAGGAAGTGAAGCTCTTTCTGAAAGAAAGAAGCCATGACTTCGAACCCTGGACAACCCCTTTAAAGAATGGGACTGAGCTGTACCATGACCATATGACCAACGACATGATGTCACTTCCTTAGAAGACGAAGTGAGCTCTTTCTGAAAGAAAGCCGCCATGTTTTGCTGGCTCCCAGAGAGCTAGTGTGATACACAGTAAATGCTAGGCTGTCAGGTCACATGTTTGACCTACAGTTGTAAATAAATCTGTGTCTGTTTCCAAGGGCAACCAGCAGAATTTTGAGTAAAGTTCTGTATACATATGGAGAAAACAACGTAAACAGGAAAAAACAATGTTATATATAGAAAGGCTGGAAGATGCTTTGGATTGGATTATGTCTAGGCCGCCCTATTTGTTTTACCTCTCATACTCCATTTTGGAAGATTTAAGTAAAATGAACTATATTCCCAACGACAAAGAGCACAAGTAACAGACTGAACGATAAAACCGGTCCATTCTCAGCTTTGCTGAATATATGTAGCGTTCCCGGCTCCGGGTGAAAATCTCTGGCATCTTCCAAGGCGTGGTAAGCTGCGTCCGTCAAATTGGCATTCCCTGACACCATCAAGTCAAATACACAGGACTCAAAATACAAGTCTTCTATGGCCAGTCTCTCCCGGCACAGCGATCTGGCACTCTCTATGCTCAGAGAATGAGTCCTACTGAGGTCCTTAGTCCTCGAGATCTGTTGACTAGATGGACAGCCACCTACACAGAGCTGCAAGTCCTGCTCTTCCCGGAAAGCTTGCGAGATCTCCTCAGCCATACGTAAGGAGAATGACAGCTGCCTGCCCAGCTGGCGCACACGGATTGTGGTGCCTATGTAAGCAGCGTGGATCTCTATGTACTTCCCAGGCTCTTTCTCATGAATGGTGAGGCTGCTGCCACCTGCTCTTCTGCCGCCATTGATGGAACCATCATCGAAAGCTGCTGGAACGTTGCCCACTTCGGCCTGGTACACTTTCTGGTCAATGCACTGCTTCATGTTCTTGAAGATTATAGTTAGCTAAAAAACAAGAACAAAATATGGTGGTAAATTACATTAAACATGGCGCCATATTTAGATGCTGTTTAGCTTTCAGTTTTGACCCCTTTACACAACGTTGCGTAGCATTTCTTGCCCCAAAATAGTGTCGGCCACAAACATACAGTCAGGCCTACCAACATTGTAGAAGACTTTCCATGATGTATTCTAGCTCCCTCAAACCTCACACTCCTTTAGGTGACCACACATCTTAGATAGCTATTGACCAAATGCTCACTTTCCATAGGGAGAGGGGAACATGCCACAAGCCAAAGTATCGGACATGTTAAAATTCAGTATACCCAATCCAGTAGTCCCAACTGATCTCTGCTCCCTTCCTGCAGCTATGACATCACATGCATCATTCACGTGACATCACTTGTCTCAGTGGTCACTTGCTATATACAGTATGCCGGCATCATCATTGAGGCCAATGATTGTCTGCAGCAGTGTATGGCACATGATAGTTGCACAAAGGACTACCTGAATGGTAACACTGGAGTTGTGGGGGACTGAAGAAGTAAGTATAGATTTTTGGCACTGGAGTGTCAAAGGATTGAAGAAGTGAGTATAGGGTTCTGGCACTGGAGTGTGGGGGATTGAAAAGGCGAGTATAGGTTTTTGATACTGGAGTACAGGGGATTGAAGAGATGAGTATAGGTTTTTGGCACTGAAGTACAGGGGAGTGAAGAGATGAGTATAGGTTTTGGGCACTGTAGTGACAGGAGATTGATGAAATGTGTATAGGGTTTACACATGGGAGCCTTAGCAGATTGAAGAGGTGAGTATAGGTTTTTGGCACTGGAGTGACAGGATTTCAGAGAGATGAGGGTTTTCACACTGAAGCCGCAGCAGATTGAAGAGATGAGTATAGGTTTTTGGCACTGAAGTACAGGGGAGTGAAGAGATGAGTATAGGTTTTGGGCACTGTAGTGACAGGAGATTGATGAAATGTGTATAGGGTTTACACATGGGAGCCTTAGCAGATTGGCAGGGGATTGAAGAAGTGAATACACGTTTTTGGTGTACAGGAGAGTGAAAAGATGAGTATACATTTTTGGCACTGGAGCGGCCGGAGATTGATAAGTTGAGTATAGGTTTTTGTCACTAGAACACCTGGAGATTAAAAAGGTGATTATAGGTTTTTGTCACTGTAGTACGAGGGAAGAGACAGGGACACTCTGCTGGTTGTGATGGTGATGTTGAGCGGAGCACTCAGATGATGCTGTTAATAGTAGCTTTTTATGTATTGTATAGTGGTACTTTCTATTTCTACAGTATAGTATGGCAGCATTTTTTATGTGTACTATATTGGGCATTTGTTATATGTGCAGTGTACATGATGCTTATACGTTATCCCATATCTCTGCTCCCATTTCCTCCCATCCTTCAAAAAGTACCATTGTCTAAACTCGTTTGCCATGAACTTTACCTTGCTGGTAACTGTTGCATTGGAGGAAGAGTGGAGCGGTGTGCTGGTCGCCTGGACAAACAGATATTCATTGTCTAGAAGAGGCCATGAGCCATTCACTTTACACGTTTGAAAGTCCCCACTAAAAGTGCGTACATGGGGATCCCCAAAAACTCCACAGTGCAGATACTTAGGATCAGTCTCATGCTTTTCACGGTAGACCTTGTCATAATCACATGCCTGTTTCACAGGGCCCTCGGGAAGGGGCTGCGGTGGCTGGCGTCGGGGAGGCGTGGTGGGCCCCACCTTGGAGCAATTGTGCTGAATCATACGATCCTCGATGATGTGAACTGCAGTGTGGTAGACCAGGTCTCCGCGACAAGTCCGGGCTGTATTACGAGTGCACTGAGAATATGCACGTAAGGCGTTGCAGAATACAGCGTTGTTGTGGGGAATCTTTGTGGCGGCAACATAGTCCGTGTTACATTTCACTATTTTACACTGCGCGTCCACTGTACGGGGGGAAGAAAAGACAAATATTTTAATAATACTATGAATAAATCTTCATTATCGCCTCCACCATATGGACTTGTCCCTGCTATCAATGGAGCACCAGAAAGTTCAACCTGATAGGTCAAACTGACAAATGTCTCCACTCATTTCAGGAAATCCACCACTCTCCATGTGACAATTAGAGATGAGCGAATTGAAGCTGACAAAGTGGAATTTGATCCGAATTTCAGATAATCTTCGATTCGCATCGAATCCAGATTTCCTTGCAATTTGTGGTATCGAATTGTATTTTAAACTAAGGACACGTCGGAATAGCCTTTAGAAAGGCTATTCTACTCCTACCTTTGCCGTTGCATCACGCTCCCTGCGATGTCCTGGTCCTCCTAGCTCGTGTATTAAAAGAATCAAAATGGCCGCCGGGCATGCGCAGAGCCAATCAAGATGGCCAGCGGAAATGCGCAGAGCCGCTCGGAATAGAATCAAGATGGCCGCTGGACATGCGCAGAGTCATGCCATCTTTATTCTATTCCTACATGAGCAGCTCTGCGCATGTCCGGCAGCCATCTTGATTCTTTTCCGAGCGGCTCTGCGCTTGTTCAGTGGCCATCTTGATTATGTCCCATAAAAGACCGTTTCTGCGCATGTCCGTTGGTCATCTTGATTCTATTCCGAGCGGCTCTGTGCATGCCCGGCGGACCAAGATATCGCAGGGGGCGTGATGCAACGGCAACGGTAGGAGTAGAATAGCCTTTCTAAAGGCTATTCCGATGTGTCCTTAGTTTAAAACGCATAACCCCATATCCCCAGGCTCTATGCAGCCAGGAAAATAGCTGTTTTTTTAACGTGATTCACCGCGAAGTAATTTGGGTCGAAGCAAATTGTTTTGGAAGCTGCCGAATCAAATTTTTGAGAAAATTGCTCATCTCTAGTGACAATAATAATTTCAGCACTGTATGGCGGCATTATTTTTTAAAGATGGAAAGATGGAAACCACCTAAACTCTACTTGTTAGACATGGCGCAGTTCACGTCCACATTGACAAAAGTCCATCAATGGAAATTAAAATCTACAGTCTTCCTACCTTGATCCCAGAAAATGAGCAGAAGCACGGTCTTGAAGAGGACACTGTCTGTAGATCTTGAGAGGCAACGTCTAGTGGTCGGCCTACCCATTCCAGTCCATACAAATCATCCGGGATGGTCACTCCTCACAGGTTCATCCTCCACCTGGCACAATAAAACTTTATTAATGTTACGTCTTATTTTTCTGTATCAATTCTGCATAAGATGCAAAACACACACACATATATATATACAGTATATAGATTTCCTCTATGAATGCCTTGACCACAGAGTTTTTTATTACAGCTCCAAGACAAGATTCCCCCATCTCCGCTCAACATCTCAATTTCCTTGCTCAATTTTCAGTTTCCGTGCCTGTTCAGCAACTTGGCAGTATCTTTTTGTGATAGACCCCCCTCATGCCATGAACACCCGCTATCCTTTAACTGGCTAATGTCCAGTTTCTCAATGGAGACTGGCTGACTGCCCAAGTCTTCTTCAAGTGCCTCTTGAAGTTCAAGGAGGAATAGTAAGGGTTGGCCAAGAAGGATGGGTGTAGGACTGAGATTTAGTTGTAGCATGCCACTGGTCTTTTGTAGTGAAGTCATAACCCCAGGGTTAAATCCTCTAGAGTCATTTATGTTTGTCTTTACGTGAGAAGATGGATAAGTGGACGTCAACTTTTTAGGACTTTTTTGTTTCTTAAACTTTCAATGATGACTACATATTTTATTTTTCATTAACAAAAAGTGCCACCTCCTGGGCAACCAGCTTTTACCAGACACAGGACTCCATCCATGAGCCTTTTTAGTCATATATGGCTTATATGTCAGTGTTTCCTTCACTCCTTTGAAAAATTTAAGGTTTTTTGTGGGTTTTCTGGCCAACTTATAGGGCTTACTGAGATGCAGCATATTCCATGGACTGATAAGGAAGGCTATGTGTTGGGTCCTGCAATAAGCACCTCAGAGGACATTTAGTAGATGGTATTGCGCACGCTAAATCATGATCGAAAGGGGTGTGCAAAAGTTTTAGGCAGGCTGAATACTGCAAAGTAAGAATGCTTTCAGAAATACAAGTGTTAATAGTTTATTTTTGTAAAAAGAAATTAAGAAAAGCAAAATCTAAATCACATCAATATTTGGTGAGAACTTGGAGGAGGAGTCCTGGAAGTGATGATCCGGCCCCCACAGATATAGCCCTGATCTCATCATCATCCAGTCTGTCTGGGATGACATGAAGAGATAGACAGATTGGAGCAAGCCTACATCCACACAAGATCTGTGCTTAGTCCTCCAAGATGACGGCAGGAACAACCTCCCTGCCCAGTTCCTTCAAAACGTGCAAATGAGCCGAGAGGAAGTGATGGAAGGCAAAGGGCAAAGGTCACACAAATATTGATGGGATTTAGATTTCTAATTTCTTCATTCACTTAATTTTGTTAATTGACAAAAATAAACTATTAACCCTTCTATTTCTGAAAGCATTCACTTTGCAGATCTTTTCCACGGCTGCCTAAATCTTTTGCACAGTACTGTAACTCTCCAATTCCATGAATACACATAAATCACTGACACATTTGCCCACCTATAGAAATTCAAAATGTCTTAAAATATTTGGATAAAGATATGGTTTCCGCCACCTATACAGGGGATATTTCCGAGATCTGTATGAGGGCAGCATATTCCATATACAGTATAGGGAATTTTGTACCAATATTCATGTGCTATCCTTCTCCCTATAAGAGCTGACTTTCTCGCAACACATTTTATTTTCCCATATAAGATATTGTTCTTGTTTTTTTCACGCTCAGGACATGTGTTTTAGGAATCACTGACCCTTACGATTGCCGTCACATATGGACAAGACATTTTCCATGCCCCTTCCGGGTTGGACGTAGGATGCATATCTAGTTAGCAGTAATTGTCTTGACACATTTGAGGTATTGGTGCGGCCATGCAGCATGTGTGCTTCATATGTGTCCTGCCTTAGATGGCAGATTTGGCAATCTACCTCCCATCTGTCTCTGGGAGACTCTCACTAGCTTAGGGTATTAACTGTGCCGTTTGGCCTGTCACGTAGAGGAATGCATTGCTAATACCGCTCAGCTGTGAAAGCTGCCTGGTGCACATGTTGTGCCCTGATGGGTGCAAAGCCTGGAACGTATACACAGCACCACTTAGCAGGGCACAAGAGGCTGAAGTGAGTGGTGCAGCTCCACTACTTTCCTATCATCACTGCTGTGTGCGGAGCCCATAATAGTACACGACTGAAAAGTGACCAAGACAGGGCCTTCAATGTAGGGGGTCAGCAAGACCCTAATGATAAACTACTGAGGACTGGATTCAAGCTTGCTTCATATACTAGTGGCTATATCTAGTGGCTCTCCATAGTTGTCAGTGCCGAGCGGGCTGTCTTGCCATGCTGCTCATATGTGGTACTTGAGCTCTTATAGTCCTATGTTCTCACTAGGTTACCTTTATAGTTAAAAAATAAAAGTTACCCTATAAAAATATAACAGGGACTGGGTATCAGGACACCAAGACCAAGAGTTGCGCCAACTCCCCAGCACGCCATATATTTCTTATCCACTTCAGTACCGGGCCAATTTCTGGTCCAGGAACAGACACATTTTTGGGTATTTTGTATGTGTAGTTTTGAGGGCTGTAACATTTTTATCATTTGCGTTATTCAACTAATTTCTGCGTCTTTTTTCAGGGACACATAGGGCTTTATTTTTATGTTGTCTTTATTTTTGCACGTGTTTGATTTTTTTTATATCCAGGAAAATATAAACAAAAGAGGAGGGAAAACGTGTCCGTTTTTCACTTTTCATTTTTTTTTTATTTAATAACACAAAGTGCTACTAAAAAACTTTATAAAATAGTTTTTCCTCTCCATTACGGTAATTTTTATTTTGTATGGTGTCGTCGGGGGTGGGGCTAGAACCTTTAATAACGTCATTTATTGGCGGATTATTTTATTTTATTTTTTTATTATTTTATTTACTTTTTTTTTTTTTTTTTTTTTTAACATTGTGCCCCCATAAGGTCATAATAGACCTTTGGGGACATCTGATCACTTTTTTTTGTGGGGGAGGCTGATTTTCCCTGTAACTGGGGCTGGTACATTTAGCCCCAGTTGCAGGAGGAATACAACCTCCTGCCCGTTACCATAGAGCTGATCTGGGTCCTGTAGGACTCAGCAGCTCTTACAGATTCTGATCCTGGTGGATCACATGACCACCGGGTCAGAGGGGAGCCGCAAGATGGCGGCACCCATAGTGGTGTATACACAGCGATCGGGAAGGCAGGGAAGGTAATAAACCTTCCCTGCCTTCTCTCTGGGAGCTCCAGCTGAAGTTACAGAAGCTGCTGAGTTCTACTTGGACATACCAGTACGTCCTTGCAGAACTAGACAACCACCTTCCGGATGTATATAGTCTATGGGTGGTACGGAAGTGGTTAAGCATCAAGTCAACAAAAATCCTAGTCCATGTCTTCATCGTCTCCCACCTAGACTACTTCAACATCCTCGTCTGTGGCCTCCCATCTAACTTTCTTGCACCCGTGCAATTTATCCTCAACTACTGCCCAGTTAGTCCACCACTCCCCCTCTGCCAATCCCATCACTGCCTACCTATTGTCCAGCGAATACATGGCCATCCTCAGTAGAAATGGGCAAACCTCGGAAGACTCATTTTGTCCACGACTTCCATCCTAACTGGATGTTGCTATTATTTTCTGGGGTCTCACAAGTGTCATCACACCCATGTGCCCAATCACAAGCCTCAGCGGTGATCCGGGTCTGCTGATCTCACCAAGGAGGCCAGAAGACGCCCAGGAAAGAACACCGGATCTCACGAGGGAACCCAGTAGAGGTGAGTATTAGTGTTTATTATGTTTCTGCACCTACCCTGGGCCTTCACTTATTATACTCTGTGATGGGAAGAGACCTCAGAGTATAATAATGATTTGTGGGTGACGAACCACCAAAATTTTGACATCAGCTGAAGTGAAATTTTTGGAAAATTAGCGAACCTGGCTTGTTACAACCAAGTTTGCTCATCTCTGTCCCCTCCATACATCTCTGACCTAATCTCCCGCTACCTCCCCACATGTAATCTCTGATCCTCTCACAACTCCTCTTATCCGCTTTTTACACAATTGTCTCCAAAATCTCTCCCATGCCTCCGCCATACTCCGAAACTCACTACCTCAACACATTAGACTGTCCACCACAATAGAAACCTTCAAACACATCCTTAAAAAAACCACCACTTCAGGAAACACCTACAATAACTCTACTACCACTACACTACCATCTCAACAGCTTCTACCGTCCTCAATTGCCCTAAAATAATGAATAAATAATATCACGAGTGGACTATTTGACCCATGGGGAGAAGCAGACTCAACCTCCCTCAAGCGCAGCGCTTATAGATAAACATTAAGGATTGCAAAAATGTTTTTAAAAAGTCAAGGAGGTAAATTCTGACCAAGCTCTTGCAGGATAGTAAGGGGACTGTGACCTTTATGGCACCCAAGCCAGAGAGTGCCCTTTAGTCTGCCCTTAACATTTGGTGTCTTCTCTTCCCTCTGTGGGCCTCCAGGATATCACAGCAATGCCGGGAGCTCCTGCAGTCCTATAGCAGATGCCGGAATGAGGGAAGAGGCTTAACATCCCCATCCAAAAATACTGAATCCTCAATAGTCATTTAGGTAAGGGACATTTTAACACTAAGCAACGGCCTGCATTAACCACACACACAAATTTTTGCTAGAGTAAAGAAACTTAATAGGCTCCTGTAGGTGGCGCTCTCGTAAATAGATACGTCATAGTCATTCAAACAAACATTGCATAAATGAATAGTACAGATGGTTATAAGAAAGTGTGTAATATAACTTATCAGAAAGAAATGCCTCTTTCTGTTCCTGCTCCTTCTCCTACTGATAAACTGACTTTCACTCTGAGAATCCCTGTTATATTGATCTCAAGACAGAAAATCACAAGTACAATTCTGTAAAAATCTATGGAGAGGAGAGAGGGGAAGAGAGCAGGAAGTGCAGGAGATAGGAGAAGAAACAGGGATAGGCTTCATGCATATGACTGTGTGCATTGCTAGCGCACTGACCCATTATATTCTATGGCGCCATGCACACACCTGTGTATTATCATGGGCTGTAAACCTGGGGCAAAACTCAGGACAGGTCCTGTACCTTTCTGTTTTGTGACTTGGGCTCAATGATGGCAATTAATGGGTTCATGAAGTCACGAAAATCATCAATGTGTTGTCCATGGACCGTCTACATGCATATCGTCGTGTACATGTAACCTAAGTCTGATGCTTGAGCTGAATAGGAGCTTTCTATCAGAACCAAAGTACTTTATTCACATCTGTACATGTCAATACTTCACTCTATACGTCCTGCATGATCCTGCGGCTGTTTCTGAGTGACAGAGAGACAACTATAGAGCAGATTCTCCTCTACTCACTGTGTGCAATAAATAGCAGTTAGTCACCAACCACCAGCTCAGGGAGAACTTCAAACTAGAGATATAGCCTGCAGAGGGGAAAACTGCTAAAACTGCAGAAATAGTGTTACACACAGCAAACATGTAAGGATAAGTTCACACACAGCAGATCTGTTACAGAAATCTCTGCAACTGTCCTATATGTCTGAACAGGGTTTAGTCTATGCACATGATGCAGAAAGAACTTCATCTGGAACTGACTGTTAGTCGCAGAGATTTCTGTGTGTGAACTTCCCCTAAAGAGCCTGCACACAGCCTCAATGTACAGCCTCGTGTACGCTGCCATATATATGAACCCAATTCCTCCCAGGCTTCCTGAGGTTAGAAATGTTATTTTAGGTTAATCTCTCATTATTTTCACATTCTTTGGCACCGACCGCGTCCATCTGTTGAAGTTCCAGCTGACACAATTTTGGGGTGACATCATTACGCTCTTTAATTTTTTTTTTTTTGGGAATTGGAAAAATTAAAGATTCCCACACATAACCCCCGGGGTCGGGCGAGCCTTCTAAACATCAGGCCGCGTACCCGCCGCTGTACCATAAAATCGCATGAATGCGTTCCACTCATCTCGCCATCCTCATCTCGCCTCGGCTGAGAGGGAAATGCTGCAGATTTATGTCCGAACTCAGATGTTATAACTAGGAAGGGAGAAAAAAAAAATCATGTTCTTCCATCGGAAACATCTGCTCGCCCTCCCCCCCACCCCTTCTTTCATATATCTCTTTTTTCACCTGCACTGGGGACTCAGAAGTTAAGCTCCGCTTGCCACAGACTTGTCTTGACCTTCTTCTAATATAAACCATTTGCTGCCATAATTTTCTATGCATCAAAGAACTGAGGCAGGCCGCGCTATGGGAAGGGGACGGAGATCGGAACGTAAAGCATTAAAATTAGGGGCACCCTTTACGTCCACCTGCTGAACACTAGAGGGTCCGCAGCTGGGAAGAGGAGTTGTCTTGGCCAAACTCTGTTTCTGTCAAGCAAATTGCTCTCTGAAGACTTGGGAAGTATTTCCTTCCAGATCAACATGTGGCCAGATGTCATGGGGGTGGGGGGGCGGGGGGGGGGTCCGCCGCAGATGTAGATTATCATGAAAACACCGGGCTCTCTCATAACAAAGGCCTTGCTTACTTTGGGAGATCAAGAAGCTTACAAGACATGGGATTATGTAATCACCGGCAACCTTGTTGGCCCATTAGACTTGTCATATTTCTGGACCCTATACAGGAGGAAACTCAAGATCGCTGCAAAGTTACCGGGTCGCTATATTTAAGCTAGAACTGCAGGTCGACTTTTGTCACCTGACCCGGTACCATTTAATATCCCCTACGATATACTGGGAAGCTGGAAAAAAAATCAGAATGGGGTGGAATTAGAGAAAAACTGCATTCGCACCATTTTATTAGGGGTTTCGTTTTTATGGCGTTCACCATGCGGTAAGAATAATACATAGTCGACATAAACCCAAATAAAAAATTATATAATTTTCGTCATGTTGTAATAACTTTACAAAAATTCAAAACTTTAAAAAAAAAGGGCAAAAAATTATTGTAGTTGCCGTATTTTGACACCCGACGGGCAATGGGGCCTGCTGTGTAAAACAGTGGGGGGCACTTGTGGCGGCGGCAACGACACATTCGCCGCGCCGCCCTTTGCCCCACACTCCCCATGGGCCCGCCGGCCTAAATAAAAAGTTGTGCGACGGTAAGTGGCAGACAAGTCACATAACTTTTTGACGCAACATGTGTTGTCGTGTAGCCCTAACCTAACTGTACTGTGATAAACAGATGTAGTAGTGCTGAAGTTGTCATCCAATACATTTTGGTTCAGCCCAGGGCTGGCTCCAGGTCTGTGTGGGCCACCTATGAGGCACCACCGTGACAAACTCAGCACTGCTACATCCTACAAACGAAAGCAGAATTATATATGGCCACCTAAAATTTTTAAAAAAATGTACGAGGAAATGCTAAATATGATTGGTCTGCACCGCTAGAAGGAGGAGCCACAAGAACCCTCATTTACATATTGTAATATTTTCCCCTCCTTCTAATTAGAGCACTTAGCACCCATAACTATGCGATCACTACCCAAAAAAACTTGTAGTGCAAAGGGTTAATAGCTTTGCAGAAAATCACAATATTGATGTAACAATGTAAACATTGTAACAACAGGGTTCCCTGGCCCTCTGCCAAGATCTATGGCTGTTAATGGGAGAGGGAGGGGCACTGACAACATCTCTGAGGCCCGGTGAACTTCTCTAGGTCACCGGGAGCCTCCTTAGCGCAAGCTTCAAGACAACGTTATGACAAGCCGAAGGCAGCAGAAAACCTTATAATAATTTGTCATCCGTCATTATATCAAGGGAGATGCACATATTTGCTTTAAAAAAAAGTTTGAGGATTCCCCCTTTAAGTATCTTACCCAAGCTTAGAACCGACTTTCAGATTATTTATGCAGATTAAATAATTGTCAAAACAATTCGCCCAAAATGGGTCAAACCAAGACCTGACGGAGGACACTATGAAGCTACCAAATCAACAAAATCTGAATTTCTAGCATTTACTGCTTGTTATACACACAGTGATATTCCTGTAGACCAGACTTACTATGGGGAATGATTTAGGGAGCTCATGTTGTGTAGTAATGTGTCCTCTGGCGAGTGTAGAGGTTGGAAAAACACAATCTCCGTCCACCTGAAATATATTTCAAAGACAGCCGGTGTTCATCCCAGTCCAATTTTTTTCCCTGTCCTCCTCCATAAGAGTGATAATCCGGGACTTTCAGAAGCAGCTGTCTTTGTGTATCTACAAGGATTTCGAGAGCTTCGGTGGCTGTCAGTTTAAGAACTGGATCTAAAACCAATCTGTTCTTCACACACAACAGATGAGGGCATCAGCAACACATTCCGGACCTAAAATGATACCATTACTGGGGTCTTCTGTCCAGTGGGGTCCAATCCTCGATCTATTAAGAACCTTGTAAGTCCTCACCTACAACGTCTTCTTTGAAGCCTACAAGGTAGTGCATCAGGTAAATAGGACATCACCAGGCACCTTTTTTCACTTGACCAAATTATGGGTTTTCAAAAATATTCACCCTCTGAAAAAATCCTTATAAACAAGTTTGATTAAGTTTCTTCTTTCTGCAGTCATTGAGTAATAGCCATAGTTTGCTTCCACCTCGTACACAAAGCTAATGATCAACTGGTTCCCGGGATAGACAGCTGAAGCCTTGATCTTTGTCAGTCCTGGTTCATGCCAACTCAAAGAAGAGGAAATGACGGGAGGACAAACTGGTCAAATTTTTTTTTATTAAACACAGTTGTGTAATGTGAACCTCCTGACTGAGCCACAATGCAAGACCTGTAACAAGACCCCACCTACCATTTGTGTCCATACACCTTCATTAGCTGTTGGTCGATGCCCATTGGACCTCCACCAAGCATGCACGTGTTCTAAATGGGATAAGGGGTTAAAACTACCCCATGCACGTTAGATTTCAGCTGACCATTAGTCAAAAAATAACTAAAAATGATCATTTGCTATGGCTGACAGGAGGCGTATTTCTCTCGAAAATGTGATCGACCAAGTTTGGTCAGCTGAAACTCCATGCGTATGGCTTCGGTCAATCATTTTCTGCCGCTGTGGCCGTTTGCCGCCCCATGGCTGCTGGGATCATCTAATGTACAACCCCATGGTTGACCAGTTTGATCTGCCATGTTGCTGGTGGGATCATTCTAGTGTACAACCCCATGGTTGACCAGTTTGACCTTCCATGTTGCTGGTGGCATCATTCTAGTGTACAACCCCATGGTTGGCCAGTTTGATCTTCCATGTTGCTGGTGGGATCATTCTAGTGTACAACCCCATGATTGACCAGTTTGATCTGCCATGTTGCTGGTGGGATCTTTCTAGTGTACAACCCCATGGTTGGTCAGTTTGGTCTTCCATGTTGTTGGTGGGATCATTCTAGTGTACAACACCATGGTTGGCCAGTTTGGTCTTCCATGTTGCTGGTGGGATCATTCTAGTGTACAACCCCATGTTTGGTAAGTTTGGTCTGCCATGTTGCTGGTGGGATCTTTCTAGTGTACAATCCCATGGTTGGTCAGTTTGGTCTTCCATGTTGCTGGTGGGATCATTCTAGTGTACAACCCCATGGTTGGCCAGTTTGGTCTTCCATGTTGCTGGTGGAATCATTCTAGTGTACAACCCCATGGTTGGTCAGTTTGGTCTTCCATGTTGCTGGTGGGATCATTCTAGTGTACAACACCATGGTTGGTCAGTTTGGTCTTCCATGTTGCTGGTGGGATCATTCTAGTGTACAACCCTATGGTTGGCCAGTTTGGTCTGCCATGTTGCTGGTGGGATCATTCTAGTGTACAACACCATGAACAATGAGACATTATCTCACGCATGGCCATCTTTTAGGGAATGTGCCACCAACCGTAGATGAGATAGTCAAAATTGGCACATTTGGCCTACTTCTAGGTATTTGTTAGCCAATGGTAATGAGTTCTAACCTCGTATATCTTGGGGTTGCCCTGGGTCATGATTTTAAAGGAACAATGGTGTAGAACTTCACCAGAAACTACACGCAAGAGGATGTTTTTGGTCTCTTAAGGGTGAGACTTGCTAACCCTAAATATTTTACATATCTGAGGTCCTAAGGTGTCTACATCTTAAAGGTTGTTGATGGTAATATTAGAGACTACAAGGAGTGAACTCATGATCTGTCCCATCCTAGGTATACAAAAAGTTAAATACCCCTCTGGGAAATACACTTTTTATTCATGTAGAAGAAGGGTCAGATCATAGTTCATACTGTTCTTCAGTTGTTATATTGTGGAGGAAAGGGGCATGAACACATTTAGCATTGTGAGACCCCTATACAAATAAGATTTTAGGGGTAGGAAGTTGACTCTAGCTTATCTTCTTCTATTACTCATGTAGCTGAGAATGTAGCTTACATACAGCAGCCATTTTTAGCAGTTTGGCAGCTATCATTTAGTCACATAGTCACCCAGGCTTGATAGAAATGTATAGTTCCCGCTGTCTCCTCCCCTGTTCTCTTTGTGACTCCACCTACTACTACTTCTAGTACTACTGGTCAGACTTCTCACCATATGCTTCAGGATTTGGCGGGACAGTCACAGATTTTGGGTGCAGTCTTGAATGGTGGCCTGTATGTTACTGCTTTGACTATATCTTCATCCTCAGGACACAGATATAGTTAAATAAAATGCCATAACTCCCAGCTTCTCCAGTCACTCCATGCTGCTGATGTCAGTGGCTTGGCTACAGGCGTGAGGGTGTCACTACATCGTACCTGCAGAGGAAGACCTACTTTGGGGGAATGAGACCAGGCCAGTATTAGATGTTTTTTTTAACACCATTGGGGGCATACTGTGTGGGTGTACTATGGAGGCATCATACTATGTGGGAACACTATGGGGACATTATAATATGTGGGGGCAGTATGGAGTCATTATACTGTACAAGGACACTATTGGAGCATTATAATGTTAATTATATAATTATAATATAATGTGGGGTACTAAGGGGGCATTATTCTATGTGGTGTACTGTGTGTACATTATACTGTGTGGGGGTACTATGGATCATTGTACTGTGCAAGGACAGTAATGTGGCATTATAATGTATGTGGGGCACTTAGGAGGGCATTATACTAGTCAGGAGTACTGTGGGGTGCATTATACTGTGTGGGGGCACTTTGGGTATATTATACTGTGTGAGGGCACTAATGAGGCATTATTATGTAAATGGGGCACTAAGGGGGCATTATACTATGTAGGGGTACTGTGGGGGCCATTATACTTTGTAGAGGTACTATGGGATCAGTAAACCATGAGGGGCACTAAAAAGACATTAAACTGGGCACTATGGGGCAATATACTATGTGGGGTGACTTAAACTGTATGTTACACAAAAGAGGGTACTATTAATGTATGGGGGCACTTAGGAGGGAATTATACTACTCAGGAGTACTGTGCGGTGCATTATACTGTGTGGGGGCACTTTGGGTATATTACAGTATACTGTGTGGGGGCACTAAGGAGTAATATACTATGTGGGGTGACACAAAGGAGGGTACTATTAATGTATGGGGGCACTTAGGAGGGCATTATACTACTCAGGAGTACTGTGCGGTTCATTATACTGTGTGGGGGCACTTTGGGTATATTACAGTATACTGTGTGGGGGCACTAAGGAGTAATATATGTGGGGTGACACAAAGGAGGGTACTATTAATGTATGGGGGCACAAAGGGACAGGGTGGGATTAGGTGGAGCCAAAGGGGCATAGGTGGGACTAGACAGGTTTAGGGGTATATTTTAGCATGTAAATTTTCTGCAAGGTTTGTCCCTATTTCTGTCCTGTGACATTTGGGAGATATACCATAACGGTGTTATATAAGGGAATTACCCATAATGCAGTTTCCTCCCCCCATTCCAGAGCCTCAGGTTAAAGTTTGTGGGCACTGAATTGTTCCTATAAGACCCTCTCCCCTCATGTGGAACATGCTGCCCTCCAGCTTACGTTTATTTTGGTAAGGCAACAAGCCTACGCTAAATTTAGATTCCACTCCGGACAGGGCCAACTAAAACATGCACCTGGCAGGCGGTTGTAGAAATAGCTGGTGCGGGGGGCAGAGCCGGGCCCTAACACCACCCCCAGCCTGGGCCCTTCTAGCCATACAACATGTCATATCTATGGGGCTTATTATATTCAGGAAGGGAGTGGAGATCAAAAATTCTCTACCAGATATTAATACTATTTAACAGTTTAGATCTGTATCTGGGAAAGCTGGGTAACAGCTATTTTAGTTTCATGCCACCCCGCTTTTCATGACCTCAGAATGACAAGTGTACCTTCTCACACAGCGATACATACACAGGAGATGTGTCTCTGCTTTCATAGGCGTGTTTGCCTTTCAGGATCCAGGAAAAGCTACATGACATCTGATGCTAATACAGCTCATTCTTGGTTTGCCATCCAGCTTTTCCTGACTCCAGAATGGTTATTCTGCCATGCGATGTAGTGATACATATGCAGGTATATTTGCCATTCAGGAGCCCAGAGATGCTGGGTGACAACCAATACAGCCCCCATGACATCGCCAATGGAGGTTGTCACACAGCTTTTTCAGGACCCTGACTGACAGATCACTTTGATTACCGATTCCTCGGGGTTTGCACCAAGCTCTTCCAGACTACCGAATGGCAAATAGGCAGTGTTAAATAGATACGGTACATAATAGGCAAGCATGTTTGCTATTCAGGATTCTAGGAAAGCTGAGTGACAGTGAATATAGTTACCATTACATCTCTTTCACAGTTTGCCTCCCAACTTTTTCAGGCTCCTGAATGACATATAAATATACCTTGTTATCCAGTAATATATACACATAGATGTGTCATAGCCTTGCTAAGACTGTTTGATATTCAGGATTCTTGGAAAGCTGTGTGACAATGAATACAGCCACCACTACCTCTTGGGGTATCCATCCAACTTCTACAGACTTCTGAATGGCAAGTCTGCCGGATTAGGCAGTAATACATAAACTGAGGATGTTTCCCAGCTTTTGAACGTCTGTTTGCCTTTCAGGATTCTGGGACAGTTGAGTAGCAGTGAGAACAACCACTATTAAACTCAAGGGTAGCCACCCAACTTTTCCAGGCTTCTGATTGACAAATCTGTATGCATATGAAGTAGTACATATACTGAGAATGTATCTTAGCCGTGCTGGGCATGTTTGGTTTTCAGGATTTTGGGAAAGCTGAGTGACTGATGAATATGGTGACCATTATATTTCTTTCTTGGTTTACCACCTAGCTTTCCCAGCCTCCCGAATGACAAATCTGCTTTGCTATACACTAAGAATTTGTCTCAGCTTTGCTAGGTATGTTTGCCATTCAGGATTCTGGGAGAGTTGAGTGACAATGAATACGGCCACTGTCATTACATCTCTTTTGGAGTTTGCCACCCAGCTGTCCTAAATGACACATCTGCCTTGTTATACACTGGGAATGTGTCTCAGCCTTGCTAAGTATGTTTGCCATTCAGGAACCTGGGAAAGTTGAGTGACAAATGAACAGAGCCATCACTACATATCTTTCAGGGGTCTACCACCCATCTTTTCTAGCCTCCTGAATGACAAATCTGCCTTGCTGTGCAGCCATATACACTGGGGATGTGTCTCAGCCTTTCTATGTTTGCCATTCAGGATTCTGGGAAAGCTGAGTGACAATAAATCAATCCATGTCTAGTTCCGGCCTTTTATTGCAGTCGGTCCTGTCAGGCGGGATCCATAAACAAGCAGCAATGTCGCTCACATGTAGCCTGTTCATGGCGCACACATGTAACTACAGCGGCGAGGTGTCGGGGGATGGAACGCGTCTGACCGATGATTGATCTGATTTAGTAATATTTCTACGAGGGACACGCACATAGGACGCCGGCCAGCGCTAGCCCCAGCCAGGTGCTGAGGAGCAGGGGGAGCGGCCATGTTGGATATGTCAAGTCGAGCTCTGGGGAACAGGCAATGAAATGCATCACTAATCCGCTCGTATCAGGGCTGCTCGCAGCTGTTGAACAGGTTGAGTGCTGGAGGCCAAGTCCTATATTAATACGGCGCTGTGATATTTAGCTGCGTACCGTCATGGATGTCTAAATCAAGAACGGTCTGTGTTGCCCATAGCAACCACAGCTCAGCTTCCATTTTATACACCGCTATGGGAAAATGAAAGCTGCGTTGTAATTGGTTGCTAGGGGCAACAGGGACTTTGAGTATTACACAGGGTCATCAGTGTGCAGTAGGGGGAGGAGGAGGAGGCTTTGGTTTAGAAAACCCAATTTCATGTATCCTATTATTATAGATTGTCTGGGGTAAGTGTACGGGAGGGGTCCGCCATTTTAGACCTCCATCAGTCAGAGGAAGGAGCTGGAGGACCCAGGGAACAACCCATTGATTTTAATGGGAACTGTGTAATTCCTCACTTCACCTGTAGTGGTGCTGCAGGGAAATTGAACACTTGCAGCCAGATTTCTCCACAAATCACAGCTGATCGCTGCAACAGGATATGGTCGGGGACCCTTCAGACTAAGGCTAGGGCTACATGGCAACTTAGACCATGACTTCCGTGACCAAATATTGCCGTGTGCTTCACCAATGTAACATACCTCCCAACCGTCCCAGATTCAGCGGGACAGTCCCGAATTCCGGGTCCTGTCCCACTGTCCTGGTCGGTGGGAGATATGTCCTGGTATCAACTCATCTGTGTCCGGAGCACGTACTGTCTCTCTTTCTATCCTTTGAAAGTTGGGAGGTATGATGTAAGTGAATGGAGTCCCACTGTGACCCCCGAGGATGTCGCAACGGCAACTTCTAGACCCATAAAAATTCCAGCAATGCTCAATCTTTTTGCGACTAGTAGTCGCAATTGCAGCACCCTCAGGGGGGCGCAATAAGACTCCATTCACTTACGTTGAGTCAGGACCACAATCAACATGAAGCCCTAATCTAAAAGCGCACCCCTTCCCACTAAAGACCCCGCATTCGGCCTCTTCCAGGAATGACTAAGGCTGATAACAGAGAACAGTAGTACGTATAGAGTTACACAGCCAATGTCATGTAATGTGTGGCCCTCAGAACAGTTTCCTTCTATAGGGTCCAAACACAAGTCATGAACTTAGTGTAGTAAATTGCAGCAAAATGGCGATGTCACTGCACTGTGTGAACAGGCACATAAGGTTGGCTTGTACTGAGGACAAGATGCAGCACGGGGAGGCTGGGGCTATATGGTGACTTCAATCGCTCACCCAAAAAATATTTCTGACTATTTTAGGCTACAATTTGGCTGCAACTCGAAAGTCAATACTGGACGTCACATGACTGCATTAAAGGGGTTGTCAAGGAATTACAGTTCTGGACCAGGGGACTGGGGAAGGTGAAACATAAAAAACCTGTCCAGCGGCGCCCAGGGCCTTGTTCCGGTGGATGTCCTCGCCACGTGGTCACCAGAAAGGACCCGGGACGTCACTCACATACGTGGCCACTGAGGCCAATCATGTGCCGCAAGGACTTCTGCCGAAACAAGCCAAGGGGCGCCGCATCGGGAACAGGTTAATATGTTTGTTGTTTTATGTTTCACCTTCCCCAGCCTGGTGGCCCAGAACTGTAATTTCTGGACATCCCCTTTAAATTCAATTCAAGTGAATGGGGGTCATTAAGATATAGTTCATGTCCTATATTTGGCTGTCAAATGTATGGGGGTCTGTGAAAACTGGTGCCCCTCGGGTGCAAGATGGCCGTGAAAAATGGATGCCACATGTTAGTCGTAGGAGCATGTGACTACGGCCCCATGTACACGATCATAGGGTCCATATGGGTCCGCAAAAACAGGACGGACAGTACTGTGACCCTATCAATAGACTAGACAGGAATACATCCCCCATGTAGATTTGTAAGAATCACGGCCGTGTGCATGGGACCATAGAAATGAATGAGTCTGTATGATATCCATGATGACAGATCCAAAATAACGCACACCTCAGGACACCCCGCACACCTTTTCTGGACACTCATCTTGATGCTGTGTGACTAACATTGCCATCATGTCCCTTATATCGGGGTCAGGATTTCCCGTCTTTGCTGATGCTGTGCCGGTGTCATCTGTGCGTAGTCCTCACTGTCCACGTATGTGTGAGCTACTTGTTACTCACTGACTGGACATGTGGGGGCGACGTTCATGTCACGTCAGTCACTGTCTTACCTTTCACTGGTGAAGAAGTGACTCACACCAGTTCCTGTACCTAATGACACTATATATATATACTGGTCTCTACAACCTGCCTTATATCTGTTGGTGCCCCCATATTATTGCCACTGCCAAACCTAGTCCATAGTCAGTGTCCTCTTCGCAGCCTCAGGGATGTAACTTGAGGGGGTGCAGTTGCAGCCGGGCTCGGGAGACCAGTACTATAATCTACACATTATAGTTGGGGCCTGGTACACATGTGAGGATTTGGGGGTCACGCTTTTGCCCTCCAGCCTACTGTGTCCCACTGGGAAAGGCCACCTGGGCTCACAAGGCCATCTATTGCTTTTACTGGAACAGTAGGGGCCCCTGACAGTGATGAATCTGGTCAGGTCACACTGAATACCATGCACACTTCCTCCTGACATGTTCTGTGCTGCTGAGATGCCCTGCTCCTTTCCTCTATGTTTATATGAGCTCCCATGTGTCTCCATTCCAGCCTTATATGCAGTTCGTTCCTGACTACCCCAATCAGATAGTTGGACAGATCACTGCCCCTTACCAGATTAGTACAGGCTACTTAAAGGGATTGTCACCAGAACCTAGCATCTCATCCCAGCCACGCAGATAGATAGGTTAGGGTCACCTGAATCAAACAGTGTTTTCCCCTTGTGAATCGCTGCCTCCGTTGCCGAGATATCGCCGTTTTTGTCAATATGAATATGTTTTCCAGGGCGCTGCCATTGCTCCAAAGAGGTAAGTAGCTCATTTGCATAATTACAAAACCAGTGATATCTCAGTAATGGAGACCCCGATTCACAAAGAGAAAACACCGTTTGATTCAGATGACCCTACCTACTATCTGCAGGGCTGGGGTGTAGCTGGTTCTGATGACACTAACCTATCTATCTGCAGGGCTGGGGTGATATGCTGGTTCTGATGACACTAACCTATCTATCTGCAGGGCTGGGGGTGATATGCTGGTTCTGGTGACACTAACCTATCTATCTGCAGGGCTGGGGTGATATGCTGGTTCTGGTGACACTAACCTATCTATCTGCAGGGCTGGGGTGATATACTGGGGTGGGGTGATTTGGTTCTGGTGACACTAACCTATCTATCTGCAGGGCTGGGTGATATGCTGGTTCTGGTGACACTAACCTATCTATCTTCAGGGCTGGGTGATATGCTGGTTCTGGTGACACTAACCTATCTATCTTCAGGGCTGGGTGATATGCTGGTTCTGGTGACACTAACCTATCTATCTTCAGGGCTGGGTGATATCCAGGGCTCTGGTGACACTAACCTATCTATCTGCAGGGCTGGGGTGATCTGCTGGTTCTGGTGACACTAACCTATCTATCTGCAGGGCTGGGGTGATATGCTGGGTCTGGTGACACTAACCTATCTATCTGCAGTGCTGGGGTGATATACTGGGTCTGGTGTCACTAACCTATCTATCTGCAGGGCTGGGGTGATATGCTGGGTCTGGTGACACTAACCTATCTATCTGCAGGGCTGGGGTGATATGCTGGGTCTGGTGACACTAACCTATCTATCTGCAGGGCTGGGGTGATATGCTGGGTCTGGTGACACTAACCTATCTATCTGCAGGGCTGGGGTGATATGCTGGTTCAGGTGACACTAACCTATCTATCTGCAGGGCTGGGGTGATATGCTGGTTCTGGTGATACTAACCTATCTATCTGCAGGGCTGGGGTGATATGCTGGTTCTGGTGACACTAACCTATCTATCTGTGGGGCTGGGGTGATATGCTGGGTCTGGTGACACTAACCTATCTATCTGCAGGGCTGGGGTGATATGCTGGTTCTGGTGACACTAACCTATCTATCTGCAGGGCTGGGGTGATCTGCTGGTTCTGGTGACAAACCACCTTTAAATACTCTGCGCTGCTATGATCCTTCTTACATTCACTATATGTGTCTGATCCCCCACTTGTCTTCATTTCAACCCTCTGCCATACACATTAGGATACAGATGCATGTCCCTCACTAGATCAGTACACACTACTACTGAAATACTCTGCGCTGCTGTGACACTTCTTACATTCACTATCTATGCATGATCTCCCACTTGTCTTCATTTCATCCCTCCTATGCAGTCCTGTCCATACTACCATACTCACTTGGGGACAGATGACTGCCACCAGCTAGATCAATACACATTACTGAAATACTCTGTGCTGCTGTGACACTTCTTACATTCGCTATCTGTACGTGATCTCCCACTTGTCTTAATTTCATCCCTCCTATGCAGTCGTGTCAATGCTACTATACTCACTGGGGGACAGATGACTGCCACCGACTAGATCAATACACACTACTGAAATACTCTGTGCTGCTGTGACCCTTCTTACATTCACTATCTGTGTGGCCCCACTTGTCTTCTTCACCCTTTGTGTCCTTTCATAGTCCTCCCTGGGGGCCGCCCCCCCCCCGCTCCCTCTGTCTCTTGCTGCTGTGACACTTCTTACATTCACTATCTGTGTGTGATCTCCCACTTGTCTTCATTTCATCCCTCCTATGCAGTCCTGTCCATACTACCATACTCACTGTGGGACAGATGACTGCCACTGACTAGATCAGTACACTTCCCCCATTACAGCAGCCCTATAATTATATAAATAGACAGGGTGCTCCTCCCCCACTCCTGAAATACTCTGTACTGCTCCCACTTTTTCCCCATTGTCCCCTCTTAGTCCTGATCTTGTTTGTCACCATGACAACAAATGATATTCATGTGACGGGGCCTACAATACCAGACACAGCCTGTGGACAAGGAGCGGCGCTGTTTTCGATCTAATCTTATAACTGAATTAAAATGTGAAGAAACTGCAAGTAGTTGACTGCACGGATGACAGACTACTGTAATTTTATGACACCAGGTGTCACCCTCCATGGTATCCACAGGTCACCATCCTCTTTACAACTAGGTGCCATATTGTGTGCAGCAGGGTTTGCAGCTCAGTGCGATCCATGTGTCACCTCTCCCATGACTACTGCCATAGTCAGTGGTCATACCCCCTGCCCCCCATAGGACTGAACTGTCAAAGGCAAATTCCTGCCATATTGCCACGCAGCTGCTGTGTCACCCTGAACGGCCGGACTCTACTAGTCCTCGAAAAATATCCTAAACAAACATTGCCAAGACCCGAAGGGCATTTACCCCAATCACCAATTCACAGCCATCATACCAGTCTTTATTGTTACCCAACTTTCCCGCGCTTCTGAATGGTATATTGATACAGCTGGGCAGATTTGCTGCTGCTGTAGGTAGAAATTGATATAATTAAAAAAAATAAAATAAAATTATTTAGGGGGTAAATGTGCCCCCCTGGTCCCAGCTGTTTTCATGTTTGCTTGTAAGCTCCTGTACAAATAGGGAGAAGAACAAAGTGACTGGTGTGAGGGAAAATTCACAGCTTGGATGTTTCTGCGGTCTCATGGGCAGCTGGGGTAGACCACACCATTGGGCCGCATGTGTGACATCCGAGCCGCAGAGCACTCACATAGTCCAAGGATAACAAGTCCAGGGTGAAGAGGAGGAAAGACAACCTGCCTGCAATGGCTGTCACATACTGCCGATCACATATACTGCCGGTCACATATACTGCCGGTCACATATTGCCGGTCACATACTGCCGGCACATATTGCCGGTCACATACTGCTGGTCACATACTGCCAGCACAACCAGTAAACATTACAATTTATTATTCTTTAAATTCTATTTTAAAATTTTCAGGAAAATTTTACAAAATTCGATTAGGCGTCACCACTGAAATAACAAGGGCACCTTAAAATACCTCAGCCTGTGTTATAATCCTCAACATGGACGAGGAGGACTGAATTATATTCAAAAAGCAAAAAATTTGAAAAGACTGAAAACTTTTTTATTTTACTAAATATTCTTAATTTAAATTATTTCTTTATTATTTTTTTATTTAATCCCAGAAGAAAAAACTTTTTGAAGCTAGAAGCTTTAGCTGCAGGTCAGTATGTAAAAAAAAAAAAAAATCATATACATTTTTTATGTAGATTTAATGTTAGAATAACAGGATATAGTTACCGTTTAGAATAAATCGGATATTTATGTCGCTCTTAAGTGCCATTAGTTTTCATATATTTTTAATAGAAAATAAAAGTCTATGAATTATAGATATTTTAAGAAATAAAAAAAGTTACTTTTAAAAATATTTAAAAATTTTTTTTTTTTTTTTTTTAAATAGGTATAATTCGTAGATTTTTAAAATTGGTTTAGTTATGTTCACTTAAGTGAGAAAAAGAATGCATTATATATACTGTATATATATATATATATATATAAATATATATATATATTTTTTTTTTTTTCCATTTGTGTTCATGAAATCCAAAAAATTTTTTATATTTAATGAACACAAATGAAAAATAATAGATAATAGTACATATAAATATTACATATATATATATATATATATATTATATTGGATTTCATGAACACAAATTAAAAATAAATAAATATATATATATATATATATATATATATATATAAAATATAGAATATATATAGATATCTAGCCTATCTATATATATATACATATATTTTTTTTTTTTGTGTTCAAGAAGTCCAAAAAGTTGGATTTGAAGAACACAAGGAAACAAAAACCTCCCAGTTTAGGTTAGTTGCCCTTGTGGACGTGCACACTCCACTTACCTGGCACGCTGTATTCGGGCTGCAGGCGTCACTTGCCCATGATACTTGACATGTCCTTGAGTCCTGCAGCTGCCCCGAACTTCTACAGGTAGCGATGAATGGAACGCATTAAATCTGCATGGTGTCACCCAAAATAAGGCTGTGCCCCCAATACTCTAGGGGTAGGGTAATATCAAATGAGGCCAGCTCCCTTCTCCCAGCTCTGTACCCTCATCTGGGACCACCTATTTTTCGGAGGGTGGGTGCAGTATGTCTCAGCAGGGCTCCGGAGATACCAGAGGGGAGATAAATCAGTAGACATTGGCACCTGCTCTTTGCTTGAACAACTGTGTTTGGCCTCCTCAGTGCTCGGGGCTCGGTGCATATGTTACTTGCAGGATGGAAGAAGCACAGTATAGGGTGTGTGAGAGAGAGCGAAGGGGGAGAGACTAGAGGGGTCTAAAAAAAGACTGAAACAGATGTAGGGGAAGCCAGCGAGCTCAATATGTCAAGCCTTCCTGGAGCTCAGGCTAAAGTCATACAAGTGACATTTCTGGAAGGGGATGATGCAAGGAGCGAGCGGAGGATGTGTAGTCCACCGGACGCAGAAAGACAAGCTTTATTTATATTTACGGTATAGACAATGTTGGCGTAGACAATGTCCCTCCACCTAGGACGGTGGCAGAAATATCAGCTCGGCAGTAGTTATACAGTCAGCAATTATGGCTCTGATACACAGCTCCAAAGCCCCCACATTGACTGGGTTAAGAGAACAAATCTGGATTTTGGGCTGCTCCTTTTCATTGCAAATTGGGCCTCGAACCCCATGCTAATATAGTCTCCAGAGGGTCTATGAAGAGTCCATCCAGGATTTCAGGGCCTTACCAATAGAGAACTCTGAGCCAATAATGAATCAGACCGCTGATGTGTTAGTGTCAGTAATTCCGACCCCTCTCCATGTAGAAGGCATGTGCATCAAGTATAAGTCATGATAAGCACTTTACTCTCCATGCCCTGTGACCCCCACTGACCTGCTGCAGAGATAGTAGTCCTCCCTGATCTGAATGTAGGATACAGCACCTCCATACCTCATGTAGGTGCTTTCAGACACTTCTCCTGGTGTACCACCTCAAGATCTCCACATACAAGACATGTGCATCAAGTATAAGTTATGACAAGCACTTTACTCTCCATGCCCTGTGACCCCCACTGACCTGCTGCAGAGATAGTAGTCCTCCCTGATCTGTATGTAGGATACAGCACCTCCATACCTCATGTAGGTGCTTTCAGACACTTCTCCTGGTGTACCACCTCAAGATCTCCACATACAAGACATGTGCATCAAGTATAAGTTATGACAAGCACTTTACTCTCCATGCCCTGTGACCCCCACTGACCTTCTGCAGAGATAGTAGTCCTCCCTGATCTGTATGTAGGATACAGCACCTCCATACCTCATGTAGGTGCTTTCAGACACTTCTCCTGGTGTACCACCTCAAGATCTCCACATACAAGACATGTGCATCAAGTATAAGTTATGACAAGCACTTTACTCTCCATGCCCTGTGACCCCCACTGACCTTCTGCAGAGATAGTAGTCCTCCCTGATCTGTATGTAGGATACAGCACCTCCATACCTCATGTAGGTGCTTTCAGACACTTCTCCTGGTGTACCACCTCAAGATCTCCACATACAAGACATGTGCATCAAGTATAAGTTATGACAAGCATTTTACTCTCCATGCCCTATGACCACCACTGACCTGCTGCAGAGATAGTAGTCCTCCCTGATCTGTATGTAGGATACAGCACCTCCATACCTCATGTAGGTGCTTTTAGACACTTCTCCTGGTGTACCACCTCAAGATCTCCACATAGAAGGCATGTGCATCAAGTATAAGTCATGACAAGCACTTTACTCTCCATGCCCTGTGACCACCACTGACCTGCTGCAGAGATAGTAGTCCTCCCTGATCTGAATGTAGGATACAGCACCTCCATACCCCATATAGATGCTTTTAGACACTTCTCCTGGTGTACCAGCTCAAGATCTCCACATAGAAGACATGTGCATCAAGTAAAAGTCATGACAAGCACTTTACTCTCTATGCCCTGTGACCCTGACTGACCTCCTGCAGAGATATTAGCGCCCTCAGTGTGAGTGGGACACAGCACCTCCAAGTGTGGGATATACATGTATTATTTAGACCCCTTATTCATAAAGAGTAAGTGGCCTTTTCACTGTACTGTAATGTTTGTAAAATCCCTTTCCATAAGCAGCCGACTAAGCCCCCTGCATGTAGTAGACGTGAGAGCCCCGGAGTCCGTACAGGTACTCTATATGTTGCGCAGACTAAGAGTACATGGTGGCCATATACAGATTAGAGTACTGCTGCAATGTTCACATATGGTGGCTGGGAGGTGCTAAAATCTCACAAAATATATGTATTATGGGAAATATTACTCATTGCTTTGTGATGGATTTTTCTTATGGATTAGTGGTTTTTTTTTCACAAATTTTTATATGGAGGTTAGAAAGTTACACATGGCAGGGGAGACAAAATCTGTGTCACTCCTGTCTTTCCTTTGCAAGCAGTGATGTACTGTTACGCTACATTTACACCTGTGTTGGGGTGATCATCAGAGGTTCAGAACAACGGACAAATAGACTGCCAAAAAAAGGTGATACATTTGGAGCCCGACGCACTCCAGGACTTTTTCGTTTGGCGATATTAGGTGGACACTGCGACAGAATGGAGACTCTGACGCAGATGTTAACGTAGCCTAAGCTATATAGCTGAAACTGTAATGTTCTATGGAAGGGACTGCTGCACCTATGGTCTGAAACATATAGGCCCGCACCTGCCATGAGGCGATGTGAGGTGAGAGCCTCAGGCGACACCTCCTGGCATAAATGGCATTTTTTAAAATTGGCTGCTACCTATTGGATCATTCCAGTAGGTAGCTACTAATATTTTACTCACCGGTCCTCGCTCCTATCTAGTTCGGCTTCCACTTCTTCCTCCAGAGGGCGCTGCAGCATTCTGTGCCCTGGAGGCAGAAGCAGAGGCTGGTGAATAAAACATTGGGGTCCAGAGATCTCCGGGCATCCTCTTCAGTGCACTTTCAACCTACATCTGACATCACTCATACCGGGGTCACTCCTGTGGCCTGTGATTGGGCACCAAGGCCCAATCACAGGTCACAGTGGTGACCCTCGCAGTGTGTGACATCACATGGAGACCTTAAGAGGACGACAGGGTCCGCTGGACGCCATGAAGATGCCCAGGAGAGGTGAAGCAAGGTGAAGTATACGTGTTTGTTATTTTTCTCCACCTCCACCCCCCAGGACTTCCCTGCGAGACCCCAATTATAATAGTGCTTTGTGAGTGATGAACCCCAAAAGTTTCAGTTTCAGGCAGATCCTGAAACTTTTGGGAAATATGGGTCGAATCTAGAACTAACATATTACTGTGTGGGGACCGAAGAAGGGGCAGTATACTGTCTGGGGGCCAAAAAGAAGAGGGCAATATTATGTATGGGGGCCTAAAAAGGGACATTATACTGTGTGGATGACAGTAAAGGGGGCAATATACTGTGTGCGGACCAGTACAGGGGTCATTATACTATCACTAATGGGGGGCGGTGGCGTACCCTATAGTTTAAATTACAGAGGTCCCAATCATGGAACCAAAGATCTCCAGGCCGGGCATTTGGGAGGGGGACGCCTTTCTAAAGGTCGCCTCAGGCAGCAGAGAGGTTAGGTTCACCCCTGGAAACATAGAATGGCCATAAGTATCAGGCCACATGCTCATAGTGATCAGTCAGCCATAAATGTGGCACCGAACTGGACAAGGTTCTGTAAGGTCTATATCCATACAGCCGGCCGTATTCCTCCAGACTGTCCATACACATTCATGCTCAGCCGAGTGTGTATGTGTTCTGAATGGGAAGTAAACCACTGCAAGACACCTCTGGCATCTCACCTTGAGAATATAAGGATTGGGCATATTGCCGATGGGTGTAAACTGAGATATCCCCATATACAATACATGTCTACCATCTAATTTTGTATTGCCAGGGATTGGACTGTTGGATTCAGTATGTCCGATCCTTTTATTCTCAAGGGAATTTAAGCTTCTGCTTGAGGTGCCAGGCAGCGGTTTACTCCCCACTCTGTATTTAGTACACATGCACACTTGGCTGAACTAAGCATGCAGGTAGATGGGGAAGATAGGAGGAATAGTTGTCGACCAAATTAGTGTATGCCAACAGAGATCTATAAATACATTCAATGAAGACTCTCTTTAGTCTGTGGTGTGGAAGAGAAATGTAGTTTACGTTTTGTATTCTAATTTAACCCCTCCAGGGAATCCAGGTGTCCTTCGACATTTCGCTTTTAAGGGTATGTTCACACGGAACAATTTGGGGCTGATTTTTGGGGTAGATTCTGCCTCAAAATTAGCATCAATTTCCGCCCTGAGATCGAAGTGGGACGCTGAAAAAAATAAATATCCTGCTCGATCCTGCCGCAGATTCCTGTGGTCAAGACACTCCTCCGATTAGGTTCATTCAGTTGAGGCTTATCTGCTAGTAAAAGTCACGACGGAAGGCGGAAAGTGGAGAGGAATTTGAGGTGGAAGTCACTTTCCACTGTGTGAACTTACCCTTATTAATTTAAAGCAATACAAAATTATACTCACCTCTCTCTGATCCCTTTGCTGGTCCGATTCCCTGCTGGTCTCTACTTCCTTGTGTCTCTCAACAAACAGGAAGTGCCAGCTCAGCCAATCATTGGCCACAGCAGTGATCACCTCATCCAGTGATTGGTTGAGCTGGCACTTCCTGTGTGTTGAGAGACACCAGGAAGTAGAGAGGGCATTTGCGTTACCACCAGTGGGAGGCCTAACCATTGTCCGAAACGGCACACAAATCGGTGAGAGGCGATATATATATATATATATATATATTTTTTTCAATGTTACTTGTCCGACCCCCATTCCAAGCCCCGTTAAAAGGATTTTTTTTTAATTTGTGGAGAACCCCTTTAAAAAGTATTTTTTTTACATTTATCCTGTGATTTTTGTTTCCGCAGATCCCCCATCAGTTTCCAAACATGAACTTTCCCTTCCTGAACTCCGCTGAACAATCATTCTATTTCTACAACGTCCTTTCATCTCGCAGTGTTTGTGCGCCCAGGACCCCCCGATCTCGCTATGCAGCTCCCTTCAAGTAATGTATTTTTAGACTTTTAGTCACTATTTTATACAAAAGCAACAAAAAATAAAATTCCTTGTAGAGATGTCTTGACCCGTTCTCTTAAAAAATATTTATTTCTAATATTCTTTCCCCCCCACAGGTGGAAAAACCACAGGACTCCGCTCCACCCACCCCCTATGCTGCTGATAAAATGATCTCATGTGGAAAGATTTGGATGTAAACAGACTGAAGCGCAGGTATCAGGAACGTACAGTATAGCCGGCCCTACAAGGAGCAATGTGCCCCTCTGTGAGTAGTGATCCACTGGATCTTAAAGGGACATGCGTGATATCTACGACAACGGGAATATGGCAGCTGAGCTGCAATACTAGGCACAGCCTGTGGACAGGTGTGGCGCTGTTTCGAAAAAAAAAAAAAAAGCTGTATAGTTTTATAGTCTGTGCATATAGTATCTAAAGATCGCAGTTTCAAGCCCCTTATGAAGGCAAAAAATAAAAAAAATAAAAATATTTCATAGCTCACATATAAATAAAAATAAACAAAAATAAACATATTAGGTGATAAAAACATCATACATTCCCCAAAATGGTATAAATAAAAATGATCCATTGTCCTGCAATAAAAGAAACTTTACATAACCTTGTTTACTGAAATTGGAAAAAGTTCACAATATGGCAAATCAAAGATTTTTTTTTTTATTTTTCAAAATTAAGAATTTTTGTAAAGGTATTAAAACATGAAAAAAACTATATAAATTTGGTATCGTCGTGATTGTACCGACCCACAGAATGAAGTTAACTTGTCATTTTTACCGCACGGTGAACGCAATTGAAACTTGTAAAGAAAAAGGCACAGTTGTTTTCTTTTTCACAGCTTTCACCCTATTCTGAACTTTTTTTTCCAGCTTTCCAATACATTGTATTGAATATTAAATGGTGGTGGCATTATAAAGAACAATTTGTCCCGCAAAAATAAACCCTCATATCCCCAAATCACAGGCCTATGTGGTGACCCTGCAAGTATGATGTCATCGAGGCGATGCGAGGAGGCTCACAAGAGGTGAGGGAAGGTGAGTATGAATGTTTTTTTTTTTTTTTTTTTACACCTCCCCCTATTATATTCTGAAGAGACCTCAGAGTATAAAAATGTCCCTTTTCATTTTGACATAACTTCAGCTGTGTTTAGAAATTGGATAGATAGGATCCTAGGAGCCCTAAGAGCATTCTACACTGTTTTATAGATAGGTTCCTAGGAGCCCTGACAGTGTTCTACACTATGTTTTATAGATAGGATCCTAGGAGCCCTAAGAGTGTTCTACACTATGTTTTATAGATAGGTTCCTAGGAGCCCTGACAGTGTTCTACACTATGTTTTATAGATAGGTTCCTAGGAGCCCTAAGAGTGTTCTACACTATGTTTTATAGATAGGTTCCTAGGAGCCCTAAGAGTGGTCTACACTATGTTTTATAGATAGGTTCCTAGGAGCCCTGACAGTGTTCTACACTATGTTTTATAGATAGGTTCCTAGGAGCCCTAAGAGTGTTCTACACTATGTTTTATAGACAGGGTTCTACACTAGTTTTAGAGGTTGGCCCTGACAGTGTTCTACACTATGTTTTATAGATAGGTTCCTAGGGGCCCTGAGCGTATGCTACACTATGTTTTATAGATAGGATCCTAGGAGCCCTAAGAGTATTCTACACTATGTTTTATAGATAGGTTCCTAGGAGCCCTGAGAGTATTCTACACTATGTTTTATAGATAGGTTCCTAGGAGCCCTAAGAGTGTTCTACACTATGTTTTATAGATAGGTTCCTAGGAGCCCTGACAGTGTTCTACACTGTTTTATAGATAGGTTCCTAGGAGCCTGGACAGTATTCTACACTATGTTTTATAGATAGGTTCCTAGGAGCCCTGAGTGTATGCTACACTATGTTTTATAGATAGGATCCTAGGAGCCCAAATATTTTATGTGTCCTGCCTGAGAGTGTTCTACACTATGTTTTATAGATAGGTTCCTAGGAGCCCTAAGAGTGTTCTACACTATGTTTTATAGATAGGTTTCTAGGAGCCCTAAGAGTGTTCTACACTATGTTTTATAGATAGGTTTCTAGGAGTCCTGAGAGTGTTCTACACTGTGTTTTAAGCCAATTTATGGTGTAATTTGTACCAAACTTGTTCAACTCGAAACAAATCTTGGACTGGAGGTGCTGAACCCGAAATAAAACGAATTCTGAGAAGTCCGCCCATCTTTATTCCTGGCCAACCCCTTTAAAGTCGTCAGCACTGTTCTCCATGTTTATATAGTTTCAGCCTCATCACTGGCGACCCTTGGCCAGGGTGCAGCTGCAATGTGTGAACATAGCGCAACACTGCAGAGCATGGCACAGGGTTCTGTCAATTCTTGTATCATCCACAGGGTCTGCTCCAGCCATAACATAAGGACTCGGAATTGCACATCAAGCAATTCCCTGATATTTTAGCTCATGTTAATACTGGGCTCGTATCGAAGCTGTAGAAGTTATTATACAGGGATTAGAGTCTGCTGAGTCACTAGAGGATATAACCACAGCCGGCAGCTTCTACAGTGGTCTGTGGTCAGGCACTATGCCATAGTCACTGAACTGCCAGACCAGTGAGGACAAGATGGAGAAGCGGGTCATCCTAAATGTGAACCACAGACAAAAAATATTCACAGCTCCCTCCAATTCTTATTCCTGGTACTGTGTAGAGTGTATTACACTGTGCAGTAAGTGTCACACACCACCTAGAAGAGGAAAGGACCCTCCAAAATCAAGAGCAACCATTAGTGCCCCTCCAGCCGTGAGTAACCTTAGCCGCTCAGCAAAGCAGATCGTAGGACGTGCAATGGATTGTAGGACATGCAGCAGATCGTATGATGTGCGTCTGATCGTAGGATGTCCAAGGGATCGTAAGACGAGTGGTATATCGTAGGGAGTGCAGCAGATCGTAAGACCTCCAAGGGATTGTGGGACATTCAGATCGTATGATGTGCCTTCTGATCGTAGGATGTCCAAGGGATCGTAAGACGAGTGGTATATCGCAGGTAGTGCAGATCATCGTAGACGGCCCAAGGGGTCATAGGACGTGCGACAGATTGTAGCACGTACAGTGGATTGAGGGACGTGCGGCAGATCGTAAGACCTCCAAGGGATTGTGGGACAAACAAGATTCTAGGACATACCATAGATCGTAGAACACGCAGCAAATCCTAGGATGTGCAGCAAATTGCAGAAAATGCAAAAGATAGCAAGGTGTGCAGATCATAGGATGTCCAAGGGGTCATGGACATACAAGACTTCCTAGGGCGTGCAGCAGATTGTAACATGTACAATAGATCAAGGGATGTGTGACAGATCATAGAATGTCCAAGGGATTGTGGAATGTACAAGAGATCGTAGAACATGCAGTAAATCTTAGGATGTCCTGCAGATTGTAGGATATCCGAGGGACGTACAGCAGATTGTAGGACCTATCAGGATGTGGTTGGATTACGATCCCTTCACCTCATGATCACAATGATGAGGGGTCCCTAACTTACCAATTGGGCAGCACAGCCTGTACAAGGGTATTTACATAACTCCAGGGGTCTGCAACCTGTGGCTTTCCAACTCTCAACATATCCTGACAGCAAAATGCTGGGAGTAGTAGTGTTGCTCCATCTAGACTACTAATCTACAGCAGCTGCCCCTAAAGACGTTGTCCGCAGACTGGTATAGTATCAGCCCATACAGCATGTGTGAGATGGAAGGTGCAGACTGGAATGAAGACCCATCATCATGGTCCTGTAAAGGGGGCGGGGCTCTGACAACTACCAGCATGGTTGTCTCCATGGCATGGTAAAAATGTAGAATTAATATGGGGACGTCTCAAGATGGCTGCATCAAGACAAAACAATTGGCTAGGAAAATGGTAACAAGAGAGGTTTCTGTGCCCAGTGATAAGTCTTCAACTGTTTGATTTAAAGCAGCTGCATTTTTTTTCCAAAAATAGCGCCAACCTTGTCCATGACTGATATTACATCACAGTCCAATTTTAAGTAAATAGCTGCAATACCAGACACTGCCTATGGACAAGAGGCGCTGTTTTGGGAAAAATAAATTATAGACCTTTTTCATAAAGATAAATAATGGTTTTAACCCTTACTTTTTCCAACAGACTCAGTTTTGGTGGAAAACTCCCAATTCTCAGATGATAATAAAAGGAAGATACACCAACAATAAGAGGATCTGTTCAGGGGCAGATTAAGGGTACCATGGGCACCAGGCTGTTCAGAAAGCTGCACCCGCCACATTCACTCCTAAGATCCCTGTGACAGTATAATGTCCCACAGCAGCCCTTCATGTAGTATAATGTCCAATAGCGGCCCCTCCACACAGTATAATGTCCAATAGCGGCCCCTCCACACAGTATAATGTCCAACAGCGGCCCCTCCACACAGTATAATGTCCAATAGCGGCCCCTCCACACAGTATAATGTCCAATAGCGGCCCCTCCACACAGTATAATGTCCAATAGCGGCCCCTCCACACAGTATAATGTCCTATAACGGCCCCTCCACACAGTATAATGTCCCACAGCAGCCCTTCATGTAGTATAGTGTCCAATAGTGGCCCCTAAACACAGTATAATGTACTATAGAGGCCCCTCCACACAGTATAATGTCCCATAGCGGCCCCTCCACACAGTATAATGTCCTATAGCGGCCCCTCCACACAGTATAATGTCCAATAGTGGCCCCTTCATGTAATATAATATAATGTCCCAGAGTGACCCTATGTTAAAAAAATGAAAAAATGACATACTAGCCCTCCGTGGTCCATGGAAGAGGCCTAGACAGGATGGGAATCCACGCCAAAGCCCAGGGGAGGTGAATAATACTGTTTGTTATGGTTGCTCACCTCTCCTGGGGTCTGAAAAGACATGTTCGGTCCGAATGAAACTGCCAGGCGAAGCTCGCGAATATTCACAAGATTGACCTTGCAAGGTTCCCCTAGCACATACAGTGCCTTGCGAAAGTATTCGGCCCCCTTGAACTTTTCAACCTTTTGCCACATTTCAGGCTTCAAACATAAAGATATAAAATTTTAATTTTTTGGTGAAGAATCAACAACAAGTGGGACACAATTGTGAAGTGGAAAGAAATTTATTGGATATTTTAAACTTTTGTAAAAAATAAAAAACTGAAAAGTGGGGCATGCCAAATTATTCAGCTCCCTTAAGTTAATACTTTGTAGCGCCACCTTTTACTGCGATTACAGCTGCAAGTCGCTTGGGGTATGTCTCTATCAGTTTTGCACATGGAGAGACTGATCTTGCCCATTCTTCCTTGGAAAACAGCTGGAGCTCAGTGAGGTTGGATGGAGAGCGTTTGTGAACAGCAGTTTTCAGCTCTTTCCACAGATTCTCGATTGGATTCAGGTCTGGACTTTGACTTGGCCATTCTAACACCTGGATACGTTTATTTGTGAACCATTCCATTGTAGATTTTGCTTTATGTTTGGGATCATTGTCTTGTTGGAAGATAAATCTCCGTCCCAGTCTCAGGTCTTTTGCAGACTCCAACAGGTTTTCTTCCAGAATGGTCCTGTATTTGGCTCCATCCATCTTCCCATCAATTTTAACCATCTTCCCTGTCCCTGCTGAAGAAAAGCAGGCCCAAACCATGATGCTGCCACCACCATGTGTGACAGTGGGGATGGTGTGTTCAGGGTGATGAGCTGTGTTGCTTTTACGTCAAACATGTCGTTTTGCATTGTGGCCAAAAAGTTGGATTTTGGTTTCATCTGACCAGAGCACCTTCTTCCACATGTTTGGTGTCTCCCAGGTGGCTTGTGGCAAACTTTAAACAAGACTTTTTATGGATATCTTTGAGAAATGTCTTTCTTCTTGCCACTCTTCCATAAAGGCCAGATTTGTGCAGTGTACGACTGATTGTTGTCCTATGGACAGACTCTCCCACCTCAGCTGTAGATCTCTGCAGTTCATCCAGAGTGATCATGGGCCTCTTGGCTGCATCTCTGACCAGTCTTCTCCTTGTTTGAGATGAAAGTTTAGAGGGACGGCCTGGTCTTGGTAGATTTGCAGTGGTCTGATACTCCTTCCATTTCAATATGATCGCTTGCACAGTGCTCCTTGGGATGTTTAAAGTTTGGGAAATCTTTTTGTATCCAAATCCGGCTTTAAACTTCTCCACAACAGTATCACGGACCTGCCTGGTGTGTTCCTTGGTCTTCATGATGCTCTCTGCGCATTAAACAGAACCCTGAGACTATCACAGAGCAGGTGCATTTATATGGAGACTTGATTACACACAGGTGGATTATATTTATCATCATCAGTCATTTAGGACAACATTGGATCATTCAGAGATCCTCACTGAACTTCTGGAGTGAGTTTGCTGCACTGAAAGTAAAGGGGCCGAATAATATTGCACGCCCCACTTTTCAGTTTTTTATTTTTTACAAAAGTTTAAAATAACCAATAAATTTTTTTCCACTTCACAATTGTGTCCCACTTGTTGTTGATTCTTCACCCAAAAATTAAAATTTTATATCTTTATGTTTGAAGCCTGAAATGTGGCAAAAGGTTGAAAAGTTGAAGGGGGCCGAATACTTTCGCAAGACACTGTACTCACCTCCAGTAGTATCGGCGGATGCCAATAGTGTTAATTACAAGGTTGGATTATATAATAGAGTTAACATTGGATTTTTGTACTTACCGTAAAATTCCTTTCTTGTTGTATTCATTGGAGGACACAGAGCGGGCCTATACCCATGGTGCTGTGTCCCCCAATGATATAAATGAGTAATGGGCAATTACTTGATGCTGGGCCCTCCTGCAACCTCGGGCCATGGGTAACCACACATTTCATCCTTACCATTATCCTCCCCTGGAGGATAATAACACAGTAGCAGAAACACCAGGATTGTGTAAAATGTGTATTGATCCATCCACGCACAGTGATACTTTGAGGGTCCCACCTTTTGTACACCAGGTGGCGCTGCTATTAATATCCCACTGGATAAAATGACAGGAGGAGTGGTCAGTGACAAATCACATTTTACTAATGGCAAAACATGCCATCTCATATCAGAATAAAAAGAAACTCCTAAAACTATATACAAGTCACTGGACAAGAGCAGCCAACGTCTGATAGCACGGGATATATGGAGATGGTTAATCCAATGTTCCATAGAAGGTTACAATACAGACTCTATACACAACACTGCGTCACTCCTGACAACGTCAGCGTCTCCCGACGTCCGCATCACCAGGCAGATGACACCTAGAAATAATCAGAAAGAGTAGATCAGGAAAATGATAATCCCTGGTATAGACATATTCTATCTGCCCACACAATGGCGGCCGTGGTTTATGTATGGGAGAGGGAAGAAGGGGTGGAATAAGGGAGAAAAAGTGGGAGGAGGAAAAAAGGGAAAAGGAGGGGAAAAATGAAATTAGGTGGAAAAGCAGGAGCATAAGGAAAAGTGGGAGGAGGACGAGGAAGAAAAGTAGTAGAAGGAGGAGAAAAAGTGGGAGAGAAGGAAGTCAACAAAGAAAGGAGTAAAAGTAGGAGAAGAGGACGAGGCGAAGCAAAAGTGAGAGGAGGAGGAAGAGAGGGAGGAGGAATGGGGTGCAGGGGAGGAGGAATGGGGTGCAGAGGAGGAGGAAAAGCAGGAGGATTAACAGCAGGGAGAGAAAGAGTAGGAAAATCAGTAGGAGGAGGAATAGCAGGGAGAACGAAAAGTGGGTGAAGAAGAGGAGGAGGAGGAGGAATAGGAAAAAGGAGTAGTAAAGTGGAAGGAGTATGAATTATAGGGGATGAGGAGAAAAAGCGGGAGGAGAAAGAAAAGAAAGGAGGAGGAGCAAAAGAGGCAGAAAGATAAGGAAAAGCAGGAGGAGGAAGAAAAGTGGGAGGAGGCGGAAAAGCGGGAGGACGAGGAGGAATGGATGGAGAAAGAGGAGGAAAGTGGAGGGGGAAAGAAAAGCAGGGGAGGAGGAGAAAGACTAGATTCCTTTGGATGACAATCTATGGCCTTATAGAGCATACGGACAGGGGCCGTCTTCATGTGACATCATCACTTACAGAAATATTTGCCTGGTTTTGGAGGATTACGGTGGATTTCCTGCTCTGTTTTTGAGGATGCCTTTAGGGTAGGCGCTACTCATTGTGGGATCTTGGCTGGACCATGTGCCTTGAGGTCGGTCAGATGAGAACCCGCTGGATCCTGTAGGCTGCTGACTCTGCGGACCTGTAAATACATGGCGATTTATTCGCTGCCTTACTACTAATGGACGAGACAGATCCTGTACTGCACTAGCTGTGTCATGGCCCCGCCCTAATCCATTAGGCCCCGCCCTTCCATGCAGTAACTTTATGACATTAACTAGATAGTCGGGGGCAAGCTCCATTGTGGGCTTTCTTAGTGGCCGCTAGTTTAACCCTTTATTGCATATTATAAGTCCCCCCTATGTAACTCGTATTTTCAGCTAGTAGTAGCCTTTGCTCCTATGATACCTCCACACCAGCTGGAGCTACATCAGGTCCTCGTCCTCCACCTTATGGTTATAGTTGTCTGGCTTACTCTTAGGGTTAGTAGATGGGGGGGGGGTCCCTCTGTCACTTGCATATACAGCATATGAACTGAGGCAGTCCTGACAAGACAAGCCACAATAACACTTATTCCCAATCTACAGGAGTGTCCGATTGCTGGGGGGCCCAACTGCACCACCCCTGGGTGTCCTATGGCAATATAGTAGTGCACCATAGTCATAGGTGAGAGCCGAGTATAGAGCCGTGTCAGTCCCATAGAAGTAAATACAGCAGCGGTCACCCATGCGCCCTATAGCTCCACTCACGCAGGGGACCCCTAAGTTGTGACTGCTGGGGGGGGGCCTGGGGGTCATACCTGGGGGTATGCTAAGATTTGTACAGACACAATATGGATCCATACCTGATCCGTATCCTCCTCTGCTGTTGTACTGGGACTGCCACTGGTTCTGGGTGTATTGCTCTGTGAAGACACATTATTATTATTTATACATCTTCCTCCTCTTCCCATACAGACATGCAGTCCCGTGTTCATCCAGTGAAGGGCGCTCTAACCACTAGACGTATTAGCAGCAATGTCACCAAAGCCTTAGTTCACACACAGTGACATGACAGTCTATAATACCTCCATATCTTCCTGCTCCCATCCCAGGAGCTGGTGACGGCGTCTCCTTATAGAACCCTTGGCTTCCCGCCTGTCCTCCGCTACTCCACGGCATCTGCTTGTACTTTGCATCCGGATCTATAAAAATAAAACCATCGTATTACCAAATACAAAATATATATATATATAGGCTACCATCCTGTAACCTGGCATCCAGTGGTCTGGAACGGAGGTCCCATGGCTTACACAGGACTACCCTCTCCACAGCGATCACTGCCATGTGGATGGACTCCATAGAGCGGCACGTGGAATGGCTGCAGGTACATATGACATACTTGTACCGCCATATGGTGCTGCCATGACATACACCATCTATAGTACAAGCATTGAAATATGATACAGGTCATGCCACAATACATGGAGGTGCAGAATATGGCGGCCATGTTCAAGATGGAGGAAGCAGGGATCCTAGTCATGTGCCTATGGCTACGTCTACAAGGCCACACAACATCAAGAGCACAAATGTCGCACTGCAAGTCTCAACTAATGACAAAAAATGCGCTTGTGCAGAAATCGAGGCGCGGCACTGCAATCCTTAAAGGGGTGGTCCAGGACTATGATATTAAGTTCCACGTCCCATTCTCAGGCAGTGACATCACGTCCATTGGTGACCTCACATGCCCATGCAGCAGCTCAATAATATAGTAAACTCTTAGTCAGGACCTCATAGTAATAACATAGAATAAACAGCGACATCCATCTATATGTGAACAGACCCCAACCCAAGATGTGAGGCTGGAGAGACGGTCACTATTGTCTTGATTACAGTATGAGGACCCCATCAAACAGCTGCTCATATCTCAGCTTCCTGGACCTCTAAGAAATGCTGCCCACCTGAATATGCGCCTGCCGCCTGTCCTGTGACGTTTCTCGGATCCTTAGAGGGATTCGGATTATCAAATCTGGAGCCGGGAATTTGCTGATTCTGACCAAAACGTGTTTCGGAACCTGTGGGAGAAGAAACATTAAAAAGACTCTCTATACTGAAATATAGCAGGGTCTTGTAAAAGAGGCCACTCTGACACTGTTCACACTGCTTGAATGCTGTTAACATGGCTTAAAGGGAGTGTGTCACCAGACCCCAGCCCTGCAGACAGATAGGTTAGGGTCACCTGAATCATACAGCGCTTTCCCCTTGTGAATCGGGGCCTCCCTTGCCGAGATGTCACTTTATTGCCAATATTCAAATGAGCTCTTTGGAGCAATGACACCGCCCTCATTGCTTCAAAGAGCTCATTTGCATATTGACAACGTCAACGAGATCTCAGCGATTCCCAAGGGGAACACACTGTTTGGTTATAGTGACCCTAACCTATCTATTTGCGGAGCTGGGGTCTGGTGACACACTCCCTTTAAGGCCCCATTACATGGTGTATGCCTAGCATTAGGCATTAAAGGGGTTGTCCAGGGAGTTTAGACTAACATACTTGATCTGGCAGACTCTTGATGATGGACCTGGGGGTCCGGCCTGGTTCTGTCCCCCAGGTTGCTCCGCTCTGTCCCCCCTCCCCTGATCTCACCTGTACTACAGGGGCTGGCAGAGTCCGCAGGATCAGATAAATGAATCTAAACTTCCTGGACACCCCCTTTAATAGTACAGACAATGTGAATCTAAGCTTCCTAGACCGGTGGGCTACCTGAATATCCGCTTGTCGCTTGTCCCATGAGAGGCCTTAGCTCCTTGGAGGGAGTCGGATTATCAAATCTGGACCCAGAGATTTGCGGATTCTGACTGAAATGTCTTTCAGAACCTGTGGCGGAAAAAGAATTGATAAGAACCCCCTTTATTGGGAATTTAAGAAATGCTGCAAGAGGCCACTCTGACATTGTTCACATTGATTGTGCTTTTAGAGCAGTTCAAGGCCTCTTTTCACAGACTGCTAATTGGCCTGCAACAAGCCGAGTGTGCATGTGTGTGTGTGTGCAGGTATTGGGAGAGATAGCAAGTCACAATGCTGGCTACCTGAATATGCACCTGTTGCTTGTCCTGTGAAGGGTTTCATTTCCTTAGAGGGATTTGATAGTAGTATAATGTTGTATCGTCTTAGCCATTGAAAGTAGTGGAAGAGAAGAAATCAGGCGATACCTTTTAGAGGCTAACTGAGTATATTTATAAGTAAGCTTTCAAGAGTACTAGCTCTCTTCATCAGACATGGTGTTATACAAGAACTGAAAATTCACAGATTATATATATACCCTATACACATGGTCTTCAAAGGATTTTAGAGTCCTTAAAAAAACCAAAACAAAATGCAATCTAAGTAGAGAAGTTATTTACAACAGGTCAAAAAAAACAATCTGGAAAGTTGTGGTGTGTGACAGAGGGATCTGTTATCTGTTTGCTATCAGGAGGTGATTTGTGACCCTCACAGGTCATACATAGTGTGACATGAAGCTGGCATGAATATTAAGTCCAAATTGCAGAGTTTTAAATTTAGATTATCAAATCTTGAGCCAGAACTTTGCGCCGTCTGACTGAAACGCGTTTCAGGACCTGTGATATAAAAACAAATTGTATGATATTGTGATCTCAGAACAGAGGGTGCTCTGACATTGTTCACACTTAGCGGATGTTGTTAACCCCATTTTTTGTGTTTTCCATAACTTTTGGATATTTACATAGCTGCATGAGGGCTTGTTTTTGCGGGACAAATTGTACTTACTAATGGCATAATTTAACCCCTTCCCCCTCCGTGCCGTACTATTAAAGGGAATCTGTCAGGTCAATCTGGGACACTAAACCACCCACAGGTCCACAGGTACAAATAAAAAACCTTTATACTTATCTAGATAAGGGTCCGATCGACGCTGTTTGGTGAGAACGGTCCGGCTTATTCATGAGGCACGCCTCCCGGCGCCTGCGCTGTTCTTCAGTGAAGCCAAAGATGGACACCTCTGGCTTCACTGCACAATTGCCGGAGGTCCGGGGCACGTGCACTGAAGCGGAGGTGCACTCCTCTGGCTTCATTGAAGAACTGCGCAGGTGCGTGGAGTACAGCGGTTTAGGTCCCAAATTGTCCTGACAGATTCCCTTTAACGCTCAGTGCGATAATACTATGGTGCCCTCATGCCACAGGTACAGGAGCTGTGGCAAGACTTCCTGGTCTTGGTTGTATTACAAAGCCAGGACCCCGGACTAGTCAGAAAATACTCCAATTCCGGTGGTTTAACCCCTCAGATGCTGTGATCAATATCGTTTAAGACATCTGGTTGGTTAAAGGGTAAGATTGCCCCCCTGCTACCTCATCTGAAGGGTTACCATGGCAGCCAGGAGGCCAATTAATGGCCTCCTGATGGGCCTTCCCTATTGCACCTAGGGATATTACGTGTGATGCGCATTAACACAATGTACTGCAGTGCGATGACTGCGATACAACATTTATACCTTTAAAACTATGAAGAATTCATTGCCCAATTTCTGACCCCCGTAACATTTTTATATTTATGTGCTGTGTAAGGGACAGTTCACACAGAGTTTTTTGCAGGAGGATTTTGCCTCAAAAAATGCCTCCCATTCATTTCAATGCGTCAATGGCAGATTTATTCCTCTGGCTGAGGGGAAAAAAAAAAAGCAACATGATCTACCTTCAGATGGAAAAAACGCAGCGAGATAGTGTTTTTTTTTTTTTTAAAGAGAAGTTTCCAGGTCCATACAGTGTGTTGGAGTAAAAAAAAATGCTTAAAACAAAAGCAACAAAAACTGCATAAAAAAAACACATCAAGTAAAAAAAGTTGCCTAATTCCTGAAGCAGATTTTTTTTCAGCCTGCAAAAAACTGTGAACATACCCTTAGATTTTTATTTTTTTTGTGGGGCAGGTTGCAGTTTTCATTTATATTACTTTGAAGAAGGTTTTGATCACTTTTTATTACATCTGTTTAGAAGCGAACAAGTAAATAAAAAAAAAAAAAATGTTGCAGGATAAATATTTTTACAATTTATTAGTGCAGGTATTTTTGGATGTGGAGGATACTAATGTGCCTATTTTTTTTTTTATTTTATGTGTTCTAGGGAAGGGGGTAGGGGTTGATTTAAGATTTTTTTTTTCAGATTTTTAAAAAAAATTCTACATTTTTTTAAAACTTTTTATTTATTTTTTTTAGTCCTCCCCCACAGGGGACTTGACCCTGAGATCAGTTGGTCACTTATACCATGGACGGCAATACTACTATGGTACAATCCCTGCATAGCCATTTAACCCCTTGCTGATATACATTGTAATAGTACAGTGGATGTCAGCTCTTTAAATACGGCACCCACGCAGAAGTAGAGCGGGCACCATAACCGCCAAGTCTCTGCTGCTTCATTCAGTAATGCCTCAGAGTTGGATGTCAGAATATGGCGACTTCAAGGAGTTTGGGATTTTTGTTAAGGTGTTAATCTTGAATTTGGTATGGCCGTAATCGTAACAACCCTCAGAATATGCGTAACGTGTCATTTTGGCTGCACGGTGAACCATAAAAACAAAACCCATAAGAAAATATGTGCCAGCGCCATAGTTCCTCATGTGACTCGGGGTATACATATATGCCCTAATGTGTGAATAAGTTAAAGCAGCTTGATGCCCTTTACATGGGATGTTAAACGTCCCACATTAAGCCGAGAGTGCATGTGTATGGAGTGCATGGGATTGGGAGAGACTGACGTCCGCTGAATGATCATTTTTTGCCTCATGTGTATGGCCAGCACAACCCCGGCTACCTGAATAGCCGCCCGCTGCTTGCCCCATGGGAGGTCGCAGTTCCTTAGAGGGATTTGGATTATCAAATCTGGAGCCGGACATTTGTGTTTTGGAACCTGTAATGTAAAAGCTAAATTTGTGACAAAGACCTTTAAATTGTATAGGGGGAAATACTGTGGGATCTTGAAAGAGAAGCCGCTCCGACGCTGTTCACACTCACACGCTGGATGTTGAAGAGGATTGAGGCCCTTTATATGGGGATTAAAGGGATTACGCAGGGATAGATAGAATTTACTAGAGCATTCCCTGCACTGGATAAGATGTCTCCCTGAAGCCCCAATGATTTGCTCCGCCTCTTAGTCACATGACCAACTCCACTCTACTCTACGGACCTGCAGAGACTTCCGGCCTCCCCCGCTGCACTCTCCAAATGTTATCATTGAGGCCCCGGGGTCCTGCTTATATATTAGTAATAAAGCTGATCCAGTGCAGGGAATGCTCTGAGCTAAGTTTTAGTTTTCCCTGCATAACTCCTGTAATTGTCCCGCAACAAGCCGAGAGTGCATGTGTATGGAGACAGTAATCTGTAGAACAAGCATTCATTTCTTATGTGTTATGTTGCAATGCCAGCTACCTGAATATCCGCTCACTGCTTGCCCCATGAGAGGTCGCAGTTCCTTAGAGGGATTTGAATTATCAAATCTGGAGCCAGGGATTTGCGTTTTCTGACTGAAACGTGTCTCGGAACCTGTAACATAAAAACAGTATTTGTGAAAAGAAACCTTAAAAGACTGGTCAAGCTAATTTTTACTGATGACCTTGGTTATCAATAAATGATCAGTGGGGGTCCGACATCCCAGACGCCCGCTGGTCAGCTGTTTGAAGAGGCTGCGAGGATCGTGAGAGCGCCGTGACCCCTTCACTGTTTACATCCCACGTTGTAGGTTTGATGCAGCCGTGCAATGTAATTACAGCCTTGTGCCATAGAAAATGAACGGGACACGGTAATTACATTATATGGCTTCTATGAAACAGATGGTGAGCGGTGTAAACAGTGAAGGGGTCACGGCACTCTTGTGAACGCTGCAGCTCCTGCAAATAGCTGATCAGTGGGCTTTTGGGGTGTCTGACTTCCTCAGGCTTGGTCATCAATAAATGATCAGTAGGGGTCCCGGATCCTGCTGATCAGCTGTGTGAAGGAGCCGCGAAGCTGGTGAGAGTGCAGTCACCCCTTCACATTGCACACTGTAGGTTTTATAGCAGCTGTCCCATAGAATAGGACACAGTAATTACATTATATGGCCTCTATGAAACAGACAGTGAGCGATGTGAACAGTGAAGGGGTCACGGCACTCTTGTGAACGCTGCAGCTCCTTCAAACAGCTGATCAGCAGGTGCTCTTGGTGTCGGACCACCATTGGTCAATTTTGATGACCTATTCTGAGGATAGATCACCGATAAAAATGAGCTGGACAATCCCTTTAAATTGTATGAGATATTGTGGCATCTTGCAAGAGAAGTCGCTCTGACACTGTTCACACTGATTGGATTGTGAAAGAGAATTAATCGTCCCGCAAAACGAGTATGGAAGAGTCGGGAGAAATCACTGTCATTGTTGTCTTGTGTGTATGGCTAGTACAAGCCTCAATGCTGACTACCTGAATATCCGCCAGCTGCTTGACCTGTGAGAAGCCGCGGGTCCTTAGAGGGATTGGAATTATCAAATCTGGGGCCAGGGATTTTCTCATTCTGACTGAAACGCGTTTCGGGACCTGTAGAGGAAAACATTTAGATTGTAAGATCTTGCTACAGAGGCTGCTCTGACTGAGTTCACACTGACTGGAGAGCACCAGACCGACTTCATGAACGATAGGAAGACTGTGTACATACTATGACTGTACCCTGCTGTATCCTGTTCCCTATTATCAGCAGGACATGCCCGAGTCAGGAATATCTGTATAAGGGTTAATGGACATGGCAATGGCACATATACTGGCCTTGTAGACCGGCACACGCAGGGGCCACAGATTTACACTACATACCCACACCATCACCAATGCTACATACAACATGGTGTTACAGTATGGGTTCACAGCAGGCAGTGACAACCATTCTGTAACCCAGCAATATGGACCCCGGGTACAGTCATGTGATACACCCGATATCCTGGTGGCGCTCCTGAACCTCAGTCATTACCTGCACCTATGGGTGGTTTCGTCTTATCCAGAGGTCCACGGCCGTCAGCCCAGGAACCAGGAAATGGTTGATCTTCGTAAAAATTACTGTCGGATCCTGTAAATGAATAATGATATAATAAAACCAACCCTCACAGTACTAATGTAGAATTAAAGGGGTGGTCCAGGACCTGAAGACAATGGATATTGATCACCTACACACTATTCAAGGGGACAGGAGCAGGTCTGCAGTTGCAGGTGCCACGAGTACAGTGTATAGAGCTGTGTACACTATATACAATTTGTAGTGGTGGCGCCTGGAACTGCAGCTCACCTGAATACGAGCAGAGCTGCTTCTGGCTGTATACCTAGTATATGGCTTCCGGGAGTTGAAAAAGCTGATCGGTCGGTATACAACACCCGTCCCAATCTCATACGGGTGACCTATTCTGTGGACAGGTGATCAATAATTACCTTAAGGTCCTGAACAGACACATATCCCCTATTCACATTACTGGGGGTCCAACTGCCCCTGGGAATGGCCGCCACTAGAGGGAGCTTCATAGTGATAGAGTGAGAGTGAGCCCTTGGTCTAAGGACTATGCAGCCATGTCCAAAAAGGTAGGAGTGACTTCTCTTACCAGGACGAGAGTGCAACAGAGTGTACAGGGGACCTCGCACACTAAAACCATGAGAGAGGTTCTGTCGGATACCTGAATATTGGCTTGCTCCTTGCCCCATGGATGTTTTTGAGTCCATTGAGAGTTTTGGGTTATCAAATTTGGAAGCAGGAGTTCCCGGATTTTGCCCTGAAATAAAGAAAATGGTTTGTTAAAGACCGTGAGGAGCAAAGAGCGTACGTGAACTACTTCTCTGTATACATGGGTCTATATGGATGTAGGGTGCAGGGGGTCTCTGACAGACTGCAGCCATGGCTTTACAAGTTTAAAGGAGCCAAGCAACCCAGATAGCTGTCAGGCGAGTACTCACTGGGCTGACAGATATTCCTCCTGACCATGCAAGCTGGGCTCAGCCAAGTGTGCATGTGTCCTCAACAAGGAAATTAGTCAATGTCAGATACATCAGGCGCCTGCTCATCTTGTGTGAGTACAAAGGATCAGATATCTTACAATCCAACATGGCTGATCCTTCCTCTTTCTGAGAGGTGCCATTAAGGGAGAGTCAGGATATGCCTGTACAGATAGTACATTCAGGTAGTATATACCATGTCTATCAGATACGTAAGAAAGCTGTAGACATGTCACTGTACTCCATCTATATGGATGCTATAGGTACGCTGACTCCTCTGACTGTATACCATATATATATACGGACAAGTGACATCATAGCATGATATTATCTGGTCCTGATACTGCTCCGGTTCCATCAACAGATCCCCTGATGTCAAAGTGAGAGCCTGGATTTAGGTTAAAATGACTGCCAGTCTACGGATGGGATAGTATATACTTAGAACATAGGATACACATCCCATTCCGCTGTCGTTCTCCTCACTGCAGCCCTGACTATGCATGCTACATGTATATACTGCAGCACTCATGGAGGATATGGCTTTAGTATGTGGCAGGAGGTAGAGGGGCTGTCTAATCTGACACACTGGGGGGGGTCTATCACTAGGACATGCCCCCAATGTACATCAACATTAAACTACTCTGACACCCACTATGGTGCTAGAAAATGGCCATGCAACTTTGTCTCCTGCCTTGGCATCATCAGGGCGGCTGCACGGACACCATTTTAATCAATGTCGGACCTTGCACGCCAACACCTGACGAAGTACCAGAGCTACTATATTCTGGAGGCCAAACTGCTGTGACCCCAAAAAACTGGGCACTGGTGGCATATCCTAGTTATGTGCTACCAATGCTTGTAATGACACCCGGCGCCATCTGCAGGTCATACTAGGGTGCAGCATATTACTGCTGAAAGTGTATAAAGTATTTGTACAGTAGGGTACTGAAAGATGTGGGAGAAAAAAACTGATAGCTTAGCAAAGGTGCAGGACCTGCAATTTGGAACTGGAGGTCCTGCATTTTCGCTAGGCAAAGTTGGGTGCACCGGTCATCTTACAGTAGGTTGCCCAGAATTAGGTTGTAACTCAGTATATGAACAATAGAGAACGCCCCATCTAGTTACCCTGAGGTCTCTGAACAGCCGATGGCTGAGACTGGTTAAGACTGCCAGGTCCTGAAAGTATATAAAAGGAATCATGTTACCGGAAGGAAAGCGAATGCTGCAATAGTCAGGCTATAATACACAAGTGTGATCCGGACCATATTACAGCTGAAAATCCCATCCGAACGGCAGCTCTATCGACCTAAACTTGCAACGACATAGACCATGATGATGCTGCTAGTTCGGGTCATTAGATTCGCAGCCGGGATGGGATTTTTGGCTGTAATATGGTCCATATACAGATACATGAGAGTCGTGTGAATCCTGAAAGAGAATCAATTTGCTGGATTGTATGTTGTGGTGTATACTCATGGTTAGACACTAGGGGGAGCAAGAGCCACCAGCAAAGTGCATAATATAAGACCAATTAAATGTATTTATTTCTCTTACTTACAGTATATAGCACCATCATATTCTGCAGCGCTTTACATACATTGTCAGTCACTGTCCCATATAGGTCTGTGGAGTGTGGGAGGAAACCCATACAAACATTGGAAGAACATACAAACTCCACAAAAAAAAAAAAAAAAAAAAGTTGTTTTATAAACTGGACCACCCCTCTATACATCCTATAGGGGCATTTGGACTTCTTGCGGGGATCTCACTCTAATAGCCATAGGGATTACCTGAATATCTCCCCCCTCCTTGTGCTGGGAAAGGCGTTTGTTCCTTAGAGGGATACGGATTATCAAATCTGGAGCCGGGAACACGTGGATTCTGACCGCCTGTAAAATATAAATCTGACCCTTAGACTGTATGAGATGCAAGTACGTGAAATACTTCTAATACTCCTCCCAGAGGTAGGAAATCCGTCTCTATAGTGCCACCTATTGGAGGCAGCTCTCTGTAACAGGCAGTGTCCAACCCTTTAATGAGCCTTACATCATGACTGAGGATATTAGATCGGATTGGATTTGGCTCATATCCTGAATCATGTTGGGCTACAAACTACGTCCAGTAGGGGGCACTAGAGAGACTTTTCCTTCCTCTTGGAGGAGAGCTAATTTACACACCTGTCTGATCTATAAGACTCCCTAGACCTGGAGTCTGGTGGCTGAGAAATCGTACGCCCTGGACATAGTTCTATGCATGCATGTGCCTGTGCGACCAATGTGCATAGGGTCCAAAAGGAAATCCATCTCTTTTACAAAGCCGTACGTTTTTATATATCCCGTAGTCTTGACCCCTTTAAAGAGGACCGGCCCGCTCTCTCGTTTCCCGAAACTGCTTGCCTTTTCGGCCTCCCCTTATATAAATCTATGGGGTAAAAGGTGGTGCACACAGCATCAATCCTATACAAGTAATAGGAGCAGCGCTGCAGTTCCCCATAACCACCACTATACAGTGGATGGTGCTGCTGTGCCACTACTATTACAGGAATAGGGGCTGTGCTGCACGCACCGCTCATCCACTACCAGCTTCTGGCACCCAGATGATGCTAAAACAAGTGATCCGTGCGGGGTCGGGGTGTCGGATCCCCACAGATAACATACTGGTGACCTAACCTGTCTGATCAGAGGTGATCCAACTGCTGGGGCCCCCACCGATCATGTAAAGAGGGGCCCCACATGCCTCATATGGATGGAGCAGCAGTTTGACATGCTCACTGCTAGTCCTGTATCTCACGTTTATGTCTGTGTTCCAGGTATTGTAGCAGGTCATTTCCCTCTCGCTACAATAATTACCCGGTCCGAAGACGAATTTTGTCCCATCAACAGGTCCCCTGAAATCAAGGTGAGAGCCCCGATTTTGGCTGGAGCCTAGGACTAAAAAATTTGACACGGTATCCCTATGGGATTGTATGCTGCAGTGAATAATCACTAACACTAGGGGGAGCAAGAGACCTCAGCAGACCACACAATATAAGACTTTAAGGGGGGTTGTCTCTCTCACAGGGGGTATCCACAGCCAGCCAGGTATTGCCCCAGTGCAGGGTATATGTAGTATTACATGGACGTTAAATAATACAAGGACAGTCTGTCACAATAATAGGAGTGCTGTTAACTCAGAGAAGGGGGTCCCGGGCCATTGGGGATATGGACAGAACTTGTATTCACCCCTTTAAAGAGGGCCCGTCTTTTCTCCTATCAATTCCTATAAATAACATTTCCGGATCATCTTTACTCCGAGCTCTGTATTGTGCCACGTCCCAATGAATGGACGACAGGATCTATTAACAAGTTGAATGGTAAAACCAATTATTCCTGTATTTCCAGGAGGACTAACAGAGGAACGATGCAATGTAGTATTCTAAGAAACGTAGTTACTAAAATAAACTTTGAAGAAGACACAAATGCTTTTTAAAACGCCTTAACAGCACATGGCGTACTACTACATCATGGTGTAACTAAGGTAAGTATGGGGAGGGCTCATCTGCTGAGCAAATGTACATCTGCTTCCAGCTCTGTGCACTGTATAGTAAAGGGAGTGGGCGTACTCCTGAGTAGCTGAGCCCTATTCATACTCTGTGGGTGTCGGCTGTATTATATAGCAGGCACCCGCCACATACAGCCATGACATCTACAGTACATGGGAGCTGAGCTGCAGTACCAGCACCTAGCCACTATACAGAGTATGGAGTCATCTGCTTCCAGCTCTGTGCACTGTATAGTAAAGGGAGTGGGCGTACTCCTGAGCAGCTGAGCCCTCTTCATACTCTGTGGGTGTCGGCTGTATTATATAGCAGGCACCCGCCACTTACAGCCATGACATCTACATGGGAGCTGAGCTGCAGTACCAGCGCCTAGCCACTATACAGAGTATGGAGTCATCTGCTTCCAGCTCTGTGCACTGTATAGTAAAGGGAGTGGGCGTACTCCTGAGCAGCTGAGCCCTCTTCATACTCTGTGGGTGTCGGCTGTATTATATAGCAGGCACCCGCCACTTACAGCCATGACATCTACATGGGAGCTGAGCTGCAGTACCAGCGCCTAGCCACTATACAGAGTATGGAGTCATCTGCTTCCAGCTCTGTGCACTGTATAGTAAAGGGAGTGGGCGTACTCCTGAGCAGCTGAGCCCTCTTCATACTCTGTGGGTGTCGGCTGTATTATATAGCAGGCACCCGCCACTTACAGCCATGACATCTACATGGGAGCTGAGCTGCAGTACCAGCGCCTAGCCACTATACAGAGTATGGAGTCATCTGCTTCCAGCTCTGTGCACTGTATAGTAAAGGGAGTGGGCGTGCTCCTGAGTAGCTGAGCCCTCTTCATACTCTGTGGGTGTCGGCTGTATATATAGCAGGCACCCGCCACATACAGCCATGACATCTACAGTACATGGGAGCTGAGCTGCAGTACTGGCACCTAGCCACTATACACAGTATGGAGTCATCTGCTTCCAGCTCTGTGCACTGTATAGTAAAGGGAGTGGGCGTACTCCTGAGTAGCTGAGCCCTCTTCATACTCTGTGGGTGACGGCTGTATATATAGCAGGCACCCGCCACATACAGCCATGACATCTACAGTACATGGGAGCTGAGCTGCAGTACTGGCACCTAGCCACTATACACAGTATGGAGTCATCTGCTTCCAGCTCTGTGCACTGTATAGTAAAGGGAGTGGGCGTACTCCTGAGTAGCTGAGCCCTCTTCATACTCTGTGGGTGACGGCTGTATATATAGCAGGCACCCGCCACATACAGCCATGACATCTACAGTACATGGGAGCTGAGCTGCAGTACCAGCGCCTAGCCACTATACAGAGTATGGAGTCATCTGCTTCCAGCTCTGTGCACTGTATAGTAAAGGGAGTGGGCGTACTCCTGAGTAGCTGAGCCCTCTTCATACTCTGTGGGTGTCGGCTGTATATATAGCAGGCACCCGCCACATACAGCCATGACATCTACATGGAAGCTGAGCTGCAGTACCAGCGCCTAGCCACTATACAGAGTATGGAGTCATCTGCTTCCAGCTCTGTGCACTGTATAGTAAAGGGAGTGGGCGTACTCCTGAGCAGCTGAGCCCTCTTCATACTCTGTGGGTGTCGGCTGTATTATATAGCAGGCACCCGCCACTTACAGCCATGACATCTACATGGGAGCTGAGCTGCAGTACCAGCGCCAGCCACTATACAGAGTATGGGTCATCTGCTTCCAGCTCTGTGCACTGTATAGTAAAGGGAGTGGGCGTGCTCCTGAGTAGCTGAGCCCTCTTCATACTCTGTGGGTGTCGGCTGTATATATAGCAGGCACCCGCCACATACAGCCATGACATCTACAGTACATGGGAGCTGAGCTGCAGTACTGGCACCTAGCCACTATACACAGTATGGAGTCATCTGCTTCCAGCTCTGTGCACTGTATAGTAAAGGGAGTGGGCGTACTCCTGAGTAGCTGAGCCCTCTTCATACTCTGTGGGTGACGGCTGTATATATAGAGGCACCCGCCACATACAGCCATGACATCTACAGTACATGGGAGCTGAGCTGCAGTACTGGCACCTAGCCACTATACACAGTATGGAGTCATCTGCTTCCAGCTCTGTGCACTGTATAGTAAAGGGAGTGGGCGTACTCCTGAGTAGCTGAGCCCTCTTCATACTCTGTGGGTGACGGCTGTATATATAGCAGGCACCCGCCACATACAGCCATGACATCTACAGTACATGGGAGCTGAGCTGCAGTACCAGCGCCTAGCCACTATACAGAGTATGGAGTCATCTGCTTCCAGCTCTGTGCACTGTATAGTAAAGGGAGTGGGCGTACCTCCTGAGTAGCTGAGCCCTCTTCATACTCTGTGGGTGTCGGCTGTATATATAGCAGGCACCCGCCACATACAGCCATGACATCTACATGGAAGCTGAGCTGCAGTACCAGCGCCTAGCCACTATACAGAGTATGGAGTCATCTGCTTCCAGCTCTGTGCACTGTATAGTAAAGGGAGTGGGCGTACTCCTGAGTAGCTGAGCCCTCTTCATACTCTGTGGGTGTCGGCTGTATATATAGCAGGCACCCGCCACATACAGCCATGACATCTACAGTACATGGGAGCTGAGCTGCAGTACTGGCACCTAGCCACTATACACAGTATGGAGTCATCTGCTTCCAGCTCTGTGCACTGTATAGTAAAGGGAGTGGGCGTGCTCCCGAGCAGCTGACCCATGTCAGCTTCCACCAATCAGGCATATCCTATAGATAAACTATAAATAAAAAAAAATCCTGGACAACCCCCTTACGGACCTGTGACGACCTCAAAGGTCTTCAGGCAACTACATATGTAGCAGAATAGGTCCCCTCCTAACTCTCCTATTGGCTGTGTCCACTGATATGGCAAAGAGATGATGCGCCCACTAGTGGCCAACAGAGGGAAATATTTAAAATGATTTTATTATTTTAAATGTCTGCTGAAATGTGATAAATATACATAAAAATGAACCAAATCCTAAAATTAAATAACAGTAATTTACAATAAATAATAAAAAAAAAAAATTAAGTTTTTTTGGTTGACACATTCCCTTTAAAGAGATTACCCCTACTAGGGGGAGACCCCAGTCTATCAGCCAGAGAAAGAAATGTCATTGACGGGTACCTGGATATCCGCCCGCTGCCGGTCCGGTGACAGGTCTCGGATTAGGATTATCAAATCTGGAGCTAGGGATTGGTGGATTCTGACCTGTAAAATAAAAACAGACTTGTAAAAGGGGTATCCAGAAATGACAAAAGTCTGATCAGACGTGGTCCAACTGCTGGGGCCCCCACCAATCATGAGAACAGGGGCCCCGTATGCCTCGTATGGACAGAGCAGCAGGTTGACATGCTCACTGCCAGTCCTGCATCCCATGTCTATGGACAAGTGTATGTAGCAGGTTGTGTCCCCATCATTACAATAATCTGACATTACCAGGTCCAGAGACTGATTTTGTCCCATCAACAGGTCCCATGTTATCAAAGCGAGAGCCCCGATTTTGGGTGGAGCCTAGGAATGAGAAAAAAACAAACAAAATAAAACCTTAAAACGTAAAAATCTGCTTCAGTATCCTATGGGATTGTGTGCTGGAGTGTATAATGACTAACACTAGGGGGAGCAAGAGATCTCAGTGGATCACACAATATAAGACCGCCATAGTTACTATAAGGAGGTGTCTCACAACGTGGAGGAGATCCGCGTCTGGTTCCTGACACCCAGCAGATTTTACAGGGGGTAGCCTTAGCAAGCCAGGTATTTCCTCTGCAGTGTGCACTGCAGGGCATATGTAGTACAACAAGGCAGTGGGCACTGCAGGGCATATGTAGTACAACAAGGCAGTGGGCACTGCAGGGCATATGTAGTACAACAAGGCAGTGGGCACTGCAGGGCATATGTATTACAACAAGGCAGTGGGCACTGCAGGGCATATGTAGTACAACAAGGCAGTGGGCACTGCAGGGCATATGTAGTACAACAAGGCAGTGGGCACTGCAGGGCATATGTAGTACAACAAGGCAGTGGGCACTGCAGGTCATATGCAATACAACATGGCAGCTATTCACATGAATGATGAGCCATGAGCCATGTTGTACAGACATCTCTAGTCTGCCAGAATAGTAAGAGCGTCTCTCCGTTCTGGTTCATAGAAGTAGTCCCCAGGTCGGAGATTCTCCTTAGGGCACTGGGACAGAATTTGTCTTTACCCCTGTAAAGAGAACCCGTCCAATTTCCTGTTGTCATAAATAAATTCCCCATAAATAATTCTGGATGATTAGATACCCCGAGCTCTGCTCTGCGCGGTTTCTCAATGAACAGACAGTGTCACACTATGTAGGACAGGATCTATGGATACGTTGGATAGTAACAACTATTGTGTATTTCCAGGAGGAATACTAGAGGGACAATATAATGCAGAGTTCAAAATGATGCTCCAGAATTGTTGTTTCATCACTAGACAAACCTGCCCACCGGCCCTATCAGGGGTAGATCCTCCGCCCATGAACCTGTTCTATTACCCAGAGAAAGAAATTGTCACTTTTCGGTGGGGAGTGGAATCACAATTTGAGCACATTGCTGACTACCTGAAAATCCTCCCGCAGCCGGTCCTGTGACAGGTCTTGGATTCGGATTATCAAATCTGGATCCGGGAATTGGTGGATTCTGACTGTGACCTGAACCTGTGAGATAAAAACCAATTTGTTAAAATGGGGTGATAAAGATAATACACAGAATCACACAGGATCGAGAATAACTGTCTGATCGGTGGCGGTCCAACTGCTGGACCATAGGAACCGGGGTCCTACATGCCTGGTATGAATGGGGCAGCAAGTTGGGCAAGCTCACTGCCCGTCCTGCAGTGCCACAGAGATGAACAGAGAGAAGCAGAGTACAGCCCTTGTCTAAGGCAGGTTGGAAAGTCCTTCCCCATTGACTTGTCATTACCAGATTACCCAGCCTAAGACTTTTGCAGCTTGTGTGCACGTCATTGCAATAATCTGACATTACCTGGTCCGGAAAGTGCTCTAGTGCCATCAACAGGTCCTCGGTTGTCAAAACGAGAGCCTGGATTTTGGTTAGAGGGGTTGTCAGAGTCTATGGATGATAAAAGATATACTTAGAGGCCAGCCATACATGAGAACCACCCATCTCACTCCATTCCCTAAACGGAAGGCCTGGCCAAGCATGCATGTGTTGTGAATAGGGAGCGAGCTAATGCCAGACACCTCTGGGGGTGGCGCAGTACAAAAGCTTCAGGTATGATGAAATAAACATTTATCGTCATGGAAGAGTCGGGAGGCCCCATACTCCTGAGAGGGTCGGCAGGTTCGGCTAACATACATCTAGTGTGTATACGCAATACAGTGCAGCAGTACTGACAGTGCATGGAGCATGCGTATACTGCCCTCATGTGGAAGCCAGAGGACAGCCAGGGGTTCACATGCTTCAGGACCGCACACATTTTCGGTTTCTATCGTACATGCGGTTTTGAGGGCTAGAACATTATTCAAATGATTTTGGCATCTTTTATTGGTGACACACACAACTTTATTTTTATGTTTTTATTTTTCATGTTTTTCCTCATTTTACGATCTAAGAAAATGTAAACAAAAAGGCAAACGTGTGTTTTTCACATTTTTTTTTTTAATAGTACAAAGTACCACTAATTTTTTTTTAGTTTTCCCTGTCTATTATTTTTATGTAGGTGATTATTATTGTTGTGTCACTAGGGGCGGAGCTAGATCCGGTGACATGGCATTTTTTTTTTTTGTATTTTATTTATTTTTTGAACATTATATCATTTGTCACTTTCTTTTTTTTTTATGCCAATTTCCCCTGTATTTGGGGCTGATATATTCGTTCCAGTCACAGGAGTAGTACAGTTATAGTAGTCCTATAACTTACTGCAGAGCTGATCTGGGTCCTCTAGGACCCAGAGGTTCATGCGGTTCCTGGCCCCTGGTGGTCATGTCACTGGCAGCTCCCATAGCGGTGTACATAGTGCTCACAAAACGTTCCTGCCTGCCCCGCAAGAGGTTCAGCTGTAGTAACTGCTGGCTCCCCGCTGCTGCAAGGACGTGTATATACAGGTGGACCACTTGGAGGTATATAGTCTATGTGCAATCTAGAAGCGGTTAAAGGTGTTATCTGGGACTTATTAATTGATGTCCAGAACACGGGGCCCCTGGCCGATCAGCTGTTTGAAGAGGTTGCAGCATTCCGGTGAGCACTGCAGCCTCTTCTGTACTTACCAAGCACAGCGGCGTACATTTGTGCAGCAGCTGTGCCTGGTATTGCAGCTTAGCCCATTCGCTTGAATAGGACTGAGATGAAAGCTGCTGCTTCTATAAAGCTGATCCGCGTGGGTACCAGGTGTTGCCTCACATGGATCTTCAATTGTTGACTTATCCTAAGAATATGTCACCAATAAGTCTTGAAAAACTCCTTTAGGCTAAGGCCCCACGTAGCGAGCCCCAGGCAAAAAAAGCACTGCGCTTTTCACAGAAAGTCTGCAGAGTTTTCCTCTGCATCCTTTCTGCTTCCATTATACCTACAGGGAAACCGCCGGCGTTTCAGTAGGTATAACTGACATGCTTCAAATTATAAAACCGCAAAGGTTTTGGAAATTGCAGCGTGTCCGCTGCGCGTATTTTTCTGCAGTGCGTGGATAGTATTCACTAGACTGTAAAATACCGCCACATGGGGCCCCGACCTTAAAAAGGTCTTGTAGGGCCACAATCATTTCCTCCAATACTATCTACATACCTTGAGGTCTTTGGAAAAGTTGTTGCAGTAGTGGCCCTAGACCGGACACGAGCGCCTTATTGGAGAGGGTCGCCGGCTGGGCCTGTTTGGCTGCAGAGAGGGAAGAAATATCTATGTTACTGAAAGAATCAATTATGGCCCCTCCATCATTTTTCAAGCATGGGGAGTTTGCATTTCAACTGACATTGGTCTTGCCAAAACTGCACTGTTACATCCAGAAGTGGGTCATCAGTGATCTGTCATTGTCCGACACACAGACCAGCTCTTCTAGCAGCCTCCAGGTTGTGGAAGCTGCTAGTGGATGGGCAGCACATCATTCAAGTAATAGGAGCGGCGCTGCAGTTCCTCGGAACCACCACTAGGCGGTGGACGGGGGTGCTGCACTTCTCCTATTACTTGAATTATGTGCTGTCCATTCACTAGCAGCTTCCACAATCTAGAGACTGCTAGAACAGCTGATCTGTGTGGGGTCTGGGTGTCGGATCACAGCACCCGGAGGCTCCTGCAACAGCTGATCTGTGTGGGGTCTGGGTGTCGGACCACGGCACCTGGAGGCTCCTGCAACAGCTGATCTGTGTGGGGTCTGGGTGTCGGATCACAGCACCCGGAGGCTCCTGCAACAGCTGATCTGTGTGGGGTCTGGGTGTCGGATCACAGCACCCGGAGGCCCCTGCAATAGCTGATCTGTGTGGGGTCTGGGTGTCGGATCACAGCACCCGGAGGCTCCTGCAACAGCTGATCTGTGCGAGGTCCGGTTGTCAGAGCTGCATGTATGCCTGCACTTTGGGAATGGGTTAACCATTTCACTGCTGCATAGTTACCTCGAGATTTCGGAAAAGCTGGTTGAACTACAGGTGCTATGCCATCCACCAGCGCCTTCTGAAAGCCAGTCAGGGGCTTAGGCTCGAAGTTGTTCTCTATTACAGAAAGGTATCAATGTTAGAGAAAAAGATCAAAGACCATATTTGGAGTCATAGCAGGGTGTATCTGATCTTACAACTAAAATCCTTGGACATGCAACAAAATTTGGATAAATCCACCAAAAAGTGTCTAAAAAGGGGTATTACAGTGTGTATGGGGCAAGGAACAGTGTGGGGGTTGGTTAAGGGATCATATGTTTTGTTGCAGGGATCCCCAGGACGCACCATAATTATGGTACATCTCTGGGATTCCATATGCCATCGTGCAGAGACTCCTTCTGCTGTACGAGTCCCTGCAGTTAGGTTAAGACTGGTGGAAAACTCATGAACCTATGAAACGGCGCTTTATTCAAATGGACCAGTCACAGAAGAGCAGCTGCTGATACTGAAATGAACAGTGTTTTTCTTTTTACCTTTGCCACCAATATACTCTATTATTGCTGTACTGTGACATAATTGTCGCACAGCAGAGGAATAAATAGCGTCGCCGCCCCTCTATTACCGCTAATGGTCCCGCTATGATTTGCTAGGTGCTTTGCTGCTAAATTTAAATGGTCACATCGACGATTCATAGCGAGACAGCTCTGTTATTTTTTTGCCACTGCCACCAATGTACATTACTTATTAACCCTGTACTGTCACATCAGTATCCTAAGGGTAGGTCATCAATATTGTACAAGAAAACCCCTTTAAGAGTTACTTTACTGCTAAAAGTGGTATCTTCGTAATTTTAAGTTATACCCTATGGATAGGGGACAGCTACTAGACTGGTGGGGGTCTCACTTCTGGGACCCCAAATGAACATGAGAGGGGTTTATGGGATAACCCTTTCAATGCTACACAGTTACCTTTAGGGTTTGGGACAACTGGTTTTATACCATCCACCAGCGACTTTTGGAAGTTAGTCAGGGGCTTAGGCTCGATGTTCTTCCCCGCTGCAGAAAGATATCAATGTTAGTGTAAGATCTGAGACGATATTTGGAGTCATAGCGGGGCTATCTCATCCACCATTGTAGGTACAGGGTGTCCCACTTGCTGGGGGCCTGCAAAATCTCGGCTATAGCTCCACGGCTAATGTACACATTTTACTGACCTCAGGTCAAAACATACATTATTCACTGAGAATCATTAACCCCCTCATTACATGTGGCGGATATGGCTGTAGGTTGCAGTGAGGCACACATGCGCCTGACGCTACGTATTGATGAACATGTCCGGCGTCTCGCATGTGGTCCTTTTACAATTCCTGGATAGTTTGTGCTTTATTACACCTGGTGGGGTCAAACCAGGTGACCGCGATGGCTAAGGTCCCCTAGAAATAATTCCATCCTTAAAAATGCTCACGTCTCAGGCACGGCCAGGAGTGTACATGGCCGGAGAAGTGAACCCACGCTTTGTCGGTAAACCATGTGATATGAAGAATATTCGGATAGTCGACGACAAATGCTTCAAACCAATGGGAGTACCCAAGGCGTGTGTTGGTATCGGGACCTTTCCATTCTTCTGAATGCTGCAGGAAATCTAAACAGCTGATCAGTGAGGGGGCCAGGGTGTTGGACCCCTGCTGATTTTAACTACTCCAGAACGCCCGTTGACTTTTTATATCGTAATGTGTAAAAAGGAAATAAAATGTAAAAGTTTTTAAAAAACGGCAATACCACGCCCATGTCACCGGTTCTAGCCCCGTCACCTGCGGAAAGGGAAATTTAACTTTTTTTGCTATTAAAAATAAAAAAAAAAGTGGGCCGGTCCTGATATGGTTAAACTGATAAGCCATCCTGGGGATAGGTCATCAATAGAGAAGCCTGTTTTCTAATAGGTGTGCGCAATGAAGACACGCGCTTGCATGGTATAGTGAGACATGGGCTGTGCAGGCTCCTATTGACTACATGACTGGAGCAAAACATGGTCCAACTTATCTATTTATTATGCTTACTTATATAGCGCCATCATATTCCGCAGCGCTTTACAGACATTGACAGTCACTGTCCCATATAGGGCTATATTCCCTATACTTAAAATCCTACTCACTTTCTGGCGTGTGAACGTCTCTTATACCCATCTCTGTCGGGTATGTTATGAGGGGGGCTTCCGGTTCTCAATGAATAATGTATGTTTTGACCAAATTTTACTACAATGTGTTGGGTCTTGGGATTACAGCAGGGCCCCCGGTAAGTGAGACGCCCTGTAGTATAATAGTTACCTTGAGGTTTCTGAACAGCCGGATGAACTACTGGTGCGGGACCAGCCACGGGCGTCTTCTTCTGAGGTTGGGTGACCTTCGCTGTTGTGGGCCCTGCCTTATCTGTAAAAAACAGTGGTGTGCATGTTATCTCACAAAGCAGGCCTACTACCCAGTATATGTACAAGCCTTCATTACTGTATAGTTACCTGGAGGTTTCTGCGCAGCCTTCTGGTCGGCAGGGTCAGTAACAGACCCGGGCATGTCGGTGCCGGTCACTTCCTGAAACAGCTTAATGTTCTCAGGTTCTGAAAAATTATCAAGATGTTCAACACCATAGTTAAAGGGGTTTTCCAGGCTTACTAAAGGAGTTGTGCCGACACTTATGCCCTATCCACAGGATTGCAGGGGGTCTGACCACCGGGTTCCCCAGCGATGAGGAGAACGGGGGACTTAAAGTGAATGGAGCCCTAGGATGGGTCCGGCACCCCAGACCACAGGCCGATCAGCTGTTTGAAGAGGCTGCAGTGTTCGCATGAGCGCTGCAGCCCCTTCATAGAAAACCAAGCACAGTGCCGTACATTGTATAGTAGCTGTGCTTGGTATTGCAGATCAGTCCCATTCACTTGGCTGTGAACAGGCCTTGTGACTGATGAACATGGCCTGCAAAGCAGAAGTGGCTATCAGACAGCTGATCCGCGAGGGTCCTGGGTGTTTGACCCCTGAAGATCTTCAACTGATGATGACCTATCCTTAGAATAGGTTATCAACTCATAAGGCCTGGAAAACTCCTTTAATCAGGATTTGATATCAACTGACTGGATTTTATGTCACAGGGTATAAATCACACACTAGGGGGAGCAAGCAGTACAAGAAACTGCCCCAAGGAATGGACAACCCCTGTGTATACGTCCACTTAGGGCATACAGTCGTTGCAGGTAGTTAACCCTGTTTATAGGGCTGGGTAGATGGAAAAATCTGCTTTTGCTCTGTCACAACTATGGATTTCATGACCATCCATGAGGTGCCAAACTGGGTGACAGAGGGAGACTTTACCCCCCACATCACAGTCCTTATCAACCGCAGCAGCAAATGGGTTAAACAGAAATAGGGAGCGCCATAGACTCCTCTGCAACATGAGACATCTGCAACCCAACCCTCATTCGCAGAAAGTGGTGAGCGAGGCATGGGGCGGGGATGTGGCGCATCTTTGGTACAAGAAAGGGTCTTATGCCAAAGAAGTGCCACATTATCACACGCCTATGCCAGAAAACTGACATACACGCGAGGATGAATTGCCCCAGCGTATAACATCTTGATAACAAGACTGAACCTGACATATATCAGACGGTTAGTAGTGCAGCCTCAGGCTTTGGGCCTGTACTATAAGCACCTTACCTGAACTTCTTAGGTGTGTTGCATAAATGCTTTTCTCTTTACGTTTCTTAATCTCAAAAAATTCCTAGGATAGAAAAAAATAGCAGGTTATATGAGGACTGCTGCAAAGTTGTGCAAATCTGTACTGTTAGTTTCACAGCTGTACCGTAAAGTGATTTTTTTTTTATTCCTACCGGTGAGCAAATCGGGACAAAGCTTTCAGATCACGCATCATTAGGACCTGGCACCACTCAGTAAAGGTTCATCTCATAGTAGTCTGGGATCCTAAATAGGTCCTTCGCTTGTTACCTTAAAGGAATCCTCCCATAAATTAAATGGGTTGTCTGAGGAGTTGAGATTAGCCAGTAGACTCTCGATGATGGCCCTGGAGTTCCGACACCAGGGTCACGTGATCGGAACCAGCGCTCTGACCCCCAGTGTGCTCTATCCCTCCCTCCTTCTCTGATCTCACAGACATAACCCCGTTTTGTATCAGTCAGCCCCCATAACACAGGTAAATACCTGTGAAATCAGGGAAGGGTCGGAGTGATGGTCCAATCATATGGCAAAAGGCCAGAACCCCCAGAGTCCACCGGATCAAGTAAGCTAATCTGAAACCCCCTGGACAACCCCTTTAAATCCCCGACTGACCACAAGAATGGGAATCCTGAACCCTCCTGTATGAACACAGCAGAAGTCAAACATGTGTTTGGCCCCTCCATCCCCACGAGCCTGCTGTATATCCGGAGCGGTACTGCACATGTGTCACCACTGCTCCGTTCAGGTCTAAGAAAATAAGCAAGATGGGAGTACAGTGCTCCATCAGTCCATAGAAGTTAATGGAGTGGTGGCAACGCATGTACAATACCGCTTCATTCACACAGGGGACTCATTCTTGTACCCCCAGTGATCAGATGCTTATACCCTATCCTGTGGAAAGCCCCTTTAAAAGGCAAACCAGGCTGTTTGGGATAACTAAACCACCACCATGCGGTTAAGCAGCCAGGGTTTAGGATTCCACCCTTCTGTATCATAACGCTGTTCACTGCCTGTATCCTCAGTAAACCAAACTTGAAGATGCCCAATGTCCCCTGAGGGACTCCGCTGTATGCGCACTGTGTGCAGTGAGTCAGTACACTTTAGGCTTCACTCCCACTGAGAACGTGCCGCAGTCCCACAGCGGACTCTGGGCATCTTCAAGTTTGGATTGCTAAGGACACTGGCAGTGAACGGCGGTATATAAACCCTGGCTGTTTAACAGCATGCTGGCGGTTTAGTGGTCCCAAATAGCCTGACATGCTCCCATTAAAGGGGTTGTGCCGCTATGGACACTTATCCCCTATCCACAGGACAGGGGATAATTGTCTGTCTGCTGGGGTCTCCACCAGAAGAATGAGGGACTGAAAGTCCACCTAACGCCTCCTTGTGAATGGAGTGCCAGTGCGCTTGCGTGACCGGTGCTCCATTCACTTCTATGGGACTGCGGGTGCATGACAGTGCCAGCAGCCCCATAGAAGTGAATGGAGCACTGGCCACACAGGCGCACCAGCACAGCATTCACAGGGAGGCATTAGGGGAACTTTCGGTCCTCCATCCTCCCCGGCAATTGGGCCCCCAGCGATCAGATACTTATCCCCTGTCCTGTGTATTCATAGCGGTACAGTCCCTTTAAGGTTTGAGCATCTTGAAGCCATAACATTCTCCTTTAAGGGAGCTCTCAAAGAAACAAGTTCTGAGCCTTTCCGCAAAGAAAGGCTCAGAAGGAACATTACGGTCCCTCATGTTCAGGACAGCAGTCACATTGCATGAAATACAGGACACCATACCTTCTTCTCTTCTTCCAGCTTCTGCTTCTCCTCTAAAATCCGCTTCTGTAGATCCTGCTTCTTGGTCTTGTGACGTATCAAAGCATCAGACATCATCTTCATGGCTTCCAAGACAAACTTGGCGCCCCCTTCGTCTCTGATTTGATAGGTTTTCTGATAAAAAGATGAATGAAGCCAGATCAGAATAAATAAACTCATATTAGACCACTAGTATATAAATGGTCGCTGTCTCTTTAAATACGAGAAGCCGCGCCATTGACCTTACCACGTAATCAAACAACTCCTCATTACACCAGAAATCTTCCGGGTCACAATCGCTGAACTCCTAGAGGGAAGAGACGGACATTTTATCAGCGATTCCTGCCCATAATCCTATAACTGATGTCTCCTTATAACACCATAGCGACGTCCATTCATAGACACCAATCAGCCATAACAATAAAATCACTGACGGGTGACGAGAATAAGGTGGACTATCTGGTGACCACGGCGCCTGTCAGAGGTCGGCTATAGTAAGCAGCAAGGGAACAGCCAGTCCTGGAAAATGATGAGGTGGAAAAATGGGCGAGGGTAAGGATCTGAACGACTATGAAGGGGTTAAATTGTGATGGTGACGATTGGGTCAGACCATCTCCAAAATGGCAGCTCTTGTGCGGTGCTCCAGGTAAGTAGTGGTTAGTACCAAAGTAATATAAGTGGTCCATCTGTTGAACCAGGGATAGGGTCATGGGCACCCAAGTGGGGAGTGAAGGTAAGACCACCTGGTCCGATGGATGACATTGTTTTATATCATGTAAATGGCCGGGTGTGCATGTGTCACATGGGGAAAATGGCCCTAGGATGCAATAAGGGAAGAAGACAAGCCGGCAGAGGCAGTGTGATGGTCTGGGCAATGATCTGCAGGAGCACCCTGGATCATGTGGATGTTACTGTGACACGTACCACCTACCTAAATATTGTGCAGACCAAGTACCCCTCTGTGTGTCAGCAGTGCCCCCTAATGGCTCTATCATAATGCCCGGCCGCACTGCAGAAACTGGTCAGGAATGTTTTATGACAAAAAAATCAAGGTATTGACTGGACTTCAGAATTCCCCAGATCTCAGTCCTATGGAGAGTCTGTGGGATGTGCTGGATAGACAGGTCGGATCCATGGAGGCCGCACCTCACAGCGGTCACACACCCCACGACGCCTTCAGAGGTCTTGTAGAGGCCGTGGATTTGCAGGACAGGGTTAAGTGGGACCAACAAAATATTAGGCTGGTGGTTTTAATGTTATGGGTGATCGTTGTTATAAATTTCACCCTTAAAATTTGCGATTTGTAACAGGGGAGCGAACGTCACTTCAGGGGTCGTCATACATGCATTGTTATGCAGGATGATTCTTTAAAGGGGTTTTTCGGGACTATCCTTAGGATAGGTCGTTAATATGTGATCGGTGGGGGGGTCCAACACCCGCGATCCCCACAGATCAGTATTTGGAGAAGATGCATTGCTGTTGCAGTCTCTTCCTTGAGCTGATGTGTCAAGTCCATTGGTCACATGGTACAGCAGCAGCTCATCCGCATTCAACTGAATGGGGCTGAGCTGCAATATCAAGCACAGCCCCTGAGAGATGTACAGCGCTGTGCTTGGTGGTCTTCAGTCAGTCCCCCACAGATTAGATGTTGATGACTCATCCTAGGGATAGGTTTTCAATATGTACAGTATGTCCCAGAAAACTCCTTTAAGTTCTCTATACTTCATGCTGCAACTCGGCCTCTTCAGACTTGTTGCTCCATATAAGCACAAGCCCACCAGAAAGTCAATGTATGCAGACCTGATTATCGGGTACAATGCCATATATGTGGTGAAGTGAATGAGCCTTAAAGGGGTTGTCCAGGATTTAGGTTTTTTATGGCCATAAATATCTGATCAGTGTACAATCCATGGTGTGGGCCCGCTTCTGACGCCGGTACTATACACAACAGAGGTCCGGAGGCAATATGGTAGCACTGCATTGACTAATGGGAGCTGAGTTGCAGTGCTGACACCCGGCCACGACACAGGGATTGGTGCTGTCCGCTCCCGGCCCGGTGTTATGTATAGTACTGATGTCTGAAGCCATCCCATACACTTAATCTGTAGGCCCCCCAACAATCACATATTTATGGCCTAATCTCAAAAACCTAAATCCTGGACAACCCCTTCAATAAAGGGGGATCCCATCGGCCCACATTTATAAGTGATCGCCTACCATGCTGCACACTTCCATGTCGCTGTCTGTTTCCTTTTCCTGAAAAACAAAATATAGTCCGTGAGTCGCCACTTCCCACATACGACCAGTCCTGTGGCGTATATGGGGCTTCTGTCACTTACCTTCTTCTTCTTACATAGGGGGAGATGTGCGCTGCTAAAAAAAAAGGAATACATCCATGAATACCTTGTAGGTTATATGGAGACTCATATATACACCCCAATACACACCAGGCCAGGCCCCAATGATTGGTAACTATCCAAATAGCAATAGCTATGAGTAACAGAGGCGCCCCCTAGTGATCTCAACACTAACCTGAAACCTCCTTGTGGGTTTCCGTCATGAGCTGCCTTCAGTTCTGTAATGATAGAATAATAATATCACACATCAATATGTCAGCAGTAAACCAGAACCAGGTAGTCGTACAAGACCAGACCCTTCTGGAGGGGGGACCATTTCCCCTAAATTACAAAAAAAGAAAAAAAAAATCTATCGATTGTATTCACAATTGCCAACAAACAATATGGCTGGGTGTTCCCCTCCTTGTAAATATGGCATACTGCTAGAATGGGATCTGACCCTTGGGACACCCATCGATCCTGAGACTGAAGGGGGCGCAGTAACGATTTAGTGCCAAGGCCCCTTTGCATTGGCCCTCCTGGCCACATTCACGTGTATGGAGCTGTGCCGCAGTCCCCCGACAAAGCAGGAGGTCAGGAAAGACTGGAATTAGTGTTGTGGCCCCTTCACTCTCAAGATTGGTCGGACCCCCTATGAAATGGGAAAACCCTATTAGACTAGGAGTGAGCTCCTCTTCCTATTCTGAGGCCAGAGACTTGTCACATGACCATGCCGGAGCTCAGACCCATTCCAATGAATAAGTCTGAGCTGCAACACCAAGCACAGCCAGTATAAAATGTACAGCGCTATGCTCGGTAAGTATCATAGATCCGGATAACCTTATGGACCACCCAGCTTTCCAAAAGAGCTGAAAGGCAAAACTAACTAGTTATTCCAAACAGGAGTCTATGAAAGCTGGGTGAGAGCTCCCAATGGCCTTACGGGGTGACACAGCCTTCCTAGACACAGAAATGGCTCTACAGTAAGAAGCAATTTAGAAGATGAGTTTACCTCGGAATGAGATGCCACCTGTGGGCAACACGGAGCGCACATCCACATCACCACAGCTCTCATCAAATCTCGATCTGCGTCTCCGACTGCGGGGATCCGGAGAGCGGATTCGTCTTCTATTCTGGTCCTTGTCAAGAAGAGCTGAAGGTCCACCACGATTACTGTTCATCCGTCTGAAATCTACGTCTTCGAAGTCATCTCGAGAGGTTAGCCCTCCGATGCCTGCCAGCTGAAGAGCAGCGCCTACCGGTGGGAGAGCCGCAGGTGCAGGTTGGAATGGGCGTTCTAGTGGATAGGAAGGTCTGCCACTATTACCACCTCTAAAATCTAGATCTTCAATGACACCTTGAGATTTTGGAGCTCCACCGCCGGCCAGCTGGAGAATACTGCCACCTAGAGGTACAGCAGGCTGATACGGAGGGACGCTATCAAGACCCCGCTGAGCTAATGCACCCACTCGAGTATCAGGCAACATCTGTGTGCCGCCTGCAGCGCTGTACGGCATTGCCATGCCTACTAGGGGGCCTTGCAGAAATGTTGACATGTCTCTGTTGTCAGACTGATATACTGAGCCGACATCGTGGTACCTGGTCTGGGCATCTCGGGCATCATCTAGTCCTTGAAGATGTGCATTGTCTCCTCGGTCATGCTGAGACATTGGGTTCCTGGCACCGTGCAAAGCCCTGGCATCGAAATCATCATTGAGAAGAAGAAATCTTGGCCCGTCACGGGGAGATTCCAGTTGCCTGGATCGGACGTCATTATTTTTGCGACTGGCTTTAAGTCTGGCCAGTGCTAAGCGCTTCCTCCTTGCTTTCCTGCTCTCCTTGCTTAATGGCTGGTTTTGTTGCTTGGCTGTATTAGGCCCAGCTGTAGGATTGGAGGAAAGATTTACTTTCAAGGGGTTATCCGGGGACTATTTAAGACACACTTGATCGGGGTTTCTTTTTCTTCAGAACCTCAGGATTCTGGGCTGGTTCTGACTCAGGGTCATGTGATCAGAACCAGCACCTGTCCTATGTTCTCCCGAGCAGACTAGATCCCTGTAATAGTAAAGCCAGGTAATACCAGTGAACACTGGCGAGGAGGCAGGAGGTGGCGTGATATGGGTAATGGCTGCTGGTTCTGAGCACATGACCCCGAGTCAGCCCACAAACCCGAGGCTCTGAAGAAAAGAAACCCCGAAGGAAGAGAGTTTTAAAAAGTCCCTGGTTAACCCCTTTAATGATGTACAAGGTCAGAAAAACACGGCTGTCCTTTTCCAAAAATAGTGCTGCACCTATCCATAATTTGTGTGGTATCGATGCTCAGCCGGCCTCACTTTAACGGAGCTGAGCTGCAATACCTGACATAGCCTGTGGACATGTGTGGCACTGTTTATGCAACTTGGCCAAAAATGGTTCAAGATGAAAAAAAGAGGGGGAAGGTATTTATTAAGTCATCAGAATGGAAATTTTGGTTGATTGGGTTGAGGAAAGTGCAGATTTAAAGGGACTGTCCAGGATAACCATTTGTTTGGAAGGAGGCCGGGGAAGGTGAAAAAAACAACAACAACCCATACTTACCTGTCCCCAGTGTTCTGGTGTCTCCCATCGCGGTCCGGCTCTGCTGCTCCGGGGACTTGTTTTGGCGGAAGTGCCCGCCGCACATGACCTCTGAGGCCAATCAGCGGCCTCAGTAAAGGAACCGGGACATCACTCGCAACGTCACCTGTGACGTCCCGTGTCCTTTCCTTAGGCCGTGGCTTGAGAGACAGGGCAGAATGAAAGGTTACCCCAAGGTAAGGGCTAAACAGACTGGGGGAGGTAAAGTGTGAAGCCATTAAATGTGATTGATAGCCGCGGGGGACGGACAAAGAGAGATTATATAGCAGCCTGCAGTGTACTGAGATGTCAGGAGTTTAGGTTTTGGTCAAAGTGGACACATTTGGTAGGGTGACATGATGACATCCATCACACTGACCTTTACGGTCGGGGGTGACATTTTTTGAAGACTCCTCCTCGGGATTTGCAGACCCTGTGTAAATGTAGATAACAGAGCAATCACCATGGAGAAAACGACAAACAGATTGACCAGGAGGGGGCGCACACCCTCCTCACTAGGTCATTTCTTTCTTTCTTTTTAGGTGGTGGACATACCCTCCGAAGCAGATTCTGAATCACTGACATCACATTTGTTTGGTTTCGGTACATAAACTTCATCCACAACCTAAGATATAAAATAGAAGAGCAGCGATTATACGGTCACATGCGCCCCGCTCAGCCTTATTCACCTGGAAGCAGGGGCATAAATAGGAACAAAGGGCCCCCCCCCCCCGAATAACGCCCCTTTCCTGGCCTCCACATGGTATAACATGCCCTTTACTGCTGCCCCATTACAGGCCCTTATACAGTAAGGGCTCATACTGGACCCCACAGAGTGACTTTAGGCCGTTACCCACTGGATCACTCCGTCAGGTAGCAGCCGATATGCACCAACTCGTCCCAGTTCCTGCTAACCGTCTCCTCTGAATGTTACAGAGGAGGACGCAGTTTAGCGCCGGGACATGGTGCCCCCCTGGAGGCTAAAGGTGAAATGGAGATGGCGGTGAGCAGGAGCAGAGACAGGTCAGGTCCCCTAAAGACACGGACCCCATAGCAGCCACTACGACTGCTATGGCGGTAGTTCCACCCCTGCCCTAAAAAGCTGACGGATGCATTGTGTGTCCCCTGAGGTGACAGCCCCTCATTTCCTTGTCGACCTCTGAGATCCCCACTATCCCTAAGAATGAAGGTCCGCAGTGCCCCAGTCACCCACCAGGCCCTCTTCACTTGCAGAAGTGGTTTCCCTGCACAGGGTGTCCCATGCCATCAGACTGTGAAGGGGCCACAGCTCTGGCCCGCCTCTGCAGTCTCTTCATTCACTCATAGGATCACCTCTGGGACCGCCACTGATCATAAAGTGACGGCATATCCTAATGATACCCCATCGCTTTACAAGATGCAGCTGCAGGAGTCCAGACTACATCATACATGGAGCCCCATCAGCACCCTGTGATTTCAGAGAGCGGCCCACTTAAAGAGGACCTTTCACGTCCTCATGTATATGCTGTTTTACATACCGCTAGAAAGACGACAGCGCGCTGTAAGGATCGCCCCCTCTGACAGTACAGTGCTATGGACGAGTACAGAGAGGGGGCGCTCCTTACTGCCCGGCGATGACGCTGAGCTGTGAGGAACGCCCTCCCTGACTGTACAGCACTATGGACGAGTACAGAGAGGGGGCGCTCCTTACTGCCCGGCGATGACGCTGAGCTGTGAGGAACGCCCTCCCTGACTGTACAGCACTATGGACGAGTACAGAGAGGGGGCGCTCCTTACTGCCCGGCGATGACGCTGAGCTGTGAGGAACGCCCTCCCTGACTGTACAGCACTATGGACGAGTACAGAGAGGGGGCGTTCCTTACTGCCCGGCGATGACGCTGAGCTGTGAGGAATGCCCCTCTGTACAGGGCTATGGACGAGTACAGTCAGGGAGGGCGTTCCTCACACCGAGCTAGACTATCAGGAACGCCCTTCTGACAGTGAACGGTGAAACTACGACCGCCGATATCACCAGCCCTGGGGCATATACTGGGAAAGTCAGCAGTGCGCTGAATTCAGCGCGCTGTCGGCTTTCTAGCGGTATGTAAAACCGCATATACATGGGGACGTGAAAGGTCCTCTTTAAGGAGAGTGATCATAACGTGCAATGATGTGAATGCTAGTGGTCACTGATCGGCCTGGTGATGTGGTCATGGCTTTATGGAGGAGAAGGAACGGAAAGGCAGCCATTCCTGTGCATTGCTCGCTCCATTCACTCCTATGAGTAGAAGTGGCCATTCACTCTCTGCCTGGATGCAGCAGCTACCTCACCAGGTGGGTTTCTGGATAGGTGCGGACCAGTTCTATGGCATACATAACAGCTGTCTAGGGCTGCCAGGAGGAAGGCTTACATTTATCTTCTTCCTTCCGTAGGTCTGCTCGATGGCGAGGGCGCTATTGGCCAGTTTCCTGTAATTGGGTTGGCTTTGGACTTCGAAACCAGCCCAGATTCCCATAATAGGATGATGCTTCACCTGAAAGACAAAATGTCAGGAACTAAACGGACGTCACCCCCAAATCCTGTATCCCAGCTACCCAATACGATAAACCTTACACTCCGGTATCGCTTTTTAACCATTTCAGGACCGGGATTTTTTCCCTAGTTCAGGTCTTTTGAATATTTGGTTTTGAGGGCTATAACACTTTTTTTTTTTTTTCCTTTGGGTTACTCAAATAATTTTTGCGGTTTTTTTTGGTGATAAAAAGAGCTTTATTTTTAATTTTTCTATATTTTTTTCTGTATTTTAATATCCAAGAAAATGTAAACAGAAAAAAAAAAAAAAAAAGGAGAGAAAACTTGGTTTTCAGTTTTTTTTTTTTTTTTTACTAAATTCTACAAAAAATTTTTTATATAGTTTTTCCTCTCCATTATGGTAAATTGTACACAGATGACACTGATGCTTTGTAGGGGTGAGGCTAGAACCTGTGACAGGGGTGTGGTAGTGGAGATTTCCCCCCCCCCCCCATTTTATTTATTCTCTATACATGGTGCCCCCAGGGGGAAATTTTACCTTTTTTTTTTTTATTCTGTCGATGCAGGAGGAATACAACCTTGTATCATTCACTGTAGAACTGATCTGGATCGCTTACAACCCATCAGCTCATACAGCTCCCAGCCCCTAACAGTCATGTGACCGTAGGGCCGTAAGTGAAGTTGCATCATAGCGGCTCCCTATAGGTTTATTACTTTCCCCGCTTCTGCGGGGAAAGCAGGGTTAAGAGTGGACAGCCTGAATGTCAATGGGCGGCCTGGAAGGGGTTCATAAGGCCATACTAATACTTAGGGGTGACTTGTAAAGCTTGTACTGGTTGTCACCTATCTTTATTACACCGTGAATTTAAAGCAGTTGTACAGTATAAGAAAAACATAGCTGCTTTCTTCCAAAAACAGCGCCACACCGGTCCACAGGTTGCGTGTGGTATTGCAGCTCAGACCTGTTCTGTTCACTGAAGTGGAGCTGTAATACCAGACACAACCCACTTCTAGAAGAAACAAGAAATGGTCTTCACACCATGGATAACGGGACACAGCAAGTTCATGTCAAGGGTTGGACTTACCAGGTATGCTACTCGGTGTTGAATCCCCACAATGTGGAAGAACATGGAGTTTTGGTAGAGGGGAGCATCACACAGCTTGCATTCGTACATGCGGGATCCCTTGCTATCCTCTGCATATTCATAGATGTACTCAAGCCCTAGCAACACAAGATGTACACCATTCAATATCGCATATTCTCAGATTTCCCATTACGGGCCCAGAAATGTACAAACCAAAACCTTAAAGAGTGGTGGGTCTAGTCCGAGGGTTAACCCCCAGACTGCTGGTCAATGAAAGACATGTGGACTAATTATAAAGTGATCTGTTTTTCTCTGGTCCACTGTGTCCTAGTGACCGGCAGTGACAGAGTGACCTGCCCTTATACTTAATGTCGTAGGTGAACTGGGTGCACTAAATAGATTTGTGCAAAGGGGTGTGATTTAATATCTTAGTAATAGGCCATCACTCTATGAAACGACCACTGAGACCCCCCCCCCCCCCATGGATCATGAGAACAAGGGTCCCTACACCATGGCAGTAATGATCTGCGCCGCAGCTCCATTCATCTCAATAGGACGGACCCCCACCAATTTGCAGGTTATGTTCTATCCCGTGGACAGGGCGTTACTTGCCCAGATACTACAATCCATTTCGGCATATCACTAGTATGATCAGAGGGGGGTCTCACAAAATTGCTAAAACAAGCCCCTATTGATTCAATCTACCAAGATCAGCTCCTCCAAGGAGACCCCTGACCTCTCCCAGTGGGGCAGGAGCTGAGGCGTGCTGTAATCCCTTCATCTTGGGTCCTAGGTCAGGTTCCAGGCAGTGGACACCCCACCTAGCCTCCTATTACACACCCCTTAGGCATACGCCATACTTAGGACTTTCTTACCAATGAAAGACTCCCTTTTGCCAGTTTCTGTGATCTTCTCGTTCAGCGTCTTGGCGTTCCCTATATAGGACAGCTGTGTATTCTTTACCCCCTGTAGAAACAATTGTCAGAATTAGTTTGCGTCCTCATCATACAGGACAATCCCATTAACAAACATCTGGGTTATCAGAGCTTAGGAATTATCGGATCATTATACATAAACCTACTTCTAATGGCTCACAAGATGTTGTCATCATACGTCTCAATCTGAGCTGTCTTATAGTCAGATTCCTCCACTGAAGCCAGCGGGACTTTAATCTACAGGAGCGGTCTACAGACTCCAATGGGTGTAACTGTTAGACATTCGACACCGGGGACTCCCACGGATCAGCTGTTTGAAGAGGCTGTGGTGCTCACTAGTGCTGCAGCCTCTTTCCTGTGCTGATGACATCACATTCAGCTTCATGCTACAGCAGCAGCTCAGTCCTATTTAAGTGAATGTAGCTGAGTTGCAATACCAATCACAGCCACTACAATATGTACGGCGCTGTGTTTGGCATACATTAAAGAGGACCTTTCATGTCCTCATGAAAATGCGGTTTTATAAACTGCTAGGAAGTTGAATTCAGTGTACTGTCGGCTTTCCCGGTACGTGCCCCGGGGCTGGCGATATGAGTGCCGTTAATTTCATCACTGATATCTCCCCACTGTCAGAAGGGCGTTCCTCATAGCTCAGCATCACTGCAGAGCTGTGAGGAAGGCCCCCCCACCCCGACAGTATTCGTCCATAGCCCTGTACTGTCAGGAGGTGCGTTCCTTACTGCCCAGCAATGACGCCGAGCTGTGAGGAACGCCCTTCTGACAGTGGGGAGATATCAGTGCCGAAACTAACACCACCGATATCTCCAGCTCCGGGGCACATACTGGGAAAGCCGACAGTGTGCTGAATTCAGCTTTCTAGCGGTATATAAAACCGCATATTCATGAGGACATGAAAGGTCCTCTTTAAAGAACCCCCAGTGCTCACCCAAACACTGCGGCCTCTTTAACTAACAGATTTGTGAGGTTCACACAGCACTCATATATTGATGACCTATCCAAATCCCAGAAAACCGCTTTAACTTCTGACATCAACAGTATCTATCTATCTATCTATCCTCCATCCATCCATCCAAGGAAAAAGGCAGCACTCCAGTGAAGTTTATTCCATATGTAAGTGATGTTTCAGCTCCACAAGCAAGACAAGACAAAGGTTCAGTGGAGCTGAAATGTTGCTTACATATGGAATAAACTTCACCAGTTTTGTTTGAAACTACTGGAGTGTTGCCTTTTTCCTTGGATATATACGTGGAGCTGTTACCAGAGGCTCTGGGCTGAGCACCCGCCATTATCCTGGTGCTGCTGTGGACTCACTTCATATATATACACACGTGGACAAAATTGTTGGTACCCCTCGTTTAATGAAAGAAAAACCCACAATGGTCACAGAAATAACTTGAATCTGACAAAAGTAATTTGCCAAACTACATGTTGACAAGCCACAAAGCTTCTGGGAGAATGTCCTATGGACAGATGAGACAAAAATCGAAATTTTTGGCAAGGCACATCAGCTCTCTGTTCACTGATGGAAAAATGAAGCATATCTTGAAAAGAACACTGTCCCTACTGTGAAACATGGAGGAGGCTCTGTTATGTTCTGGGGCTGCTTTGCTGCCTCTGGCAAAGGGTGTCTTGAATCTGTGCAGGGTACAATGAAATCTCAAGACTATCAAGGGATTCTAGAGAGAAATGTGCTGCCCAGTGTCAGAAAGCTTGGTCTCAGTCGCAGGTCATGGGTCTTGCAACAAGATAATGACCCAAAACACACAGCTAAAAACACCCAAGAATGGCTAAGAGGAAAACATTGGACTATTCTGAAGTGGCCTTCTATGAGTCCTGACCTAAATCCTATTGAGCATCTTTGGAAGGAGCTGAAACATGCCGTCTGGAAAAGGCACCCTTCACACCCGAGACAACTGGAGCAGTTTGCTCATGAGGAGTGGCCAAAATCCCTGCTGAGAGGTGCAGAAGTCTCATTGACAGTTACAGGAATCGTTTGATTGCAGGGATTGCCTCAAAAGGTTGTGCAACAAAATATTAAGTTAAGGGAACCATCATTTCTGTCCAGGCCTGTTTCATGAGTTTTCTTTTTTTAAAAATTCTGTTGAAGCCTGGTTGGAAAGCAATGTCTGACTTTCATTTGTTCATTTTCATAGAATTTTTATATATTATTACTTTTGTCAGATTCAAGTTATTTATGTGACCATTGTGGGTTTTTCTTTCATTAAACGAGGGGGACCAACAATTTTGTCCACATGTGTGTATATATATATATATATATATATATATATATATATTAGTAATAGTTAAAAGGATTGTGCAGGACTTCGAAAACATGGCTGTTTTCTCCTTCTCAGGACCTCCCGTCCAATGCCACATTTCCATCCCATTAAAATGAAGGAGACCAAAAATGACCTGCAGCATGGCCTTGTAACCAATAGAAGAAGAAAGCAGCCATGTTTTTGAAGTTCTGCACAACCCCTTCAAGCGTTACAAAATCTATATAAAGTTGGTATTGCTGTAATTGCACCATTCCACTGGTAGGTTTATCATTTTTATCACACAGTGTACCTCAAAAGAACAAAACCACCAAAATATCCCAAAAAACTGGGCAATGTCTGGGCAATATTACCACCGCACATATTTTATTTATTATTTATTTTATGTTTTTCAAGAAATTATATAGCACATTAAATGGTGTCAATAAAAAAATACAATTGGTCCCAGAAAAAACAAGCCCACTGTATGGCTCCTGGACAACAGTGGGGGATAAAAACGGGAAAAAGTTGGTACCAAAGGGATTATTCAGTTTTTGAAAACTAATGTCCTATACAATTAAGATCGGTGGGCTCTGACTGCCAAGACCCCCACAGATCAGCTTCTTCTCCATGCTGCAGTGCTCACTCGCTGTACTTTTAATAGGAGCCGTAGTGAGTTCTCATACACTTGAATGGGATAATCACCACAATCCTCATTACGGCCGATTTTAAAAGTACTGTAAGTACTGAGAATGAGCACTATCAACGGGAAACAGTTGATCTGCACTGGTCCCAGGAGTCGGACCCCCCGCTGATGTCAGGGAAATCACTCACCAACATGAATTTATGGAACGGTGAGTTGTAGTGCGCGGCCTGGTCTCTCCTGGTGCCGCACCGTGTGTTGCAGAGCTGCAAAAACACAGAAAAAGCAGATTAGTAACATGCACTCTATGTAGTCCAAGACCCCGACACTGCATACACGAGGGCAACAGATCATACTGTAAACAGCAGACACAGAGGCTTTAGGGGTGCGAAGTCTACAAACTGAGGGTGCATCCGTTTCACGGTCTTGGTCAGTGGGTGCAATGGATCTCCCAAGTAATGGCGCTACTTTTCCCAACACGCACGCGTGAACAGGGACTAATATGGCGATCCATGAGATGACATGGCCTCCAATACACATGACCTGTCAGCAGATCTCCTTTATAAAGGCCTACTTTGGATCTCTCAGCACTACATGAATAAGTGAGCGGCGGCGGTACTTACACGGCACATACGTTTGAAATTCTTATTTCTCATCGCGGCGTCCATGTTTAATCTTCACACTTCATAGAAAAGAAAATAAGAAAAAGAAAAAAAAAATATTCTGTGAGAAATAAAGGAACTAAATATACACATACACACTCGGATATATATATATATATATATATATATATATATATATATATATACACACACACACACACATACGTCCATGTGTCTATATCTCCGGGCAGAGACTTAATCTAAATATGACGCACATGTCTCCTTGGCTACGTCCCTTTAGAAGTGAATAGAGACAATGGCGGACATGCTTGTCACCTTTCCTTCCCTTCTGTCTTACCAGACGGGCCCCATTCTGCAAATAGAAGTGACACCAGTCATGTTCGAGGGGCCCCCCACTTACTTATGTAGGTTCACTAACCTGCTTTACATACAGAAAGAATCAACTAACCCATAGGATGGAGTTAAAAATTGTGTCCCGATCCACCTGAAACCCAAAGTCGGAAGTAAACTTCACAGCCATGGTGACTACTTATCGGGCAGTCATGTGACACGGTCACATGTCCACGTCATCTAGTGCTTTGCACAGTACATGTAAGCAATTTTCTTGCCCCTAATTTAATGTACACGTGACCACACGACTAGATCATTTGACCACTGGCGGTGACGTCACCACGTACGGGTTCCATGAGATTGGAGCAGTATTACATAAGGCAGTATGGCACAAGTTACACTATGTATGTTTATATACATGTAGCCCTACATACAATGTACACATCTCTGATATCAGCTGTACTACAAGAACCAGGACAGTCACTACTTATTACCATAGCAACCACAAGGCCCTAATGGCGAACACCTCACTACTTACCTCTACAAGCTGCAGACACAGTGTGGCTCCTCTCCTCCAATTCACAACTTCCCACCGCTTACACTGCGCCCAACACCAACCACCGTCCCCTCATTGTCTTCCGTGTCGGCGCCATTTTGTCAGAGATAATCCGTTAATAGTTCAAGATCGCGGGACTACGACAAAATGGAGGACATAGAATCCAGGGCTCAGCAGCGCAGACAGTAAATTGCGGTGTATAGACGATCACTTCCGGGCAAGCTGTTAAAGACGTCATCAACATGAGCCCGCTTTTTGCGTATTTTAAAGAGCCAGCTCGTTGTGTTTAGTGTTGGAGGGATAGTCCGTGTGCGCCTGGCTAGCAGGGCATAGACGCCGGGGACAAACACACCATGAGGGGCATATAGACCGGCATCTTACTGTGTGTGGATTCTCTAATGAGCCATCGTACTGTGGGGCTATTGTTCTGTGCCTGGTGCTCTTAGGGGTGGCGCTATGAGGGCACAGTGCTCCGTGGGGTGGTACTATGAGGAAATGGTGCACTGTGGAGTGGTACTATGAGGAAATGGTGCACTGTGGAGTGGTACTATGAGGAAATGGTGCACTGTGGAGTGGTACTATGAGGGCTATAGCTTAGATCCTATTCAAGTGAATGGCAGCTGATCTGTAGTACCTGGTCTGACCACTACACAGAGAACAGCACTATCTGCTTCCTGCTCCATTCTCTGTAAGCTGCTGAGAACAGCTAATTGATGAGGGTGGTGGGTTTCAGACCCCCACAGATCTAGTAGTAGCATCCTATCTTTATGATAGGTCATCATTCTTTTTATCTTGGAAAACCCCTTTAAAACTTTCAATTCAGGTGAATGGGTACTGGAAAGGAGGCATTATACTGTGCGGGAACAGGAAAGGAAGCATTATACTGTGCGGGAACAGGAAAGGAAGCATTATACTGTGCGGGAACAGGAAAGGAGGTATTATACTGTGCGGGAACAGGAAAGGAGGCATTATACTGTGCGGGAGCAGGAAAAGAGGCATTATACTGTGTGGGAGCAGGAAAAGAGGCATTATACTGTGTGGGAGCAGGAAAGGAGGCATTATACTGTGCGGGAGCAGGAAAGGAGGCATTATACTGTGCGGGAGCAGGAAAGGAGGCATTATACTGTGCGGGAGCAGGAAAGGAGGCATTATACTGTGCGGGAGCAGGAAAGGAGGCATTATACTGTGCGGGAACAGGAAAGGAGGTATTATACTGTGCGGGAGCAGGAAAGGAGGCATTATACTGTGCGGGAGCAGGAAAAGAGGCATTATACTGTGCGGGAGCAGGAAAGGAGGCATTATACTGTGCGGGAGCAGGAAAGGAGGCATTATACTGTGCGGGAGCAGGAAAGGAGGCATTATACTGTGCGGGAGCAGGAAAGGAGGCATTATACTGTGCGGGAGCAGGAAAGGAGGCATTATACTGTGCGGGAGCAGGAAAGGAGGCATTATACTGTGCGGGAGCAGGAAAGGAAGCATTATACTGTGCGGGAGCAGGAAAGGAGGCATTATACTGTGCGGGAGCAGGAAAGGAGGCATTATACTATGCGGGAGAAGGAAAGGAGGCATTATACTGTGCGGGAGCAGGAAAGGAGGCATTATACTGTGCAGGAGCAGGAAAGGAGGCATTATACTGTGCGGGAGCAGGAAAGGAGGCATTATACTGTGCGGGAGCAGGAAAGGAGGCATTATACTGTGCGGGAGCAGGAAAGGAGGCATTATACTGTGCGGGAGCAGGAAAGGAAGCATTATACTGTGCGGGAACAGGAAAGGAAGCATTATACTGTGCGGGAGCAGGAAAGGAGGCATTATACTGTGCGGGAGCAGGAAAAGAGGCATTATACTGTGCGGGAGCAGGAAAGGAGGCATTATACTGTGCGGGAACAGGAAAGGAAGCATTATACTGTGCGGGAGCAGGAAAGGAGGCATTATACTGTGCGGGAGCAGGAAAAGAGGCATTATACTGTGCGGGAGCAGGAAAGGAGGCATTATACTGTGCGGGAGCAGGAAAGGAGGCATTATACTGTGCGGGAGCAGGAAAGGCATTATACTGTGCGGGAGCAGGAAAGGAGGCATTATAATGTGCGGGAGCAGGAAAGGAGGCATTATACTGTGCGGGAGCAGGAAAGGAGGCATTATACTGTGCGGGAGCAGGAAAGGAAGCATTATACTGTGCGGGAGCAGGAAAGGAGGCATTATACTGTGCGGGAGCAGGAAAGGAGGCATTATACTGTGCGGGAGCAAGAAAGGAGGCATTATACTGTGCGGGAGCAAGAAAGGAGGCATTATACTGTGCGGGAGCAAGAAAGGAGGCATTATACTGTGCGGGAGCAGGAAAGGAGGCATTATACTGTGCGGGAGCAAGAAAGGAGGCATTATACTGTGCGGGAGCAGGAAAGGAGGCATTATACTGTGTGGGAGCAGGAAAGGAGGCATTATACTGTGCGGGAGCAGGAAAGGAGGCATTATACTGTGCGGGAGCAGGAAAGGAGGCATTATACTGTGCGGGAGCAGGAAAGGAGGCATTATACTGTGCGGGAGCAGGAAAGGAGGCATTATACTGTGCGGAAGCAGGAAAGGAAGCATTATACTGTGCGGGAACAGGAAAGGAGGCATTATACTGTGCGGGAGCAGGAAAGGAAGCATTATACTGTGCGGGAGCAAGAAAGGAGGCATTATACTGTGTGGGAGCAGGAAAGGAGGCATTATACTGTGCGGGAGCAGGAAAGGAGGCATTATACTGTGGGAGCAGGAAAGGAGGCATTATACTGTGCGAGAGCAGGAAAGGAGGCATTATACTGTGGGGGGGGCCTGTGTGGGAGCAGGAAAGGAGGCATTATTCTGGGGGGGGCATGAAGTGGACTACAGTCAGGTACAGGGGATCTATGAAGTGGGTGGAAGTCAAACTTACCTAATGAAAAATAATTATTAAAATAAGGCTATAATTGTTTACTTTAATTAACTAGTAACAGTCTGAGGTCTAATATTATTATATGGGTTCGGCTCTGGGGCTATAGAGACCGGCATTAGTAATGCCTTTCTTCATAAATCTGCTCCATTGACTCTAAGCATTATGTCATATAATGGATCTTACAAACAACAATTTCACTTCCTGCGACATGTACCAGCATGGATATAAGAAACTAATGTAATAATGATGGAAACTTATGGGCTTTATGGGTCTTAAAGGGATTGTGCAAGACTTCAAAATCATGGCTGCTTTCTTCTTCTCTGGAAGTGACATCATGTCCATTGGTCGCATGGCTATGCTGTGGCTCAGTCCCATTTATTGTAATGGGATGGAGCTGTGGCATTGCCATGTGACTAACGAATATGATGTCACTTCCTGAGAAGACGAAAGCAGCCATGAAACCACCCCACCACCCAATTATGCCATTTTCTTACAGGTTGTATTTTTAAGGTGTTCACCATACATTAAAATTGCCATGTTAGCTTTATCCTGTGGGTCAGTACGATCACCATGGTACCAGATTTGTATAGTTTTTTTTCATGTCTAAATAAGTTTACAAAAACTTCAAATTTTGTAGGCTAAAAAAATTTCTTTGAGTTGCCATATTGTGACACCTGTAATATACAATTTTTATTGATACAGTATTGGGCAATGTATGATGTTTTGATCACTTTTTGTTACTTTTTTTTTTTGAGAGGCAACGCAGCAATAAAAAGAGGATTCAGCTATTTTGATTTTATTTTTTTATGTTTATTTATATGTGATCTAGAAAAAGGGGGATAATTTGAACTTTTTAGAAAGTTTTACATTTTTAAAAATTAAAAAAAAAAAATTATTTTTGTTTTGCCTCTGAGAAAATGGCGCCTTGGTCAGCTTTGTCTAAGGTGCTGGGAGCCTTAATGCCCGTGATCAGTGTGGGCACTGCTCATGGGCATTAGCGCCGGGTCTTTGCTGTATAATACTGAGCGGCCGTCGTATTTAAATACCTGACGTGCTGTAATATTACAGCGGATGTCGGGAAGAGGTTACGATTACCTATTAGCTGGATTTATAAGTCTGTGTCATTCAAACCTTTTGTCTTTTGTAAAATAGTAAGGTTGAGAGGGTGGCATTGATACCTACTGACACAAACCCACAATAGTTGCCTTTAGTCCGGACATCAATGGACCAGTAGGGGCAGTACAATCACGTCACTGCTGATAAACAAGGAGACAAAGATGTCTGGGCAGCACACTTCAGAGACAAGCTGAGGTTGGAAGAAGTCATCATGGGGGTCTGGGCCAGGCAGAGAAGAAAAGAGTGAACAACTGAAATTGCAGGGAGCAACTCCACTGCTGTATCCTTCAGCAGGAAGTAGACCATCGCAAGTTCCCTGTTCCTTCTCCGTGCATGACAATGGTTGTCAAACGTGTGCTGCTGCTCCCTTTACAGTGTACAAAACGGACCATGCAAGCCAGTCCCTGATGTGCTGTAATGGAGAAAGTAAATTCCTTTTCCACCCGTACAGACAAAATCAGAGAGATATACATGTGTTGTTTGAGCGATGTGATTTATATGACTGAATGCACATGTACTATCCTTTCTATTTTTATATTCCCAGATTCGTGATATTTTTATACACTTCAATGGCCATGTAGTATTTTTACTGTTTTTATATTCCGTGTAAAATTTGTATTATTTTTATATACTCGAATGGCCATGTAGTATTTGTACTGTTTTTCTATTTGAATGGCCATGTAGTATTTGTACAATTTTTATATCCTCGAATGCCATGTCATTGTTTTCGATGTTTGAATGTGTAGACCAGAGGAACTCAACTGACTGCAGTTCACACCCAGGCTGTGGCCCCCAGCTGTCCGGACCCCTGCCTCATAATGACACTGACAACACTCACGAAAGAAACTGATCCCCCGACCGCTGTCGCTTTTGGATTGATGTATTACAGTTCATTCCTGCTGCCTACACAGGAGTAACACTAGTGTCGCTACGCTACTGTTTAGGCATTGGGGATGATTGTACAATTGTGTGGGGTCACTGTGGAGACCATTATTTGGTGTGAAGGCAATAATGGGGTGTTATAGTCTGTGGGGGCACAAAGAAGGCGTTATACTGGGGGACACAATGACAGCATTATACTGTGTGGGGCACTAAGGAGGCATTATACCATGTGGAGGCCACTCAGGGTATTATATTGTGTGTGCAGGGAAACAAGCGGGGCATTATATTGTGTGGGTGCCACTAAGGGGGCTTTATACTGTGTGGGAAAACTATGGTGGCATTATACTGTGGAGGGCCTCAATGGGGGCATTATACTGGGTGAGTGACGGGACTGGGTAGGGTTAGAGACGTGTCTTAACATATGTACAGTGCCTTGCGAAAGTATTCGGTCCCCTTGAACTTTTCAACCTTTTGCCACATTTCAGGCTTCAAACATAAGGATATAAAATTTTAATTTTTTGGTGAAGAATCAACAACAAGTGGGACACAATTGTGAAGTGGAACGAAATTTATTGGATATTTTAAACTTTTGTAAAAAATAAAAAGCTGAAAAGTGGGGCGTGCAACATTATTCGGCCCCCTTAAGTTAATACTTTGTAGCGCCACCTTTTGCTGCGATTACAGCTGCAAGTCGCTTGGGGTATGTCTCTATCAGTTTTGCACATCGAGAGACTGAAATTCTTGCCCATTCTTCCTTGGAAAACAGCTGGAGCTCAGTGAGGTTGGATGGAGAGCGTTTGTGAACAGCAGTTTTCAGCTCTTTCCACAGATTCTCGATTGGATTCAGGTCTGGACTTTGACTTGGCCATTCTAACACCTGGATACGTTTATTTGTGAACCATTCCATTGTAGATTTTGCTTTATGTTTGGGATCATTGTCTTGTTGGAAGATAAATCTCTGTCCCAGTCTCAGGTCTTTTGCAGACTCCAACAGGTTTTCTTCCAGAATGGTCCTGTATTTGGCTCCATCCATCTTCCCATCAATTTTAACCATCTTCCCTGTCCCTGCTGAAGAAAAGCAGGCCCAAACCATGATGCTGCCACCACCATGTGTGACAGTGGGGATGGTGTGTTCAGGGTGATGAGATGTGTTGCTTTTACGCCAAACATATTGTTTTGCATTGTGGCCAAAAAGTTTGGTTTTGGTTTCATCTGAGCAGAGCACCTTCTTCCACATGTTTGGTGTCTCCCAGGTGGCTTGTGGCAAACTTTAAACGAGACTTTTTATGGATATCTTTGAGAAATGGCTTTCTTCTTGCCACTTCCATAAAGGCTAGATTTGTGCAGTGTACGACTGATTGTTGTCCTATGGACAGACTCTCCCACCTCAGCTGTAGATCTCTGCAGTTCATCCAGAGTGATCATGGGCCTCTTGGCTGCATCTCTGATCTGTCTTCTCCTTGTTTGAGATGAAAGTTTAGAGGGACGGCCGGGTCTTGGTAGAGTTGCAGTGGTCTGATACTCCTTCCATTTCAATATGATCGCTTGCACAGTGCTCCTTGGGATGTTGAAAGTTTGGGAAATCTTTTTGTATCCAAATCTAGCTTTAAACTTCTCCACAACAGTATCACGGACCTGCCTGGTGTGTTCCTTGGTCTTCATGATGCTCTCTGCGCTTTAAACAGAACCCTGAGACTATCACAGAGCAGGTGCATTTATACGGAGACTTGATTACACACAGGTGGATTATATTTATCATCATCAGTCATTTAGGACAACATTGGATCATTCAGAGATCCTCACTGAACTTCTGGAGTGAGTTTGCTGCACTGAAAGTAAAGGGGCCGAATAATATTGCACGCCCCACTTTTCAGTTTTTTATTTTTTACAAAAGTTTAAAATAACCAATAAATTTTGTTCCACTTCACAATTGTGTCCCACTTGTTGTTGATTCTTCACCAAAAAATTAAAATTTTATATTTTTATGTTTGAAGCCTGAAATGTGGCAAAAGGTTGAAAAGTTCAAGGGGGCCGAATACTTTCGCAAGGCACTGTAAATATATTGCACGCTCAGCTCAGACCTTTAGCTGATGGCAAACTCATTCAAAGTGTACAGGTCTGACAGAATGAGTCGATCAGTTGATGCTGTGCGGTTAGGAGGAATTCCTGAGGTGACATTGCTGAACATTCCTGGACAATTGCAAGTATAACAGGTTGCTGTTCACATTGTGACTGTGTTTGTCTGGGCTGAGATAAGCTCAGCTTAGTCCAAATAGTCAGGGACTATTTTCTGTTTATTTAGTGCCTGGACAAGGCTAGGACTTTGTATTTATGGTTTGTTTTTGTGTGCAACATGTGGGATAAACTGGTTGAAGACAGCTTAAATCAGAAAATCCTCTGTGTTGGGCTGAAATTATTGGTTTGCCATTCTGTCTATTTCCTCTAAAAATCTCATACCATACATTGCGCTGACACTCGTTTCTCTGAATTTTAATATTTTAAACGCTCCAAAAATTATCCTTTTATTGGGGAAATGTGCTTGACCTTGTTTTTCAGACACACATGGTTATATTGCAAAAAGCTATGGTTTTATAGAAAAATTAGCCCGTTTTTGATAACTTTTAAGTGCTACAAGGGCTTATTGTTATTTGGGAGACAAAGTTGTGAGCCACTTGAAAAGTGAAGAATTGGCTTTTCAAAAAAAAAAAAAACATTTCTTTATGGGAACAGATGCAGCAACAATGAGTGACAATTACAAGCTTTGAAGAAAAATTGTTATGCACTATCACCGTGCCTGGTCTACTAAATGAGAAAGCAAGAATATGCTCTGAAATGGAACAGATTCTATGAGTATGAGGCAGAAAATAATTTGGATTATCCTGCCAGTTATCCCTTTATAGGAGCCCATGCCACATCAACATTGTGTTGGCAGAGTTACAGTTTACATAATTTCAAGAAAAACTTAGGGCACTGTAAAATACTGTATACTTGGGTGATGATACACACGTGGAGAAAATTGTTGGTACCCCTTGTTTAATTAAAGAAAAACCCACAATGGTCACAGAAATAACTTGAATCTGACAAAAGTAATAATATATAAAAATTCTATGAAAATGAACAAATGAAAGTCAGACATTGCTTTTCAACCAGAATTATTTAAAAACGAAAACTCATGAAACAGGCCTGGACAGAAATGATGGTTCCCTTAACTTAATATTTTGTTGCACAACCTTTTGAGGCAATCCCTGCAATCAAACGATTCCTGTAACTGTCAATGAGACTTCTGCACCTCTCAGCAGGTATTTTGGCCACTCCTCATGAGCAAACTGCTCCAGTTGTCTCGGGTGTGAAGGGTGCCTTTTCCAGACGGCATGTTTCAGCTCCTTCCAAAGATGTTCAATAGGATTTAGGTCAGGGCTCATAGAAGGCCACTTCAGAATAGTCCAATGTTTTCCTCTTAGCCATTCTTGGGTGTTTTTAGCTGTGTGTTTTGGGTCATTATCCTGTTGCAAGACCCATGATCTGCGACTGAGACCAAGCTTTCTGACACTGGGCAGCACATTTCTCTCTAGAATCCCTTGATAGTCTTGAGATTTCATTGTACCCTGCATAGATTCAAGACACCCTGTGCCAGATGCAGCAAAGAAGCCCCAGAACATAACAGAGCCTCCTCCATGTGTCACAGTAGGGACAGTGTTCTTTTCAAGATATGCTTCATTTTTCCGTCTGTGAACATAGAGCTGATGTGCCTTGCCAAAAATTTCAATTTTTGTCTCATCTGTCCATAGGACATTCTCCCAGAAGCTTTGTGGCTTGTCAACATGTAGTTTGGCAAATTCCAGTCTGGCTTTTTTAAGTTATTTCTGTGACCATTGTGGGTTTTTCCTTCATTAAACGAGGAGTACCAACGATTTTGTCCACGTGTGTAGCTACACGCATGGTGGAACTGTCCTATTATAAAATCCTTTGGGTCCAAAGTATTCAAGGCACTAAACAAAACTCTATCATTGAACATTTCTCCTTCACCGGAACTTGCACTCTGCTTCTTACACTGTTTATTGGCTGAGCAAACCCTCCTTATTTAATTAATGGATATTTTTTTTTTCAGTTTAGGGTGGGTTCACACCTGCGCTTCAGTCCGTCCGTTGCCAATCCGAGAGAAAATCTCGGCGAACGGGATTGGCATCGGATACCGACAGGTTAGCGACGCATTGGTTAAAAACCTATTCATTTGAATGGGTTTTTAAAGCAATGCGAGGGTGTGCGCTTACACCCTCTGCGCTGCGAAACCGTTTTTTTTCCTCAGAAACAAAGTCGGACATGCAGGACTTCGTGTCCGAGGAAAAAAAAACGGTTTTGCGGCACAGAGGGTGTAATCGGACACCCTCGCATTGCTTTAAAAACCCATTCAAATGAATGGGTTTTTAACCAATGCGTCGCTGACCTGTCTGTATCCGATGCCAATCCCGTTCGCCGAGATTTTCACTCGGATTGGCAACGGACGGACTGAAGCGCAGGTGTGAACCCAACCTTAGCGCAGGTTACGAGACTGTATGTATGAGCATTAAAAAAAAATGCTTAAAGAGGTTGTCCAGGCAAACCTTTTATATTTTAAATAGGCTGGGGAAGGTGAAAAAAAAGAGCACCTGTCCTCGGTGCTTTGAGTCCTCCCAGCATGGTCCAGTCCTTCTGCTCTGCTGTCTTCACAAAATGAAACTGCTCGTCAACTGTGATGTCTCAGATCCCTTCCACTGAAACCGCTGATTGGCTTCAGCAGTCACGTGACCACTGAAGCCAATCAGTGGCCTCAGGACGAGACGCTGGGATGTCACAGATAGTGTCACACTATGATGGTGGCAGTCTATAAAACACTGCAATATTTTTAATTTATTTATATTTGCAAAAATGTTTAACTTTTAATTGCCTACGAATTTAAATATGGTTATATTCATGGGAAAACCCCTATAACTAAAGATTTTTCACTAACAGGACTGTCAGACAAAATTAGATTATTGGCAATGAAAGGGTAAACTATCCTTAGTCTGTTTGTATTAGTGCAGGTTGTTGCTGTCAGGCTTACACAGCACAGATATTCTCCCTCACTCCGTCCTATCACTAATCTGCCTGTAATTGCTGAAATCTGACTAATCTCTCCTATTGCTAAGATTCTCTAGCTTTATTGCTTGCAATTTGTAAGGTTTTCAGAACTTAGTGTGCTGTAGCATGCAGTGAATTGAGTCACAGACCCATCTGTATATCCACCATTACAGCAATGCCTGCTTGAAGCACCTTATATCTTGTAAATGACATCAGCACTGTAAGAAGCTCACAGGTGTTGCTTGGACGTCCCAGAGACTCACAAGATACGTTTCTCTTCTGTATTTTTTCTGGGCAACACATGGTGGCAGCCATTTTAGTTTGTCCGAGACGAATCACCATTGGAATATTTGGCTGCTTTCAGACAAACAATCCATTTTGCGGGCTACAAAAGAAATGGAAGTTGTACATTCTAGTATTTTCTGTGTGCCATGCATATACAATGAATCCAAGAAATATGGACCCACCATATGCATGGCTGAGATGAATAGAGAACAGAGAAAAAAATAGTGCATGATTTTTTTCTCAGCGTCTCTTGGTTCGTGATAAGAAACTGATATGTATTTTTCATGGACATCACTTGGACAGAAAAAAACATTAGATTTTTTTCTGCAAAATAGCCAACCACTTTCTTCTGCTTATGGCGGCCACTACTACTAGGGTGATACATCTCCAGCTGGTCGGGGCTCACTGACTTTGTACTGCAGTATACCAGTGGCCACTGCTTAGTTGTTTGACCTGTTTTTGCATCGTTTTATTGTTTGTGCCATTGCATTGTATATACATATACATTTTGCAGCTTCCATTTATATGGTTTAATCCTCTTTTTAGGGATGTTCCACAGTGGAGTTGGTGCACCCCTCATTTCTCAGTGTCGTGGTCCAGCCCAACTAACATTTGGCTGGGGTAAGGGGAGGAGACTCTGAGTCTTTACGTGGAATTGAGTCTTCAGTTAAGAACAGAGCAGACCTCTGACACAGAGCCCATTACAGCCTTATATGAGGAAAGTATGTTGGGGATCTTATTAGAGCCTTAGGCCCAGCGACGTCATTGCTGCAGTCCTGAGACAGGGAAGAAATCTGCTTCAGCCTCTTGAGAAGAAAGAGAGCGCCAGATTGGAGCAGAAGTTGAGGTTTACCAGAGCCTTAAAGCCTGGATCCTGTGTTACACTGGTAGTCAGGGTGCCATTGGGACTTATTCATATCAGCCCCCATACAGTGGGAGAGGCAGGAGTATAGTGTTACCAGATACATGCCGCCCTGGATTTAATACCTATTTCTGGACACCCCCTTACTGCAAAACACCATTACCAAGCTCAGTGCCATCTTCTACATTGGAACTCCCGTTACACTACTACACCCATCTTGAAGCTGCATTTGTTGCGGTTATCTCAGTAACCTTACATTGTTTGGTGCACCTGCTGTCTCCTGAGTCATTCCTGCATTTACCATGAAGGACCCTTCCGACCACCATCACCTGGCTCAGTGAGAGTGGGAGGACTCTTTACAACTGGAAGTGCCCAGTTGTCTAACTGATATTTACCAAGTAAAATCCTTTTTGAATTCCCAGAAATACAAGGAAATAGATCATGATATGCAAAGTCACTCCCGCATAGGGGGTAAAGAGAGATGTTATCCAACACATAATAATAAACATACGCACTGAACTGAATCTAACATGGTTGACAGAATAAGCTTTTTCAACAAAAATCTCTTCTCGATGGTGCTTTTGTGTTTATTGATGCATTCATCTATCAGTAATGTCTCAGACATAGAGCATACTACATGGCCATTCATGCATATTCATCACATACTGTAGGTCTGAGGACACATGGACCTTTTTCTGATTTTACTTCCTCCACCCATGCTACTCTCCTAAGGTCTTTATTTGATCAGAATCCATCATGGTCTCCTATTAGATTACATTAGGCTATAAAAGTCTATAGAGAGGAAAGGAGGGGAAGGGATGAGGAGAGAAGCAGAGACATAAAGAAACATGATGATAGCAGATAAGCCCACCTTACATCGACCTACCCAAGGACAGAGCCAGCTCAATTCTCTTTCTCTGTGTCTTTGTATTTCTTCTGTGAAACAATGCACACACTCCGCAGATCTGGTTATCACTGATAGCCGTTGTTTGGCATAAAAGTGGTTAACAGCAGTTGCTTAATGAAAACAGAAGTATAGTGGACCCAACTTGACAGATGCTCCTTGCAACGGAAAGTAACCTTCTCAGTGTAAGATCATGGTCCTGCGGACACACATAGCACTTGTCCTGTTCTCCAATGGTTCCCACCTCTCGGTTACCATTAGGGTACCAGCCCTGGACTGACACGGATATACACTGCACTGGCAGGCTACCATAATGCTTGCAATGGAGTCCTGAACAAAAGACCTAAAAGGCACAAAAAAAACTTCCCTTTACATTAGACTTTCCCACCAGACATGTTGGAAAGAGTCAAAGTCTCCCAGCTAAAGCCATACTTGTGGATGGTGGTAGCCTCCACCAACTTACAATCTTGTCCCAATATTGAGTTTTCCACCACCCCAGGGACTGATTTATGTAAATCAATACTGTTGAGTATTTTTCTATAATGACCTATATGGTGCTGCTTCTAAGTGAGTGAGAGAGTTAGGGATTTGTTTGTGAAGTCCACCAACAGGAATAATCTTTGTGACTCCCATCAATGAAGTCAAATACTGAGGGTACAAAGGGTGATGTCTAATGGTCTGAGATCACCATACAGAATCAAATGTGTGACAAATTTATTTCCAGGTGTTATCTTAGTCACCTCTTAGATTAACGTAAAGCAAGGGCCTTAGGTTGGAAAAGAGCCATCACAATATATCATCTGTGGTTCCCAAGGTGCCATTTATTTCCATATATTCAAGGTTGAGTAGACAAATTTGTGGCATCCTACGGAACAAATGGTGTTGTTACAAAAATGTTGACTGTCCATCTTAGAATTTGAAACACCCCATTGTGTAGTGGGGGCAAACCATACGAGATTCTTTTTGGGAATAATCACAAGGTTTGCCTGCAAGTTTTGCTTTAGACTAAACTGGAAGTACCATTGTTTTGCTCTCAGGTCTCTTCATACCCAAGAGTATAATAATTGAAAACCTTAGGAAGGTGTTGAAAAACAGCTCATAGGAGAGCACTTTGGGGTTCCCCGTGATGGCCGGTCTTCTTTCCAGGCATCATCCAGCCTCCTGGTTTAAGTCAGTAGTCCTGGGTCATTGATGAGGCTTGTGATTGGGTCTCAGTGGTTATGTGGGGGACCTCAACGTCACAACGCTTTGATGCTGTAGGTCATGATGTAAACACCCCCACACGACCACTGAGGCTGAATCACAAGCCTATGCAGGGACCTAGGCTTTCGACGTCACAGAGGACACGAGAAGAATGGACCCCACAGAGGACCCCCAAAAGTGGAGAATTAATTTTATTTCTGCACCTCCTATAATTATACTCTTGTTCTGAGGAGTATGGTAATGATTTGTGGGTGGCAAACCCAAAAAAATCTCATGTTCGGTCGATCACAAAATTTTGGTAAAATTTGTAATAAACCCAGTTTGACACAAACAGGTTTGCTCATCTCTACTATTGTGCCATGATAGATGGGAATTTATAGGAAAATTGCACACATGGAAGTGGAAAAAAATTTGGCAACTTACAAAGAGGGTAATTTTCCATGTCTTGGGTGTTACTATTTTGTCTCCAATGGGAAAATGTAGTCAGTAGCTATACAGTAGGAAAAAATATAAAATCAGAGAATGGTACACGTGACCATTCAGCTATCTGATTTGTATGCTCAGATGCCTGTATAGTATGGTTTCTGTCGAAGAAATCACTACTGAAATGTGTAAACGCGTCATTGAACACAAAACAACCATCAGAAAGCTAGACTTACCTGTCCCACGACATTCGGGAAAAGGTAGTTTGGTCAACCAAATTAGTTTCAGAATTATGAGATATTTACAAAATGGCTATGGACGGGAAACCTGATAAAATTTTGAAATGTTCACCTTTTATATGTCCTGCTGCTCCAGCGTCACCAGTCTAGTCCTGGCTTATTCAGGCTACATTCACATCTGCACTGGAGATTCTGTCGCACTGTCCACCAAACATCGCCGGAGGAAAAGTCTTGCACTGAGAACTTTTCCTCTGCCGATTTCAGTTTTAAAAAAAATGGACACCCATTGGACCCCATTATAGCCAATGGAGTCTGTCTGTAACCACTATTTTAGCGGTCCGCCTCTTATTTGTTCTGGTCCTTTTGATGGACCAGAACAACGGAGAGGGAGCTAAAAAAAGCAACAAAAAAGCTGCATTTCTGCAACGTGGGGCCTTGTATTTTGTGGGTACATAAGACTTTTTGTTTTTGAGAAGTGAAATGAACAGAAAACATCAATTCTGGCATCTGAATTTTAAAATTTGTGGCATTTATCAAGTAGAACAAATAACATACTAATTTTATTTTAGGGGTTGTTACAGATGTGGTGATAGCAAATCTGTGTGTATTTTTTTTTTTCATTAACAAGTCTATTTTTACTTCTTTTTTTTTTTTTTTCTGTAAAACGACTTAGGTGCTGAGGTCAGCATTGACCACAGCATATAAGGGGTTAAATGGCAAGTATGCTTCTGAATTATAATAGGGGTGGGGGTGATATCATGAACAAAAGTCCACGGTACCCCTCCCCTGGGATTATCTGAAGTGGCAGGGAAAGGAGAATTATAAAATAATTTTTTCCTCTCCCTGCACTGTCAGAGGTTCGTGTTCTCCTGCACACTGCTCCGCTTTAACCAGTGATATCTCTAAATCTATCTGGGCTATAGACATAGTCAAGATTCTTGGCTTCAAAATAAGATCACGATTGTGGCTCTAGCTCCCATGGCTCTAGAATTAGAGACGTTTAACCCCTTAAGGACCCAGCCCAAAAGTGCGTTAAGGACCAGGCCTCGTTTTTCAAAACTGACATGTGTCACTTTATATGGCAATAACTTTGAGACGCCTTAACTTACACAAGTGATTTTGAGATTGTTTTTTCGTGACACATTGTACTTCATGTTAGTGGTAAACACTAATGAAAATTTTTGTATTTATTTATAAAAAAATAGGAAATTTGATGGAAATTTTGAAAAAAATTGCAATTTTCAAAATGTGAAATGCTCTGCTTTTCAGACAGATAGTCATACCACCCAAATACATTAATACATCTTATCTACCATATCTCTGCTTTATATCGGCATCATCTTTTAATCGTCCTGTAATTTATTTTGGACGTTAGAAGGCTTACGAGTGAAACAGCGATTTTTCCAGATTTACAAGAAAATTTCCCAAACTAATTTTTTAGGCATCACTTCAGGTCTGAAGAGGATTATAAAGGCCTATATATTAGAAACCCCCCATAAATCACCCCATTTTCAAAACTGCACCCCTCAAATAATTCAAAGCAACATTTGGGAAGTTTGTTAACCCTTTAAGCATTTCACTGGAATTAAAACAATATGGAGGTGAAATTTAGACATTTAATTTTTTTCCACTAATTCCTTAATTTAGCCCTAAAATTAACACATTCACAAAGGGTTAAAGGAGAAAATGCATCTCACAGTTTGTTATGCAATTTCTCCCGAGCACAGAAATACCCAACATGTGGGCGTAAACTGATGTTTGGGCGAATGGCAGCGCACGGAAGGGAAGGAGCGAGACTTGGGGTTTGAAAAGCAGATTTTGCTGGAATAGTTTTCAGGTGCCATGTCTCATTTGCAGAGCCTCCAAAGTACCAATACAAAGGAAACCCCCCCCCCAAAAAAAGTGACCCCATTTTGGAAACTACACCCCTCAGAGAATTCATCAAGGGGTATAGTGAGCATTTTGACCCCACAGCCGTTTCACAGATTTTACTAACGTTGGGATGTATAAATGAAAAATTACTAAAATGTCACTTTATCCCCAAAGTTTTCATTTTCACAAGGGGTTAAAGGAGAAAAAGCCGCCCACAGTTTGTAAAACAATTGCTGTATGGGTACATGGGGGGCTCAGAATGGAAAGAGCGCTATTTGGCTTTTGGAGGGCAGATTTTGCTGGAATAGTTTTTGGATGCCATGTCACATTTGCAGAGCCCCTAAAGTACCAATACAATGGAAACTTCTCAAAAGTGGCCCCATTTTAGAAACTACACCCCTCATGGAATGTATCAAGGGGTATTATCATTTTGAGCCTAAAAATGCTTTCCAAAAATTAATGTACAAAGTAAAAATTAAAGTTTTTAAAAGAAATATCCAATTTCAGTGCCTAATACGTTGCGGCCACTTTGTGGCATCAGAGACATGAACTCCTAAAACTATTAAGCGGGCTATCCCGGGGGAAAAAAAATTAAATATGTGGGTATAAACTGCTGCTTGGGCACACAGCAGGGCTCAGAAGGGAAGGAGCACTGTGTTTTTTTAGCTTTTGGAGTACTTTCTGGTCACCATGTTGTTTTTGCAGAGCCCTGGAGGTGCCAGTAAATTGGAATTCCCCAAGAAGTGACCCCATTTTGTAGGGGCAATTTTAGGGTCTCTGCAAAAGTGACATGGCGTCCAAAAAAACAACAATCTAAATATGCGCTCCAAAAGCACATAGCGCTCCTTCACATTTGCGCCCTGCTGTGTGCCCAAATGACAGTTTATGCCCACATGTATGACACTGGTGTACCCAGGATAACGTACTTAACAATGCCATATGTGGGTATAAACTGCTGTTTGGGCACAGCCGGGCACAGAAGGGAAAGAGCGCTATTTTGGTTTTTGGACACCATGTCACTTTTGCAGAGCCCATGAATTGCCAGTAAAGTGGAATCCGCAGACATGTCACCCCATTTTGAAAACTACACCCTTCAAGGGATTTATCAAGTGGGGTAGCGAGCATTATTAACTCTTAAGTGTTGCATTCTTTTAATTTCCAGAAATGAATGTGCAGATGATAATGAAAAGTTAAAAATAACATTTTCCCACAGATACGCCATTTCAGTGCCCGATATGTTGTGCCCAGCTTGTGTCTGCATAGACACACACTCCAAAAACTGTTAAGCGGGGATCCCGGGCACAGCAGCTTTTGGAGCGTTCATCTCTGATACAAGCCGGGCACAACATATTACACACTGAAATGGCGTATTTCTGGAAAAATTGTCATTTTCACCTTTCACCATCAGCTGCGTATTCATTTATGGATAATAAATTATAGCAACACTTGGGGGTTAAAACTGCTCACTGTACCCCTGGATAAATTCCTTCAGGGGTGTAGTTTCCAAAATGGGGTCACATGTCAGGGGATTCCACTGTACTGATGTTTCGGCTCTGCAAAAGTGCAATGGCGTCCAAAAACCAAACCGTCCAAGTCTGTGCTCCAAAAACCAAATAGCGCTCCTTCCCTTCTGTGCCCGGCTGTGCCCAAACAGCAGTTTATACCCACATATGACATTACGTACGTTACCCTGGGTACGCCAGTGTCATACATGTGGGTATAAACTGCAGTTTGGGCACACAGCCGGGCGCAGAAGAGAAGGAGCGCTTATGTGGCTTTTGAAGTATATATTTAGGATGTTTGGGATCTGGATGCCATGTCATGTTTGCAGAGCCTCTAAAGTACCAGTAAGTGGAATCTCCTAGGGAGTGACCTCATTTTGAATAGTGCACCCATCAAAGAATTTATCAAGGGGTGTAGCGAGCATTAGTATCCCAGACGTGACTGCACAGCGGATGGGGAAAAGTGAATATGTAAGCTGTGCGTAGAACATTGGGTACATCAAATTCCCTACTATTTCCCCAGTAGTTCCTATTATTGGGGGGTCACTCTGGGGGTCACTTCTAGTTTATTATCCCTCGTAAGCTCTAAATCTGGGGTGTCCCCTGATATTCGCTCGCACAGCTTATACATTCCGTTCCTGACTCAGCCAGTTTTGTTCTAATAATTGCAATTTTTGGGGTTTTTGTCTTCACATTGTACGAGCTATATTTTCTTTATTTCTCTGGTGATGTAGCCATATGAGGGCTTGTTGTTTGCAGTATGAGATATATTTTTTAATGACATCATTTTTGGGTGCCTACAACTTATTAAATACATTTTATTAACTCTTTCTTGGTGGATTAAAAACCCCCCCATCAATTCTGGCATTGCGTTTTACCTTTCAAATGTTTCGCCATGCAGCATAGAGCGTAAGTATCATGTTACCTTTATTCTGCGGGTCGGTATGATTACGGCGATACCTTATTTATATTGTTTTTTTATGCGATACTAATTTTGCAGAACAAAAACCCATTTGGGGTCATAAATCAGTTATTTTTGCATCGCCATCTTCTGAGATGCGTAGCATTTTTATTTTGTGGTTTAGAGTTAATTGAGGGCTTATTTTTTGTGGGACAACCTGTGCTTTTTATTGGTACTGTTTTGGGGCACATATGACTTTTTGATCACTTTTTATGGCATATTTTGTAAGGTGAGATGGCGAAAAATCATTACTTCTGGTGTTTTTTTTCAATTTTTTTTCCCCCGACTGTCACCGTGTACATTAAATATGGTTTCAGTTTTATTGTACCGATTGTTACGGACGTGGCGATACCAAATATGTATTGTTTTTATAAATTTTTAGGTTTTTTTTATATAATTCATTTTATATAGGAAAATTTTTGGGGCTTTATTCTTTTATCAATTTTTTTCACATACTTTCTTTTTTTTTCACTTTTTTAAATTTTTTCATGTGTCCCTTTAGGACACCTAAGCCAGAGATGCTTTGATCTCTGGCTCAGTACTATAGACTGCAAGACACAAGCATGCAAGTGTCTTGTAGTCTATACAGGAAGTCATCGCTATGGAAACACAGCGCTGACTTCCGGAGGTCTCGGCAGGATCAACCAGGTAGTAGGGTCTCCAGGCAGCCTGGGGTCACTGGGCATTATAGATATCGGCACCCCTCGATGTCGTCACGGGGGGATGCCGGGGGGGGGCAAGATGGCGGAACCCCTTGGATGCCGCGGTCATGTTTGACCGCGGCATCCAAGTGGTTAAGACCTCCGATCGGAACTCAGTTCCGACCGAGGGTTATGGAGTAGGGTGTTAGCTGTCAGTTAAAGCTAACACCCGGTTCCGATGCTGCCCGCCCAGGTAGTGAGCGGGCAGCCAGCCTCGGGCGTAGTATTACACCCTGGTGCGCGAAGTACCTAGCGCCCAGGACGTAATAGTACGTCCAAGGTCGTTAAGGGGTTAAAGTGAGAGTGTCCCTGAACGTGTCCTGCTCGGGATGAAATGTAATGCACTTTGCTTAAGCCCCGAGCAGAGCTTGTTCAGAACTGTAGGGGGAATGAAACCATTTTAAGGTGTGGTTTGTACCAAACTTGTTCGACCTGAAATGAATCTTGGTCCTGAGTCACAAAAATCCAATATCTATATATATATATATATATATATATATATATATATATATATAGCATACATATACATACACATGGCGTAAGTGTTGGCACCCCTGAAATTTTTCCAGAAAGCAAAGTATTTCTCCCAGAAAATTATTGCAATTAAATGTTTTGTTATACACATGTTTATTTCCTGTGTGTGTATTGGAACAACACAAAAAACAGAGAAAAAAAGCCAAAAATGTTATAATTTCACGCAAAACTCCAAAAATGATCCAGGCAAAATTACTGGCACCCTCAACTTAATATTTGGGCCGCACTGCAATCAACTGAAATTAGTCACTTCCTATAACCATCCACAAGCTTCTTACACCTCTCAGCTGGAATTTTGGACCCCTCTTCTTTTGCAAACTGCCCCAGGTCTCTCATATTTGGAGGGTGCCTTCTCTTCTCCCAACAGCAATTTTAAGATCTGGTGTTCAATGGGATTTAGATCCGGACTCATTGCTGGCCACTTCAGAATTCTTTGTTTCCATCCATTTCTGGGGGCTTTTTGAAGTATCTTTGGGGTCATTGTCCTGCTGGAAGACCCATGACCTAGGACGCAAACCCAGCTTTCTGACACTGGGCCCTACATTGAGACCCAAAATCTTTTGGTAATCTTCAGATTTCATGATGCCTTGCACACGGTGAAGGCACCCAGTCCCTGAGGCAGCAAAACAACCCTATAACATCTTTGAACCTGCACCATATTTGACTGTTGGTGCTGTGTACTTTTCTTTGTAGGCCTATTTAGTTTTCAGTAAACAGTAGAATGAGGTGCTTTACCAAAAAGCTCTATCTTTGTCTCATCTGTCCACAAGACATATTCCCAGAAGGATTTTGGCTTACTCATATACATTTTGGCAAACTGCAGTCTAGCGTTTTATGTCTTTGTGTCAGCAGTGGGTTCTCCTGGGTCTCCTGCCACAGAGTTTCATTTCATTCAGATGTGGATGGATAGTTGGCGCTGACACTGATGCCCCCTGAGCCTGCAGGACAGCTTGAATTACTTTGGAACTTGTTTGAGGCTGCTTATCCACCATCCAGAGTATCCTGCGTTACAACTGTTCATCAATTTTTCTCTTTCATCCCTGTCCAGGGAGATTAGCTACAGTGCCATGGGTTGTAAACTAATTGATTATGTTGCGTGGAAAAATTAAGATTTCTGGAGATGGACTTGTAACCTTGAGATTGTTGATATTTTTCCACAATTTTGGTTATCAAGTTCTCAGACAGTTCTCTTCTCCTCTTTCTGTTCTCCATGCTTAGTGTGGCACACACAGAAACAAAATGCAAAGACTGAGTCAACTTCTCTCCTTTTTATCTGATTTCAGGTGTGATTTCTATATTGCCCACACCTGTTACTTGCCACAGGTGAGTTTGAATGAGCATCACATGCTTGAAAAAAAGTTATTTACCCACAATTTTAAAAACATGCCAACAATTTTTTCCAGCCCATTTTTGGAGTTTTGTGTGAAATTATGTCCAATTTGCCTTTTTTTTTCTCTGTTTTTTATGTTGTTCCAATGCACACAATGGCAATAAACATGTGTAATTGCAAACATTTTCTGGGTGAAATACTTTATTTTGTGGAAAAATGTTAGGGGTGCCAACACTTATAGCCATGACTATTGACAAATACACCAGCGTTTGGATATCATTGAACAGAATGAGTGTATATTAGTGCATAATATAGAACGGGGCTCCCCATTTCATCGCGGGAAACAACTTTTGATCATTTGTAACATCTGTAATTGCAGCTAAGTATTATCTCTTTTCATTTTATTATATTCTGGTGTGATTATAGTCATTGTTTGACCGTCTTAAAATTGACCTACAGTGCTGGCCAAAAGTATTGGCACCCCTGCAATTCTGTCAGATAATACTCAATTTCTTCCAGAAAATGATTGCAATCACAAATGCTTTGGTAATAATATCTTCATTTAATTTGTCTTCAATGGAAAACCACAAAAAGAATTGTCAAAAAGCCAAATTGGATATAATTCCACACCAAACATAAAAAAGGGGGTGGACAAAAGTATTGGCACCCTTTGTAAAATCATGTGATGCTTCTCTAATTTGTGTAATTAACAGCACCTGTTACTTACCTGTGGCACATAACAGGTGGTGGCAATAACTAAATCACACTTGCAGCCAGTTGAAATGGATTAAAGTTGACTCAACCTCTGTCCTGTGTCCTTGTGTGTACCACATTGAGCATGGAGAAAAGAAAGAAGACCAAAGAACTGTCTGAGGACTTGAGAAGCAAAATTGCGAGGAAGCATGAGCAATCTCAAGGCTACAAGTCCATCTCCAAAGACCTGAATGTTCCTGTGTCTACCGTGCGCAGTGTCATCAAGAAGTTTAAAGTCCATGGCACTGTGGCTAACCTCCCTAGATGTGGACGGAAAAGAAAAATTGACGAGAGATTTCAACGAAAGATTGTGCGGATGGTGGCTAAAGAACCTCGACTAACATCCAAACAAGTTCTAGCTGCCCTGCAGTCCGAGGGTACAACAGTGTCAACCCGTACTATCCGTCGGCGTCTGAATGAAAAGGGACTCTATGGTAGGATACCCAGGAAGACCCCACTTCTGACCCAGAGACATAAAAAAGCCAGGCTGGAGTGCCAAAACTTACCTGAGAAAGCCAAAAACTTTTTGGAAGAATGTTCTCTGGTCAGATGAGACAAAAGTAGAGCTTTTTGGGAAAAGGCATCAACATAGAGTTTACAGGAAAAAAAAAGAGGCCTTCAAAGAAAAGAACACGGTCCCTACAGTCAAACATGGTGGAGGTTCCCTGATGTTTTGGGGTTGCTTTGCTGCCTCTGGCACTGGACTGCTTGACCGTGTGCATGGCATTATGAAGTCTGAAGACTACCAACAAATTTTGCAGCATAATGTAGGGCCCAGTGTGAGAAAGCTGGGTCTCCCTCAGAGGTCATGGGTCTTCCAGCAGGACAATGACCCAAAACACACTTCAAAAAGCACTAGAAAATGGTTTGAGAGAAAGCACTGGAGACTTCTAAAGTGGCCAGCAATGAGTCCAGACCTGAATCCCATAGAACACCTGTGGAGAGATCTCAAAATGGCAGTTTGGAGAAGGCACCCTTCACATCTCAGGGACCTGGAGAAATTTGCCAAAGAAGAATGGTCTAAAATTCCAGCAGAGCATTGTAAGAAACTCATTGATGGTTACCGGAAGCGGTTGTTCGCAGTTATTTTGTCTAAAGGTTGTGCTACCAAGTATTAGGCTGAGGGTGCCAATACTTTTGTCCGGCCCATTTTTGGAGTTTTGTGTAAAATGATCAATGATTTGACTTTTTTTTTCATTCTCTTTTGTGTTTTTTCATTGCAAGCAAAATAAATGAAGATATTATTACCAAAGCATTTGTGATTGCAATCATTTTCTGGAAGAAATTGAGTATTATCTGACAGAATTGCAGGGGTGCCAATACTTTTGGCCAGCACTGTATATAGTGATTTCCAAAAAGAATTTCACATGTTGGTTCATCTGACCACAGCACAGTAATCCATTTTGCCTCAGTCCATTTTAAATGAGCTTTGGCCCAGAGAAGACGGTGATGTTTCTGGATTGTATTGATACTGTATATGGCTTCTTCTTTATATGATAGTTTTAACTTGCATTTGTGGATTGCACAAAAAAACTGGGGTGTTTCAATAGGAATTTGTCTATATTGCTTGTACTACATTCACTATTGGCTGTCTGTGCATATGTGGTTGGGTTTATTTCCCTCCATTTATTACTAACTCCTACATACATGGGTCTCTCATACCATTTATTTTATATGGTTTATTTGTATTACCATATGTAACAATACGTACTTGTGATTGTATCCATTACGTACCGTATCGTATTTATATACTTCTCTCTATTCTACTACTTGAGCATATTTTTTATCATATGTTTTTGCATTAGATTACCAATTTTACAGTATTTGTTGCATACTTACCCATTCCTTTGATTGTTCTTGTGATTGGGGCTCTATATTCCTGCTTTTTCTATTCTATTTTTTATTCTATTCTATTTTTAACATTTAATAAAATTGATTTTATTATGTCTATGAGTTGTGTGAGAGCTTTTGTTGTATATCTATGTTCTATTGTGTAACTTTTACCTTCTGATACAGTGGGGAAAAAAAGTATTTAGTCAGCCACCAATTGTACAAGTTCTCCCACTTAAAAAGATGAGGCCGGCCTGTAATTGTCATCATAGGTAGACCTCAACTATGAGAGACAAAATGAGAAAACATATCTAGAAAATCTCATTGTCTGATTTTTAAAGAATTTATTTGCAAATTATGGTGGACAATAAGTATTTGGTCACCTACAAACAAGCAAGATTTCTGGCTCTCACAGACCTGTAACTTCTTCTTTAAGAGGCTCCTCTGTCCTCCACTCATTACCTGTAGTAATGGCTCCTGTTTGACATTGTTATCAGTATAAAAGACCCCTGTCCACAACCTCAAACAGTCACACTCCAAACTCCACTATGGTGAAGACCAAAGAGCTGTGGGAGGACACCAGAAACAAAATGGTAGCCCTGCACCAGGCTGGGAAGACTGAATCTGCAATAGGCAAGCAGCTTGGTGTGAAGAAATCACCTGTGGGAGCAATAATTAGAAAATGGAAGACATACAAGACCACTGATAATCTCCCTCCATCAGGGGCTCCACGCAAGATCTCACCCCGTGGGGTCAAAATGATCACAAGAACGGTGAGCAAAAATCCCAGAACCCCACGGGGTGACCTAGTGACTGACCTGCAGAAAGCTGGGACTAACGTAACAAAGGCTACCGTCAGTAACACACTACACTGCCAGGGACTCAGATCCTGCAGTGCCAGACGTGTCCTCCTGCTTAAGCCAGTACATATCCGGGCCCGCTGGTTTGCTAGAGGCATTTGGATGTTCCAGAAGAGTATTGGGAGAATGTCATATGGTCAGATGAAACCAAAGTAGAACTGTTTGGTAGACACAACTCGTCGTGTTTGGAGGAGAGTGAATGCTGAATTGCATCCAAAGAACACCATACCTACTGTGAAGCATGGGGGTGGCAACATCATGCTTTGGGGCTGTTTCTCTGCAAAGGGACCAGGACGACTGATCCGTGTACATGAAAGAATGAATGGGGCCATGTATCGTCAGATTTTGAGTGCAAACCTTCTTCCATCAGCAAGGGCATTGAAGATGAAACATGGCTGAGTCTTTCAGCATGACAATGATCCCAAGCACACCGCCAGGGCAACGAAGGAGCGGCTTCGTAAGAAGCATTTCAAGATCCTGGAGTGGCCTAGCCAGTCTCCAGATCTCAACCCCATAGAAAACCTTTGGAGGGAGTTGAAAGTCCGTGTTGCCCAGCGACAGCCCCAAAACATCCCTGCTCTAGAGGAGATCTGCATGGAGGAATGGGCCAACATACCAGCAACAGTGTGGGCCAACCTTGTGAAGACTTACAGAAAACGTTTGACCTCTGTCATTGCCAACAAAGGATATAGAACAAAGTATCGAGATGAACTTTTGTTATTGAACAAATACTTATTTTCCACCATAATTTGCAAATAAATTCTTTAAAAATCAGACAATGTGATTTTCTGGATTTGTATGTGTTCTATGTTCTATTGTGTAGCTTTCACCTTCTGATGTGTTCTATTGTCTGACTCTATGTGTTCTATGTGCTATTATGTAACTTATCTTTTGATATGTATTCTATGTTCTACTGTGAATAAAATATGGTTGTATGAAATTTCCAAATCATTGCATTCTTGTTTTCTTTACACAGTGTTCCAACTTTTTTGAGAATTGGGGTAATTTTTTTAGAGTGAACTTATTGGGTCTATTTGGGATAGTAAACCAACCACAGGTCCTTATGGATTGATGTGATTAAGTCATGAGTTCCCCCCACTGTTTATGGTGATCAGTAAATATCCTAAATAGAAATGACACAATTCATTTTTGTCTTCATTTATCCAATAATACGAGTGAATGGAAAACAACTGTTTGTGTCACCATGGAGGCTAAAAAACTACAACTCGCTTTTAGCATTCTTTGGTAGAACTTACAGGAAAATATATTTGGTATTTTCATAACAAATGCACACAAAGGCAGCTACCCATGACAAAAATGTCACTGGGATCATAATGGCTATATGGGTAGATGAAAGAAGTTCCTAGAAAAATAAACTAAACTAGTAACACCTAGATCATAGATTCTCTTGGCCTATACCACTTCTTGGGTGGTCTGCCTAGTTAACCTACCAACCTCCCTCCTCTACTGTTACCTACCTGCCCCACAGTCTGATAAGTGGTTAATAAGTTAGCTACCATGATGCTTAGTGGAATAGTATGACTGTCCCCTTTTCAAGATTGGACTCTTTCTTAGTCCATGATGACATACCTCTATGGGATCTAGGCCCCAGGCTCAGTGGTCACACAGGCCAAGAGCAGCTCCAATAGGCACTGCCCAATAACCATACAGCCATCGCTCCTGTTGATGCCAAACTTCCCACTGTAGGGTCGGCCTCTTCTACTGCTGTCAACCAACACAGTCTGTCATGGCGGCACTGCAGGACATCATAAACCACCAGGTAGACGAAAACAGTGCAACAAGACATACATGGTATAAGTGCTGATATGACTGCAGTTTGAGACTTCACACAGATCATTTCTAACCTGTAGCCATGAAGACACATAAGTCATCCTGGTGACTGTAAACACAAAACGGTAGTGTATTTTTAGTGTAGACCATCTTTATCTATATTCTACATGCATTGCAGCAATACACAAGTGCACATACCCTGTCCTGACACATTGCACTTCCTCCTAGAAGATAAGATCTGTGCTTTCTTTAGTCTTATCTGTAAACTCAATATTAGATGTTTGTTCTAAGTAAAGGTCTGAGTAGGAGGAGAAATATGAGAAGCGGAAATAGACCTGGGAATAGTGATTGGAGAAGAGGCAGATGACGTAACCTATGGTCCTGTATAAATGGCAGTCACTGACAAGGTCTCCTTCTATCTCTGAGATACGTCTTATAATAACTGCAGGTGAAGACGGTGACTTGTATCTCCTGACTGTACTCAGGTAAGTGCAGGCTGCAGGACACATCCTGATACAGACACATCTGCTATACTATACACTATATCTTATTATAAAAGGGAGTCTAAAAGGTATACTTTTAATAGGAGCAGGATATGGATATGCAAATCAATCTACAAGTGCACTGAGGGCGGGGCCTGAGTTGCAGGATTTGCCTGTAGACAGCCATGGTGCAGGCAGAGGCTGAACATGTCATTCACGGCTAAAGAGGCAGCAATTACGGAAGAAAATTCTAGCAGTCATGGCTGACTGTAGGCAAATCTGGTTTATCAGGCCCCGCCCCCAGTGCACTTGCAAACTGATTTGCAGATCCATAAAAAAGATGATTATCTTTGCATTGCTTCATTGGTTTGTGACAAATAAGGTAGGTTTCTGTTCCTATTAAAGACCCCTACACAATGTTATCATTGGTTTGGGAGGCATGCTGGACCTGACACTCTCCCTTTAAGAAATTACTCAGCAGCTCTTATACTGTGGTCTTGGCCCAGCCACCTAGTACACAATGCCAGACTCACAGATATTAGATAACTGATGAGTTAGCATATTATAAAATGAGATCAATAAGAAAACAATTAGCAATATCTCAAAAACAGCGCCACTCTTGTCTATAGGCTGTATCTGGTATTGCAGCTCAGCTGTGCTCCCATTTCTAAGGATAGAGCTTCTATTACCTGGTTGGACCTGGTTGTTAGATATAGTCTTGTCTGACTAGTGAATTGTTAATATTATATAAGTGTCATTTCTCCTTGACAGGATGAAGTCCTTGACGTGTATCTTTCTGGCAGCCTTTGTAGCTGTGTCTGTGTATGCGGGCATCGACCCGGCACTGGATAATGACTGGAATACATGGAAATCTATATATAACAAGAAATATGACACTAAGGTAACGTCATCATCATCATTGCATGCATTACAATTACGCCAACATAGTCATAGCCCATTACTTAAAACTAGATAATATCATTTTGACCTGGCGCTTGGTTCTGTATATTAGGACAGAGGCGTAAGGTCAAGTTCCTGATGCAAAATCTGTAATAGCATGCGCCATTTATAATACAGGTGTCTATTACATGGCCTTTGTGCCCCCTCTATAAAAGGGACTTGATAGGACTGATATCTCTGCACCCTCTATAGCAAGGGTCTTTAGAACTACAACTCCCAGCATGCCCTGACAGCTTTTAGCCTTTTAATGTATAATCTCTTTTTCCATAAATATTGCTGCATCCTGGAAAGTGTTACAAGAATTACAAAAAATGTAAAAATCCCCCATGTGACTTGTATATTTTTGTACAGAGCGACATTCTCGCAAGGCGAATGATATGGGAAAATAATTATAAGTTTGTCCAACAACATAACCGTGAATATGAGCAGGGGCGTCACTCATACACCGTGGGCATGAACCAACTTGCAGATTTGGTAGGTATAATCTATAATATGATATATGTGTGACTAACTGTTACTAAGCATTGACTAAGCAGGACAAAGTAATAGTGTCATATAGTGTCCAAATAATACCACTAAGACTGATGAACGCCACTAAATACTGACGAAATAATACCACTAAGACTGATAAATACTACCATACAGTGTCCAAATAATACCACCGTACAGTGACCAAATAATACCACTAAGACTGATGACTGCTACCATATAGTGACCAAATAATACCACCGTAGACTGATGACTGCTACCATATAGTGACCAAATAATACCACCGTACAGTGACCAAATAATGCCACCTTACAATGGCCAAATAATACTAATAAGACTTATGAATGCTACCATACAGTGATCAAATAATACTACCTTACGATGGCCAAATGATACCACTAAGACTGATGAATACCACCATACAGTGACCAAATAATACCACTGTATACTGGCCAAATAATACCACTGTATACTGGCCAAATAATACCACTGTATACTGGCCAAATAATACCACTGTACAGTGATTAAATAATACTAACTTACAATGGCCAAATAATACCACTAAGACTTATGAATGCTGCAATATAGTGACCAAATAATACCACTAAGACTGATGAATACTACCATACAGTGGCTGAATAATACCATCGTACAGTAATCAAATAATTCTACCAAACAATGATCATACTACATAATATCACCTCACAATGCCTGAATAATACCTCTGTACTGTGACTAAATACCATCACCATAGAGTGACTGAATAATATCACTATACAGTGACTGAATGATTCTACCAAATAGTGAACGAATAATACCTCCATACTGTGACTAAATAATATCTCCACACGCAGACTCAATAATACCTCCATGCAGTGACTCAATAACAGAAACTAGTAATAGCACTATACAATAACCAAAAAATATCGCGATACAGTCACCATATAGCGACTGAATACTTCCAGCCAAAGTGACTAAATAAAAGTGAAATATGGTAAATGTAATAGGTGAAGATTAGGAGAAAGATGAAGTCTGAACACTAGTGTAAACTACTTTTCTTTCCCTAGACCATTGTGGAGCTACAGGCCCGGTTTACTGGTCTGAAAGTACCGCCTGGTACTGTGAGGGAGAACTTTGATAGTAACATATTGAATAATCTCAAGGCCTCTGTCCTGCCAGCCTCTGTGGATTGGAGGCTAAGTGGAGCTGTCACGGAGGTCAAAGACCAAGTAAGAATATTGTCTTGGACAAATCCTCCTCCTGACTGATCAGTGGCTTCGGCTACATGTCACTGCCACACATTGCCAAAGTTAATACCACCACATAGTGCTCAAGTAGTATCAACATACAGCAACCAAATAACAGTCGGTTTATTACAAATTTTCCCATCATCTTGGGCTTGGCTGAACAGTAGATTTCTGGGGTTCGTCACCCACCAATTCCTATAACACTTTGGGGTTTTATTAAGACCTCCAGAGTATAACAAGTGGAAACCCAGGGTAGCTGTGAAAAAATAATAACCAGTCATGCTCACCTTACCTCCCTTTTCCTGGGCTCCTTTGTGGCATCTGGTGTTCGTTCCCAGCCCTGTTCTGCCCTTTTCCAGTCTCTTGGGTGATGTCAGCTGCCCCATGAATTGCTGAGGCCTGTGATTGGACCTCCATGTTCACGTGGGGTGTGTCGATGTCTGACGATTTGACTCAAGCATGATGATGTCAACACAGCCCGCATGACCGCTGAGGCTCAATTTCAGTGGCTTGCTGATGTCACTCAATAAGCCAGAAGAGGCCAGAAGAGGACAGAAGAGGCCCGCAAAGGAGCACCGGATGCCACAAAGGAGCCCAGGAGAGGTAAAGGAAGGTAACTATGTTTGTTTGTTACTTTTCTGTACCTCCCATGAATGTAGAGACCCCGGGATATAATAACACTTCTTGTTTGGAAAAGAAACTGCCGGGCAAACCTCGTGAATTTCTGCAAAGTGAATCCCACATGGTTTGCCCATTTCTAATCACGTATATTTTTCCAGGGCGCCTGTGGATCCTGCTGGGCATTCAGTGCTGTCGGTGCCTTGGAAGGACAGCTGAAGTTGAAGACTGGAAAGTTGGTCTCCCTCAGTCCTCAGAATCTTGTAGACTGTTCGTCTAAGTACGGAAATGCAGGATGTAATGGCGGTTTTATGACCCAAGCCTTTCAATATGTGATGGTTAACAATGGAATCGATTCCAACACTTCGTACCCGTATCGTGCCGTGGTAAGTAGATGACAATGATTGACCCCAATAATCACAATATTAAATTACCAGTTATTACAAATGTAATTCCCAAATATTCTTTGAAATGTTTTCTAAGGGAAGCTTTAACGGAGTTTCCAGATTAGACTATCCTTGTGTGATCGATGGGGCCCAATGCCCTGGACCTTTAACATTAAGCAGATTATAGGGGCTGCAGCTCTTCTTGGAGTATTGAAATTCCTTAAATGCTGTATTCAACATAGCGCCACTTTGTCTTTGAGGATGTATCTGGTACTGCAACTCAGCCCCATTTGCTATTATGAGCAAAACCTGGACATCCTCTTTAAATGCAGCTTTATTCATTGTGCGAGATCTGTTCTTGTAATATAAATATAACTGGTTATATATCTCTTTTAGATGGGACCATGCGCTTATAACCCATCTGCCAAAGCTGCCACTTGTGTAAAGTACTCACTAATATACCCAGGAACTGAAGATATTCTGAAGCAAGCCGTAGCCATCATTGGTCCAATATCTGTGGCAATTGATACCAATCCTTCTATTTATATAAGAGTGGTAAGTGAGGGTATAGTGGGGCAGAAAGGATATGGGGTCTGTGCTCTATGATTATAAAGTATCTGGTCATGTTTGTCTTGGGTTGTGGTGCAGAAGCCTTATAAAACAAGTGTGAGATTTTCTGCACTAAAAAGTTCTGCACAATTCTGCTGGTCATCATTGGGAACAGTCAGACAACAGATTGTTGTCAGACCCCTAACAGATTAGCTCAATTCCTATAAAGCAGAGTGATGGTCAATTAATCCTGTATGAGAATACTATACAGTGCCGAATAGTGAGTGCAGCTCTGGAGTATAATACAGGATGTAACTCAGGATCAGTACAGGATAAGTAATGTAATGTATGTACACAGTGACTGCACCAGCAGAATAGTGAGTGCAGCTCTGGAGTATAATACAGGATGTAACTCAGGATCAGTACAGGATAAGTAATGTAATGTATGTACACAGTGACTGCACCAGCAGAATAGTGAGCGCAGCTCTGGAGTATAATACAGGATGTAACTCAGGATCAGTACAGGATAAGTAATGTAATGTATGTACACAGTGACTGTACCAGCAGAATAGTGAGTGCAGCTCTGGAGTATAATACAGGATATAACTCAGGATCAGTACAGGATAAGTAATATAATGTATGTACACAGTGACTGCACCAGCAGAATAGTGAGTGCAGCTCTGGAGTATAATACAGGATGTAACTCAGGATCAGTACAGGATAAGTAATGTAATGTATGTACACAGTGACTGTACCAGCAGAATAGTGGGCGCCGCTCTGGAGTATAATACAGGATGTAACTCAGGATCAGTACAGGATAAGTAATGTAATGTATGTACACAGTGACTGTACCAGCAGAATAGTGAGCGCAGCTCTGGAGTATAATACAGGATGTAACTCAGGATCAGTACAGGATAAGTAATGTAATGTATATACACAGTGACTGTACCAGCAGAATAGTGAGTGCAGCTCTGGATAGTATAATACAGGATGTAACTCAGGATCAGTACAGGATAAGTAATGTAATGTATGTACACAGTGACTGCACCAGCAGAATAGTGAGGTGCAGCTCTGGAATATAATACAGGATGTAACTCAGGATCAGTACAGGATAAGTAATGTAATGTATGTACACAGTGACTGCACCAGCAGAATAGTGAGTGCAGCTCTGGAGTATAATACAGGATGTAACTCAGGATCAGTACAGGATAAGTAATATAATGTATGTACACAGTGACTGCACCAGCAGAATAGTGAGTGCAGCTCTGGAGTATAATACAGGATGTAACTCAGGATCAGTACAGGATAAGTAATGTAATGTATGTACACAATGACTGTACCAGCAGAATAGTGAGTGCAGCTCTGGAGTATAATACAGGATATAACTCAGGATCAGTACAGGATAAGTAATGTAATGTATGTACACAGTGACTGCACCAGCAGAATAGTGAGCGCAGCTCTGGAGTATAATGCATAATGAATGTACATATATATTAGTTCAACTTTAACTTTAACTACAATTTTATGCATATGTCACCCTAAGATGCTACCACAATTGTAGACATGTTCTACCATTAACAATTCTAGCTAACCATCCCTAATAAATATGACAACCATTGTATTACTTAAAGTGATGTAAGTCCCTGTTCCTACATATAGTGTCAGCACTTGTTTCCCCTATATAGTACCAGTCATATGAGAGAGTTCTTTTTTTACTGGCCCTGCTTATTGAGGCACTTAGTTAATGGCAGCTCTCTCTGGCTGTCACTGCTGATGGCAGCGATCTTTGACTAGCATAGCTTATATGGGCACTTCTGGCTGCCCCTGCTTATGGAGCCCCTCTGTTTGGCCCTGGACCTATTATCATTTTGGACATAACACTTCCACAAGGTTCGGTGATCTCAAGTATTGTTCAAAGATCTTTATTAAACAAGATGTCTTCTGTAGGTGTCTACAGTGATCCAACTTGTACTCAACCTGTCAGCCATGCAGTCCTTGCTGTAGGATATGGAACTCTTAATGGAAGAGACTACTGGATTGTCAAAAACAGGTGAGGTCTGGATTGTATATACTACAACTAGAAAGAGGGAGAGAAACTGTAAAAAAGTAGCACACCTCCAGAAGAGGCAGCATCATTATCAAATTCAGAGAAGGAAGGAAGGAAGGCCGTGCGTCTAGCGCCACCTGTTGGAAGGGAGGTATCCTATAAGTCAAAGGCCGACCCATTATCAGGCCTTGCAACATGACTAGGTGGCATCTGTTGAAGGGTTGGGCATTGATTTATAGTATACCTACCTCCCAACAGGCTGGTTATTTTGCTTATTTTCTCCCATAAGAGCATTCCATGGTCTATAAGGGTAAGTTCACACTGAGTTTTTTGCAGGTAGATTTTGGAGACGGAACATGCCTCAAAAAACACCTCCCGACTCTCCCGTTCACTTCAATGGGAGTCAGGCATATATTTTTCAGCTAGAGGAAAAAAACATCATGGCCTATGCATACATAGATTCTGCCTCAAAATCCGCCTGCAAAAATCTCAATGTGAACATACTCTTAGACTCCTTATACCTACTTGGCACTCTCCCCAAGGAACACATTACCACCCAGATCCCCAATTTCAAAGAATTCATTACAATATGAAGTTGAAGGAAAAAAAAATCTAGTCTGTGGATCTTCCTCACCATTCACATCAATGTTTAGATCCTTATGGACTGTTATATTGGTCTATGCAGTGATCTGATGGGTTACTATAGGTAACATGTACACTATTGTATGCATGAGGCCCAATACTGCTGAACAGCCTTAGGCTTTGGGCCTTATTTGTGAGCACTATGGGGAGGCCACCATATACAAGAGCTACTGTAGATTAAGATGAGAATCCTACTACTCCTATTCCTGTTTCCTTTGTCTCCAGGCGGTCTGTAAATGTACAGAACCTGCTCAGTTACCAAAAAATCCATCTAGTGTAAAACAGCAGTATCTTTCCTTCAGTGTCTGTATGCTGTGAGCAGGGCTGTTTTAACACATTGGTGGGCCCTGTGCAAAGGTTTCATAAGCGGGCCCCCCCATCACCGCCACTAAGAAATACTTGACCTGCACAAATTATATTGCCCCCTCAATGGCCCCCACATAGTATAATGCCCCTTAGTGGCTCTCACACAGTATAATGCCTCCCTAGTGGCCCCATACAATTTAATGCCCCTCATAATTTCCCCTTCCAGGTTGCCCCCACTTTTTCATGTCACCCTCCAGGTTAACCCCCCAGATTCATGTCCCCCCCACCTCCCTGGTTGCCCCCACAGTTTCATGTCCCCCTCAGGTTGCCCCCACAGTATCATGTCCCCCCACACTGTCATGTCCCACTCAGGTTGCCCCCACATTTTCATGTCCTCCTGAGGTTGCCCCCACAGTGTAATGCCCCCCCAGGTTTCCCCCACAGTTTCCTGTCCCCATCAAGTTTCACCCTCAGTGTCATGTTTCCCCCACAGGTTGCCCCCACATTTTCATGTCCCTGTCCAGGTTACCCCCTTCCCAGATTCATGTCCCCCAACCCCCTGGTTGCCCTCACAGTGTCATGTCCCCCTCAGGTTGTCCCCACAGTATCATGTCCCCCCATCTCCCAGGTTGCCCTCACAGTATCATGTCCCCCCATCTCCCAGGTTGCCCCCACAGTATCATGTCCCCCCACCCCTCAGGTTGCTCCCACAGTTGTTCACACAGTTTCATGTCCCCAACTGTATATATCAAAGAAAAAAAATAAAACCTTAATACCCACCTTTCCCCGTTCCCTTGTTCACTCCTCTCTCTGGTCCTGGAGTCCTTAAGGAGTAACAGGCGTGATGTAAGTGACGTCACTAGATTGTGCCTCCTGCTCCCAGGACACCTGGAGCAAAGACAGTGGCCGGGTGGTGAAGCAGGGAGCGGACGGCTCCCTACTTCATCACTGGCATCAACAAGTTGGTGCAGCAAGGACCCACTGCCCTGGACAGCCGGACAGTCCTGCATTTGCTTCCAAAGAGGGCCCCTGCTACCATAGGGCCTGGTGCAAGTCCACCGTTAAACCTATGGTTAAGGCGGCCCTGGCTGTGAGAGGGGAAGGGGGAGGAGGGGATCACATTACAGTCTTTTCATATGTAACAATAAGTACTACAGTCTTTACATGTACATTTTGGCTATCACTTGAATATCCATATCCTGTTTTTCTTCTTTTTTAGCTGGGGAGTGAACTGGGGAGAAAGTGGCTATGTCCACATCGCAAGGAACCAGGGGAATATGTGCAGCATCGCAACATATACCTGCTTCCCCCAAATGTGAAATGAGTTTATAAGTCACAAGATGTAGCCGGTGAGGTGCAGGGGCTTTATGAGTAGACGCTGGGCCGGGCCTACATGGAAATGAAGAAGAGATTTGGATCTTATATAATACTTGCATATTGCTATGGTAATTTTTTGTATTACTGTTGTGCTATAAAACAAGCATATCCCATATAAAGGGTATGCACACATTTCTTACCTGCCTACAGTTCAGCTGTATACTTATTTCTGAATTTTACATCACTATAAATTTTGAGGCTGTTTTAATAAAATGGATATTTCTTTGGTGTCCACCAGGAATATTGCTGAATTCTTTGGGGCACTGGTTGAGTCTGTGGTTGGGGTCTGGTGACTGGATGGATTTTTCATCCCACTGGGGGATTCTGCTTAGGAAATGTCTGAAGGTGGCGACCACATGAACACCAGGGCATTGGGCAAAACCACCTTAATTTATAGCTCACCAGGAAATAGCTCGCTCTTGACTTCTAAATTTTAGAGTAAATGTGTAACATGGTTGAGAAGAGAATCTCTGCACTGTTTAGGTGACTCTTACAGAATTGTAGGAGAATCTGGGATCCATGTAGTACTTACTCTTTCCCTATATACTTCTACTAGGTCTTACCCATACCATTAGGTTCTTCCATTCTTCTCTGGTGCCCTTCATGGGTTTTCCCAGTGGTCTGGGAGCATAAAACTAATTCAGATGAAGGATGGGCATAGTGAATTACTCCATTACCAGAAGACTCCATTATTCTATCCTTGAGTCCATTATCTTTTGTAATACACAGCACTGACAACAGCAGAACTTGTAATAGAACTAGAGAATCTTAAGAGTAGGAGAAGTAGAACAAAGTTTAGTCAGATTTAATCAATTACAGGCAGAATAGTGATAGAAAAAATAGATAGGAGTGAAAAAGAATCTCTGCTGGTGTTGGCAAAAGCAACTCTCTCCCTGTATTATGTTCCATTTACTGTACTACTGATGCTGCCTGCTACTCCTAAACAGTGGACGTAATCTCTTGCAGTCTGGTCCATCACTTTATTCCATGCCATACTGCCACTCTTGTTGTCACAGCTACCACCACTCAGGCAGACATGTTATGTGGCCTGGTCTATCATATTCCACTATACCATAATGTTGGCATAAAAAAACAAAGCCTTTTTGATTTCTTATCTGCTCCCATGAAGGGGTATTTTTGATGGCTTGTTTGTATCCACTGCTTTCCATTAGTTTTTCCATAGACATACATGTCACTTTCACTATGACATAACTTCGGCTGTGTTTGCCATAGAGAGCTAGTGATTGGATAGGTAGGTTCCTAGGAGCCCTAAGAGTATTCTACACTATGTTTTATAGATAGGTTCCTAGGAGCCCTGAGAGTGTTCTACACTATGTTTTATAGATAGGTTCCTAGGAGCCCTGAGAGTGTTCTACACTGTTTTATAGATAGGTTCCTAGGAACCCTAAGAATGTTATACACTATGTTTTATAGATAGGTTCCTAGGAGCCCTAAGAGTATTCTACACTATGTTTTATAGATAGGTTCCTAGGAGCCCTAAGAGTGTTCTACACTATGTTTTATAGATAGGTTCCTAGGAGCCCTGAGAGTGTTCTACACTATGTCTTATAGATAGGTTCCTAGGAGCCCTGACAGTGTTATACACTATGTTTTAAGCCATTTTAAGGTGTTGTTCGTACTGAATTTGTTGAACCTGAAACAAATCTTCGAACTGAACCACCCGAACTGGAAATTAATTTTGAGAGGTTTGTCCATGTGTATTTATAATACAATACGTGTCTATAGTTGGTAAGTGCTTTATGGGCTTTAGTAAGTGTGGTAAGGGGTTCTGTTAGAGATAATATGATGTCATACGAATAGTCCAATTTTATAATGATATAAATCAGTATTTATTCCTCATACTTTGGCGTTACACCGAATCATCTTCGCCATAATTTGACCATTGCAAATATTAACAGAGTTAAAGGATACTCCTGGTGAGTACCATTAGTTACTGGGAAAGGGTCTGAAATGAATCCAAAGGTAAGAATCCTCACTGATGGTGAATAATATAGAGCTAATATGATGGGTTTAATAAATCTAGAAAAGCCAAAAGCAGACAAGACCCCTCCCAATATTCATATCCAAGGCTGGAAGCAGAGTTGGCGTCCTGTGGGCCCAGCATAATGCACCAAATTGTCAAAGCTCCTAATACCATCTAGTGCCTGAAGTCCCACCACAAAACCAACCCGATCCCAGTTTGTAATCTGAGGTAAATAATAGTAAGTTCAGGCACAGCCCGGCAAGTAGTGGTAAGTACATGTGAATACCACAGCCGGGCCGTACCTTTACTTATATTAGTAGTGTAGGTGAGGAAAATGTGGGTTGGATGCCTGGAAAAGTGAGGAGCCAAAGATGTCTGTGTTGTAACCTTTACAGAGACAAGTCACAGCTGGAAGAAGTGGTCATGGCGGTCCAGAGGGAAGAGAAGGGAAATGTGACCGATTAGTTAGAGACGTCACCTGTAAGTCACACAATGTTACTGCCCTGTATACACCTAAATGATAGAGGATAAATACCTGAGTGATGGGGGTCTGTCTGCTGAGTCCCCCACTGAGCCTGAGAATTGGGTTTTTCCCCCCACTAGGTGGGAATCCAGCCTGACCGCAGCCACATATATAGGTGTGTCACTTGGTGGATGGACGAACCCGCGTGGCTCTCACTCACTTCAATGGGAGTGCCAAAGATACCCGAAGTCCAGTACTCAGCTATCTGCAGGGCTCCTATTATAGAGAATGGGGGCCACGTGGGCTCGTCCATCCACCAAGCAGAAGATGTGTGACGTTACTTTCATTGTTAATGCCGTGTTGTTGATCTGATACTGAAGTAATACAGGAAGAAGAATTCTTATAAACTGTTTTATAACATTGTGTATATTGTACAACGATAACAGCGTGTGAAGCCCCCTTAGATCTCTTACCATTGAATATGAATCTGTTTCCTAACATAACTTACCTACAAAATAAAGAAAGACGAGCAGAATTATTTAAGGACATCTCAATACAAATAGATTTCATTATCACATGTGACCACCAGGTGGCAGCAGCATTCCTCCACCATTAGCATCTTACACATAGACGTTCCTATAGCTGCTCCTTCTGGTGTGTTTTGTTTCCCACAGGGACAATTTTGTAAATTAAATTTTTACTTGTAGTTAAAGTTAGATACGTCCTAATGTGTATCTAACAAGTACCTATTACAAGCAGATTACCTCTTCATCGGGGTAAGTGTATGGGACGGAGTCTTTCTATCCAGAGATCCTTCATTGTGATCGCCCTAAAGGTGCAGAGAAGGAAAGCTGCGATAGCTATTATACTATATGTCCTGAGCACCACACCCATAGGTGAGGGGGTCCATTTGAGGAAGATCAGAGGGAATACATTCCTTTCCGGGGCTCTGTTTTACTAGGAGGTTCTTCTTTTTCAGAATGGAGGTGTTCACGGACCTCGATCATAAGCGTCTCCTATATATGTACATAATAGGACTAGATTCAGCAGACTTTGTACAATGTTGGCTATGGCACTGGTGTTCTAAAATGATACTTGGTCCTGTGTCCGATATACTCAGAGGCTTTCATATAGCTATGAGAAATCATGAAAAAGAGAATTTTGGTGTAAAATTCTGACACTGACAAATTTTTCACTTCCTTATTCTTGCGTCCTTGTGGTCTGCCGAACACTATAAAGAAAGTGAAGATCTAGTTAGAAACCGCAGCGATAATTCTCAGTATAAGATCCTTCCTAGTACATTGCATATACAAAGCCGTTGGTCAGAGTTGACTACAAACAGTATACACTATAACCTGTCGATATGACATATGTCTACGATGGGAATATTCCTTCATATGTTGTCAGCAATAAGCAGATAGATAATAAATTTACCTTCTAGATCCATGAAGACCTTGGTGTAAAACAAGATGGAGAAGATAAAATAAGAAGAGTACAGCAATGGTGGCGTAACTGGGGTAGACGGACGATGCCGAGTTCTGGGACTAAAAGGAAGAAATGAATATATAAGAAATAAGTATATAAATAACCCCAACCCTGTATATACTGCGGCTAAAATATGGATGGACCAAACAAATCAGACTATGCCAAGGATCACCTCAGTCCCCAGTTATTTATGACTGATGTATAGGAAATTCCATTAATATGTAATGGTGTCCTGTAACCACCATGTGGCAGGCCAAAATAGCACAAATAAGAGGGAAATCCTTATGTAGTGAAAGACTCGTTGGGATATTTCTTCTTCTGGATCCACACATGAATGTACAGGAGATCATGGCTTGTCCAGTTTACATGGATTTTCCCCATTCACTTTTCTCTGCTACAAAGAGTATATGGACGGGCTATTGATTGCATAAGAAACTGTGTAATGCTTCATTTCCCCTGTGGTGGCGCTACAGGGAGATTAAACAATTCCCAGTTCCCGCAGAGAACAGGCAAGAGAGACTAGATAGAGAACAGGTGAGAGACTTATAAATTTATTTTTTTTTTTTTATATAGGTAGACCAGAAAACAAGACACAAATGTGAATTTCTTACATTGATCCACTATACACATACAGTTAGCAACTTCTGAATATTAACTGTATCTGACAATGACATCACATGAGTGGCCCCCACGACATTGGTTCCCCTGCTGCCTCACCAGGTGGACTGTGGGACCCTGTTCTGGAAATAAGTGTGGTCCCAGCTCGGGAACCTGCACGTATTGGACAATGTAGATATGTCATAAGTGTCTAAGATAAGAATATCCCTTTAAGGACTTCGACAGAGCAATATGGTGGCACAGAAAGTTCTTTAAACTCTCTTCCACATACATACTTGCAGCTACTATATATGCCACAGTGTGGCGGTATTGTATGAGGCCTTATCACAGATGTTCTCCAATAGAAGCAGTGCTACAGTGGGGAAAAAAAAAAAGTACTTAGTCAGCCACCAATTGTGCAAGTTCTCCCACTTATAAAGATGAGGCCGGCCTGTAATTGTCATCATAGGTAGACCTCAACTATGAGAGACAAAATGAGAAAACAAATCTAGAAAATCACATTGTCTGATTTTTAAAGAATTTATTTGCAAATTATGGTGGAAAATAAGTATTTGGTCACCTACAGACAAGCAAGATTTCTGTCTCTCACAGACCTGTAACTTCTCCTTTAAGAGACTCCTCTGTCCTCCACTCATTACCTGTAGTAATGGCTCCTGTTTGACATTGTTATCAGTATAAAAGACACCTGTCCACAACCTCAAACAGTCACACTCCAAACTCCACTATGGTGAAGACCAAAGAGCTGTGGAAGGACACCAGAAACAAAACTGTAGACCTGCACCAGGCTGGGAAGACTGAATCTGCAATAGGCAAGCAGCTTGGTGTGAAGAAATCACCTGTGGGAGCAATAATTAGAAAATGGAAGACATACAAGACCACTGATAATCTCCCTCCATCAGGGGCTCCACGCAAGATCTCACCCCGTGGGGTCAAAATGATCACAAGAATGGTGAGCAAAAATCCCAGAACCACACGGGGGGACCTAGTGAATGACCTGCAGAAAGCTGGGACTAACGTAACAAAGGCTACCGTCAGTAACACACTACACCGCCAGGGACTCAGATCCTGCAGTGCCAGACGTGTCCCCCTGCTTAAGCCAGTACATATCCGGGACCGTCTGAAGTTTACTAGACAGCATTTGGATGTTCCAGAAGAGTATTGGGAGAATGTCATATGGTCAGATGAAACCAAAGTAGAACTGTTTGGTAGAAACACAACTCGTCGTGTTTGGAGGAGAGTGAATGCTGAGTTGTATCCAAAGAACACCATACCTACTGTGAAGCATGGGGGGGCAACATCATGCTTTGGGGCTGTTTCTCTGCAAAGAGACCAGGACGACTGATCCGTGTACATGAAAGAATGAATGGGGCCATGTATCGTGAGATTTTGAGTGCAAACCTCCTTCCATCAGCAAGGGCATTGAAGATGAAACGTGGCTGGGTCTTTCAGCATGACAATGATCCCAAGCTCACCGCCAGGGCAACGAATGAGCGGCTTCGTAAGAAGCATTTCAAGGTCCTGGAGTGGCCTAGCCAGTCTCCAGATCTCAACCCCATAGAAAACCTTTGGAGGGAGTAGAAAGTCCGTGTTGCCCAGCGACAGCCCCAAAACATCCCTGCTCTAGAGGAGATCTGCATGGAGGAATGGGCCAACATACCAGCAACAGTGTGTGCCAACCTTGTGAAGACTTACAGAAAACGTTTGACCTCTGTCCTTGCCAACAGAGGATATATAACAAAGTATTGAGATGAACTTTTGTTATTGACCAAATACTTATTTTCCACCATAATTTGCAAATAAATTCTTTAAAAATCAGACAATGTGATTTTCTGGATTTGTTTTCTCATTTTGTTTCTCATAGTTGAGGTCTACCTATGATGACAATTACAGGCCGGCCTCATCTTTTTAAGTGGGAGAACTTGCACAATTGGTGGCTGACTAAATACTTTTTCCCCCGCTGTATATACCCTGCTAATTCGGTGTCTGATATAGCATGCCACAATTAGTTTTCTATTCGGTTGATACCATGAGGTACACTACAGCTGCATAGATGGCTGCAGGTGCTGGATTCTACAACTCATGCAAACAAGCCTTAATGCCTGGAGATCTGGAATGTTTATGCTGATTTTGTTTTTTCCTTGAATTGGTATGACTACTTCTTTCTGTAAGTCAAACCCCTCTGTGGGTGCTGAAAGATACCACTATAATTTTGGGTGGTTAGGGTTCAGCTTAAGAGGACTGGATCCTAACTGTCTGTCAGTTATACTAAGTCAATCAGCAGCACTGGGAGGGATTGACTTCCTTCACACTGCTCCGCCCAGTTGTCTTTTCTAGATGGATTTGAGGCACAATTCTAGCAGCTCCATAGTAGTATAATGTTGTACCGTGTTAGCCATTGAAAGTAGTGGAAGAGTGAATTAATCAGGCGATACCTTTTAGAGGCTAACTGAATATATTTGATAGTAAGCTTTCGAGAGTACTAGCTCTCTTCATCAGACATCGTGTTATACAAAAAACTGAAAATTCACAGATTTTTTATACCCTAAAGACATGGACCTTCAAAGGATCTTAGAATCCTTAAAAAGAACAAAATGTAACATAAGTAGAGAAGTTATTTACAACCGGTCAAAAAACAAACAGTCTGGAAACTTGTGGGACGTGACAGAGGGATCTGTTATCTGTTTGCAATCAGGTGTCGATTTGTGACCCTCACAGGTCATACATAGTGTGACATGAAGCTGGCATGAATATTAAGTCCAAATTGCAGAGTTTGACATTTTTGCATCTGCTTATATTCCCATTCCTTTCTCTCCCTCTTAGTCTTAAAATTTCCAGTTAAAACCACAACCCTCAAATCTTCAATAGAGTGGTCTTCTCCGGAGAAATGTGCGGCCACTGGGAGATCTGTTCTGCTGTTATTAATGGTGGACCTGTGTGAGTTCATGCGCTGACAGTCTCTACCCTGTTTCCCCCACATAGAGGCCTGTGGTGGGACATTGCACACACATTATGAGATACACCACATTGGAAGACCTGCACACCTACAACAGCCGATATGCAGAACAACTATGTATTTGGACATCTGAAAGGCTGCGGAACAATATGATAAAAATTTCCTATAACAAAAGAAGAACACAGGAGGAGATACAGGCCCTGAAATCATCATTGGCTAATGACACAGAGGGAATGAAGGCCAGACTCCACACATACTACTGGAAACTTCAGGACATGCTTATTAACAACAAAAAGAAAAAGCTCCACAGACTGAGACAAAAAGGCCTCATTACTACAACCGCAAGTACTAGCCCAGCTCAGCAAAGCTGTGTTGTGAATCTTTCCTCCTATGAGCCAAACACACACGAAATGTCAGTTCTCTCCAAAGGTCTCTCCTTCTGCCCCATGGCACACACTGACCATATCCAACTCTGCAATGATATATATGGAGGAGTTTCAGAAAAATGAGACTGAGGGAATATTTTTATGACAAAGACCTTCCATACAGCAGCGACTCTGAGATGGAACAGCCCATAAGGAATCCTACCAAAAAATCTACCTGGACCCCACGCCCTGGAGCTAATGCAGCACTGGATAAATATATTGACTGTTTCAGAAGCAAAGTAAAATCAGAAATCCTGGAGAAACAAAAGAAACAGGCGCATAACCTAACCCTGCAAGAACAGAAGGCTATTACATCACTAAAAGAAAATCAGGATATAATAATAAAACCGGCTTACAAAGGGGGCGCAATAGTCATAATGAACACCTCAGACTATATCCAGGAAGCAAACAGGCAACTGTCAAATCCCATCCATTACTCCAAACTTAGAAGTGATCCCACAGAGGCCTATATGAAAGAACTAAAGGATATGATCAAGGAGTTTCCAGTCCAGATCCAGAATCAGGTAAAAGGACTTATCCCCCAAGATCCCAGGCCGGGCTGCTTCTATATGCTCCCAAAGATACACAAGGATGGCAACCCTGGGAGGCCTATCATTTCTGGCATTGGGACACTGACAGAAAATATCTCAGGTTGGGTGGAAAATCTCCTAAAACCCCTTGTCAGGGATACTCCAAGCTATATCCAGGACACCACTGACCTTCTTAACAAACTGAATGCCCTGGGCCCTCTACCTGAGGGTACCATTTTGGCCACCATGGATGTGGAATCCCTGTATACCAACATTCCCCACAAGGATGGAGTTGCAGCATGTCGGGTACACCTGGCAAAACAAAACCTCCCAACAGAACCAGTAACACAGCTCATACAATTCATCCTTAGCCACAACAATTTTACCTTTGGAGAGGATCTATATCTACAGCGAATGGGAACTTCAATGGGGACCAGATGTGCACCCCAATATGCAAATCTCTTTATGGCAGAAATGGAAGGAACATATTTATCAACATGCACGACCAAACCTATGATTTACCTTCGTTATATCGATGATATCCTTGTCATCTGGACTGCAGGTGAGGAGGCCCTACTTCAATTCCATAATGACTTCAATGACTTTCACCCTAGCATCAACCTTAAACTTAGCTATTCAGAGAGTGAAATCCACTTTCTGGATACCACAATATACATCAAAGACCACCGGCTACTCACATCAATATACCACAAACCCACAGACAGAACGGCCTACCTGAGAAACGACAGCTTCCACCCCAAGCACACAAGACAATCTATTATTTACAGCCAGGCTATACCATACAATCGTATTTGCTCTGAGAAAGCAGACCTGGACAAGCACCTCCTGGATCTGAGGATGAAATTTCTCCGATTGGGATACAAACCAAAAGTGACGGACAACCAATTAAACAAAGCGGCATCCATTAACAGAGACAGTCTGCTCACATATAGAGAGACCCAGAAAGAAGCCCGAGTGCCCCTAGTTGTCACCTACAACCCACAGCTGGAAATCCTACGAAGGATTGCCAAGGAGCTCCAACCTGTGCTACATAGGGACAACAGACTCAAGGACATATTTCCAGTACCCCCTCTCCTTTCCTTTTGACAGCCACCAAACCTGAGGCGTATTATTGTCCGGAGTTCCCTGAAGGCCCCAGCTGAAAATAGAACATCACCTTGCCTGCAAAACAGATGCAAGACCTGCAGGCACATCCGCACCGCTGACAGTGTACCTATCCCACAGTCACAACAGGTGCACAGAATTAGGGGGACATTTTCCTGCAGGTCTCCCAATGTGGTGCATCTCATAATGTGTGTGCAATGTCCCACCACAGGCCTCTATGTGGGGGAAACAGGGCAGAGACTTAGTCAGCGCATGAACTCACACAGATCCACCATTAATAACAGCAGAACAGATCTCCCAGTGGCCGCACATTTCTCCGGAGAAAACCACTCTATTGAAGATTTGCAGGTTGTGGTTTTAATGGGACATTTTAAGTCGCAGAATGAGAGGAAGGAATGGGAATATAAGTTAATGCAAAAATTTCAAACTCTGCAATTTGGACTTAATATTCATGCCAGTTCCATGTCACACTATGTATGAACTGTGAGGGTTACAAATCACCACCTGATAGCAAACAGATAACAGCAAGAATTACTGATCCCTCCGTCACGCCCCACAAGTTTCCAGACTGTTTATTTTTTGACCAGTTGTAAATAACTTCTCTACGTATATTGCATTTTGTTTTTAAGGATTCTAAGATCCTTTGAAGGTCCATGTGTTTAGGGTATAAAAAAAATCTGTGAATTTTCATTTTCTTGTATAACATCATGTCTGATGAAGGGAGCTAGTACTCCCAAAAGCTCACCATCAAATATACTCAGTTAGCCTCTAAAAGGTATCGCCTGATTTCTTAATTCTTCCACTACCAGCTCCATAGGGAGCTTGTTTCTAGTGATGGGCGAACCCCTCAAGATTCGTTTAGTGTTCAGGGCTTGGGTTCCAGGTTCGTTTTGGGATGGACAGGTTTGGTACAAACCACAATTTAAATTAACACAAAGTGTAGAACACTCTTATGGCTCCTAGGAGCCTGTCCAATTTCTAGCTCTCTAAAGCAAACACAGACGGTTATGTAAAAAAAACTCAAAAAAACTATTTGGAATATTCGGGTCAAATCTGGCTCGGTACAAACCATTTTGCTCATCTCTACTTGTTACTTGCCCAACAACCAGTTCTGATCAAAGACCCTCTAGTTACTGAAAGCAGCAACTAGGGATAAGTGAACCAATTGAAATTCGACCCAAAGTTTCCAAAAGTTTCAGGCTCAACATGAACTTGAAAGTTTTGGGGTTTGTCACTTATGAAAGTGCTATTATACTGTGGGGTGTCCTCAGACATCAGAGTACAATAAGTAGATGCCCAGGAGAGGTGAGTAAACAGTTTAGTAACCTCTCTTGGGTATCTGGTAGAGCCCTGCAGTCTCTCTGCATCCTCTTCTGGCCTCTATCTGATGTCTCTTGCCCTGGGGTTGAGGGTCGAAGCATCATGATGTCATCACACTCCACATGACCACTGAGGCCCAATCACAGGCCACACAGGTAAATTCCCAGGCATGTAACATCAGCCAGAGGCCGGAAGAGGATGCCGGAGACCACAGGATATCACCAGACACAAGGCTATATCTCTGTAAATTAATTTAGCCATTTTTACGCCAAATGTACACTTACATCATCTTTTGTTATGCCCCAGTTATATTATGCCAAGGATTCGCCCACCATTACAAAACTTTAAGACATACCCAGTAGGGCTAAAGGGATTGCAGAGGTAGCAGTCCCTAACTGTCTTACTCCTAATATTACTACAATATAATCCATGGCCAGTGGTGAAAAGCCTTGAGTAAGCTGGTCATAGTCATAAGGATTTCCTATTATTTTCACATCAGTTTTCAGATAATATTGGGTTACGTTTTTTAACTTTTTTGTTAGCTACCCAGGGGTATTGTTTGGCAGACACATGGAACACATGCCCTGGGCCTTTACTACACTGAAGACTTAGGTGGCCTCATCCAACGAACCTCTCTCATGGCAGATCTGTGACCCTATCCAGCTGTAACCACCCATGTTTAGGTCTCTCACTTTTGGAGTTCTTGGCCCAGTTGTCTTTAGAGTCCTCCATGGACTTCAATAGAGAAAAGGCCACCTGTCCTATTTAAGAGTTGGTAAGATGAGTTGTTGGGTTGGTTCTGGGTCCCAAAGGTGGGATGAGGACCTCCACCAACATTAATCTGGCCCTGCATCTATCCATAGAATTTATGGACCCTCACATGACATTAGGACTTTCTACCTTTCAAAAATTTAACCTATGGCTTATTTATTATTCTTACTTATATAGCACCATCATATTCCACAGCACTTTACAGACATTGCCAGTCACTGTCCTATATAGGGCTCACAATCTACATTCCCTATCAGTATGTCTTTGGAGTGTGGGAGGAAACCAGAGTACCCGGAGGAAACCCACGCGAACACGGGGAGAACATACAAACTCCTTGTAGATGTTGTCCTTGACAGGATTCGAACCCAGGACTCCAGCGCTGCAATGGCTTAGTGGTTAATGACAATATCCCATGTGGGCTAGTTTTTTTAGTACATTTATATGATGGTTTATGGGCGATTTATGATTTAATGATCATAATCTTGGTGGTCTAGGGTAGATAATTCACTTGACCAACTTCCTTGTCTGTTTCCATAAAAATATGGCTCCAAGTCTTGGCTTGGATTTATCAATAGGTTATTACAGGTATTTGTCCAAGTATAGGAGTCATTTTCTATCCACAGGACAACTGTCTGATTGGCTATGGAGTTCGACTATTGGGACTCTCACCGATCGCAAGAACGGCGAACCCAATTTCCCACCTGAATGGAGTGGAAGGACACTTAGACGTTGCTACTCTATTCACTGTCTACGGGACTGCAGTAGATAAGTAGTAGTTGTCAAGATAATCTATGTAGCATTGTGAACCCTATATTTTTGAAATCTGTTACAGTTCCAACTTTCAGACTTCCAATAATACCATTTATTATATAAACTATAGGTCAAAAGGTGAATTAAGTATGTTATCTCACATTTTGATAAAAATATTGATATACTTACCCAATCTGGACTATAATCCTGGAAGGAACAAAAAGACATACGGGTGGTTATTACCTAATATTATTACTAATATTACTACATTATAATCCATGGCCAGTGGTGGAAAGCCTTGAGTAAGCTTGCCATAGACATAAGGATTTCCTATTATTTTTGCATCAATTTTCAGACAATATTGGTTTAAGTTTTTATTTTTTATTTTTTGTGTCAGCTACCTAGGGGGTTTGTTTGGTGGGCACATAAGACACATGCCCTGGGCCTTTATTACACTGAAGACTTAGATGGCCTCCTCCAACGAACCTCTCTCATGACAGATCTGTGACCCTATCCAGCTGTAACCAACCATGTGTAGATCGCTCTCTTTTGAAGCTGTTGGCCCAGTTGTCTTCAGAGTCCCAATAGACTTCAACAGAGAAAAGGCCACTTGTCCTATATAAGGGTTGGTAAGATATGTTGTTGGGTTGGTTCTGTGTCCCAAAGGTGGGATGAGGACCTCCACCAACATTAATCTGGTCCTGCATCTATCCTTAGAATTTAGTAATATAATAATAGTCCTTTTGTCCCACAGTGGGGAATTCAGTAATTTATGGGCACTTTCTACCTTTTAAGAATTTAACCTATGGCTTATGGATGGCATAGTGGTTAATGACAATAATAACCCTTGTGGTCTAGGGTGAACTAGTTCTTAGTACATTTATATGATGGTCTATGGGTGATGTATGATTTAATGATCATAATTTTGGTGGTCTAGGGTAGATAACTCGCTTGACCAACTTCCTCAACTGTCTTCTCTCTGTGGTCCATAAAAAGAAGGCTCAAAGTCTTGGCTTGGGTTTGTCAATAGGTTGTTACAGGATTTGTCTAAGTATAGGAGTCATTTTCTATCCACAGGACAACTGTGATTGGTTATGGGGTTTGACTGTTGGCACCCTCACCGATCATAAGAACAGCAATCCCAATTCCGCACCTGAATGGGGTGGCAGGACACTTAGAGTGGCAACGCCTATTCACTGTCTATGTGACTACTGTAGATAGACGAGGGCTATACTTGGCTACGGTATCTCTAGAAGTCCCATAACCAATGAATAGTGTGACAAGGCACATCCTGCTACTCCATTTGGAACCCCATTGTTGTGATTGGTGGAGGTCTCAGCAGTCACCCCCCACACATCAGATAGTTATCTCCTGTCCTGTGTCAAGGTAATATCTTTTAAACTTGGGCCAACCCTATATATAGTAATATCCTTGATGGTGTAGGGTAGTCAGTGGGTTCATGTCAGTCTACCTGGTGGTTTAGGGTAGTTAAGTAAGTATATTGCTGGTGTCTAGAGGGCTAATGATCTCCCTATATTTTAGTGTTGTCCTCCTACTACCCTGATCTTAGTAAATCAGTTATTCACCCATAAACTCTAAGGAAGTAATCAGGGGAATCATGTGACTCTGGGGCCACTGATGCCATCCTCTCCCCATTTGATGTGTCCTGCGTGTTGTAAAGAACTGGCCCAAACAGATTTACAAGCAGGGTACTCCCCCTTCTCCATTAGCCCCATAACATCCATCTGCCCTAATATGCCATATGTACATTAATATGTAAGCGGAATACATACTAGGTCCCAATCACTTGGAAAGATCACTTCAAATTCAGAATAATCTGCAAGCAAAATGAGAGAAATAACATATCATATATACTTATTGTAATACCATGAGTAACCACATGGAGTGCTATTATTCTGAGCATAGCATGCATATCTGTCCCTTCTCATGCACTGAGTCTACCAGATGTATAGACTCCATAAATTTGTCTGATACCTCCTAACCTCTGAGCCACTTGTCATTCCAAAACTTTTTGTAGAAATAGTTTGTTTAACTGAATTACATTGTAGCCAATATAGAATTGGGGGCGCTGTTTCATTGGCAGCTATAGAAAAAAGTTGCCTGCATCACAGATCAAATAATGAATGGTGGAGACAAATCCTCCATTACACAAGCTATCCCATGTTAGGACAAGAGGAATATAATTCTATTTAATCCAGATACATCCAGAATTCATTAGGTTTCCGATCTAGAGCTCCATATCCCTCTTCCTCTCCATACAGCCACTAGACTGCGTTCACCATTACAATCTATAATTTACAGTGAGCTGTGAGAGGTCTTTAAAGGAGTTGTTCAAGATTACGACTTATCATCTAGCTACAGGATAAGTGTCTGATGGGAGGGATCTAAACAATGGAGCCCCCACCAATCACAAAAATAGAGTCCCTTGTAACCCCATCTGAATTTAGCAGTAGATGCACTGCCTCTCCATTCAGCTCTATGAGAGTGCTAGAGAGAAGACGCGCTTGGCTATCTTCCACAGTCCAATCAGATGAGGGTATGTAGAAGGGTGAAGGCCAACCTCTCTAGTTAGCAACCTTAGCTAGGTGACCATCAATGGCCATATGCTGTGTCTCTAGCCAAGATAGGTTAGCAACCCTTGTTAAGCGACGTATACTCTGCGCTACGCTCAATGTACTTACTGGTGGACTTGCTAATTTAATGTGTTGGTTGGTGTCTTCTCTCGACAGATACAAGTAGAAAGGTTCAAACAGTGGTGGTACCTAGGTGTTGTACCATGATGAAAATTATTGGCACATCTCATGGTATGACATTTAGGTTATGTCATGGCAAGGGCTTGCTATATAAGGGGGGTTCCTGTGCCTTTCGAGAGTTTTCTTGTTTGGCCACATGGCATTTCAGTCCGGTCTGTGTAGTCCCGAAAAGCATCCTATGAATCTCCGGCAAAGAGAACCGGCAAATGTGAGTGGGAACGTCGCTTGTGAGAACAGGAGTGGTGCCGTCACCTCATGTAATTGAAGCTGTCGCATTGAGTTACTGTAACGTTCAATTTTTACCAGTTGTTGGGTGGTTGATTTCTACATGACTACATTGCACCACCAATCTGTGCTATGTTACAACTTTTTGGCAGGATAGAAGGGACAATATATGAAGGTGGTAGCACCAAGGTTCATAAGTCCTGTTGAGGAGAGTACTTTTGCAGCCCAAGGGGCCGCAAAGCCCGGGGACAGGCAATGGGGCAGTTTATGTGGAGGTCACCAGGCCAGGTGTCCAAAAGAACTGCAGCAATGTCCTTGTCTGTACAATCATTTGGTTAAGCCACGTCACTATGACAGACACTTGAGGAAGGGTAAGAGGAGATACCCTGAGGCAGCAGAGCATTTTGTGGGCTGCCCTTTTAATGGTACCAAAGGACCCAAGTTCCGAACATAACCATGACACAGATGAAGAGGAAAAGAGGCAATGGAAGAAGGAAGAGCCAAGAAGGTCTCTACTTGAGAACTGGAGTGGAGATGTGCCTGAGATAAAGCCCCTTACCTGGACCAAGCTGCATACATTGTTCTGCATTCTACAATAATATGGGACCAGTAAAGTACAGTTCTGGAATACCAGTTGTTGGGCGGCTCTTTTGCACGATTACACTATACTACAAACCTGTTGGATGTTACAAGTACAATGGACGGGGGTCCCATAGGTGTCATGTTTGTTGGACGTGCTGCCGGTCAGACCCTCACTGATCACACACTTGTCAACTTGGCAAAACCTCTTTAAGGCTAAGGCCTCACATTGCGGAAACGCAGCTTTTTTTTGTTGTAGATTTTGTTGCGGTTTTTTGAGCCAAAGCCAGAAGTGGATTGAGCAAGAGGGAGAAGTATAAGAACTTCCAATATATTTCCCATTCTTTTTCAAGCCATTCCTGTCTTTGGCTCAAAAAACAACAAAAAAAAAGCTGTGTTTCCGCAATGTGGGGCCTTGCCCTAAGACTTATTTTTTGGGCATAGACTTCTATTATTGGCACCTACAAGTGCTCTTAGTGCCAATGACTATAGACATTTGCCATTACCTAACGTTCCATATTCCGGAGTTTCTGTTGTAGCCTCCAGTTCTTCACACCTCCCTGTAAAAAATGTGGAGAAATGTCACAGACTGTGATAACATAGGAATATATTCAGCATTAAAGGAGTTTCCCCATCTTGGAAATGATGGTGTATTTACAGGATACAGCATAAATATCTAAGACGCTGTTCCGACCTCTGTACCTATTTTGAGAACAGGGTCAGGAAATCCCATTCTGTGTCTACTGTAAATGAACAGGAGGCTGCGCATGCGCGACTTGCTATTTTCAGTTGTATAGAGTTTCCAGCCGAGCATGCCTTCTTCCCTGTTTTCAAAGCTCCCATACAAGTGAATGGAGGGAGCCACACATGCACAGCTACCTCAATCTTCATAGATGCGGGCCCCTGATCCCATGCTTAAGATAGATGCAGGTCCCAAAGGTGAGTTTCTATAAATCGCCACTTGCATTCACTTCATAGAGCGATGTTTCAAGTAACAAAAACCCTCAGGGATCAAGATTATCTATTCACAGCTAATGGCCTAAGGCGTCTCCTGGAAATGGTCACCATAAGAAATGTGTGAAAATTTTTTTTTTTTTAACACGGGTCAGTGATCAGGAATGGACACAGGTTACAGAGCTGGAAGGAAATGGCGCCATAAAGTGTGCAGTGGCCATGCCATGCTATTACAGCTCAGCTCCGTCTGCTTTCAGGTCAGTAAACTGTGCACATATCAGCTGATCTAAGGGTTACAGAGTTGGTCCCCACCAATCGGATACTCCTGACCTAAGGATAGGGTAGTCAACATCTACTTTTGGGCAAGTCCTTTAAATGCTCCCATAGAGAACCTGTTACATTAAACATGCAGTCCTATCTTTGTGCACCATTGTATGGAGCAGGATGAGCTGAGCAGGTTCATATATAGTTTTTTTGGGAAAAATTTGTATAACTTGTAAATTATTGATATTAATTCTTGCTCATTCTGAGTCCAGTGGGCGGTCCTTCTCTGATTGACAGCCTTCCTGTGCCCACACAGATAGCTGTCAATCAGTACATAGGACCGCCCACTGGACTCTGCTCAAAATAAGAAAGAATAATAGTGAATCTTTTCTTGAATCTGCTCAGTTCCTCCCCCCTGTAACATGTTGCCGGCAGATAGACTGCATGTTCACTATGTCAGGTAGATTTTGACTTGTGCCCACCTGCTGTCTCTAGCAGACGTGTTATACCCTAGTGCCAGTGGTATCGAGGACTTTTTGCTTCCATGGGTTACTTACATGTGGACAGGACATTAATGTGTGACCACTTGGGGTCCAACCCCTGAGACCCCCATTACTATAGACCCAAGAAAACCCTGTGCTCAATTACTGTAGCTCAGCTCCGGCTCAGATACAGTGCACATACAGCAGATATATTATACACACATAGCAGAGCAGGGTTTGTCACTTGGAATAACAGCTCTGCTCCATTCATTTACATATCATATGTGTCTTATGACATAAGGCGACTCCAGTCAACATTTTCCCGGGACACAACATATTACGTAAGGCCTATACAATATGTATATGATGGCAAACTATGATTATATGCTTGGTAACAGTCAGGAAAGGAAAGCAGTCAGCAAATGGTAACAGTCAGTAAATGATTTTGGTCAGCAATGGCAACAGTCAGTAAAGTAATGAGTACATGGTAACAGTCAGTAAAGCATGGCAGTCAGCAAATGGTAACAGTCAGTAAAGGAAAGTAATGAGTAAGGCTAGGTTGATACCTGCGCCTGTATTCCGTTCAGACCCAAAGAACGAAAACCCGAATGCGGGTGTGAACCTAGCATCGATGGTAACAGTCAGGAAAAGGTTGTGGTCAATAAATGGCAACAGTCAGTAAAGGAAAGTATTCAGTAAATAGTAACAGTCAGTAAAGAAAAGCAGTCAGTAAAGCAATGCAGTCAGCAAGTGGAAGTAAATGGTATCAGTAAATGAAGGTAGTCAGTAAAGGCTAGCAGTCAGTCATTCATACAGTCAGTACAGGGTAGCAGACAGTTACTTATGTAGTCAGTAAATGATAGCAGTCAGTAAAGGCTAGCAGTAAGTCATTCATACAGTCAGTACAGGGTAGCAGTTACTTATGTAGTCAGTAAATGATAGCAGTCAGTAAAGGATAGCAGTTGTTAGAGTAATCTTATAGTTAATCTTATATATCCTACATTGTAACCTCATATAGCCATATACAGTCATATGAAAAAGTTTGGGCACTCCTATTAATCTTAATCATTTTTAGTTCTAAATATTTGGGTGTTTGCAACAGCCATTTCAATTTGATATATCTAATAACTGATGGACACAGTAATATTTCAGGATTGAAATGAGGTTTACTGTACTAACAGAAAATGTGCAATATGCATTAAACCAAAATTTGACCGGTGCAAAAATTTGGGTACCCTTATCATTTTATTGATTTGAATACTCCTAACTACTTTTTACTGACTTACTGAAGCACAAAATTGGTTTTGTAACCTCACTGAGCTTTGAACTTCATAGCCAGGTGTATCCAATCATGAGAAAAGGTATTTAAGGTGGCCAATTGCAAGTTGTTCTCCTATTTGAATCTCCTCTGAAGAGTGGCATCATGGGCTCCTCAAAACAACTCTCAAATGATCTGAAAACAAAGATTGTTCAACATAGTTGTTCAGGGGAAGGATACAAAAAGTTGTCTCAGAGATTTAACCTGTCAGTTTCCACTGTGAGGAACATAGTAAGGAAATGGAAGACCACAGGGACAGTTCTTGTTAAGCCCAGAAGTGGCAGGCCAAGAAAAATATCAGAAAGGCAGAGAAGAAGAATGGTGAGAACAGTCAAGGACAATCCACAGACCACCTCCAAAGAGCTGCAGCATCATCTTGCTGCAGATGGTGTCACTGTGCATCGGTCAACAATACAGCACACTTTGCACAAGGAGAAGCTGTATGGGAGAGTGATGCGAAAGAAGCTGTTTCTGAAAGCACGCCACAAACAGAGTCGCCTGAGGTATGCAAAAGCACATTTGGACAAGCCAGCTTCATTTTGGAAGAAGGTCCTGTGGACTGATGAAACAAAGATTGAGTTGTTTGGTCATACAAAAAGGCGTTATGCATGGCGTCCAAAAAACACAGCATTCCAAGAAAAACACTTGCTACCCACTGTAAAATTTGGTGGAGGTTCCATCATGCTTTGGGGCTGTGTGGCCAATGCCGGCACCGGGAATCTTGTTAAAGTTGAGGGTCGCATGGATTCAACTCAGTATCAGCAGATTCTTGAGAATAATGTACAAGAATAAGTGACGAATTTGAAGTTACGCTGGGGATGGATATTTCAGCAAGACAATGATCCAAAACACAGCTCCAAATCTACTCAGGCATTCATGCAGAGGAACAATTACAATGTTCTGGAATGGCCATCCCAGTCCCCAGACCTGAATATCATTGAACATCTGTGGGATAATTTGAAGCGGGCTGTCCATGCTCGGCGACCATCAAACTTAACTGAACTGGAATTGTTTTGTAAAGAGGAATGGTCAAAAATACCTTCATCCAGGATCCAGGAACTGATTAAAAGCTACAGGAAGCGACTAGAGGCTGTTATTTTTGCAAAAGGAGGATCTACTAAATATTAATGTCACTTTTCTGTTGAGGTGCCCATACTTTTGCACCGGTCAAATTTTGGTTTAATGCATATTGCACATTTTCTGTTAGTACAATAAACCTCATTTCAATCCTGAAATATTACTGTGTCCATCAGTTATTAGATATATCAAGTTGAAATGGCTGTGGCAAACACCCAAATATTTAGAACTAAAAATGATTAAGATTAATAGGGGTGCCCAAACTTTTTCATATGACTGTATATATATATATATATACTGATGCATTATGAACCAATGTTTCAAAAAGACTTTGTATTTCATATCACATGACCTTTCCTTGTTTTTACCATCTTTGCACATATCTCATTTTTATACACAGTAAACAACTTGTACTGCCAACTTTTTGTGTAGACAGTCGCAAGATATGGGTGAAGGATGCGAGGGAGTCAAGATTACTTCATCCATTATTGTTAGGTAACATAAGAACTATTGTGTGACATGGGTTAAATATAATTTGAGATGAATCTCCCACAGGAGATCTCTGGAGTTACTGACAAGCCTGTGTCGTCTCTGTCTTTTTGCTGGTACCGGGTTTTACCTGACTTATTTACCTAATCTACCTGGGGTTATTTTTAACTCTGACACAGTCATCAGACGATAGTAATAATTCATAATTAGCAGTCAGTAATGGATAGTGGTCATCATTTGACAGCAGTCAATAGAGGATAGAAACCATCCACTAGGAAGGAATCAATAATAGATAGCAGTCAGTAAAGCACACCAGTCAGTAATGTATAGCAGTCAGTAATATACAGGTCAGTAGACAGCAATAGATATCACTTTCTAATACTTAGCAATAAGTTCAGAATAAAAGTAGCTACATAATATACATCAGTTATGATGTAACTACTAGTCAGTAATTCATAGCAGTCAGTAAATCTATAATCTTACCTGTGTAGACCTGGAGAAGCAGGGGCACTAGGAGGAGCTGGAACATTTGGCTGTGGATCTGTAAGCAGGACATAAGTCTCATGTCTTGTAGCTGGAGATGTGAGGAGTGAGCTGTATATACCAGAGTGTGCTGTATATATACATCCGAGTGTGCTGTATATATACCAGAGTGTGCTGTATATACCAACCAGGCAGCCCTCACTACTGACTGTCTGCTCAGGACAATTCTGACTGTGGGACAGTTCACTTATTAAACTCCTGCCCCCTGCCAAGTATCCTCCCTGTAATGCTCCTCTTTTTGTGCAATTCATGGGAAGCACAGTCAGTAACTTAAAGGGGTTTTCCCATGAACATAACCTTATAAAAATCTGTCGACAAAAAAAATGTAACATTTTTGCAAATATAAATAATTAAGAAATTTGCAGACTCTTAAAGATTTCCTCTAGCCATCTTAGTCAGTGGTGACATCTGTTGTCGTGATTGGTAGCCAATGGATAGGACCACGAGTGCAGGAACTTTCTATGGTCTGGGACCTGTCAGAAACCCAGCCATGATGTCCTTACTGTGGACAGGTTCTTCAGTGAAGTCGGAGAAGCACACCTCATTTCAGTGCGCATGCGCCAGACCCCAGAGTACAAGAAACAGAGGCCACCAATAGACAGATACCCACTTTCCCTCAATTCTCCTGGGCACCTTGGGGCGTCTGGTGCTCCATCATGGCTCTCTTTGGTTGTCTTCCAGCCTCCTGGGTGATGTCACAGACCCCGGGGGACTCAATCACAGGTCTCAGTGTTCCCTTGGGGCTGGAACATGAATGAAGACACCCTTATTGGAGTACCGGATGGTGCGGGAAAGCAAGTGTCACTGTTTATTATGTTTTCACACCTCCCGTACATCCGCTTATTATACTTTGGGGTCTGAAGGGATTCATGGGTGGCAAACCCCAAAAATCTTGGGTTAAACTGAACCTGAGATTCTTTTAGAAAATTTCTAACAAGCCCATCTTTATCCTAGACATATCCTCTGGATTTCCCCTTGAAATTTTGATGTCTAAAGAAAAATATTTCACTCTCGCACATGAAACAGTTACTAATGTCCATGTCTTAAAGTAACTGAAATAAGGAACTTAACAAAAAGCCATAACCTCATAGGGCTTCACTAAAATGAAGAATGGTGCAACTTAAATTGAGGATGTTGCTTGTTTTTATAGCTTTTATACTTGGTTTTGCAATTTATGACTGGCCATAACATTTTACATTTATGTAATCCATTACATTTGTGTAGAAATGGAAGAAATCAAAAAGTGACAACTAATATGGCCGAATTTCCTGTCCTCGCTTTGAAAAATGGACACTGGAGCTAAAATCTTGTCCATGTTCTGTGCCTGGTATTACATATCAATGCAAATGCCTGATTTTATCTGACCTCTGGTATTGGGAAATCTAAGGATCAATGATCCCCGAGTACCAGTTTGCGATCACCCCAGTATAATAATAATAATAATAATAGTCCTTTAATAGTCCCACAGTGGGGAAATTCAGTGTGTTACAGCAGCAAAGATAAGATAAGATAAGCAGATACAAATACAAATACAACATGTACAGGAATGTTCCAAGGTGAGAGGCATTACATTGATAGCTGACAGACAGATAGGAAGTAGCGGGGGGGGGGGGATTTAACAGGCAGAGAGATATTTCAGTTCTCTGTGTGTAATGATCTCCGCTTAGGTCGGTGTTGGTTGTACAGCCTAACCGCGGTGGGGAGGAAAGACTTCCTATAGCGCTCCTTCTCACACCTAGGGTGGAGCAGTCGGTCACTGACAGTACTGCTCAGCGCAATCACAGTCTCATGCATGGGATGGGACTTCTTCTTCTTCATGGAGCTCACCACAGACAGTATCCTTCTGTCACCCACCACCTGCACTGGGTCCAGTGGGCTCCCCAGGACAGAGCTGGCCCTTCTAATCAGCTTGTCGAGTCTATTCCTATCCCTGGATGATATACTGCTCCCCCAGCAGGCCACTCCAAAGAAGATGGCTGATGCCACTACCGAGTTGAAGAAAGTTCTAAGAAGTGCCCCCCGGATTCCAAAGGCTCTCAGCTTCCTAAGCAGGTAGAGCCTGCTGTGGCCCTTCCTGTACAGGACCTCCATATGATCTGCCCAGTCCAGCTTATTATTAAGGAGCAAACCCAGGTACTTATAGGTGTTCACAATCTCGATGCCCGTCCCCAGGATGTCCACTGGTTTAGGAGGGCTTCTGCCTTTACAGAAGTCCACCACCATCTCCTTGGTCTTCCCCGCGTTAATCTACAGGTGGTTCCGCTGGCACCAGTCCACAAAATCCTGGTTCAGTTCTCTGTACTCCCTATCATCATCATGAATGAAGAGTTGGCCAAGATTGAGTTAGGGGTTTATGGACAGAGCTGAGTAAATAATCCTTAACTCTTTCTTTACCTCCTATAGACTTTATTGAAGGCTTCCCCATTGAACTCATTGGATTTGACAAAATGTGAGTGGGGTTCACTGCGCCCACATGCTCTTGGGGTCCAGAAGTGGAACCGAATCCCCGTCCTGTTATAAAACTTGTCTGACTACTGGAACCAACCCAATGATGAGAACCGGGGTGTCGTTCCCTGTATGAATGGAGCGGCAGGTGGAGAATGCGTAGGTCTGATAATATATACAACTATCTCCATCAGCTCATGCTCAACAAGCCACTCCATTCCAACAGGGAAGAGACAACCAGCAGTGGGAACCCCATTGATCAGCAATACCTTTAAAACTGGGCCAACCCCTTTAAGATGGGAATACCTCTTTAAGTTGAAGCAAGATCTAACACAACTAATGACTATACAGTATCCTCTTCTGTATATGGGATGTGACATTTATTAGCAGTTTTCCAAAGGGTAGACCATTGCCACATGTCCTACCCTGACCATCACTTATACCCATGGTACATCTTTCCCTACCACAACCCTACACAACATTTTGTAACATTTTCTGTGGGCATCATAGAGTCCGATCTCCTCTCGAAACCTCTCCTGGTGGTTTTCGTGCTGGCAGAACAGTATTTGATCAATGATCAGCTTTCCTTAAGAATTTCCTCTTTAGGGTTCCTTTGACATCCTTATTTCTTATACTGTAGATAATAGGATTCAGCATCGGAGTCACCACTGTGTAGAGTATGGAAATGACTCGGTCCCGATCTGGTGAATAACTGTGCCAGGGGCGTAGATACATGAACATAATGGTTCCATAGTAGAGAGAAACCACGGTAAGGTGTGAAGTACAGGTGGAGAACGACTTGTATCTGCCTTTGGTGGAACGGATCTTCAAGATGTTGGTGATGATGTGAAAGTAAGAAACTATAGTCAACAAAAAAGAGCAAAGTGCAATTATTCCTCCTGAGATGTACACGGCCACCTCATTGAATAAAGTGTCTCGACAGGAGAGCTTGAAGAGTGGTGGCATCTCGCAGAAGAAATGGTTGACATGGTGGGATTTGCAGTAGGGCAACTGGAATGTTAAGGTAGCATGGATGATGGAGTTTAGAAAGCTCACAGTCCAGGAAAACACAGCCAGGCATACACATAGCTTCTTATGCATGATGATCTGGTATCGTAAGGGGTTACAGATGGCCACATATCTGTCGTAGGCCATCACTGCCAATGTTATACATTCCGTAGCTCCCAACGCCAGGGAGAAATACATCTGAGTGGCACATCCTAAGAATGAAATGCCTTTGTCTTGAGACAATGTATTCACAAGTATTTTGGGCACGATGGCAGAGGAGAAACAGATGTCAATGACTGAGAGATTGCTGAGGAAGAAGTACATAGGGGTGTGCAGGTGGCTGTTGACTCTTACCACTACAAGTAACAGGACATTTCCTGACAGTGTGATGGTATATATAATCAAGAATAGTAGGAAGTAGATGGCCTGAAGATGGGGGACGCTGGAGAGACCAAGAAGGATGAATGACTTCACACTTGTTTGGTTGAACTCTTCCATTACATTTCTCAAGACGTACCTACATAGTGGAAAATACATCACTTATTATTTGAGCTGTGTACGCCAGGGAAATCACCATTGTCCATCTCCAGCCACTACATGGAGCGATTTCAGGACATCCCCTTATATGACTGACATATCCAAATCACAATAGATTTGTGACAGTGCTCAGCTCCCATGTGCACCTCCTTCTCACAACCGTCAGTCACGTCACATTGTAGCAGCAGTTACATTTCCCTTCCATTCTCTATCAGGGACCAGATCGCCATGAAGACATGTTCACAACACGTCAGTGCACACAAATTTCCCATCATTCCCGTTAGTGCTCCCAATATAGAAATCATGCCCCCTTTTGTGCCACAGACTGTCCCACAGTCCAGGCCAACTGCTATAGTTGTCAATAAAGGGTTAATTTTCTCCCTTTTGAGAGCCTGCGTATCATAAATCTTCTTCCCCTGTCTCATTCCAGCTCACCAGAGGGCAGGGGTAATACATTTATGATGCACAGACTGGCAGTCAAGGGAATCAGAAAGAAGATCAAAGAAGTTTAGTCAACTGTATTATGGGAAAGGTGACCTTTTAGACCCAGTCAAATTTGCGACCCCTATAGTTATGCCAGTGGCAATGCTACATAGGTGAAGGGGAATTGGTGATGGATTAAAAGGTTTTTTCCGCTAATATTTATTCTCTATCCATAGGATACATGATCACTGGTAGGTTGGGTGCTGGAAACTCCAATCAACTCAATAATGGGGCCCCATAAGTGACCCAAGTGAATGAAGTTGTGAGTGCTAAACACTTTAACCTCATCCCCGCAGCGATTTTTCGATTTTCGTTTTTTTACTCCCAGGCTTCCAAAAGCCATAACTTTTTGTTATTCTACTGTTTACAGAGCGATACGAGGGCTTAATTTTTGTGGGGTAAGTTTTAATTTTTCAAGGTACAATTTAGATATTCATAGGATGTAGTGGGAAGCTGGACAAAATATTAGAATGTGTTTGTATTTGGGGAAAACTGCATTAGCAGAACATTCTTACTGGCTTTGTTTCTACTGCATCCTCTGCGCAGCCAAAATGACGTTACCTGAGCTCTGTGGGTCGGTACGATTACGGCAATACCAAATTTATATAGTTTTTGGAAAAAAAAAATTGAGTATCTATATTCTGGCACCCGTAACTGTTATATATTGTGGTATATGGAGCTGCCTAAGGTTTCTTTGTATTTGCGAGGCCAGATGTACCTTTATTTATATTATTTTGTGGAATGTCGGATGTTTTAAATGCTTTTTATTTTAATTTTTTTTTGGGTGAACCCGTTTTTTTTTTTGGTCGGACACAAAGTCCTGCATGTCCAACCAAAAAAAGTGGCTTCGCGGTGGAGAGGCTGCAATCGGACACCTGCAGATTGCTTTAACAACCCATTGAAGTGAGTGGGTTTTTAAACAAACCATTCGCAAACCGTTCCCAATCCTTTATTCTGATATTTAGGTCGCATTCACGACGGATGGACACCAGGCGCAAGTGTGAACGAACTCTTACTCTGCATCAATCAGACAAAACAAAAGCCCCAGCAAAGATGTAAACTAATACTGAATAAAATAAAACATAACTTAATAATATACCCATAAAACATGTCATGTAAGGTCCGGTTCACATCTGAGTTCGGGTTTCCCCAAGTGGACTCCCCCAAACGGAAACCTATGTGCATAAAGCGGTTTACCTGGGAAACCCTCGGACCCCATAGACTATAATGGAGTCCGTGTGGTTTCCGCACGAAACATGCGGAGAGGAAAGCGCAAGTTAGTCTATGGGGTCCGTGGGTTTCCCAGGTAAACCGCTTTTTTATGCGTATAGGTTTCTGTTCGGGGGGGTCCCCAAGCGGTCTCCCGAACGGAAACCCGAACACAGATGTGAACCGGGCCTAAGTTACATACAGTATATAACCACACGTCCCTTGTTTGGGAATACTGTTATACCAGTTTAGATATTCTGCAGTGAATAATCAATAACATATATGAATAAATGCAGAGATATGACATACAAGATCACATACACAAAAACCCTAAACTCTCTTATGCCTGTCCCCCACAAAAAAGACTTACACGGGCAGTACCACAAAAGCTGTCCCTTACAGTGCCTGTCCCTCCCTGTCCCTACGTTTCCTGGCTGGTTAAGCCAATCTTCAGGGGACCTGTAACCTAATGGGGCCCAGAGAATATATAGCATGTGTGACAGCTACCAAAGGCAAGATAACCCTGGAGCAAAGATAATACCGCTCATGACTCCACAGTGGCAGTATACAATATCTAACATCCCACATAGTGGTGCCACCTCCCTGCCTGACCACTAACAGAGAACTGGTGACTATCAGTAACCTGCTGGTTATGTTTAAATAGACCGCCCCCTTCCAAATTAAAACTCTACTCACCTGTAGATCACACAGGTTAGATAAGGAGGAAGTGTGTTGTGTAACTCCATCTTGGCCATAACAGCGTGCATTCCAGCACTACTGCGCATGCATGCGACGTCATAAATGGCGTCTTCACGCATACCCAGTTCCATCCCACACTTCTAGATAGGAAAAAGTGTAATGGGGGGGTTGGAGAGTAAAATTTTTAATTTTTTTTTTTTTAACTTTTATTTTTAGACGCACAAATACAATACACTGCCATGCCTCAGCATGGCAGTGTATTGTAAAATACATAGAGTTCTATTACAGGCTGATGACAAGCCTGGGAGCCTTCAATAGAATGGAATAGAATAACCTAGTCCTGGAGGATGGCCATCAAAATGGTGGTGCCCATGCAAATGTGCCATCCGCTGTACTAATGTGGGGAAGGGGTTAAAGGGTTAGTGTGTGACCCAGACCAGTTTTGGACTTGGTGACCTACCGAATGTCCTCAGGATAGGTCATCAGTATGAGGTCGGGGGGAAGGGGTCTGACCTCTGGATCAGGCTGCCTATAGTGCCGAGAATGCTCCATCCCTTGGATAGTGGCCATGCCGGAGTACTACAACTCTACTCCTAATCATATGAGTGAGCGCCAAACTACAGTACCCCAACTCCAGAGGAACCAGAATACCCCTTTAGACTGAGGCCACATTTTACCTGCATTTTTTTTTGCACATTTTGTTGCGTTTTTATAAGCCAAAGCTGGGAGAAGACTTAACAGAAGGTAGAACTATAAGAACTTCCTATATATTCCCACTCCTTTTGAAGTCACGCTTGGCTTTGCCTCAAAAAAATGCTGCAAAATCTGCAACAAAAAAAACCACTGCTTTATAATAGTCTGTTTTCACACGATCTCTGTATTATGCTATCCCTTTAAGAACACTCATGGTTCTGGAATCTTACTATTCAGCCAAAGAAAGTTCTCTGAAGTTCTGGCTTATCGTGTGATGTTGGGTTGGGTTACATTTTGGAAGGTTTGAGATGTTTTGTGTCTATTCTTTTCTTGTTATTAGTGCAACTTATTTCTTTAGGGTGGTTTTACACACGGATGTTGTTTAAGTCTCTGTTTTTGTGGCCATGAATTGCACTGTGTCTGGAAGATAAGCAATGTTCCTTATCTTAGGGAAAAAAATTCTTTCCAATTCCAAACCAGAATATAACACTGGACCATCAACCCATCCTCAAAAATCTAGATCCCATAAGGCCATGTTCACATCTGTCGCAGTGTCCGCCTGAAAACTGGCGGAGGAAAAGGTCCTGCACGGAGGACTTAAAACAGGTCAATGGGTCCTTTGGACTCCGTGTGTAAGCACTTTTTTAGCGGTCCGCCTATCCATTAGGCGACTCTAGTGTGAACTTAGCGTAACATGTCATATTATTACGCTCAAAAAGATGGAGGACCTGAACAACAGATAGTCGGATAGCAAAATTAGCGGAGCCCGGCAAACCCCATTGACTAAAAAAAATTTGGAGATGGTTGTATGAAGAGGAGATAAGAGGAGAGTGAAGGAGGAAGTTGTGAGATGACTGCAGACCTTATGTGGGGAGGAATCGGGATATTATGTCAGATATGTAAGGAGGGGACAGTTGTGGATGGCTTTGTATGTCATTGTTAATACTAAATAAAATTCATTAACCAGTGAAAGGATTGGCAAAGGGATGAAACAGGAGAACAGGTGGCTTAACCAGACAGAAGAGTTAAGGATGGAGTGTAGGGTTACATGGGAGGCCAGTAGAGAAGGATGTTGCAGTAGTCTCGGTGGGAGATGATGTGGGCATACACTAACATTTTTGTAGACCCAGGGTTGAGGAAAGAGCAGATATAAGAGATGTTTTTTTCAGGTAGAGGCAGGAATATGTCTCAGATTGGTCACCAACATCAGCTTTCGTTAGGTTCACACTTGCGTTTCAGGTTTCCGTCCTTCGGGACCCCGTGCGACCTTGTCGGCTTAAAAAATGGTTTTGGAAATGGCAGCGTGTCAATTATCCATCCGGAAACGCCGGCGGTTTCCCTATAGGTATAATGGAAGCAGAAAGTCGGCAGAGGTTTCCTCTGCCGACTTTCTGTCAAAAGCGCTGCGAGAAAAACCGCGATGCATTGCCACCGCAGATTTTCCCGCAGCGCTTTTTTGCTGCGGTACACTATGTGGGGCTTTAGCCTTACATCTCCTACTTATTACATTTCTTAGGTATCTCCAGTGCTGAGAACCTCCTTTATGTACATGATGATGTCACTTTTACACTTAGTGTCCCATGAAAAACACATCAGAGAAAAATTCCCTTCTCGAAAAAACCCAAACTCCCCAGTTACACAGAGCAGGGGTCAGTCTCAAGTTCCAGCGATATCTTTTCCTTTCTCTTCCTCTCAGAGACTGCAATCAAACAGCGGTCATATTTTTTGTCAGATGGAAACTAAGTGTTTTTCATTTAGGGGAAATCCATTTTCCTGTACTCCTTCCCTCCCCCATCCTCCTCGCTTTGAGGCCAGGAATATAAGACACATAAAATACTCTCGGAAGTGTTTTTTCCCATAATCCTGACTTCTTATATGGATACCAGATGCTCAGTGACAACCCCTTACGGCAGCCATTGCAATGCCCATGTCACCTAGAATGGACTACAACTGCAATGTTATATTTCCCCTCATATTCACATCATTCAAATAAACACATGTCCTATGACACATTTAAAGGGAATGTCCACACGATGTTGTCAGGTCAGATATTGTGTGCATATTTATATATCCCTTTAGTATTCAGAGCTCCAAATCCTCCTTAAGATAGCTGATCAATATCAGATTGGTGGGGGTCCAACTTCTTGCTCCTCCTCTGATTAGACAAATACTGAGGCATCTCCGTTGCCTAAAAACAAAACGCTATATCGTGGATCATTTCATACTTTTAGTTCACTCCCATTCATTTTAAAGAGAACCTTTCACCACTCTTCTTCATCCTATATTAGATGCTGCTTTACTGATTCCAGCACAGTTGGAATTTTTTCTCTAGCCCCTACCATTCCTGAGCATTCAGTACAGTTAGTTTTGGTGCCTGATAGGCTAATTAGGCTCTGTACTGTCAGGTGGGCGGTTCCAAACTGGACCACCCACCTGACAGTAGAGAACCTAATTAGCTTATTATGTGCTGAAACTTACAGAAATGATTGCTCAGGAATGGTGTGGGCCAGAGAAAAAATTCTAACTCTGCTGGGATCAGTGAAGGGGCGCCTATTAAAGGATGTGCAAGATGGAGTCAGAGATGGTGAAAGGTCCTCTTTAATGGGACTGAGCTGCAAACTGGGCCTGAGACTTATAAACATGACATCATTAGTCTCTAACACTTACCTGAGAACCACAGCCGCTTCAAGCAGCCTATTGGCTGGGGTCTCTGGTACCAGAACCCCACCAATGTAATATGGATGGCCTATCTTAAGAATTTCAGAACCCGGACATTTTCCCTGGTCCAGGACTTGACACATTTTGGAGTTTTTTTTCGTACATGTGGTTTTGAGGGCTATAACATATTTTTCGAAGGGTTAGATCATTTTTGTTTCTTTTTTCGTTGATAAATAGGTCTTCATTTTTATGTTTTTATTTTTCCATATGTTTCCTTTATTTTAATATTCAAGAAAATATAAACAAAAAAATCAGTCACAAAATCAGCTCCAAATTCCACCTGTAACCAGTCAGAGGCGGATTTTTCCTCTAGTAGATTTTTCCTCTGGCAGATTTTTTCAGCTTGCAGAAAAATAAGATCCATGTCTGATCTTCAAACAGATTTCACCTGATAACTTCCATTGAAGTGAATGGGAGGCACAAAATACCGCCTGGCAGGTGCGGAATTTGACACGGAATTTGGTCAAGTGGGAAAATCAGCTTCAAATTTCTGAAGCTGAATTTTCAACTGTGATAATTTCTTCCGTGTGAAATGTGGGACTGTCCCGCTCGATCTGGGACGGCTGAAGGGGCCCTCGCAACCATAGGGCCCAATGCAGCTGTATCGTTGCACATATGGTTAAAGCGGCCCTGGTTGGCAGAGTAAATATTTTCATTCTATGACAATGTCTATATATATGTTGTTACTGCTCTAGTGCTTCACTGTGGAGAACAGGAAGCAGGAGATGAGCAGAGCGCTCAGGTTGGGTTCCTATGACATATTTTCTATCAAATCAGCAGCAGGTTTCTCTGAATTCTGCCAAATTTCTTTAGAAATTTTGCATTGCAAAAGGCAAAAGATGTGGTGAAAAACAACATACAGCATAAACTGACATGCTGCAACTCAGCAACCTACACATGTACAAAAACTATTAAAAAAGGTGTCATAAGAAGAGCAAAAAGTCAATCTGCTTCTCTAATGACATCACTACAGTATAAGATGACACAATCCATCAGTTACAAAGTAGTCAACAGTACAGTGTGTGTACATGAGGAGTAACACTATGGAACATGATTTGTATTATTAGCAGTTTTCCCCTATCTCTAATTTTCAGTTCTCTCTGAGCTGGTGAGTAGAGACTATTTGCTATGATGTCTACCTTACACTGCACTCAGAAAGCAGAGAAGAATCTGCTCATCCAAGTCTCTCAGTCAAAGGGGTCATATAGAATATTATAAAAAAGTCGACCTCTAGTGATGTGAAAAAAGCACTCCGGGTAACATAGAAACTTCCTATTACCTCCAGCAGCCTCTATGCCTGTGTCTCTAATCTCCCACTCAGCTCCTGTTTACTCCTACCCCATTCCCATAGGCTTCTATGTACAGTGCCTTGCGAAAGTATTCGGCCCCCTTGAACTTTTCAACCTTTTGCCACATTTCAGGCTTCAAACATAAGGATATAAAATTTTAATTTTTTGGTGAAGAATCAACAACAAGTGGGACACAATTATGAAGTGGAACGAAATTTATTGGATATTTTAAACTTTTGTAAAAAATAAAAAACTGAAAAGTGGGGCGTGCCAAATTATTCGGCCCCCTTAAGTTAATACTTTGTAGCGCCACCTTTTACTGCGATTACAGCTGCAAGTCGCTTGGGGTATGTCTCTATCAGTTTTGCACATCGAGAGACTGAAATTCTTGCCCATTCTTCCTTGGAAAACAGCTGGAGCTCAGTGAGGTTGGATGGAGAGCGTTTGTGAACAGCAGTTTTCAGCTCTTTCCACAGATTCTCGATTGGATTCAGGTCTGGACTTTGACTTGGCCATTCTAACACCTGGATACGTTTATTTGTGAACCATTCCATTGTAGATTTTACTTTATGTTTGGGATCATTGTCTTGTTGGAAGATAAATCTCCGTCCCAGTCTCAGGTCTTTTGCAGACTCTAACAGGTTTTCTTCCAGAATGGTCCTGTATTTGGCTCCATCCATCTTCCCATCAATTTTAACCATCTTCCCTGTCCCTGCTGAAGAAAAGCAGGCCCAAACCATGATGCTGCCACCACCATGTGTGACAGTGGGGATGGTGTGTTCAGGGTGATGAGCTGTGTTGCTTTTACGCCAAACATATTGTTTTGCATTGTGGCCAAAAAGTTGGATTTTGGTTTCATCTGACCAGAGCACCTTCTTCCACATGTTTGGTGTGTCTCCCAGGTGACTTGTGGCAAACTTTAAACGAGACTTTTTATGGATATCTTTGAGAAATGGCTTTCTTCTTGCCACTCTTCCATAAAGGCCAGATTTGTGCAGTGTATGACTGATTGTTGTCCTATGGACAGACTCTCCCACCTCAGCTGTAGATCTCTGCAGTTCATCCAGAGTGATCATGGGCCTCTTGGCTGCATCTCTGATCAGTCTTCTCCTTGTTTGAGATGAAAGTTTAGAGGGACGGCCGGGTCTTGGTAGATTTACAGTGGTCTGATACTCCTTCCATTTCAATATGATCGCTTGCACAGTGCTCCTTGGGATGTTTAAAGTTTGGGAAATCTTTTTGTGTCCAAATCCGGCTTTAAACTTCTCCACAACAGTATCACGGACCTGCCTGGTGTGTTCCTTGGTCTTCATGATGCTCTCTGCGCTTTAAACAGAACCCTGAGACTATCACAGAGCAGGTGCATTTATACGGAGACTTGATTAAACACAGGTGGATTATATTTATCATCATCAGTCATTTAGGACAACATTGGATCATTCAGAGATCCTCACTGAACTTCTGGAGTGAGTTTGCTGCACTGAAAGTAAAGGGCCGAATAATATTGCACGCCCCACTTTTCAGTTTTTTATTTTTTACAAAAGTTTAAAATAACCAATAAATTTTGTTCCACTTCACAATTGTGTCCCACTTGTTGTTGATTCTTCACCAAAAAATTAAAATTTTATATCTTTATGTTTGAAGCCTGAAATGTGGCAAAAGTTTGAAAAGTTCAAGGGGGCCGAATACTTTCGCAAGGCACTGTACTATGATGCATATAGAAGTCCTGTCCGTCTTGATCTAGTAGAGATTTTAGGTGGGCAGACGGATTCAGCAGAGATTTCATAGTTAATGTCAGTATAGGAAGTAGAGAGAGGAGGAAAAGAACTTGAATAGTGGAGAAAGAAGAATTTTTTTTACTGGTAAGATATATTACAAAGAATCTCATAATTCTCATAAAGCTTGTACTATTGATTTGTTAAAAGGTTACAGTATTGACCATTTAATAGAAATAAACTGGTACCCGTAGGCTACTATAAGGTGACAATATCAATAAGGGCTGGTCTATCAATATTAAATTTTATCTATCTATCTATCTATCTATCTATCTATCTATCTATCTATCTATCTGATAAAACACACTTTTCATTGTCTGTACTTACATATATAGACACGCTTCTTTACTTCTCAGATTCTTCCATGGCTGACTTCTCCATATTGTTATAACCATCACAAAGTCTCTGCAGTGACAACAGCAATGGCCACAGCAAAACCACCAGTCCCATAACCTGCCCCTTTATATACTATTGTACTGGCTGGTATATTTGGCTGGTGTTGTTTAGTGGGGTTAGGTGTTCCCAGGTCAATTAAATGTCTTTGCTGCAGAAATCCCTTAATCCTTGTAATTGGAGTCTCTACGGTATTACGACTGCTGTCTCCAGATGACGATGGTTTACTGCAATTATTCTCGTCCAACTTTATTTTACCAAGTGTAGTTATTGAATATGGTGTTCTATCCTTGTATCAAGCAGATCATAGCAAATAGTGCTACACAGGATGGGTGCCCGCCATAGTGCCCCATCTGTGCCATCCAGTGACAAGTCCCCCTATCAATGGTGGTAACAGTAATCCTATAAGTAATGGTCCCACTAATGTCAGCCACTGTGCCCCCATGAATACCACCCATACTAATAACTTCCCTGCTCCTCTCAAAGGTAATGGCCTAATGCAAATTGGCATATAAATTGCCATTTCCAAACTGCGTTGGAGTTTTTCCTGGGTGGAGCAATGTTGGATTTCAAAATGTTTTGGGATAGTAATTGTCGGAGATATTAAAGGGTAGTGCTTACTTTAGCTATCTTCTATACCAAGGATACTCAAATGGCGGACCACACTTTCATTAGGATGGCAGGCAGTAGTAACCTTCATCTCCCGCCTGCTGTCCCAAGCCCCGATACCTTGCACTAGTGGCTGCAGAAATCCGTAATCATCCCTGATACCTTCATACGTTGCAGGGATGATTGCTGAACCCTGCTGCCTCTTAGTGTAAGGGATCAGGGCTTGGGGACAGCGGGTGGTAGATGACGGTTTCTCCTGGCCGATGTTAATGTAAATTATGTATGGGGGTTACTAATGGGAAATTATACTGTGCGTATAATGCTCCTTAGCATCCCCACCCACAGTATAATGCTCCTTAGCATCCCTACCCACAGTATAATGCTCCTTAGCATCCCTACCCACAGTATAATGCTCCTTAGGGCCCCCACCCTCCGTATAATGCTCCTTAGTGCCCCCACCCACAGTATAATGCTCCTTAGGGCCCCCACCCTCCGTATAATGCTCCTTAGTGCCCCCACCCTCCGTATAATGCTCCTTAGTGCCCCCACCCACAGTATAATGCTCCTTAGTGCCCCCACCCACAGTATAATGCTCCTTAGTGCCCCCACACACAGTATAGTGCCACATTAGGAAATATTTTTTTCTAATTTTTCTTGAGCGTCTTATAGTCAATCCTGTTTCTTGTACAAAAAATACTGTAAATACTGGACGTGTTCAGCTCGGATATTTACTTGATGGCAGACCCCAGTTAACGAAGCTCTACTACAAGTAGTTGAGTACTCCTGTACCCCTGGACCACTTAATAAGCAAGAACTGGTTCAGAGAAATAGTGGAGCAGTTTCCAGGGACATAACTTAAGGCTCAGTTTGGGCCCCCTGCACAACTTCTCCTCACAACCAATAGACATTTTATATTTCCATTTCCTTCTTTATCTGGGCCCAGATCATCAGACTAGTTCACAACATATCTATGCACACAAGCTTCCCATCATTTCCATCCCCTTTTGGTGCCCCCACATAGAAATTATGCCCCATTTTGTTTGACTACATACTGCAGTTGACCAACTGCTATTTTTGACTTTGCAAGGTTAATTTTCTCTTTTATGACAGTGGGAGACTATGTATGATAAATCTTCTCACTCCAGTGGACCAGAAGCCGGGGAATAATACATTTACAGTGTACAGACTGCCGGCCATTAAAGGAAATCATAAAAGAACTCAAAGAAGTTTATCCAGTCCTAGTGTTTTGATGGTGAATTGTGGGCCCTCTATCATCCGGGCCTGGTCACTGCGATCACGGCAGCGAGAATTGCCATAGAAAACACTCCAATTCAAGCTTTCAATTTTAGAAATTTTTAGAGGCTGTTTCTATGGACAGCTCTTCCCGTTTCCAATTTTCCTTTTTTAATAAATCTCCACAATTTCGTAAGAAATTTTACCTGCAAGGGAGCTAGTAAAATGGTCTGAGCCTCCCCATAGTGTGGCAGCACTGATAACCTTTACATTAGACATGGAAAATTGACATGAACCTGCTTAGAAAGACTTTATTTGAGGCTGGCAAGGGATATCGCATCCAGAATAAAGAATGTCTTACACTATACCAAGACCTTAAGCAATAACAATAGGAATAGGGGATCCTCGGGGGTGGAGACTCTTCTGTAATAATCACTATAAGAATTAATGACTGGTATTACTACCTTGTGCTTCTGAAACTTCGTTGCACCATGGTGGTAGTCCTTCTATAGTCCCTTGGGTTGTTGGTTCTCAAGACAATATTACATACTGTATGGCAGGTTTACATTCGCCAGATCTGGATATTTTGTTCACACATCAGCAAATATGAAACCATTCTACTTCTCATTTGTTTATTAAAAATGAACCAAGTGATCTCACCAAAGGAAAGTTTACTTCATCCTGTACCTCAATGTCAGTCTAATGTGTCTCCTTGTGCAGAAATGGAGAAAACCAAGTCAAGACTACTGGGCACCAGCCAGACACGTGGTTAGCAGAGGCATAACATGAAGTTTCCTTGCCTTAGTGCACAATTTTTAATGGTTTTCACCATTTATAACCCTGATGTATTTTTAGTTTGGGCTTCTCCAGGGTTTAGGTGCAGCCTCAGTCTTTGCACTCCCAATAGATGTGACCCTGGTGTTATTGTTTTATACTCTATGGGGGAATTTATTAAGACCTTTGTGCAATAAATAGTAGAAAAAATTTAATTTTTTTTGGACACATAGCCGATTTTGTATCAAAATGGGGACCATTTGGCCTCTTATTCACAATCGCCCTTAAATGGAGCTCCAGTTTGTTATGTCTTTAGGTCAACTATTACCTAATATTTCCTTACAACCAGGAAACAGCTCCACAAAGCTGGACTTCGAGGATACTTAAGAGAAAGGATCTAATAATTATCTATTAGATCCTTCCCTTTAAGAATATGAAGAGTTCAAGTAAACATGGAGAAAGTGTAAGGAAATGACTGGTGAAAACAGTGTCGCAATAAAAGGGGCAACTAATGTCTTTCTACGTTGTTCTGATCCCAACAAACAGCTCTATAAATCTCAGTCTCCAGGAGTGTTGTGAGAAGAACAATGAAAGTAAATGTTTTCACTTTCTGAGAATCTTTGGTGGAGAACTCTTCTATTTCTATGTCATCATTACGGGAGGTTATATTCTCCCATTCGGGAACCTAATTTACTCCCAAATTACTTCTCCTATTCACAATATTATGTAGTTCTTTGGTTTCAATGAAAATCCCCATCTACTACACAGGAAAATACAAAGTGATTGCCATTGTTCTGCTTCCTGTAGATCCTAAAGCTCTACTTAGGAACGGCACAGTTTTATGGTTCACGTAAGACATCAACAATACACTAGATGGTTACTGGAAGAGAATCATTAGTATAGTCTTATTATGTACAGTATCTGATGACATAAACAGGTAGAATCATTCTCAAAAATATGAAGACCACCCAATATTAATACAATAATAGATATGAAAAGGATTTTCCCAAAACACCCCAAAAATATACTTTTCACAACTGTGTTTCTGTTTAACTCCCAGCTTTTTGAGGATTTACTACAGGTACTCAATAGGATTAAGATCTGGGGAGTTTCCAGGACATTGACCCAAAATGTCTCCTGGATGGTCAGGAGAAGTTGTTCTTGGAGAATGTTTAGATACCCACTCCCATATTTGAAGAGCAAACCCACTCATTAATGGTCTCAGGATGATTTACTGTTGGCATGAAACAGGACTCATCATAGAGTTCACCTTTTCTTCTCTGGACAACCAATCTTCTAGGTGTCCCGAACAATATGAAAGGCTTCATCAGAAAAAATAACTTTACCCATGTCCTCTGCAGTCCAATCCTTGTACTTCCTGCAGAATGTCAGCTTGTCCTTGATGTTTTTCTTGGAGAGATGTGGCTTCTAGGAGAATGATTGTCAGGGGAAGAAGATGTTGGTCCATGGCCAGGAATCTCTCCAGATCTCAATCCCATTGACAATCTGTGTTCAATTCTCAATAACAGACAAATTGTGATCAACTTCAAGAACTGACTAGACAAGAATGGGTTGTCACCAGTCAGGATTTGGCCCAGAAGCTGATATCTAGCATGCCTGAGAAAATTGTAGAAATCTTGAAAAATAAGGATCAACACTGGAAATATTGAGTCTTTACATACATTTGGTGTATTTGTCAAAAGTCTAAAAACTTATAAAATGCTTATAATTGTACTCCAGTAAGCAAAGAAACCTCTGACTAAAAGACCTAAAAACATTAAGAGCAGCAAGGTTTGTAAAAACTGAAATTTATATCAGTCTCAAAACTTTTGGCCATGACTAGTTGGTCCTGATATTCGCAGCTTTGATGAAAGGGAAGTGCTGAATTGGAGCATCTTCCAACTTAGGTATGGCTTCTACCCAGGCAATGTCTACCTTCTTCAGTTGTAAGGAGATCATGTGGAGTATACAGTCTATTGCATTATGAAATGTTTGTGAATTGCAAAGGGTTAAATACACAATACACCCTGGAGTGTTTGATATGTTTTTAATATGTTTGGCACTGTAATGTCATTTATGTTTTATACTGTACCTTTAACTTACAAAGATCAACTGCAGGGTAAAGTAAAGAAGGGATTCAGGACCTAAGGAAGTCGATCGTCCTCAGACCGGTCAGTCGCATTCATGTTGGCACACTGAGCACAGGGGTGGAGCCTCCCATAGAGGAGGTGTGACACAGGACTTATGGCTACATCACCCACAGAGGCATAGATAGGGAGCAGATATAAGAACAGAATACCCACCATATGCAAGTTACTTTGAGTTTGCTCCAGTTGAGTTTTCAGTTTGGGTAACCTGGGACTAAGGGCAGGAATAGCCAGGAATACAACTGGCTCAGTAAGTGCATGGGGTTGCAGATGTCAGTACAGAATCGGAGCTACCAGCGGGGATCCCTTAAACTGCCAGATGGACTAGGCCAAAGGAGGAGTTCCATGATTAGAGATCAGACCAAAAAGTCATCCCAGTGTGAGAGGTAAGTTCAAGAACAGAGGTTGTTAGGAGGCAGCTGTACAGAGTCAGACTACAACACTACAGCCTGCCTATAAAAGGGCAACATTCAAGTTTTATGACAATTTGAAACCTTTCTAAGGGTCCGTTTACCGTTTTGATGTGAGGTCCAGAAAAAGCGCTAATCGGCAATATAGTAAGTTGGTGCACGTTTAATGAACATTTACATGCCCCGATCTAAACTGTATAGGAGACGAGGGATAACTGTTGCTAACTGAGACTATTCGGGATAAGAACTAGAGATGGGTGAACCTCCCAAGATTCATTTCGCTTTGGGTTTGGGTGACTCTGGTCTCTGATTTGCTTTGGGTCAAACAAATTCAGATAGAATCGTAAGAGGAAGACAACAAAGTATAATAGGTTGAGGCCCAGTGGGGGTGTAAAAAATAAAAAAAAACATATCACAGGGCTCAGCAGCGACATGGGCACACAGAGCGTCATTACGCACAGCATGCCCATGTGACTGTGACCCAATCACAGGCCTCAGAGTTGACCCTGGGCACATGACGTCACCAAAGATCCAAAAGAGGTGAGGGAAAATGAGTATAAATGGGTTTTTTTCACCTCCCCTAGGCCTCCACCTATTATTCTCTTAGAGATCCCAGAGTATAATAATTTACTGGAATACATGTTATGGTGGGTAATGCTAGTGTTCGTCCAAGACAAATCCCCAATTTTTCGGTTTATTTAAAAACCAAACAATTTGATATATTCAGATAGAACCCGAATCATGACAAAGCGGTTTGCACATATTTAGTAAAATCCTGGGGATTCCCTGTGGGAAAATCCTACCTGCTTGTTGAGGTTTAGGGTGAAAGACTCGCAATTCCTTAGACTCTGCTCCCCGGTTTAGCCCACGACAAATCCAATGATGTGGGTCTACTTCTCCAGCTGGCCATTGAGACGAATTTGAGGGACTCTTCTGCCTTGGATTTCTCTCCAAATTCCAGTCCTCTGTAAACTTCAGCAAAAAAGCAAAGCAAAGCTTTGCTGGGGACATACTCTCTGACCAGCCTCAAAAACAATAGGGCTAATCTGCGGTAGTCTCATGTGGCAGGTTTTGCAACTATATCAGCTGCATAATCCATGGGAAGATGGACCAGGACACTTCCATATTCAGTGCCCTGAAAAAAAGAAGTATGCCCCATTGGGAGGCAAATTCTGATCTCAAAATCAACTAAAAAATTATTCTTGTGCCCTAATTTTTGATAGCCCCCTATCTTTTTTCCCCATGCACATTAATAATACCAGTTTTGTATCCAACATAGTAATAATGTCTACTGTAGTGCCCTGTAAAAACTAATATTGCCTCTTTTGGTTCCCCTACAAAGGGGGTTGTTTCTATTGTTTGGGGTTCAAAAAGAGGGAATTTTTTTTATTATTTCTTTTTATTTTTTATAAAACTTACCACTTACTTTTTAATCCCACACAATAGAAATACTTGCCTTAATGCTATTAGGGCATAATTCACACTAATAAGAAAATAGAGTGCTCTCATAGTAAACATAGTAAACTGTATCTCCATATAGTGCATCTGCATAGCAAATAGTGTCTTCTCATAGCTATCTATGACTTCCTTCTGTGAGGGAAGCAAACATAGATAAAGTTGTGCTCCTCAGGAGATCCAAAGCAGCAGACCAATAGGCGGGTGCTCTGGATCCCCATGGGCCTTCTTAGGGATAGGGGCTTTGGGTAATTTCCCAGTTTACCCTACTGTCTCTAATGTTCACCTTCCACCACCTTCCAATGCCCACAACTAATGGTACAGTAGTATGAAAGGACTGAATGACTCAGATATCAACTTTTATATACATGATATAAAAACAACAGGGATTATTCTATAGGACCTATCATAGGGTACCATTTGTCAGAGTTAAAGGGACACTCTCAATAACAGATAAATTAATATCAGTTTCTGGGAACTCCTGACCAGGACTGAGTGGGTTAGAGGAATTTCTTTCAGACCTATTTCAGCCTTCATGCATGTCACAGAGCTTAATCCTTGGCTTCTTCTTCCATTGACTACTGTAAGAACCGCCTCTTCCTACTGCACAGATGGGCACTTCCTGTTGGTACTTCCCCTTAAAGTCTAATTCCACTTGGCACATTTATACATAAATGTATTGCCCAGCACCATGACCTTATGTCTTACACTGCAGTAGTATACCAAGCATCCATTATCTTTCCATTTATGATAGAGGCAGCAACTTCTGTGTGGAATTTCAGTCAAAAAGATCCGTTGATCATTTGGAAATGGTCCGTGCAGAGACAGGGGTGTGTAATAAAGGCGCCCCCTGTGTCTGGATGTTGGACAAGGAAACTGTGGGAACTACTCATGCTGTTCAGTGAATGAAACAATCCTCTCTACTGGGAGGTCTGTCTGTGTGTGCCCTCATGTAACCACTGCTCCCAACACCTCCTAACAGCTAGGTCAGAATGGCCTTGATGGTGGGCAATTTATTGAAATGACCATCCTGCTTCTCTCAGTCCAATAATGGGCCCCCTCTCAAAGTTTGTCAACTGGGCAAAATGTCTTCGAGTGTGTTGTAGAGGCATGCCTAGCAATGAACGATCTCTCACCAAGAAGTACACTACCACAAAGTGGCCTCTGAAAGCTTTTTATAGTGCAACGGGAGAAGCTCTTTTATGCCCTCTTGTCGCTAGACCCAGTGTCTAAACAGACCACACCTATAATCATTGACATGACTGAGAAATAACTGCAGGACAAGTTTTGCAGCAATCCCACATGTGTATCTGGCTACATTATTTTTGTTGCCAATGATTATGTATTTACAGTGTACCCAAAAATAGTACCAAAGATAACACCAGAAGAAAAAAACAATTAGTTATTCAAGAAACAAGGCTTTATATAAATACATCCTTCAAAAATTTCAAAAATTCTGACTGCTGAAGGCTGAGAGATTAAAACGGAACATTTCCATATATTCTTAATTCAAAACTAAGCTTTCAAGGGGTTAAAGTATATAGCATAAGTAATGTAACAACTTAAGATATAGATATTGATTTTGCTCTATTCCTTTTATTCTTGGAAGGCAGTTTTGGGGTCATCCATACTGTGTAAAGTTTAGGATTAGGTGAGGGCACAAAAGTTTAATCCATTACATTGATGAGAACATGGAGAAAACCAAAAAATGGCAAACCATATGGCTGCACTTCCTATTGTCTTTCTGAAAAAAAACGCAAAAAAATCCCCCCCAAAAAACAACCCAAAGACATAGGGTGGCACTGTTGCTAGAAAGCTCTTTATATCCCCATCTTAAGCATATACGACATATCCACAGGATCTCCCATCTGGGATCCTTCCCTATTGGGAGAACAGTGGGGGCCCTTGGATGTTTTCTGAATAGTCTTAGACTTTAATGGTTACCTATGGTTGACTGAACAAACTGATAGACATGTTTTGTGAGGATCCTAGAGGTGGGATTCGAGCATATCAGGCATATCATAGATCTTGTGGATATGCTTAAAAATTGAATAACTATTGAAGTTGATGGTAAAACCAACACAAATATTGGCTACGAAGTGATGTTTTTGTGACTTTTTACACCATGGGGTTACTATATGAAGAAATTATTTCTTATTTAGACTTCAGAGCCTCAAAAATTTACTTTTCTTTACGCTACGGCTTGTCAAATATAAGAGATCCCAAATGTTCAAGGAGGTAGTTTCTTCTAAGCACTTTTGATTCCACTAAATAAAAAAACAAAAACATAAAGCATAAATGTAGAGATTTGCCCCCAAACCATAGCTGGTACACCCACATAGTCACCACCAAGACCTTCACCTTTTAGACAAAGATTTATAGGTGCTAAATGTTTGGGCCCCCTGATCCAGACCACTTCCCTAAAGAACCTTTTTGTAGCTTCTTCTGGAGACACCCCAAAGGTTTACCACTTCTGAAATTTTTTTCTGGTATCTTTCATATTGACAGGACAATGTTAGGACACTGATTAACTTTCCTTGAAAAATTCTTTTGTAGGGTTCCCTTGATTTCTTTATTTCTTATACTGTAGATGATAGGATTCAACATTGGAGTTACCACTGTGTAGAGTATAGATATGGCTCAGTCCCGTTCCGGCAAGTAACTGTGCCGTGGACGTAAATACATAAACATAATGGTTCCATAGTACAAAGAAACTACAGTAAGGTGTGAAGCACAGGTGGAGAATGCCTTATACCTCCCTTTGGTGGAACGGATCTTCAAGATGTTAGTGATGATGTGGAAATAAGAAAGTATAGTCAACAGAAAAGAGCACAGTGTTATTAGACCCCCTGCGATGTACACGGCCACCTCATTGAAGAAGGTGTCTCGACAGGAGATTTTGAAGAGTGGCGGCATCTCACAGAAGAAATGGTTGACAAAGTTGGACTTGCAGTAGGGCAACTGAAAGGTGGTGATGGCAAAACTTATGGCGATGAAGGGAATTATGATCCAAGATCCAGCAGCCAGACAGCAGCAGAATCCCTTATTCATGATGATAACATATTGTAAGGGCTTGCAGATGGCCACATATCTATCGTAGGCCATGACAGCCAATAATACACATTCTGTTGCTCCTAAATCTAAGGAGAAAAACATCTGAGCGGCACATCCTAAGAAGGAAATGCTTTTGTCTCTAGACAATATAATCACAAGTATTTTGGGCACGATGGCGGAGGAGAAACAGATGTCAATGAATGAGAGATTGCTGAGGAAGAAGTACATAGGGGTGTGCAGGTGGCTGTTGACTCTTACCACCACAAGTAACAGGACATTTCCTGACAGTGTGATGGTATATATAATCAAGAATAGTAGGAAGTAGATGGCCTGAAGATGGGGGACACTGGAGAGACCAAGAAGGATGAATGACGTCACACTTGTTTGGTTGAACTCTTCCATTACATTTCTCAAGACGTACCTACACATGAAAAAATATGTCACTTATAAGAGCTGCGTTCTCCAGGGAGATCACCATTGTCCATCTTCAGCCCATACGTGGAGTGACACATTTCCTTATTGGGGAGCAATATAACCAAACCTCAAAGGACAAAGTAGCATTGCGAGGTGAAAAATGGATTTTATTTATGGTGGACCATCAGATTAGTTATGGGTTTAGAGTTTATTGTAATACATCAATGGTATATTTTAGATATAATTAGTACTAAAGACTTTAACAAGGTTGCCCCATAATGGTCTTGGTTGAGGTTCTAGATGACGAACCTTCGCAGATCTAGCAATGAAACATTCATTACACTGACACTTTCCTATCTATCTATCTATCTATCTATCTATCTATCTATCTATCTATCTATTTACGTCCATTGCTGGATTTTGAGGAACACTCTTCCATACTCTTGTACTGTCAGAGAGTAAGGAACGCCTCTCTGACAGTAGAGGAATATCAGTGCTGAAACTAATGACACCAATATCTCTGGCACCGGGGTGTATACCGGCAAAACTGAAATTCAGCACACTGTCAGCTTTCTAGCAATATATAATACCGCACATATCCGAGGACATGAAAGGTCCTCTTAAATACATCAATAAGCCTTGACCCATTAAAAGATGCTATTGTCATGAGATAATTAATGTCTTCAGTCATTTGTGGTAATGTTATGGATGCACATATATATTCATACACATTATATATGAATACATATAACACACATACATTTATACATATGTGGACAAAATTGTTGGTACCCCTCATTTAATGAAAGAAAAACCCACAATGGTCACAGAAATAACTTGAATCTGACAAAAATAATAATATATAAAAATTCTATGAAAGTGAACAAATGAGAGTCAGACATTGCTTTCCAACCAGGCTTCAACAGAATTTTTAAAAAAAAGAAAACTCATGAAACAGGCCTGGACAGAAATGATGGTTCCCTTAACTTAATATTTTGTTGCACAACCTTTTGAGGCAATCCCTGCAATCAAACGATTCCTGTAACTGTCAATGAGACTTCTGCACCTCTCAGCAGGGATTTTGGCCACTCCTCATGAGCAAACTGCTCCAGTTGTCTCGGTTTGAAGGGTGCCTTTTCCAGACGGCATGTTTCAGCTCCTTCCAAAGATGCTCAATAGGATTTAGGTCAGGCCTCATAGAAGGCCACTTCAGAATAGTCCAATGTTTTCCTCTTAGCCATTCTTGGGTGTTTTTAGCTGTGTGTTTTGGGTCATTATCCTGTTGCAAGACCCATGATCTGTGACTGAGACCAAGCTTTCTGACACTGGGCAGCACATTTCTCTCTAGAATCCCTTGATAGTCTTGAGATTTCATTGTACCCTGCACAGATTCAAGACACCCTGTGCAAGATGCAGCAAAGCAGCCCCAGAACATAACAGAGCCTCCTCCATGTTTCACAGTAGGGACAGTGTTCTTTTCAAGATATGCTTCATTTTTCCGTCTGTGAACATAGAGCTGATGTGCCTTGCCAAAAATTTCGATTTTTGTCTCATCTGTCCATAGGACATTCTCCCAGAAGTTTTGTGGCTTGTCAGCATGTAGTTTGGCAAATTACTTTTGTCAGATTCAAGTTATTTCTGTGACCATTGTGGGTTTTCCTTTCATTAAACGAGGGGTACCAACATATTTGTCCATGTGTGTACATGTAACACACATATATTCATACACATTACTCACATACAGCCAAGTATACATACACAACTACACATATAACATACACACATACATTCATACACATTACACACATATATTAATACACATTACACACATATATTCATACACATTACACACATATATTCATACACATTACACACATATATTCATACACATTACACTCATACATTCATACATATTACATGCAGCTCACAGAGGTACAGTTTCTGTAAACTGACCATCAAAAAAAAAAGTCTGACTTTCACTTTTGGTGAGGTCACGGTGAGGTACTGTACAGCTGGTCGATGTAACCTGGGGGGTTAATTTTAGAGATAGGTGCAGGTCCCAGAGGTGGGACCCACATCTGTCAGACATTTATGGCATATCCTTTGGATAATACCTATGCTAATATGACATTCATGGTTATTTTAGCATTAACTCATCCACTATGTAATTATTAGAATTAAAGGGAACCTGCCACCAGTAAAATGCAGAGTATGTTATAGAGCAGGAGGAGCTGAGCAGATTGATGAATAGGTTTGTGGGAAAAGATTCTGGATAACTTAAATTTTAGTCATTGAAATTTCTGCTCTATGCTATACTAGAGTCCAGTGGGTGGTCCTATCAGTGAATAACAGCCTCCCCTCTATGACTGTGCATACATAGATAGCTGTCAGTCACTGATAGCACCGCCTCCGTGACACTATATCATAGAAAGAGCAGAGATCTGTTCAGCCCCTCCTGTCCTATAACATGCTGCGTTACACTTAATGTAAGCTGACATATAAAGGGTTAATTATTTAGCTGTGTTTTAACACTTGTGCACCGCTCCATAGCACCTGCTTAAAGAGTAGCAGGGATGTTCACATGTCCATGCTCTGGTTCATAGCTCCAGAGATGTAAGAGTTAAATGTGGGTTTTATCTACATCCCTCTATGGTGAATGAAGCTTATCGGAATTTGTGTCACATGTCGGAACTTCTTGTGTAGTATTGTTTCCTGAGAGCCTGTGGTCTGCCCCTATCTATCTACAAACAGCAGAAGATGGCAGCACGCTAAAAAGGAGCTGGCGTAGAGCGGCCAGGAGAGTCCTTTACTGTGTGCAGTGTGTCAGCCTGATAAAGGTCCTGTATGGACTGACACACTGCACACACGCGGGTGAATACAGGACCGCACCAGCTTCGCTTTACTAAGATCATTATTGGATTGCCAACACTTTTTTTATTTTATTTTTTTTTTAAATTGTGGAAAGGAGGATGTGGAGGTGGAATCTTATCCAATCTTATACAATATCCTATCTATCTATCTATCTATCTATCTATCTATCTATCTCCTATCTACTATCTATCTATCTATCTATCTCCTATCTATCTATCTATCTATCTCCCCCTATCTATCTATCTATCTATCTATCTATCTATCTATCTATCTACTATCTCCTATCTACACTATCTATCTATCTATACTCCTATCTATCTATCTATCTATCTATCTATCTATCTATCTATCTATCTATCTCCTATCTATCTATCTATCTATCTATCTCACACCATCTACATCTTACTATCTATCTATCTCCTATCTATCTATCTATCTATCTATCTATCTATCTATCTATCTACTACTACTATCTATCTATCTATCTATCTATCTATCTCCTATCTACCTATCTCACTACTATCTATCTATCTATCTATCTATCTATCTATCTATCTATCTCCTATCTATCTATCTATCTATCTATCTATCTATCTATCTATCTACTCCTATCTATCTCCTATCTATCTATCTATCTATCTATCTATCTATCTATCTATCTATCTCCTATCTATCTATCTATCTATCTATCTATCTATCTATCTATCTCCTATCTACAGTGCTGGCCAAAAGTATTGGCACCCCTGCAATTCTGTCAGATAATACTCAATTTCTTCCAGAAAATGATTGCAATCACAAATGTTTTGGTAATAATATCTTCATTTATTTTGCTTGCAATGAAAAAACACAAAAGAGAATGAAAAAAAAGTCAAATCATTGATCATTTTACACAAAACTCCAAAAATGGGCCGGACAAAAGTATTGGCACCCTCAGCCTAATACTTGGTAGCACAACCTTTAGACAAAATAACTGCGAACAACCGCTTCCGGTAACCATCAATGAGTTTCTTACATTGCTCTGCTGGAATTTTAGACCATTCTTCTTTGGCAAATTTCTCCAGGTCCCTGAGATGTGAAGGGTGCCTTCTCCAAACTGCCATTTTGAGATCTCTCCACAGGTGTTCTATGGGATTCAGGTCTGGACTCATTGCTGGCCACTTTAGAAGTCTCCAGTGCTTTCTCTCAAACCATTTTCTAGTGCTTTTTGAAGTGTGTTTTGGGTCATTGTCCTGCTGGAAGACCCATGACCTCTGAGGGAGACCCAGCTTTCTCACACTGGGCCCTACATTATGCTGCAAAATTTGTTGGTAGTCTTCAGACTTCATAATGCCATGCACACGGTCAAGCAGTCCAGTGCCAGAGGCAGCAAAGCAACCCCAAAACATCAGGGAACCTCCGCCATGTTTGACTGTAGGGACCGTGTTCTTTTCTTTGAAGGCCTCTTTTTTTCTCCTGTAAACTCTATATTGATGCCTTTTCCCAAAAAGCTCTACTTTTGTCTCATCTGACCAGAGAACATTCTTCCAAAAAGTTTTTGGCTTTCTCAGGTAAGTTTTGGCAAACTCCAGCCTGGCTTTTTTATGTCTCTGGGTCAGAAGTGGGGTCTTCCTGGGTATCCTACCATAGAGTCCCTTTTCATTCAGACGCTGACGGATAGTACGGGTTGACACTGTTGTACCCTCGGACTGCAGGGCAGCTAGAACTTGTTTGGATGTTAGTCGAGGTTCTTTAGCCACCATCCGCACAATCTTTTGTTGAAATCTTTCGTCAATTTTTCTTTTCCGTCCACATCTAGGGAGGTTAGCCACAGTGCCATGGGCTTTAAACTTCTTGATGACACTGCGCACGGTAGACACAGGAACATTCAGGTCTTTGGAGATGGACTTGTAGCCTTGAGATTGCTCATGCTTCCTTACAATTTTGCTTCTCAAGTCCTCATACAATTCTTTGGTCTTTCTTTTCTCCATGCTCAATGTGGTACACACAAGGACACAGGACAGAGGTTGAATCAACTTTAATCCATTTCAACTGGCTGCAAGTGTGATTTAGTTATTGCCACCACCTGTTATGTGCCACAGGTAAGTAACAGGTGCTGTTAATTACACAAATTAGGGAAGCATCACATGATTTTTCAAAGGTTGCCAATACTTTTGTCCACCCCCTTTTTTATGTTTGGTGTGGAATTATATCCAATTTGGCTTTTTGACGATTCTTTTTGTGGTTTTCCATTGAAGACAAATTAAATGAAGATATTAGTACCAAAGCATTTGTGATTGCAATCATTTTCTGGAAGAAATTGAGTATTATCTGACAGAATTGCAGGGGTGCCAATACTTTTGGCCAGCACTGTATCTATCTATCTCCTATCTATCTATCTATCTATCTATCTATCTATCTCCTATCTATCTATCTATCTATCTATCTATCTATCTATCTATCTCCTATCTATCTATCTATCTATCTCATATCTATCTATCTATCTATCTATCTATCTATCTACCCTATCTTTCTATCTATCTATCTCCTATCTATCTATCTATCTATCTGTAGCCCTATTTGGGGGGGGGGGGTATGAGTATTATCCCTCCCGCAACAGACTCTGGCGCTGACCTGTGTGTATAATGGGACCTGAAGCCTTCGCTGAAGGGAAGAGTGGGAACATATATGAAATATATCAGTGCCTCCACCCAGGATAGAGCCTCTGTATTACAGGGAGGATCTCGTCCTGGGACTTACCCATGAAGTACAGTTAGTAGCCTTAACAAGGATCACTGTACTAATCTCACAGTCTGAAGAATACATACAGATACCACATAAGGTTATAACAGTAGCTTTATAAGAATCAACAGGGTAATAATACATACATAAAATATACTCAGAACACAGCAATACTACAACAACCAGCAAGTCCTCAACCGTCTTAGGTTATATACCCCGGTATATATATAGAAATATAGCAAGAGTCCAGTGCACAATACCTTCAGGCAACAGAAGAGATGCAGGGGCCCCTGTGGATGACTGTGGATCCTCGGATTCTTCCAGGAGATGACAGACAGCTGATCAGGAGATGATGATGATGATGGTGAGATTCTTCACAGGCAGCAAACAGGGTGACGGTGACGGCAGTAGATGCAGGCCTGACTACCCTAACACTGAGTCCTTAACCTGCCAGCTAAACTACTAGTGCCACCGGGCCTCTAACTAGCTAGTTGGCCTTCGGAAGCCTAACCTATCACTGCCCTGAACTATATATATATAGATCCCTAACTACGGTTACTAGCTAGGTCCTGTGAGTATATAGGGGGTGACACATACCTAACTATATACTGTGAAGTAAAGAGGAACAAGTTGCTCTTAGACTCCCCCAGACATAACATGTCTGTCTCAGCAGCTCTGCTCACATCTCTCCCCCCAGCAGCTCTGCCTCACATGTGTCTGACTCACTGTATTTACAAAACAAAACTTGCACTGAATGCCTGGGGTCTCTGAAGCCAAACTGCAGGGGCAAAGAAGCCAGATACATTATATACTAGTAGAAATGGCAGTTCCCTACACTCTCCCTCTGGTGAAATCTTTACGTCACGTCAAAGACATACAAAGTCATAGTATACAGTCAACATTACCAATGACAATATCAATATGGTTGCTTTTGCATTTACAGAGTCACAACAGGTTAATAGGTATACATGCCAGCAGGAGCGAAAATTGGTAACATATTGACCAAAGTGGACACTGCACCCACCCAAGCATGGTATAAATGACGCTGAGTAGTAAATCTGGGGTCCCCCAAACTATCATATGTCAGCATAGGTGGAGGGTGTCTAATTCTCTCTCCTCTCCGTACCTCTCTCTGAGGTAAACTAGCTTGTCCAGGCCCTAAACTAGGGTTGTCTGCCATGGGAGGGGATGGTGCTGGTGGGGTAGGAGAGCTAGATCCCTGCTCATCTGTAGACACAGATCTAGGTACGAATTCTGGAGTTTGAGGGTTCATAGGTCTCCCTGAAGGAGAAGATACTGGTGATCTAGGAACTTCAGGAGCCACAGTCCAATCACTCTCAGGAGTTTCAGGAAGGTCAGGTGGAATATCGGCTAAGGACTGTGGAGAATCGCAGGCCGAGCCATCATTGGAGATATCCATACCATCAATCTGAGGTACAGGCAACAAATGATTTCTATGCCAAGTCCTGATCCTCCCGTCCCGTCCTTTTATCTTGTAGACTGGTATTCCAGGCAACCGATCTACCACTGTAAAGAGTTCACTCCGCCATCGATCAGCCAGCTTATGTTTTGCAGATGCTCCCAAATTCCGTAGCAGAACATGGTCCCCAGGGTTCAATTCTCGGTATCTTACTCGAAGATCAAATCTCCTTTTATTTCCTTCATTCACTTTGGCCGCATTTTCCTCAGCCAGCTCATAAGCACTCTTAAGCGTTTCTTTCAAACGTGCCACATATGATCTCGATGACTGATATCATCGGTAGAGACTCCCAACAAGATGTCAATAGGTAGCCTAGGCTCTCTTCCAAACATCAGAAAGTATGGTGAATATCCTGTGCTCTCGTGCCTTGTACTATTATAGGCATGCACCATAGCCTCCACTTTTCGACTCCAGGATCGCTTATCCTCAATTCGTAAGGTACCAAGCATATCAAGTAAAGTCCTGTTAAATCTTTCAGGAAGGGCATCTCCCTCTGGATGGTAAGGCGTCGTCCGACTTTTGCGGATGTTCAACAACTGAAGTAACTCTTTGATCAGGTTACTCTCAAAATCCCGGCCTTGATCAGAATGCAACCGGTGTGGTAAGCCATAATGGATAAAATACTTTTCCCAAAGCACTCTTGCAACAGTGACTGCTTTTTGATCCTTAGTCGGAAAGGCTTGAGCATATCGTGTGAAGTGATCAGTCACCACCAATACATTTCCAAATCCTCTGGAGTCGTTGTCAATACAAAGGAAGTCTATGCAGACAAGATCCATGGGGCCCGAACTCTTCAAATGTCCCATGAAGGCCGCTCGAACCGGGACAGTCTTCCTCTGCAAACATCTGCGACAGTACCTACACAGACGAGTCACGGTATCTCTCATTTTGGGCCAGTAGAATCGGTCTTGTATTAGGCCATAAGTCTTCTCAGGTCCCAAATGACCATGATAATCATGCAGACTTCGGAAAATCATCTTCTGAAAGCAGCTTGGAATAACTAGTTGGCGCCTTCCAGGGTGATCATGATACAGCACCACACGATAAAGTAGGCCATTGTCTATTTCAAACTTCTCCCAATCTCGTAGAAGTTGACTGCATTCAGAGGGAAGGGATGTCTTTAACATTTCTCTGTCTTGAGAACTCACTGCTTGATAAAGAGGTCCAATTAAAGGATCAGTCTTTTGACTCCAGATCATTCGCTTTGAAGATATAGAACAACTCTCAAAGGATCCTAAAGCGGCAGGGTAGGCAAACATGTCTGGTACAGCTTCGGGACCTCCCCCAATAGAGTCAATAAGCCGAGTTTCAGAAAAGGCTACTCGGTCTTCAACTACAGCAGCCATGGCACACAAAGCTCCTACTCCAGGACTTGGCACTTCTTCCCATTCATCCACTACTTCCGGACTAGGTAATCCAGGCCGTCTTGATAGAGCATCTGCCCCAATGTTCTTAGGCCCCGATTTATACTTGAGTGTGAATTGGTAGTTGGATAAAGCCGCCAACCAGCGATGTCCTGTAGCATCGAGTTTAGCGGTTGACAAAACGTATGTCAGTGGATTGTTGTCTGTTCTTACTTCAAATGTGGCTCCGTATAAATAGTCATGTAATTTATCAACAATGGCCCACTTGAGCGCCAAAAACTCCAATTTATGTACTGGATAATTTTTCTCGCTGGGAGAAAGACTTCGACTTATGAAAGCTATGGGCCGTAACCCGGCCGGGTATTCTTGGTGCAGCACGCCACCTAATCCTTCAAAGCTGGCATCTACATGTAGCACATATGGCTTCTGTGCATCAGCATAAGCCAGAACGGGAGCTTCTGTCAATTTCTTCTTCAGCAACTTAAATGCTTCTTCACAATCCGCAGTCCACCTATCGCCAAAAAGGCTTTTGGAAGACCCTTTCTTCTTTCCTGGATCTCCTGCATCGCTCTTCAACAGGTCGAGGAGGGCTCGAGCAATTTTTGAATATCCTTCCACAAATCGTCGATAGAATCCACAAAACCCCAAGAAAGATTGCAACTCCGTAATATTTTGCGGTCGGGGCCAATTCACCACAGCTTCAATCTTACCAGGATCGGTAGCAACTCCTTCAGCAGAAACAATATGACCTACAAAAGTGACCGAAGATCTACAAAATTTGCATTTGTCAGCCGACAACTTCAGCCCCTCTTCTTTTAAGCGTTGGAGTACTCTCATGAGTCGTTCTTCATGTTCTTCCAGCGTCTTTCCAAACACAATAATGTCGTCAAGATATACAAGGCATTCCCGGGGCACTAAATCACCTAACACTCTTTCCATCAACCTTTGGAACGTTGCTGGCGCACCTTTTGTACCTTGCGGCATACGAGTGAACTGAAAGAAACCCAAGGGGCATATGAAGGCTGTCTTTTCCTGATCCTCAGGTGCCATTGGGACTTGATAGTATCCCGATCTTAGGTCCAGCACTGTGAACCAACAGTTTCCATTCAGAGCTTCCAGAGCTTCTTCAATTCTCGGCAGTGTATACTGATCAGGTAAGGTTCTCCGGTTCAGAGTTCTGTAATCCACACATAGGCGAATTGCTCCAGATTTTTTTCTTACCACCACAATAGGTGAGGCATATGTGCTCTTACTGTCCACAATGATCCCCTGACCTTTCATTTGCTGTAGAGTCTGTCTTAACTCATCAACATCCTTTGGAGCAACTCTCCGTGGTCGCTCCCGGAAGGGAGTAGAATCGGTCAATCGGAAAGTGTGTTGAGCACTTTTAGCACAACCTACATCCATATCATCCATGGAGAACACTTCCGATAATTCAGACAACTTCTGTGTCAGATGCTGATTCCAGGCCTCTGGTAAATGTGGATCACTCAAGTCAAGATTGAGATTAGGGATTGCATCTCGGATTTGAATCCTGCACACTTCAGCATATGGATTTACTCCAAGCACAGGGTAGCAGTGGGCCACATTCTGGTATGGTCCAATTACGATCGGATGCGGTGAACAGTTCCTCACTGTCACACAGGTAGATAACTCCACTTTATTTCTCCAGTCCTTTCTCTCTGGGATCACCATCCAGCCATTCTGGTTAATCATTTCTTCAGGGGTTTCCATAAGGACATAACTCCCCCCTTCAAGCAAATCGGGAGCAATGCTGGAGGCTACTCTCAGAACTCTCTCCCCGCCGGCAGGAACTTCCACGGTTCTCTCACCGATATGATATACCATTCCATGTCGATAGCCAGTAGACAGGGCATCACAGAGTTCTCTAAGATCAGAAGATATATTCACCGGCTGAGCTGCAGGGTTCCAATCTCTTCCAAGAAACTTCTGAAAAGCATAATGCACTGCGGGACAATTAGTGCCAAGTATCACAGGAGCTGCACAAGAATCCCCTGTATCAGGGCAGACAAGAGCCGTTATCTTCATGGGAGCGACACTCTGATCTTCTAATTCAGGGACAGCTATAACTACTTGTAGGCTGCCATCTACAGGATATGATCCTGAATTAAGCCCCCACAATTTCATTTGTCCCGTAGACTGAAGAGGTATATCCCTCAGATACTTTTGGTAGAACGAGCGATAAATCAGGGTCACTTGAGATCCTGTATCAAACAGGGCAGGAGCGGCATGACCATTGACAGTGACTTTGACAACGGACCTGGAGCCCGCGATAGCGCCTCTGGTATTTACTCGGCCCGCCTTCCTTCGGTGTCTTTGATTCTGAATAGAGAAGACAGCACTGTGTCCCAATCCCTCACTGTCCTCCGTACACTGTCTGGCAGTATGGCCCGTCTGACCACATTTATAACAGGTTCTAGCATCCTTCCTCTGTTGAGTAGCAGTGGGTGGAGTGGCGGACTGTCTAAGTTCTGACCGCTCTGCTGGTTTGTCCTTGTTTGAATTAGGAAGAACATCTTCTTTAGAGATGCTTTTCGCTTTCTTAGGGGTACTAAAACTAATGTCAGCTTCTTGTTTCTTCACTAACTTCATTAAGTCAGGAAATGGAAGGACTCTATCAGATAGTAAGACCTTGAGTACTTGAGCAAGAGGATGATGAGGTTGTAACCCTCTCACCAACTGACTGGTTCTCATAGCGTCTACCTCTGAAGTAGATATAGCTGCATGGTACACCAGACGTGAAAGAAGTAGCTGTAAACGGTTAATAAAAGTAGAGACATTTTCCCCTTCTTTTTGACAAACCATTCGGTAATCAGCAACCATCTGGGCAAGGTCATAGTATGGCTCAAAGTGATCAGACAGTACTTGTATATAGTCCAATGCACTTACTCCTTCACGAGAGTCTCTGTACAAGCGGATCAGTTCTGCAACAGGAGACCACAAACTTTCACTGATACGCTGCCGCTTGCCTTCTTCAGAGCAAGACCATTCCTTCAGGCATTGGAGAGTATGTTCTTTCCATATCTCAAAGTTTTCCTCCCCTTGTGGTACTGGGACATTACCAGAGAATACTTTTAGTTTCTTGTAGTGAGTGGCCTGCAGGCCCTGAGCTAATATTTCAGTCAGCCTGGCTAAAGTGCTAATAGCACTGTCACTAGAGGAACTGCTAGCGACGGCCATACTGGGGGGGTAACTGGCTGAGCGGGGTTCTTCCTTTACCTGAACCAGGGGAGGAACAGGAGGTCGGTAATCCCATGTAGTAGCTAGTGGGAGGTTCCCCTCTGAGCTATATCGCTTCTCCATATCAATGACTATTCCCACTTCTAAATCTCAGCAGTGCCTCCAAATGTAGCCCTATTTGGGGGGTGGTATGAGTATTATCCCTCCCGCAACAGACTCTGGCGCTGACCTGTGTGTATAATGGGACCTGAAGCCTTCGCTGAAGGGAAGAGTGGGAACATATATGAAATATATCAGTGCCTCCACCCAGGATAGAGCCTCTGTATTACAGGGAGGATCTCTTCCTGGGACTTACCCATGAAGTACAGTTAGTAGCCTTAACAAGGATCACTGTACTAATCTCACAGTCTGAAGAATACATACAGATACCACATAAGGTTATAACAGTAGCTTTATAAGAATCAACAGGGTAATAATACATACATAAAATATACTCAGAACACAGCAGTACTACAACAACCAGCAAGTCCTCAACCGTCTTAGGTTATATACCCGGGTATATATATAGATATATAGCAAGAGTCCAGTGCACAATACCTCCAGGCAACAGAAGAGATGCAGGGGCCCCTGTGGATGACTGTGGATCCTCGGATTCTTCCAGGAGATGACAGACAGCCGATCAGGAGATGATGATGATGGTGAGATTCTTCACAGGCAGCAAACAGGGCGACGGTGACGGCAGTAGATGCAGGCCTGACTACCCTAACACTGAGTCCTTAACCTGCCAGCTAAACTACTAGTGCCACCGGGCCTCTAACTAGCTAGTTGGCCTTCGGAAGCCTAACCTATCACTGCCCTGAACTGTATATATATATGGATCCCTAACTACGGTTACTAGCTAGGTCCTGTGATTATATAGGGGGTAACACATACCTAACTATATACTGTGAAGTAAAGAGGAACAAGTGGCTCTTAGACTCCCCCAGACATAACATGTCTGTCTCAGCAGCTCTGCTCACATCTCTCCCCCCAGCAGCTCTGCCTCACATGTGTCTGACTCACTGTATTTACAAAACAAAACTTGCACTGAATGCCTGGGGTCTCTGAAGCCAAACTGCAGGGGCAAAGAAGCCAGATACATTATATACTAGTAGAAATGGCAGTTCCCTACATATCTATCTATCTATCTATCTATCTATCTATCTCTCATATCCCATATCTATCTATCTATCTTCTATCTATCTATCTATCTATCTATCTATCTATCTATCTATCTATCTACAGTATCCCATATCTATCTATCTATCTGATAAAACACACTTTTCATTGTCTGTACTTACATATATAGACACGCTTCTTTACTCCTCTGAATCTTCCATGGCTGACTTCTCCATATTGGAATAACCATCACAAAGTCTCTGCAGTGACAATAGCAATGGCCACAGCAAAACCACCAGTCCCATAACCTGCCCCTTTATATACTATTGTACTAGTTGCTGTATATAGATAGTTTTCCTCAGTATCGTTTAGGTCTTTCCAGGTCAATTAAAAGTTTTGGCTGCAGTAAACTTTTATTCCTCGTAATGGAGTCCCTACAGCATTACGACTGTCTCAAGATGATAGTGGCTTACTACTATTATTCTTGACTGTGAGTCCAACTTTATTTTACTAAGTTGTTACTTGAACTTAGTATTTTAGTTATGGGACAGGAAGGTCATGAGTGTTAGGCATTGTGCCCCATCAGTGCCATCCCACAGTGCCCCTATCAGTGCCATCCCACAGTGCCCCTATCAGTGCCATCCCTAGCTTTCCCATTAATGCCAGTAACACTGACCCCATAAGTAACAACCCCAGTGCTGGTCATAAAGTGACAGCACTCAGTCCTCATGGCCAGAATTTGGCTGTCTTTAGGCAGTAGTGCTTTATCAGTGCTGTAGCTGTTGTGCCCCTTAGATAAGGGAAGCAGCTACACCTACCTAACCCTAGTCTTTACATTATTGTACAAGAAGGACTTAGTTATACTGTATATAGGTATATTTAATTTACCTTTCCCTGTATTTGCTACACTGAATTCTTTCCTCCAAGCAGTTGCTCCAGTTTGCATCACTTAAAGGGGTGTCCTGGAATTACATTGCAGCATCCCAGAGTGCTATGGCTTTTGTGTGTTTGTTATTGTGCCTCTGGGTTTCATGTTTGTATGTTTTGTTCCATGTTAAGTGTCATTGTTGTGCAGCTTTCCCCTCGGCATTTCCCCCCTGCAGTGTTCAAACCCAGACTTGGTTCAGCCCTGGCCTATCACAGGCCACTGGGCGGGGTTGTAGGGAGATATTATCTCCCCGGCGACGGTTGGTATGTTACTTCAGCGCATGCAGCAAACCACACTAGGTGTGCAGAGCTGACCTGCCGCCACACTCTGGACTGAGGGCCAACCGCCGCTACCACAGCCTCAGGAGGGATATCATCAGCCCAAAGCTCACCTTAAGACAGCTCAGAGCAAGGGAGTAAAGATTTCCAAGTGGCTGTATTCATTTGGTGCCGTGCCAGGAGGAGCAGGAGAGGACCCTGACAGGAGAGTCGTACTCGGGCTTAGCACACAGGTAACCAGATCCCTGTCAAGGCTCCCTGTAACTCCATCCCCAGTGTACCTAGCTGGGAGAGGCAGAGAGGAAGAGAAGAGCAAGCCATCCTATGGAACCCACACCATCTTTGGGCGCCCTCCTAGAACCAAGGCTGGGGTTGGATACTGTAGGACTACTACCCCCATCTGGAGACTTCTGTTGACCCTCTGTTCCAGTTGCCTTAATAAACGGCTGTTTGGTTTACCTGCATCGCTGACTCCTGAGTCGTGCCTGCTTTAACATCAGGGCTCTTCCGACCAACACCACACCGGCTCAGAGAGGAGAGGTCCCCCTCTCCAACTGAAAGTGCCCCGGGGGAAAGAACAACTACCACCACCATCCGATAGTGCTGCAGGACCCCCCTCGACTTTGTCTGGCCTAGGAGTGGGACTGGAGCGATTGGGGAGCGTGCTCGGCCTGCTAGGTGGCACAGCATCTGCCACTACCACTCCCATCCTCTGGACTCCTCCGACTGGGTTGCGGCAACATCACTTTGGCAGGAGGCTAGGAAATATGAAACATAAAAAAAGTCATACTTACCTTTCTCCGGCGCTCCTGTGTCCGCCAGCACTGTCCGATCCAGCATATGCCGGTGCTTGTGCTGACAGATGTCCTGGCTTCATGTGACAAGTCCACTGACTGGCCTCTGCAGCCTAAGGAAAAGAACCGGTGGTGAATGTGACTAATGTCACTGATTCTTTTCCTGTGACTGCTGAAGCCACTGATTGGCCTTAGTGGTCACGTGCGGCAAGGACCTCCATTAGTACAAGTCCTGGTACATGCTGGGTAGACTGCAGCAGGGGACACTGGCGCCAAGGACTGGTGAGTATGACTTTTTTTTTTTTATGTTTCACCTTCCCCAGCCTCCTGCCCAAGTACTGTAATTCCTAGATTACCCCTTTAAGTAACAAAAATTTTGCAGGTGCTTGACTACTTTCTGTCCCAAAATAATACCTGCCAAGAGTCCATTTAGTCCTGTTTTTCATTAGCTTTTACACAGTACTAGGTCCTCATACTCAGATATGTGAGAGCTATAACTGTTCACATTGTGTTGTGCCCTTAGGAAGGGGAGATAGCGACACACTCGGCTTCACCTGCTAAACCCCGGTCCACACAATGATCATGCAAGAAGAACTTAGTCATGCTGTATATATTTATTTTACCTGTTCCTGTATCTGCCGCATAGAGTTCTTTCCTGCGGGCAGTTGCTCCAGTCTGCATCACTTTAATAACGGGAGGAACATAATACCTGCCATGAGTCACTTCTGTGCTGTTTTTTACTGAATTGTCCTGCGAATCGGACCTCAAAAGTTACAGTATGTGACTGCAGCAAATTGGTATAAGCAGTTACATTTCCAGACGGTTTCTAGGCCTAGCGGCGGTGGGCTTCATATACCTTGACTTTTGGAATATTCATATTGTGAGATATTAAAGAGGTATTTTTGTCCACAGTGCAAGGATATGGAAGAGGGCATCGTTGGGAGGGCGTTCCTTACAGCCCAGTGAGGATGCTGAACTGTAAGGCCTGCCCTTCTGACAGTGCAGTGAAATCAGTGCTGAAACTAACGGCACCGATATCTCTAGCACCGGGGTGCATACCGGCAAAGCTGACAGCTTTCTAGCAGTATATAATACCGCCGATGTCAGAGGACATGGAAGGTTGTCTTGAAGGTAAAGTTTTAACTTCACATTGTGTATGTCACTGAGACCTCTCAGAAGATAATATTGATGTGAGCCCCTGACTTCTGGGAACAAAGGGACCCCCTTTGATTTTAATGGCGCCAACTTTGGTTGACCACATGGAAACAACTGTGGAAATTTACTAAAACTGGTGCGAAGAAGTGGAACAATTACCCATAGGAATCAATCAGATTTATCCTCTTCATTTTAGAGGTTTCCCATGGTTGTCCTCCCAGTGCACTGACCAGATTTCTGGAGTTGTTTCTTACAGTCTGTATTCTGTTGCAATAAATCTACAGGTAATCATTGGTGACCACAATGTTTCCAGGTCACAGGAGTCTTTTGTAGAGAACAAGGAAAGACTTTGAAAGTGAAAGTTGTTCCCTCCCGAAACTCCACGGTGAGGAAATGTTTTTGGACAATCATTGTTACTGGAAGTGTTCTACTCCCCTGCTGCTAAATTGTAGGGAGCCCTAATCTCCACTAACTCATCATATCATGTACATAGTGTAGGGTTTTGCTTTCAAATAAATTTCCCTTCATTACACAGGAAAATACAAAGTGAATGTTATTGTTCAGGTTCCTGTTGGGCCATAATTCAAATGTCCAGAGTTACAGTTTTTGGAACACATCAACAAGCCGATAGGCGGTTACGGGAAGAGAATCATTATTAATGTATTATTATGTAGCTGATGACATGAACATGTATAATTGTTCTCAACCACTTGATGAGCATCACCATAGATCACAGTGCTTGAAAGTTTGTGAACCCTTCAGAATTTTCTATGTTTCTACATAAAATTGACCTAAAAACTACATTAGATTTTCACACAAGTCTGAAAAGCAGATAAAGAGAATCGAATCAAACAATTGAGTCAAGTATATTAGACTTTGTCTATATTTATAGAGGTACACGATGTGTGAGTGGTAAAAGTATGTGAACCTTTGCTTCCAGTATCTGATGTGACCCCTTGTGCAGCAATAGCTACATCTTAACATTTCTGGTAAATTCTTCATCAGTTCTGCACATCGGCTTGGAGGAGTTTTAGCCCATTCCTCCTCACAACAGCTTCAACTCTGTTGTGTTGAAGGGTTTCCTCCCATGAATTGTTTGCTTCAGGTCAAATCAATAGCAAAGTAGTTTGCAAGCTCTGGGGATGAGATCCCATGGGGAGATGACACATTTGTGGGCACTTACTTCTACATGGCCCAGAGTTCTGACTAGGACAAGTAATTTTTATACATCCCGTTGATTGTCCGGATCACCATTGCACATGTCTTATTTATTTAAGGTATTTTTATGTTCTCAAGTAACTTCTAACTCCAAGAGGGTTACGGAAATAGTGTAGGACAGCACCATTCAGCTGTTTCCATAAGTCCCGCCCCGGTGGTTGGGACTTGTGCCCAACTATTCCCATCTTGGACATGATAAGGCGAGATGTAAATAACCCCTTTCCCCGCAAACCAACATATCAACACAGCTCTACTGATGGATAGGTTGGGTTCAGCAAGCTGCCATTTTCCCCTTGTGAATCACTGCCTCTGTTGCCACCAATTGTTGGAACCAATTCACAAGGCAGAAGCAACGTTTGATGCAGGTGGCAATAACCTATCTATATGCAGAGCTGGGGTAATATTCTGGGTTCTTGTGACACATTTCCTTTAAGCTTTTGCAAAGGATGGCCATCAATCCTTTATCGTTGCAGGCCCTTAAGACTTGGATGGTTGGTGAACGTTTGTGGGGGTCCATCTCCTTTTGGGTTTTAGGGCCACTAAATGGATGGCCAGATCATGACTTGGGCATACCCTTTGTTTGATTTTTGGTCTGTATCTAATCTATGTTATCTGTGTTTGTCCCAGCTTATATTTAGATCCCAATGCTTGTCTTTCAATCTAAGGCTGGCTTCACATCTGTGCCGGAGTCTCCATTGCAGAAACCGTTGAAAATCATTGGAGAGAAAACATCTGCACAGAGGACATTTTTCTTCTCCTCTTTCATTTTTGAAATGGCGGATCCCATTATAGTCAATGGGGTCTTCCAGTCTCCATGTGTAACCACTAATTTAGTGGTCCAGCTCTCTGTCGTTCGGGTCCACCGGGAGACGGAGACCATGGCGCTAGTGTCTCTCCAGTATTGAATCCTAGTCTGGATTTTTGACTCTGACTCAGCTGGTCATCACCTTAATGGTTACCTCCTTTTCTCTTTAGATACTGTTCTTCTATGACCATTGCCCCACTAAGCATATTTTTGTGATTTTGTGGCTACTACTTCTTGGAACTGCAAACTTTTTTTGAGGTTCTATGGGCTTGTGTCACACAAAGAGTCTATGTCCCCCCAAAGTTTTCATGGTGAGTTGTGACCATAAGGAAGGTAAAGATATGGACACCATGTGGAGCTCATTCAGAACCCAAAGTATAACTAGCGGAGGCCCAGGGGAGGTGAGCAAAAGATAAAACACTGTTACATATATTCTCTGACCTCTCCTGGGCTCCATTGCAGCATCTGTTGTGCATTCCCTGGCATGTTCGGTCCTCTTGAACCTCTTCTATGATGTCAAGGGCCCTGGTGTCACAGAACCCAAGGCGTAATATGAAGTTGCACACCAATACATACTAGGCCCCCCAATTGTAATGTATTGGTTGTAGTACTGTTCTCTTATTGGGCAGAGGTATCCTATGAGCCCCTCTAAGGCTCCTGGGCTCATGAGAAACCACACCCTCTGCACCGCCTCAAGTCACACCCCAGCCCATTGGTTACGTGTGGTGCCCCGAAGCCCTGACACTTATGTAATTTTTCCACACCTCTCTTGGGCCTCCGATTATTATACTCTAGGGTCTGAAGAGACCTCAGAGTATAATAATAGCAGTTCTGGTCTGGATCAATAGATGAAACTAGCGAGCAAACCTCGCGAAAGAAATCTGGCATGGTTCGCCCATCTCTAATGTAGAATATTCTCCTAAAATCTGTGCTTAACTGAGGATGGAACACAAGATTATTAGAAGGGGTTTTTTGTTTTTTTTTGCATATCTTTGCTCTGTGTTTGATGGTATACAGAGCAGACATGGCGGTGCCTTCATTGTCAAAATCTAAACTAGAATTCCCCAAATTGGAAGTTGTAGTTTACAGCAAGCTCTGCTATTCCAGAAAGTGTTGGCTTTGATCCCTAAATACTTCTACTGACTCGTGGTGTTCATGAGGATCACTTTGCATGTGATATCTGTGAACAAGGAATGTAGTCTTATTGTATTCAGTATCTGCAGGACTAAAGTAATAGAAGAGCGCCCCCTGGTAAAAGTTAAGTTACTTTTATAGTGCTCTATTTAGAGCCTAGTTCATATTGGACAGACAGACACAACTTTAACAGCTCAGCTAATTTATATACTTTTTCCTACATCACATTACTACCGTAAGGATGACAATTTTTGCCTTACCGAGAATTTTTTTTTAGCTTTCCTCTCTGTATAGAGACTGTTGGTACTAGGTTCTTTTCTTTGTAGGCCTCATTCCGTTTTCAGTAAACAGTAGAATGATGTGCTTTACCAAAAGCTCTATCTTGGTCTCATCTGTCCACAAGACATTTCCCATGAGGTTTTTGTCTTACGTACATTTTGGCAAACTACAATCTAACTTTGTCAGTGTCGGACTGGGATGTCTAGGGCCCACCAGTGGAATTGTTTCTAGGGGCCCTCCATCAGGACCCCTGCAGACCAGTGGTACCGAGACAGGGCGGCTAAAGGTAATAATATGCCGGGAGCCTTGCTGCTCACCCACTATACCATGTGCACCACTGCACTACCTAAACCTATTGCTACACCCTGTATGGCAAGTGAACAGCGTGGCTCCTAGAATTGTTACCTTTACCTGTAGCCGCACTGTCCTGGAAAAGCTGATCTGCAGAGGTCCTGGCTGTTGTATCATCACAGATGTAATATTGATGGCCTATCCTAAGGACAGGCCATCAATATTAGAAAGATGGATAAATCCTTTAAAGAGGTTGTCCAGGAATTGGAGCAACCCATGTGGCTGGCGGGAGGTGTAAAGTAAAAAATAAATAAATTAAAATGCATACTCACCTGTCCTTGACACTCCGTTGTCTGCTACCAGTGTCCATTCAGTCTCATGCCGGCGACTCCTTGCTGGGAGTCCTGCACCTCATGTAACCACTAAGACCAATTAGGTGCAGGATTTCCAGAAATGAGGCGCCGCCATGAGATCGAACAAACACAGGCAGGGGACAACAGGGTGCTGGGGACAGGTGACTATGGTTTTTTTTTTTTTACATTTTCTTATTTTTACACCTCCCTGGTGGCCGTCACAGTGGTCGCTCCAGTTTATGGACAACCTTTTTTAAGGGGTTGTCTGGGCCAAATTTTTCTATGGTCACTTCACTGGTCCCCCCACATAGTGGCCTCTTCACTGGTCCCCCATACTGTATGGGGAACAGTGATGGGGTCACTATATTGTGTGGGAGCAGTGATGGGGCTAACATCCTGTGGGGGGACATTAAACTGTGTGATGCATATTAAAGGGGTTTCCAGGGTTAATCTTTTTTAGGGCCTATGCTCAGGATAGGCCATAAATACCTGATCGGTAGGGGGCTGACACACGGCCCCATCAGCTGTTCGGAGCCACTTCCAGTGCCGTTCTGTACACAACACAGGGCCGGAAGCAGAAAGCTCCATCCGATGTATAGCAGCCCGGCGCCTTCACTGCAGCTCAGCTACTACTGACTTCAATAAGTGCTGAGATGCAGTGAAGGTGCCCGGCTAATACACAGTGGACAGAGCTTTCTGCTTCTGGCCCTGTATTGTGTACAGTACGGGCATCAGAAATGGCTCCATACAGCTGATCGGTCCGGGGTCAGCCCCCTACAGATCAGGTATCTATGGCCTATCCTGAGGATAAACCATAACAAATTATGCCTGGACAACCCCTTTAATAAACCCTCTAATGCGCCACACTTTAAAGAGGTTGTCCAGTATAATTTTTTTTTCTTTTTAATAATTAGTCCGGGGGAGGTGAATCCCCCCTACCCCGCCAAAAAAAAACCAAAAAAAAACCAAAACATACTCACCTGTCCCCGTTGCTCTGGTGTCCTCCCAGCACGATCCGGTCCTGCAGCTGGCTTCTTTTTGCCGGAAGTCCTCACTGGCTGTGACGTCCCAGGTCCCTTCCCTTAGGCCGCTGATTGGCCTCAAGGGTCACATGATATCACAGGTAGTCACGTGCAGAGGGAACTTGCGCTGGAAGAAAACAGAGATGCAGGAACGAACTGTGCTGGGAGACACTGGGGACAGGAGAGAAAGTTTGGTTTTTTTTTTTTTTTTTTTTTTTACCTGCCCCGGCGTAATTAAAAAAAAAAAAATGTTATCCTGCACAACCCCTTTAATGTCCCCCAGGCTATTGGCCTCCATCACTGCCCCCCCCAACAATATAATGGCCCCATCAATGGTCCCCATACAGTATAGGGGACCAGTGAAGGAGCCACTGTATGGAGTATATGCTCCACAGTGACCCCCACCCAATACTATATGCTTTACAGTGGCCCCCACCCAGTATTATATGCTATACAGTTTTCCCTACACAGTAGTATAAGCTCCCAACAGCCCCCCTACGCTTCGGTGCTATTATTATACTCTGAGGTCTCCTCAGACCCCAGAGTATAATAATCGGAGGCCCAGGGAAGGTGATTAAAAATAAACTCTCATACTCACCGTGCCTTACCTTTCCTTGGCATCCTCGCTCCATCCTGCCGTCTTCAGCCCTCTTCAGACGTCGCTGCTGAGGCCTGTGATTGGTCTCATGGGGGCACACTGACGTCATTACGCGGCCACGCCCCATGTGACCGCTGGGGTCTAATCACAGGCCTCAGTCACAGGATGGAAGAGCCCAGGAGAGGTGAGAATATGTATTTATTGTTTTCAGTCACCTCCTCTGGGTGCCCTGCATCTATTGGAAAGGGGCCTGCAATATGCCAGGGCCCCTTTTCAATAACAGTATGTATAGCGGTCAGGGAACCAGGCTTTCCCCGACCGCTATCATAGTGGTTCGGGGCCTGGCCATGTCCAGATGGCCATGGGCACCATACCCCGCCGAGCCCGGTCGCGGTCACACCCCCTGTGACTGCGATTGTTACACCACTGGTCAGGGGCCCGATTGGGATGGTCAGGATCCCGATCAGGCCCCTGACCAATGCATCTACATTGGTAGCATGAGGACTAATAGTCGGGGCTCAGGGCCCACCGGTGGATTTGTTATGCCTCTGTGTCAGCAGTGGGTCCTCCCGTGTCTCCTGCCATAGCGTTTCATTTCATTCACATGTGACGGATAGTTGGCGCTGACACTGCTGCACCCTGAGCCTGCAGGACAGCTGGAATTTCTTTGGAACTTGTTTGACGCTGCTTATCCACCATCCGGACTATCCTGTGTTACAACCTTTCATAAATTTTTCTCTTCTGTCCACGTAGATTAGCTACAGTGCCATGGGTTGTAAAATTCTGGATTATATTGTGCACCATGAAAGGAACATCAAGATCTCTGGACTTGTAACCTTGAGATTGTTGATATTTCTCCCCAATTTTGGATCTCAAGTCCTCAGACAGTTCTCTTCCCCTTTTTCTGTTCTTCATGCTTAGTGTGGCACACAGACACACAATGCAAAGATTGAGTCAACATCTCTCCTTTTTCAGGCTTCAGGTGTGATTTTTATACTGCCCACACCTGTTACTTGCCACAGGTGAATTTGAACGAGCATCACATACTGGAAACAAAGTTATTTACCCACAATTTTGTAAAGGTGCCAACAAAATTGTCCAGCCCATTTTTGGAGTTTTGTGTGAAATTATGTCCAATTTGCCTTTTTTTGTCTGTATATTGTGTCATTTTAATACAAACTGAGGAAATAAACATGTTTATAACAAAATTTGTAATTTCAATAATTTTCTGGGAGAAATATTTCTGAAAAATTTCAGGTGTGCTAACACTTTTGGCCATGACTGCATACTTGTATAAAGATTCATGTGTGTTTTTCATTATCCCTGTGTGGTTTTGTATTATTGGTGAGGTAAAAATGACAATAAATTACCTTTATTATTAGGGCTGTACAAGGGCTCGGCTTTTGCAGTAAGAGCTGTGGTTTTTACTTGCACATGTACCTGCAACTTTTTGATCTCTTTTATTCAATCTTTTAGATTATCAAATAATGTTAATTATGAAATGATGTATAAAAGTGAATTAGACAATTCAGGCAATGATCTGGACAGTAAGAAAAATTAAAGCAAGGATTAGAAAGACAGCTATTTTAGTCACGCGCGAGTCCCATGAGAGGATGCATAAGAAAGCATAGAGTTCAAGACCCAAACATAGGACTAGCTGCACTCTTTGAGGATACAGTTCCAGGTCACTTCATGTATAACATACGTTTCTTTATTGGATAATAAGATACAACGCATTTCGGGGACGGGCTCCCATTTATCAAGTGCAACAAGTGCTTTGATCACTCTCTATTAAAATTTTTATCAGAGGCAAAAAACGGCGGTTTGGCACTTTTGATTTTTTTTTCCCGCTACGGCGTTTACCGTACAGGAAAAATATTTTTATTGATTTGTAGACCGGGCGTTTTCAGACATAGGGATACCTAATGTGTATGTGTTTCACAGTATTTAAGTACTTTTATATGTGTTCTAGGAAAAGGGGGGTTTATTTGAATTTTTAATATATATATATATATACATATATATATATATATATATATATATATATATATATATATTTTGCATTTATTAGACCCCCTAGGGGTCTTGAACCACAGGGGGTCTGATAACTAATGCAATGCATTACAAATTATCGGCACTTCTATTGCAGGCTGCAATAGAAGTAAATGGCGGACAAGCCTGGGAGTCTTCAATAGGCTCCCGGCTGTCATGCTAATGAAACGCTGGCCGCGGAGCTTGCTCCGCGTGCCAGCGATCCCCGGCAAAATGGCGGCACCCATGCACCACTGGCAACATGGCGCCTCAGTTAGCTTTGACTGAGGCCCCAGAGGGGTTAATGCCCACAATCAGTGCGGGCATTAGTGCCGGGTCTCAGCTGTATAATACCCAACATCCGCCGTACTATTACACTGGATGTCGGGAAGTGGTTAAAAATCATAATCCAGTCTTCCAAATTATTCTGCACAACAGAGTTCTAAACATTTCATAGTTTGTGAAGAACTGAAAATGGTCATTTGTTGAATCTGACACATTAAGAGGTCACATTTACTGAAACCAAAAACATCTTAACAGGCCAAGTTACATGATAACATAGGACCCTTCTTTGATATCACCTTCACAGTTCTTGCATCCATTAAACTTATAAGTTTTTGGATAGTTTCTGCTTCAGTGTCTTTGCAGGATATCAGAATCGCCTCTCAGAGCTATGAACTGAATCAACTACAAATCTCTTCACACAGTGGCGTAACTAGTAATGGCTGGGCCCCAAGGCGAACATTTGAGATGGGACCCCCCCCCGAACTGCCGCCCCCAACCTCCCTGTGATGATTCTGCCTAAATATGGCCATAACTCAGCGGTATTTTGGTCTCTGGGTATAGGGTCTCCCTTCTGGCTTGCTCTCACTCATACTATGCGCAGCTATAAGCCTAGGTGCATATTGGCAGTAGTGGCCAGGCTGGAACAATAGGGCTCCATTGTATTCCTATACAGCCCTGGCTGATCAAACAATAGTGCATTGTTCAAGCCTGGGATGTTGATCAGATATGACTGATAACAGTGTATCAATTCACTTTGTCTCAGCTCTATACAAAAGATCTGGATTTGATTGAATTAACTCATCAGACGTACTGTAGCTGGTGACCTCATTCTGGGAGGTGGCAAAAAGGGTATAAAAGATGAGGTAAGAGGTCTGTGGGAGGAGACTATCACTAAGAGATCATGCTATGAAGACTGTGCTGGGATCATGCTGGAGAGTTGTTACAGACAGACCATGAGGAGAGGCTGCTGTGATGAGATTCTGTTGAGACTACTGGACTAATACTGAGAGACTGTGAAGAGCATGCAGGCTGGATTATCGTTTTAATGCCACATGCTGAAAAGCCTCCACTGGTGACTCACACATGCCATGTGTGAGTGTTGGACTATAGAACCACATCAAGGACATGTGTGGTAAAGTAATCATTTCACCTTTAATCCCTTTTATTTTATTTGTACTGTATCTTGCAACTAGTAACTGTTAATGCTTGCATACATCTGCATATCTGTTCTGAACTGTATATGTTAGATTTTAATACCGACCCATTTAGGGGTTAATAAATATATAAAATTTAGAAGGCTTGTCTTGTATTTATCTTGTGAACCCAACACTCACTGGCGGTGAGTGTGGTTTTTATATGAAAGAGGACTCAGGGTGTGGCCAAAGCGGTTTGGCGCACGGAGGATCTTTCACACTCCCCCCACACAAACTGCATTTCTGTGCACACTATTATGCGCCATAGTGGCCCCTGCACACAGTATTATGCCCCATAGTGGACCCTGCACACACTATTATGCCCCATAGTGGTCCCTGCACACACTATTATGCCCCATAGTGGACCCTGCACACAGTATTATACCCCATAGTGGTCCCTGCACACAGCATTATGCCCCACAGTGGCCGCTGCACACAGTATTATGCCCCACAGTGGCCCCTGAACACATTATTATTCCACATAGTAGCCCCTGCACACAGTATTATGCCCCATAGTGGACCACCCCAGAGTATAATGATCGGAGACCCAGGATAGGATACAAACATAAAAAACAATGCTACTTACCTCTCCCTGGCTCTGATGTACTCCGGTGCGCTATTTCGGCCATCTTCAATGTTGGACCGAATCTCGCGTGAGTCAGGCCGGCGTCGCGACGCATAATGACATCGGCTGACGTCTGGGACGTCACCAAACAGGCCCGAAGCCTGCGGAGCGTAGGAGAGGTAAGTTACAGTGTTTTTATGTTCCCTCACCTCCCCTGGGCCTCAGATCGTTATACTCCGGGGTCTGAAAAGACCCCGGAGTATAATAATAGCAGTATTTGTGGGTTTCGCGGTAGCGGCTATCACAGGGCTCTGGGCCCCATAATGTTCCGGGCTACCACTGCTACCCTGGTATTTACGCCCCTGTCTTCACAGTACATTGATCACAACTACAGTAAGCTTTTGTGAAAAATCTAATGTTTTCATATCTTGTCCAGGGTATTGCACTACTTGACTCTTTTCGGCGCAGAGAGATGATTTTCTTATTGCCTCAAAGGTGATTTTGAGATTGTTTTTTCATGACACATTGTACTTCATGTTAGTGGTAAACATTGATCAATATTTTTGTATTGATTTATAAAAAAAATATGAAATTTGGAAAAATTCCTAATTTTCAAAATGTGAAATGCTCTGTTTTTCAGACAGTCATACCACCCAAATACATTAATAAATATAATCTACCATATCTCTGCTTTATATCGGCATCATCTTAATTTACTTTGGACATCAGAAGGCTTACAAGTGTAACAGCGATTTTCCAGACAGATAATATAATATAATGTCTGAGGGGCCACTGGGATGGGACAGGTTAATGTTTGATACCACTAAGAGGCATTACACTATGTGGGGGCTCAAAGAGAAATGGATGTGAATGGGCGCTGCCAAAGAGGAAGTGGATGGGGAAACATTTGCTGCAGCGTGCACAGCGCACCTCACATTCTGTCCCTCTTTCTGTCCTTTGAAAGTTGGGAGGTATGTATCTGTTCCCACAGTCATTACATACATGAAAGCTACAGTCACCTATCACTAGCTGGTAATGGCTGATAACAGAGAACAATAGCTGACATTACTCTGCATAGTCCATTAGACAATAGACCTGCATATTCTTTGACCTATAACCTTGGGTTCAGGACATGACCTGCTATATGTTTATAAGGACAGTATTGTCAGGGATAACCCAAAATTATTGCCGTCCCTCCAGCAACTTCACAAACCGCTTATATTACACCAGTAACATCAGAGGAGGTTTCTGTCATCATGAACCAGTAACGCTAGGTTCACACTAAAAGATAAATAAAAGAGGTAAATGAAAGGGTTTTCTGGGACACTGATATTGATGTCAGGTCAGGGGGACCCCCATGTCAGAACCCCCCATGACCACAGCACATCCTTATGTATTGAGGACATGGTGACTTTATCCCCAGCAATGCTTCTAGGTATTAATGTAATATGGATTTATATAAGGCCTAGTAAATCCTGTAAAATAAAATGTGTATATATTACTCTGTATAATGAAAATGGCATCTCTATCTGTACTATGGAGGCTGCTGGCCTCACATCAGTCATATGTGGTCCTGGATGTGGCATGGTGATGACATCATAGAGAGAAGTTTGTGTATGCAAATTAGGTGATGACATCACAATGACTTGTCTACAGTTGCCATTGTCTGGTCTGTAAGAGCTCACTTTTCACGGACCTTTGAAGAGGAAAGTTCTTGAAGTGATGTTCTCTGCATTTCGCTGTTGATATTCCTGGAATTCCTCTGTTGGGTTCAACATGGATTCTAGTAGAAAGAGAAAACACGAAAAAACACCACCCAAGAACAAAAAGAGTAGTGAAAAGAAATATGGAATCACTCCAAAGAGGAGAGAACTAGAAAATAAGGAAGATCCTGCAGAGGGATGTAGCCACCAGGTGAAGGAGACCTCACCACCTGAGGAGGAGATAAGTACTAAACCTTCTTTTATAATGGGGCTACAAAAGCGCTGGAGAAGTATTGCTGGATATCTGAAAGACACTAAAGATAACATTATGAAGAAAGGGAGAACATTTTGGGCTAATGCTGACCAAGGCAATGCCCAAGTCAAGAAAATCAAAAAGGTAAAAACTCCTGGTGTGACAACCAGAGAAGCTGGAGAAAGGAGCGTTCAGGACCGGACCAGAAAGAGAACAAGGACCGAACATCACGGATCTAATAAGAGATCAAGTGAAAGCAGCGGCTCTCACAAGAAGACAACAGAGTGTCCTGCTACATCACAGAAAAGATCCAAGGAAGAGCGCGAAACATCAAAGAGGAGAAAACCAAAAAGACAAGAGGAAATCACAAAGAAACAAAAGAGATGTGAGACAGACCGCAGCTCTGGAGGTAAAAAGGATGAGGAACAGGCTGGACCCAGTAAGAAGCTCAAAGTAGAAACTGAAGCTCATAGAGCAGCTGGACAGGAGACTCCTAAGACAGCAGCGGACTCTGCTACATCCACAATCCCCTTAACCGTGGACAAATTCACTTTCCACTATGTCCTAGGAGAAGGAAGCTATGGAGAGGTGATGTTAGCAACAGATTCCATCCGGAAAGAACGAGTTGCTGTCAAGATCATGAAGAAGAGACTCCTTATAGGTTGCAAAGAAGGACTAGTGGAGGGCCGCATCCTCCAAATGACCCATGGCAGCAGGTTCCTGGTGCACGGCTATGGTGCCTTTCATACCACAGGCTATGTGTATTACATCATGGAGCTGGTCAGCGGGGGTACACTATACGACCTAATAATGAAGTACCACTGGTGGGATGACTACACCATCCAATTTATTGCAGCAGAGATGGTTTGTGGAATACAATTCTTACATTCCAAAGGCGTCATCCACCGAGACCTGAAAACTGACAACGTCCTGCTGACTAGTACAGGGCACATTAAAATCACAGATTTCGGACTTGCCCTTGAGAATGTCTTTGGTGTAACAAGAGCCACAGACTTTGGTGGAACTCCAGGTTTTGGCGCACCAGAAATGATCCTTGGCCAACCTTACGGTGCTGCAGTTGACTGGTTTGCCTTTGGGGTCCTAGTGTATATCATGGTCACAGGAGTAAACCCTTTCCCTGGCAAAACAGTTAAACATGTGGAAAAACTAGTCCTGGAACATGAGCCAACATATGAAGACTTTGACTATGAAGCTGAGGACTTTGCGAAAAGACTCCTATGTAAAGATCAGTCTAGCAGATTAGGAGTAGACGGGGACATACGGAAACACCCCTTCTTCTCTTCACTTCATTGGGGTGACCTGGAAGCAGGAAAAGAACTATCACCAATCCGGCTGAGTGAAGATCCCACTGACTCGCAGGTGACAACACAGATTCCTGCGCCCTGCAGTGAGAATAGGAACGAGCTGATGTCTGAAGACCAGCAAGAGATCTTTAAAGAATTTCCATTTGTCTGCTCAGCCTGGGCCGTAAACTACCACAATGTGCCCATGTATTAAACCGCTTTCACTATGTCCCCAACCCTGATCCCAGCCCTGTTCCCATCTACCCTCTATACAAGAAACATCTCAAGAACATAAGTCCTTCCTCTGCAAACTCAAATTTGATGTGTCCTAATTCCATCTTCTGAATGTCAAAAGGATCCTCCCTACCTATATACAGGTAAGTACAGCTCTGGATCATCTCCTGTGACCTCTGCTAATGTTTTACCATGTAATTGTGTTCCTTCCATAGTCCATATTGAGACCCATGATAGTGGGCAGAGGGTTTTAGCTTTTAGTTCTTCAGATCTAATGTAGTATTATAAAGATGTATAATAACCCTTTACTTACCTGTAACATTTTGTACAGATGATCCACACACAGTGTCATGTGGGTATAAAATGCCGAGTCCTGTGAGAAGTGCGGGAGCCCAGATACAGAGACCACAGAAGGACAGAAGCTGGAGCGCTCATATCACACAGGTCAGTACATTAGATCTGCTCTTGTTTTGCTCCATTTTATACCTTTTCCTATTATTATCATGTGTGACATTCTTCCTTTTGTTGGCAGCTCTTGGCTCTGTCTTTGCAGGTCTCTCCACCTTGCCTTGCTGCTGAGCTGCACCACCTGGAGATGTCTTCTTCATCACCAAGCAGCGTATCACCAATGTAGAGTATCTGATGCCCCAATGACGTTAAAGAACCAGGACCCTGAACCCCTACATAGATTACTGCACCTCAATTCTTCCTTCAGCGCCTCTGAATTCTTCCTCTATCTCCTGGATGATTCCTATAACTGAAGAGACGTCGGCCAGTCTGGGGAATTCATGTTACTACTATGTACACTTTCCTACAATGAAGACTGGAAAACACAAACTAGGACCAGTCAATGGAAAGCTGACCTGATTCCCCAGCCGACGTCCTGGACAAGACAACATGAGATGGTAGAAGGAAAAGGAGGCGAGAGATGTGGAGAAGGGCCTTGATTTTTAATCGGCCCAATTTTCCCAGACCCCCTTCTTAATGTCATCATGGTTTCCTGGAAACCACTATTAACCTCTGCCATTCTCTGCTCGGATTTGACCTTTCACCGGACTTGACCTTACCTATCGGATGTGACCTAATCACCGGATTTGACCTTACCACTGGATTTGACCTAATCACCGGATTTGACCTTACCACTGGATTTGACCTCTTGGTTATGGCCTTAACCATTGGATATGGCCTTAACCCTTTACCTACCGGACTTGACTGTACCAGCAGATGCCTTCACCTTGTGATACCATCCTGTGTGCTGCCCTTGCCTGTGTAGAAGATCTAAGTCGCCATTTTTGTCATCTTAGCTCTCAATAAAGATCGGCCTGCCGCCAGTCCGATGTGTGTTTTTGTTTCTAATGATACTTAAGAAGATGGAGACATTACCAAACTGTTATATCCAGAGTATGTACCCATCTGTCTTATCATGTGTAAGATGTTACTATGGCCTTTGTCCTATATATGAATTACAGGGGTGGACAATGGGAGCATAGGGTCCTTGTGTGATATTTGAGAATGGGTTCCCCCTCCTTTAAGGCTGGGGAGTCACTAGATGTACTTGGAGCAGGTTAAGGAGAAGATTTCACTAAATATCACTCACATGCTGCAAATAAAACCAGCAACACAAAGTGGCCGACATGGCAGATTTTACCCCACAACATGTCAGTTATTGCTGCAGGTTTTACCAGTGTAAAGATGGAAAGTAGCCGGAGACCCGCAGCAATTCCTCCAGGTGATGAGTGACTGGTGGGGTCTGACCACTGGGACCAAAATTGATCACAAAAACAGGGGTCTTGGGCCCCCCTAGTTTAATGGTGCAGTGGTCTTATATGCTGGTGTACCATTCAGATTTATGGGACTCCTAGTGATAACCAAGTAATGTACTCGGCTATCAGCAGCCCCATAGAACTGAATGGAGTAGTAGCGGAGGCGGCTGTGAACAGGAGCGGGGATTGGTAAGTAAGGCCGCGGGCCGAAACCTGCAAACACTGCTATCATTATACTCTGGGGTCTTTTCAGACCACAGAGTATGATGATCGGAGGTCCAAGGGAGGGGAGGGAACACTGTTACTTACCTCTCCTGTGCTCCAGCAGGCTTCAGGCCTGTTTGGTGATGTCCCAGATGTCAGCTGACGTCATTATGCGTCACGACGCTGGCCTGGCTCACAAGACGTCTCTTCCAAGTAGCAGGGAGTGCCAGGGAGAGGTAAGTAACATTGTTTTTTATGTTTGAAAAAACCCCAGAGTATAATAATTGTTCATGGGTGGTCCACAATGGGGCATAATACTGTGTGCAGGGGCCACAATGGGGCATAATACTGTGTGCAGGGGCCACTATGGGGCATAATACTGTGCGCAGGAATGCGGTTTGTGTGGGGGGGGGGGGTTGGAGGCGTTGGTTTGGGGGGCCCCATGTCAAATGTTCGCCTTGGGGCCCAGCCATTCCTAGTTACGCCACTGAGTACAAGAACCAAGCTTACTACATAGGTACAGCACCAATGGACAACTCTTTTGATGGCTGGAAGGTCTAACGTGCTTTCATACCATACATCTTCATATACCTTCATTACACTGTATTTTGTGGAAAACATATCCGATTTAGTATAGGAAGACCAACACATCATTATTGGATTGCAAAATCTGCAACAAAAAATGCTGCGTTTCAGCAATGTGGGGCCTTATACAGTTTTATTAAACAATCTCTGGAGTGACACAAGGAAGGGCACGAAACGCTTACAATAAAGTCACTCAGGACTGAAGATTTGCCCAATTTAAGGGATCTTAAAGCTCTCTTCCTCAGGTGTGAAGGTCCAAGATAACACAAGATCCGCAGGAGGAAGAGAAGGGAGATCTAGGGAGTCGAGGAAGGACTTTTTATCTGGAAGCAGAGTTGGAGGTAAAATATTGGTGAGGTAAAAATGACAATAAATTATCTTTATTCTGCGGTTCAATGCAGTCACGGCAAAACCAAATTTATGTAGTTGTTGCAATGTTTTGATACCTATGAAAAACATAAAATGTATTCTCCTGTATAGGGCTGTACAAGGGCTCGTTTTTTGCAGTAAGAGCTGTGGTTTTTACTTGCTCATGTACCTGCAAATTTTTCATCTCTTTTATTCAATCTTTCAGATTATCAAATACTGTGAATTCTGAAATGGTGTATAAAAGTGAATAAAACACAGTCAATGATCTGGACAGTAAGCAGAATAAAAGCAAAGATTAGAAAGACAACTATTTTAGTGCAATTTCAAGTCTCCGTGTAGTCCTAGCCTCACCTCGCACAGGAGAGAGTCAGTCAGTGCTCTGTTAGTTATACGTGACTAAATACTGTTATAATTGACATTACAAGGTATACAGGGTCTATACAACCCTCTACATTGAAGCTGCAACCACAAGAGGAAAAGTCCAGGCCCAAAACTCATATATTTGGTCTCATTATGATTCAGTAAAAACTACAGCTCACGGCATTTATAGGGTTAAACTCCCTCCCCTTGTAGGTGAACATCTACTGTGTCTGCATGGTCACCAAGATGTATGAATACATTCAAGTGCGTGAGGGGTTAAACACAGCATGTGATTTGTACAGTATGGATGATGTCAAATTGAATTAATCTGGCTCACCATCTAGTGGTAGAGATATGTAATGCAACCATTTCCATTTTTTGTGCTGAGGAGAAGTCACGTGACGCGTCTCTGTTCTGTGTCTTTTGTGGCGCGAAAGTTATTTATTGTCAGATTAATAAATATATTCACAGTTTATTCAAAGCAAGGAAATATTTTGCAAAAACATGTATGTTACGTGCTTCTCGTCTGCTATCGCTTCTGGCACCCACACTCTGCTGGCGCAGCTGATCTCTGCGGTGTCTGGGTGTTGGACCCCCACAGATCAGATACTGATGACCTATCCTCCTCCACGGCTATAGCTTTCAGCACCTATACACTGCTGGAAAAGCTGATCTGGGCAGGGGACAGAGCTCACAAATATTTGTTGAAGGAAATCTCTCCCATCTCGCCACGGCCCTGTTCACCAAACAGATCTGTATCCATTCCCACTGCAGATATTTTTCTATTTTCGTTTTTAACTCCCCGCCTCCCAAACCCCATCACTTTTGTATTTTTCCGTTCTCAGAGCCATATGAGGGCTTAGTGTTTGCAGGACAAATTATTCTCCATAATGTTGTCATTTATTAATCTGTACAATGTACTGGGAAGCTGGAAACAAATTCAGAATGGGGTGAAATTGGAGAAAAACTGTGTGCGACTTTCTTATGGGCTTCGGTTTTTTACGGAGTGTCACTGTACTGCTAAAATGACATGTCAACTGTATTCTATGGGTCAGAACGATTAGATGGATACCAAATTTGTACATATATTTAAAAAAAAAAATTTTTTCTCTTTGGACTCGCCATATTCTGCACCCATAATTTTTGTATATTTCCGTGTGCGGGGATGTATAAGGCACCTTTTTTTGCAGGGGCCAGATGTACTATTAATTTTTACCAATTTTGGGAAAGTCTGATGTTTTGATCATTTTTTATTCAAATTTTTATGGGAGGAGAAAGGGTGAAAAAACAGCGGTTCAGCTCTTTTGATTTTTTTCCCGCTATAGCGTTCGCCATATGGGCAATGTATTTTTATATGTTTGTAGACCGGTGCATTTTCATATATGGGGATGTATAATATGTTTATGTTTGTTAATTTTTATTTAAAATCTAGGAAAATGGGAGATTTTTTTAAAACTTTTTTTATTTTATTAGCCCCGCCCCCAGGGGACTCGATCTTGATTTGTGATCTTTTGATTACATGTCCCAAAGACTACAAGACAACTATATTGCGGTGCATGGGACATTCACTACATAGCCATTGAGGTCACAGACCAGCCTCAATAGTTATATTCCTATGCGAGGCCTGGGAGCCATCCGGCTCTGGAGGCCTTTGGGAGGACCTAAAATAAAACAATGCCCACGGATTTAGCGCCGGGCAGAGTGGCCGCCATATTTAAAGACTCGACATCTATTACGGTGGATGTCAGGAAAAGGTTAAAAACAGACAGCAGAATTGTAATGTGAACAGCATCTTAGATTGGTGCTGTATCCTTTATTGGAACTTTACCATGAAACTTGGAAGGCTTTATTCTTTTTAATTAACCCCTCGGGCCGCAGCCTCCCACCTTCCAAAAGCCTTAACTTTTTTATTATTCCTTTGTCAGAGCTGTATGAGGGCTTATTTTTTGTAGGAGAAATTGTATCTCAAATTTAATATTCCATGCAAGGAAGCTGGAAAAAAAAATCATAATGGGATGGAATTAGAGTAAAACTGCGCCTCTTTCTTATGGATTTTGTTTTTACAGCGCTCACTGTGCTACCTAAATGACATGTGACCTGTATTCTGCGGGTGCTTACTATTATGGTGACACCAAATAATACAGCAAGGCAGTGTCGGACTGGGGTGCCTAGGACCCGCCATAGAATTAATTCTAGGGGCCACTTGCTAAATGCAAATATGATCTGCCTCCCACTTATTTCAGTATTAGTCTGCTGCCAACCCAATGCCATAGACTAGGGCCCCCTTAGCTTTGTGGTGGGGGCCCCACAGTGACAGTTAGGAGATGGGGCCAAGGAGGGAGGATAGTGCCCGGCTTGCCTCTGTGCCTAGATGTCATCTCAGCCACCCAATACAATCTATATATAGTAACCTGCCCATCTGTATGTAGTGTACTGAGTGTACTGTACATTGTACCACTCTGGGAGGGATTAGGTTTATTAGGGGCTCAGTAGCCCCAGTGGGTCAGTGGCCCACCAGGGGATTCACCTGTGCCCCTGTGGGCCAGTCCGAGCCTGGCCTCATTGCAGGTTGGTATTTTTAACATGCCTTCAAATAGTCTCTGATCCAGTGGGACAGTCCTGAATCTGTGTGCTGTCCCGCCGTCCAAAGCAGAATGTCCAAATTTCATCTCTATTTGCGTTTTCTGAATGTAAAGGAGTTCAAAGTATGTGTTATGTTTAGTACTCCTTCAAGTCCTCCAAGTATTCATCTGTATGCCTTAGTGATGTAAGTAAAATAAACCCTACATTTCTGTAAGCAATATTAGCTTTTTAATATCGTTTTCTTATGAATTCCAGTTTCCTGTCAACAGTTCTCTCTTTGATTCTAAAAGAAAAAGGGTAAAACACTGTAAGATATGTTAGGGTTACCTGAATCAATCTGCAGGGCTGGGGTGATATGCTGGTTCTGGTGACACTAACCTATCTATCTGCAGGGCTGGGTGATATGCTGGTTCTAGTGACACTAACCTATCTATCTGCAGGGCTGGGTGATATGCTGGTTCTAGTGACACTAACCTATTTATCTGCAGGGCTGGGGTGATATGCTGGTTCTGATGACACTAACCTATCTATCTGCAGGCTGGGGTGATATGCTGGTTCTGATGACACTAACCTATCTATCTGCAGACTAGGTTGATATGCTGGTTCTGGTGACACTAACATATCTATCTGCAGGGCTGGAGTGATATGCTGGGTCTGGTGACACTAACCTATCTATCTGCAGGGCTGGGGTGATATGTTGGGGTCTGGTGACACTAACCTATCTATCTGCGGGGCTGGGGTGATATGCTGGTTCTGGTGACACTAACCTATCTTTCTGCAGACTAGGTTGATATGCTGGTTCTGGTGACACTAACCTATCTATCTGCAGTGCTGGGGTGATATGCTGGTTCTGGTGACACTAACCTATCTATCTGCAGTGCTGGGGTGATATGCTGGTTCTGGTGACACTAACCTATCTATCTGCAGGGCTGGGGTGATATGCTGGTTCTGGTGACACTAACCTATCTATCTGCAGGGCTGGGGTGATATGCTGGTTCTGGTGACACTAACCTATCTATCTGCAGTGCTGGGGTGATATGCTGGTTCTGGTGACACTAACTTATCTATCTGCAGTGCTGGGGTGATATGCTGGTTCTGGTGACACTAACCTATCTATCTGCAGTGCTGGGGTGATATGCTGGTTCTGGTGACACTAACCTATCTATCTGCAGGGCTGGGGTGATATGCTGGGTCTGGTGACACTAACCTATCTATCTGCAGGGCTGGGGTGATATGCTGGGTCTGGTGACACTAACCTATCTATCTGCAGGGCTGGGGTGATATGCTGGTTCTGGTGACACTAACCTATCTATCTGCAGTGCTGGGGTGATATGCTGGTTCTGGTGACACTAACCTATCTATCTGCAGGGCTGGGGTGATATGCTGGTTCTGGTGACACTAACCTATCTATCTGCAGGGCTGGGGTGATATGCTGGTTCTGGTGACACTAACCTATCTATCTGCAGGGCTGGGGTGATATGCTGGGTCTGGTGACACTAACCTATCTATCTGCAGGGCTGGGGTGATATGCTGGTTCTGGTGACACTAACCTATCTATCTGCAGGGCTGGGGTGATATGCTGGGTCTGGTGACACTAACCTATCTATCTGCAGGGCTGGGGTGATATACTGGGGTCTGGTGACACTAACCTATCTATCTGCAGGGCTGGGGTGATATGCTGGTTCTGGTGACACTAACCTATCTATCTGCAGGGCTGGGGTGATATGCTGGGTCTGGTGACACTAACCTATCTATCTGCAGGGCTGGGGTGATATACTGGGGTCTGGTGACACTAACCTATCTATCTGCAGGGCTGGGGTGATATGCTGGTTCTGGTGACACTAACCTATCTGCAGGGCTGGGGTGATATGCTGGGTCTGGTGACACTAACCTATCTATCTGCGGAGCTGGGGTGATATGCTGGTTCTGGTGACATTAACCTATCTATCTGCAGGGCTGGGGTGATATGCTGGGTCTGGTGACACTAACCTATCTATCTGCAGGGCTGGGGTGATATGCTGGTTCTTGTGACACTAACCTATCTATCTGCAGACTAGGTGGATATGCTGGTTCTGGTGACACTAACCTATCTATCTGCAGTGCTGGGGTGATATGCTGGTTCTGGTGACACTAACCTATCTATCTGCAGGGCTGGGGTGATATGCTGGTTCTGGTGACACTAACCTATCTATCTGCAGGGCTGGGGTGATATGCTGGTTCTGGTGACACTAACCTATCTATCTGCAGACTAGGTTGATATGCTGGTTCTGGTGACGCTAACCTATCTATCTGCAGTGCTGGGGTGATATGCTGGTTCTGGTGACACTAACCTATCTATCTGCAGTGCTGGGGTGATATGCTGGTTCTGGTGACACTAACCTATCTATCTGCAGGGCTGGGGTGATATGCTGGTTCTGGTGACACTAACCTATCTATCTGCAGGGCTGGGGTGATATGCTGGTTCTGATGACACTAACCTATCTATCTGCAGACTAGGTTGATATGCTGGGTCTGGTGACACTAACCTATCTATCTGCAGGGCTGGGGTGATATGCTGGTTCTGATGACACTAACCTATCTATCTGCAGACTAGGTTGATATGCTGGGTCTGGTGACACTAACCTATCTATCTGCAGGGCTGGGGTGATATGCTGGGTCTGGTGACACTAACCTATCTATCTGCAGGGCTGGGGTGATATGCTGGGTCTGGTGACACTAATCTATCTATCTGCAGGGCTGGGGTGATATGCTGGTTCTGGTGACACTAACCTATCTATCTGCAGGGCTGGGGTGATATGCTGGTTCTGGTGACACTAACCTATCTATCTGCAGACTAGGTTGATATGCTGGGTCTGGTGACAATAACCTATCTATCTGCAGGGCTGGGGTGATATGCTGGGTCTGGTGACACTAACCTATCTATCTGCAGGGCTGGGGTGATATGCTGGTTCTGGTGACACTAACCTATCTATCTGCAGGGCTGGGGTGATATGCTGGGTCTGGTGACACTAACCTATCTATCTGCAGGGCTGGGGTGATATACTGGGGTCTGGTGACACTAACCTATCTATCTGCAGGGCTGGGGTGATATGCTGGTTCTGGTGACACTAACCTATCTATCTGCGGGGCTGGGGTGATATGCTGGGTCTGGTGACACTAACCTATCTATCTGCGGGGCTGGGGTGATATGCTGGGTCTGGTGACACTAACCTATCTATCTGCGGGGCTGGGGTGATATGCTGTGTCTGGTGACACTAACCTATCTATCTGCGGGGCTGGGGTGATATGCTGGTTCTGGTGACACTAACCTATCTATCTGCAGGGCTGGGGTGATATGCTGGGTCTGGTGACACTAACCTATCTATCTGCAGGGCTGGGGTGATATGCTGGGTCTGGTGACACTAACCTATCTATCTGCAGGGCTGGGGTGATATGCTGGGTCTGGTGACACTAATCTATCTATCTGCTGGGCTGGGGTGATATGCTGGGTCTGGTGACACTAACCTATCTATCTGCAGGGCTGGGGTGATATGCTGGTTCTGGTGACACTAACTTATCTATCTGCAGGGCTGGGGTGATATGCTGGGTCTGGTGACACTAACCTATCTATCTGCAGGGCTGGGGTGATATGCTGGTTCTGGTGATACTAACCTATCTATCTGCAGGGCTGGGGTGATATGCTGGGTCTGGTGACACTAACCTATCTATCTGCAGGGCTGGGGCGATATACTGGGGTCTGGTGACACTAACCTATCTATCTGCAGGGCTGGGGTGATATGCTGGTTCTGGTGACACTAACCTATCTATCTGCAGGGCTGGGGTGATATGCTGGGTCTGGTGACACTAACCTATCTATCTGCGGGGCTGTGGTGATATGCTGGTTCTGGTGACACTAACCTATCTATCTGCAGGGCTGGGGTGATATGCTGGGTCTGGTGACATTAACCTATCTATCTGCAGGGCTGGGGTGATATGCTGGGTCTGGTGACACTAACCTATCTATCTGCAGGGCTGGGGTGATATGCTGGGTCTGGTGACACTAACCTATCTATCTGCAGGGCTGGGGTGATATGCTGGTTCTGGTGACACTAACCTATCTATCTGCAGGGCTGGGGTGATATGTTGGGGTCTGGTGACACTCACCTATCTATCTGCGGGGCTGGGGGTGATATGCTGGTTCTGGTGACAATAACCTATCTATCTGCAGGGCTGGGGTGATATGCTGGGTCTGGTGACACTAACCTATCTATCTGCAGGGCTGGGGTGATATGCTGGTTCTGGTGACACTAACCTATCTATCTGCAGGGCTGGGGTGATATGCTGGTTCTGGTGACACTAACCTATCTATCTGCAGGGCTGGGGTGATATGCTGGGTCTGGTGACACTAACCTATCTATCTGCGGGGCTGGGGTGATATGCTGGTTCTGGTGACATTAACCTATCTATCTGCAGGGCTGGGGTGATATGCTGGGTCTGGTGACACTAACCTATCTATCTGCAGGGCTGGGGTGATATGCTGGGTCTGGTGACACTAACCTATCTATCTGCAGTGCTGGGGTTATATGCTGGGTCTGGTGACACTAACCTATCTATCTGCAGGGCTGGGGTGATATGCTGGTTCTGGTGACACTAACCTATCTATCTGCAGACTAGGTTTATATGCTGGGTCTGGTGACACTAACCTATCTATCTGCAGGGCTGGGGTGATATCCTGGGGTCTGGTGACACTGACCTATATATCTGCAGGGCTGGGGTGATATGCTGGTTCTGGTGACACTAACCTATCTATCTGCAGGGCTGGGGTGATATGCTGGGTCTGGTGACACTAACCTATCTATCTGCAGGGCTGGGGTGATATACTTGGGTCTGGTGGCACTAACCTATCCATCTGCAGGGCTGGGGTGATATGCTGGTTCTGGTGACACTAACCTATCTATCTGCAGGGCTGGGGTGATATGCTGGGTCTGATGACACTAACCTATCTATCTGCAGGGCTGGGGTGATATGCTGGTTCTGGTGACACTAACCTATCTATCTGCAGGGCTGGGGTGATATGCTGGGTCTGGTGACACTAACCTATCTATCTGCGGGGCTGGGGTGATATGCTGGTTCTGGTGACATTAACCTATCTATCTGCAGGGCTGGGGTGATATGCTGGGTCTGGTGACACTAACCTATCTATCTGCAGGGCTGGGGTGATATGCTGGGTCTGGTGACACTAACCTATCTATCTGCAGGGCTGGGGTTATATGCTGGGTCTGGTGACACTAACCTATCTATCTGCAGGGCTGGGGTGATATGCTGGGTCTGGTGACACTAACCTATCTATCTGCAGACTAGGTTTATATGCTGGGTCTGGTGACACTAACCTATCTATCTGCAGGGCTGGGGTGATATGCTGGGTCTGGTGACACTAACTTATCTATCTGCAGGGCTTGGGTGATATGCTGGTTCTGGTGACACTAACCTATCTATCTGCAGGGCTGGGGTGATATGCTGGTTCTGGTGACACTAACCTATCTATCTGCAGGGCTGGGGTGATATGCTGGTTCTGGTGACACTAACCTATCTATTTGCAGGGCTGGGGTGATATGCTGGGTCTGGTGATACTAACCTATCTATCTGCAGGGCTGGGGTGATATACTGGGGTCTGGTGACACTAACCTATCTATCTGCAGGGCTGGGTGATATGCTGGTTCTGGTGACACTAACCTATCTATCTGCAGGGCTGGGGTGATATGCTGGGTCTGGTGACCTTAACCTATCTATCTGCAGGGCTGGGGTGATATGCTGGGTCTGGTGACACTAACCTATCTATCTGCAGGGCTGGGGTGATATGTTGGGGTCTGGTGACACTCACCTATCTATCTGCGGGGCTGGGGTGATATGCTGCTTCTGGTGACACTAACCTATCTATCTGCAGGGCTGGGGTGATATGCTGGGTCTGGTGACACTAACCTATCTATCTGCAGGGCTGGGGTGATATGCTGGGTCTGGTGACACTAACCTATCTATCTGCAGGGCTGGGGTGATATGCTGGTTCTGGTGACACTAACCTATCTATCTGCAGGGCTGGGGTGATATGCTGGGTCTGGTGACACTAACCTATCTATCTGCAGGGCTGGGGTGATATGCTGGTTCTGGTGACACTAACCTATCTATCTGCAGGGCTGGGGTGATATGCTGGGTCTGGTGGCAAACTCCCTTTAACGGGATTATCCACTTTCTAATATTGGTGGCCTATCCATAGTATAGGTCATAAATATTAGATCTGTGAGTGTCAGATTACCAGTCCGACACTCCTGCAGATCAGCTGCTCCAGGACAGTGACATGACATTGTGATATTATATTGTGCAGGGGGCACTAAAGAGCATTATACTGTGTGACATGCTATAACATGGCATTATACTGTGCAGGGTGCACTGATGTAGCATTATACTGTGGGTGGGCGCACTAAAAAGCATTATACAATATAATGCCCCATTATTGTGCCTCCTTACAGTATGCTCCTTAGTACCCCCTCCCACAATATTATTCCCCATTAGTGCCCCCACACATAAATAACCTTCACCTCCTGCCCGCTGTGCCCAAGCCCTGATACCTTACATCAAGTGGCAGGAGCCCTCACGCTGGAAGGCAGCAGGGATGATTTCTGATCCCTGCGGCCGCTAGTGCAAGGGATCAGGGTTTGGGGACAGCTTGCAATCCGCTAGTTGAGTATCCCTGCAGTAGACAATACATTTAAAGGGGAGCTCTCACAGTTTCTGACACATCTATGTTATTAAATGATTATATTCTTCATGAAATAATTCTGGAACGTCTTTTCATATAACTCTGTGTGGGGCTGTTCCTCTGTTATTCCTCCTGGAATAAATTGACAGATACATGTAACCAGTAAGGGGTGTCCTCACAGTCTGACACTGTTCAATGACTGCTGTCACTGTGACGACACAAACATGTCTGACAAGGGTAATGGTAACTCCCAGTAGTCAATGTATTCATATGTATTAAGTAGGAATAGCAGAGAATTGGCAAAAATACATTGTTTTTTAAGAAAATATACTCATGTGGAATGCGGATATTTACTAAGACCTGTCAGGAGAAGTGTCGGATCTTCCTTATCGATTATCTTTAGGCTTATTTCAAAAGTTGGTGTTTTGGTCAGTATTTTGCATCAGTATTTGTAAGCCAAACCAAAATGGGTTCACGTCTGTCCATTATATATTTCTGCTTGTTATGTTCCACTTCTAGATTTGGGTTACCAATACTAATGCAGAATACAGACTGGCAGGTATAAGTGGCCTTAGACACATGATATATATATATATACACACATACAAATTCCCTCATTGTTATTGTATAACACATAATTTTCTTCAGACTGATTTCGGTACGTTTCTAGATCAGAATCTCTTGCTGTTTCCTTCCAGTCAGGGGTGTAACTAGTAAAGACCGGGCCCCATGGCAAACTTATGACGTGCGAGGACCTTCCCCTCTAACAAGGCCTGCAAATACTGACATGGAGAGAAATAAAAGTGAATACAGGATCATGGACGGAAAGTAGGATTTTATTCTATAGAATTCTGCAAATATCAGATGGAAATTCTCAGACTATTATGTGATGAGCAATGTCCACTAGCAGAGGACTGTATGGAGATTTTCTGAAGACTGATCTTCACTTGTTGCTACATCATATTGTTGGCCAGTGCCGTCTGCACTTCCTAGTGGGACGGTTCCTTGTACATTAGATAGATGTCTGACCATATCATTGAGCTTCTTACTTCATTAGTTGATGGAGATGTTGGAGGAGCTTTATCTTCTTGTCTGATGGAGTATTGGTGCTGGGTGACATATTGAAGGAAGTTTGTGATAGAGGAACAACTATCTGTCTTCTTATAGTTGCCAACATTTCCAGGGACACTTTTGGGGCGAGGGGGTTATGAGGTGCAGCATGGTCACAAATGGTCATTATTTCTATAATGCCGCAATATACTCACATAATATAGCTATACAGCACCATATAGTTATATACTGCAAGTATCACTATCTATCTATACTTGTATCATATGACTAGATAGATAGATAGATAGATAGATAGATAGATAGATAGGGGATGGATAGGAAGAGGAGGGGTATGGTGGGAGAGAAATATTGGGGACTAAGAAAAGGAGGGTAAGTGAGGGGCGAGCAGAGTGGGGAGAGGAAGCTGCAGGTGCTATTACAGGAAGATGAGGTTTCTCCACTCATTACCTGTATGCACCAGTATAGGGGCCGGATGGTCCATGTCAGAACTTCTGGTGACATATATGACCCCTACATCTTCCAGCCAGGCGGGGACCAGGAGCTGGATGGCCGCTCTGCACAATGGGCAGCTGTTTCTCTCCTGCATCCATGTGGAGAGGCACCATTGGTGAAAATGATGGGTGCAAGCTAAGTTTGATATCTGCTCCTGGGGTGCATATTCCATTAGGCATATACAGCATGACCCATGCTCCTCAGAGTCTTGCCTCATAAGTGAGGGGGCCAAATTGTTAGAGAGTCCATTGTCTGTAGAGTGAGGAGTGACGTCTTCTGGAATCTGGGAGACAGGTGAATGGCTCCTGAGCTGAGCTGTTACTGGGGAGCGGCTCCTGTATTCAGATCGTCTTCTCCTCCTCATCTGGCTCTCATGTATAGGAGTCATCCTTCTCCCTTGTTGGGACAGTCGACTCCGTGTCCGATGGGCGACGGGCGAGTCATTATCAGATCTTTCTATATTCTGCCACGTCAGATCTTCCGGGACACTTGTGTCTGTGTGACCAGGTCTACGCTGCCTCGGCATGCTGTCGCTAGTCATCACAAATTATTGTGGGTATAAAGGACACCAAAGTGTCAAAATTGAGTCAAAAAACAAAGCTTTTGCGCAAGAGCCTGCTATGGAGATGCCAACTATATCACTTCTCCTTCGCAAGTGGTGTGCAACACAGAATTGGAACACTAGATCCCTGATACATTGTGACATCATAATGGAGTCATGGCTACCACCCCCTGCTGCCCATACACTGTGACATCATCAGCCTGTATGTGATATGATCACTAGTTACTTACCTTACAAGAACATAGCGGAGCTGACTGTGGTCATTCTGGTCTATTACCAGGCCCTGTATATCCTACACTGTATTACTAGATGTGAATACTGTCCTGTACGTTACTGCAGATACTCAGCTGGCAGCCATCTTTATTACCACATCATCTTCTATGATGATAACTGTCAGTATCATCTCTAATGTTTTCTTAAAGTGGTAATAACCGCATTTTAAAGACAACTAATAACACAATCACCGTAGACAGAACATACAGATTGGACTTCTAGGAGGATGGCAACCCTGGAAAATATAAAATCCAGCAATGTCTAGTAGTCCATGGATTCCACTAGTCCAGCACATCACTAGTATAAAGTCTTCCAGGCTAGGAGACGCTGAACTACATATTACTGCAATGAGAGATCCTGTAGCCTGGGACTGAGCTGTAAGTTGCCTCCCTGGTGTGAATACATTGGGACAGTGTCCGTGGCTAAGATGCCATACTTTGCCCCAGCAGTTGTGATCAGTAATAATATATAAGACATCTCTTCTGCCAGTCAGATCTCTGATCTCTGCTGATTCCAGAAGGAGGAAGCAGAACAAGGTTCATGTGAATAGATACTTGCAAAGTAAAACAGATAACACGGCTATTCCTTACTCCTACAGTGAGGGTGCAAGTACTGGATTCATAGGGTGGCAAAGACTACTGCCTGACTAGTAATGACCAGGTACTGGATAGTGGCTATACCATTGACCACCAGGTACTGGATAGTGTTTGTCCTATTGGGGAGCCATATACTGTGTGTTGTCCTATTGGGGAGCCATATACTGTGTGTTGTCCTATTGGGGAGCCTATACTGTGTGTTGTCCTATTGGGGAGCCATATACTGTGTGTTGGGCCACTGGGGAGCCATATACTGTGTGTTGTCCTATGGGGGAGCCATATACTGTGTGTTGTCCTATGGGGGAGCCATATACTGTGTGTTGTCCTATGGGGGAGCCATATACTGTGTGTTGGGCCACTGGGGAGCATGATCCAATGAGGGGGCCACTAAGTGAGCATGGTGCTGGTAAAAGGTGAATTGTTCTATGTGCTGGGTGGGAAGTATAGGATGGTATAGTTTTTCAGGTGGCTTCTCACTGTGCAATTGTGGTGTAGTTAAAATTTTTTAGTAGGAATTTTTTTTTTGACACAAATGATTTTTTTTAGTATAACATGTCTGAAATTCCTTAGACCTGTTACTATTGCTGAGTAACCCTTTACCAAAATCTGTGGTACTGTTATGGTGGATGTCTGGTCTTTAACCCCTTCCATTTGCGCGATTTTTCTATTTTCTTTTTTTTTTTTACTCCCCGCCTTTCATAAACCGTAACTGTTTTATTTTTTCGTTCACAGAGCCATATAAGGTCCAACTTTTGCGGGACAAATTGTACTTCGTAATATTATTCCCTGTGATATACTGGAAAAAAATTCAGACTGGGGTAGAATTGTAGAAAAACTGCATATGTGCAATATATTCTGACACCCGTAACTTTTTTTATGCTTCTGTTTATGAGGCTGCATAAGGCATCTTTTTTTGCAGGGCCAGATGTACTTTTTATTTATACCATTTTGAGGACTGTCTGATGTTTTGATCGATTTTTATTCAAATTTTTATGAGAGGAAAAACAGTGAAAAAATGGTGGTTAAGATCTTTGGATTTTTTTTTCCTGCTATGGCGTTCACTGTATGGTAAAAAAAATATAAGTTTGTAGAGTGAGCATTAACCCTTAAAATGCCTCGGACAAATGTGACTGAATCATGTTCACCGTCTCCCGGAACGAGATCTGTGGGTGGCAATCCATTGCTGTGACAGAAACCAGCCTATGGGAGTCTCCCAGGCTTGTCATTACTATAGTTCTATTATAGGCCACAGTGTATTGTATTGGTGATCAGACCTCCTGGAGCTCAAAACCCCTAGGAGATTTCAAGAATAAATCCGAAAAAAAAAAAAAAAAATATTAAAACTTTAATCACAGCCATTTCCCTAAATCATATGTAAAAAAAATAAAAAAATAAACACATATACATTAGGTGTCCCTGAATCCAAAAATGCCCAAACTACAAACTTATAAATATATTTTTCCCGTACAGTAAACTACATAGTAGGTTAAAAAAAAAAATCAAAAAAGCTGAACTGCCATTTATTCACTATTTTGCCGTAAAAAATTGATTAAAAAGTGATCAAAACATCAGACATGCTATAAATAAAAAGTACATAACATCTTTTGCAGCCCTGTATATGAAAATATAAAAATGTTACGAGTCAGAATTTTTTTTTTTTTTTAAATATAAATTTGGCAATTTACTGTGTGATGGACCACTGAGGAGCATTATATTGTATGGGGCGACTAAGGCGACATTATACTATGTGGGAACCACTTAGGGGGCATTATAATTTGGGTGTGTCAGGTATGTCAAAGTGGTGGAGATGCGGAAGGGTCCACTTATGAAACATTTGCCCTGAGCCCACCAATGTGGTAAAATGGCTCTGGCTGTGATCAAGGCTGGTTCAAAGGAATGGACTGTAGGAAATTCTGAGCTCAAACCAGTGATGGGAATTTTGACTGTTTTCTGTACCCTGCACCATTCAGCTCCGCTCACTGAAAAGAGACGACTCTTTTGGCTCCCAAAGGTCACCTGAGTGAAACTACCGATTCCATCACCTATGCAGTATCGGATCCCCAAACTGATATTGATATGATATTGACCTTTTTGATTATTGGATACATAGACTGATACAAAGGGGTAAATGATTGGAAGCCCTTTATTGGTTTAATGGTTGTCTAATAAGCTTCATTCTTATTGTACCTTTAACATCCTTATTCCTCATACTGTAGATTATAGGATTCAACATTGGAGTCACCGCTGTATATAGAATGGACACAGTCTTATCTGTCTCAGGAGAGTAAGTGGAGCGAGGTCTCAGATACATGAACATAATGGTCCCATAGTAGAGAGACACCACGGTGAGGTGGGAGGCGCATGTGGAGAAAGCTTTTTGCCTTCCTTGTGAAGAACGAATCTTCAAAATGGTAGAGATGATGTGGATGTATGAAATAAGAGTCAAGAAGAAAGAACACATGGCTATGATCCCGGCTGAGATATACATGGCAATCTCATTGAGAAAAGTGTCCTTACAAGATAGTCGAAAGAATGGAGGCATCTCACAGAAGAAGTGGTTGACGTGGTGGGATCTACAGTAGGGTAGATGGAAGGTGAGGACCACATGAAAGGCTGAGTTCATAAAGCAAACGCTCCATGATCCAGCAGCTAAACAGGAGCACAATGTCTTGCTCATGATATTCCTATAGTGCAATGGCTTACAAATGGCTACAAATCTATCGTAAGCCATGACGGCGAGCACTATGCACTCTGTGGCTCCCAATGCCAGATGGAAATACATTTGAAGTGCACATCCCAATAGAGAAATACTTCTGTCCTTGGACATAGTATTTATGAGGATTTTGGGAACAATGGTGGAGGAGAAGCAGACGTCAATAATAGAGAGGTTGCTCAGGAAGAAGTACATGGGGGTTTGTAGTTTTGAGTTGATCCTCACCACGATGACTAGTAGAACATTCCCTGTCAATGTTGTTAAATACATCACCAGGAACACAAGAAAGTAGATGATCTGAAGATACGGGACATTAGTCAGACCAAGGAGGATGAATCTTACTGGAGATGTTCCATTTGAGTCTTCCATTATATTTATGGATTCTGGACACAGGTGACAAAAATGAAATATTTTGTCATATACAACTATAAAATTTTTGTAATTTTTTAAAAAATAATAGTGCTCTAAAGACAACCTAAAACACTGTGGGTTAGTTATCTTTGTTACCCCAAAAATTCATAACAAAACAATAAGACGAGTTGGACATTTTGATTACAAGTAAGGTAAGCAGCAATACTCAATGTCAAGCAGCAGCTGCAAAAGCAAATAAGATGTAAGGGGAATAAAAGCTGGTGATTCTGATGTAATATTATACATGTATTTATCCCTTATGAGATTTGGTTTTGGACTCTACATTGTAAAAGGTATAAAGGAGGTTTGGAGAGGGTTCAAAGGGAGGCGACTCATTATTAAAGGGGATGATGGGTCTTTTTTATTAGAGGCAAAAAATTTTGTTTTGTTCCTCACGGAAATAAAATTCGGTGTGGTCATTACAAAGAATAGTCACATGATTTATTCTTGACTGAAAAAAACGTAGGACACTCTTTATAGGTGGAGACGACCTAGACATCAATATTGGAAAGATTTCTTTACCGTTAGAGTGGTCAAAATGTGGAGCTCCCAAAAGGTCATAATGGCGGAAACTATGACAACATTCAAACAAGGGCCTAATAAATTTAATCAAGGGTTATAATTATTCTAACAATTAATGATATGATAATATATACACATACACACACACACCCACATTTACTAATAAAGAGTGTAAGCCTAGCCAGGTAGTCTGAAAATACACCAGATTTATCCCACTGACTGATGCTGGATGCTACATTAGGTATATGTGTCTAGTCGAAGTTCATACCACCTAGTAGTTTTCCCATTTTGGTCCAAAATTTTTACATTTTGGCACAGTTTAGAGATTTTTGTTGCTTTTAGGCCACATCCCCACCCCACAAAACCATGCCCCTTTTCTGAGATAAATACGACAAAATTGGAGCACATTGGCTCATTTTAAGATATTTTACACCGAGGTTGAGTCTCTACCACAATTGTAAGGCTTTATATTTGTTTCAATAGGTTTTTATCACTGGTTGTAAGCCAAAACCAGAAGTGGGCTGAAAACTCCGAGCAGGTGCAAATCTTTACATCATACCTTGACCATTATGCTTGGTTTCAGCAGACAAATACTGATGTACAAGACCGAACAAATCACTGATTTGTGACCCCAAATCTGATCCATTCCGTTTGCTATGTTTCCTTGTCATTGTCTCTTAGAAAAATGCGAGTAAAAAAAAAAAAAAAAAATACAAGTTTTTGAATTTTTTGGAAAAGACTTTAGAACCTCATGAAATTTGTAAAATTGTTATTTTATTTAAAAAAACAACAACAGTTAAATAACAAAATAAACCCAATACAACACTTACAAATGGTTACAAAACATGTATTGGAAACACATAATCTTCATTAGGATCATGAAATAATAACACAGAACAGCGTAGAATTGTGGAAATCACTCACAAGAAAGTAGATGTGAAAATGGATGCAAAAAGGAGATATAAGTATCATCTGGCAGGAAACTGACTAACCACTCTTATATTATCTCAGCACCTTCTTCCACCATAATGGTCTACCTTCTACGAAGGATGACTCCCCACTGTAGAGCAAACTGTAATGCTGGTAGCTTCCTTTTTATATGATTAGTCCCCTGTGTATCACAGAACTGAAAGACGCAGTAAAGTCTCTAGATTTCCCTGTATAATATAGACTCTCAAGGCACCTGTAATTTTTTTTTTTTTTTTTTTTACATATAAGGTATTTTTGAAAAGTCTCCTAAACTTTACACTGTAGATTTCATTACAGTTTACAATAATAGTCGTATAACTTAGAATTAAATGTAGAGATATTAAATAAGTAAATACATTTTACTAAATCCTTATTTCAAATTTATATAAATATTTTTGTTAACAATTATGAACTTTTTTTAATTCAGAGGATTACATTTGCAGAGTCTATGAAATGAAAATGACTTTTTATTTGGTCTCACAATGTTATCATATGACATTTTTATGGATTTTTAACTTAGATATCTAAGGCTAAGGCCCCACATAGCAAAAAACGCAGCGGGAAAAAAACCGCAGCAACAACGCATCGCGGTTTTTCCCACAACCCTTTTCACAGAAAGTCTGCAGATGTTTCTTCCGTGGACTTTCTGCTTCCATTATACAGTACAGACCAAAAGTTTGGACACACCTTCTCATTCCAAGAGTTTTCTGTATTTTCATGACTATAAAAATTGTAGATTCACACTGAAGGCATCAAAACTATGAATTAACACATGTGGAATTATATACTTAACAAAAAAGTGTGAAACAACTGAAAATATGTCTTATATTCTAGGTTCTTCAAAGTAGCCACCTTTTGCTTTGATTACTGCTTTGCACACTCTTGGCATTCTCTTGATGAGCTTCAAGAGGTAGTCACCTGAAATGGTCTTCCAACAGTCTTGAAGGAGTTCCCAGAGATGCTTAGCACTTGTTGGCCCTTTTGCCTTCACTTTGCGGTCCAGCTCACCCCAAACCATCTGGATTGGGTTCAGGTCTGGTGACTGTGGAGGCCAGGTCATCTGGCGTAGCACCCCATCACTCTCCTTCTTGGTCAAATAGCCCTTACACCGTCTGGAGGTGTGTTTGGGGTCATTGTCCTGTTGAAAAATAAATGATGGTCCAACTAAACGCAAACCAGATGGAATAGCATGCCGCTGCAAGATTCTGTGGTAACCATGCTGGTTCAGTATTCCTTCAATTTTGAATAAATCCCCAACAGTGTCACCAGCAAAGCACCCCCACACCATCACACCTCCTCCTCCATGCTTCACGGTGGGAACCAGGCATGTAGAGTCCATTCGTTCACCTTTTATGCGTCACACAAAGACACGGTGGTTGGAACCAAAGATCTCAAATTTGGACTCATCAGACCAAAGCACAGATTTCCACAGGTCTAATGTCCATTCCTTGTGTTCTTTAGCCCAAACAAGTCTCTTCTGCTTGTTGCCTGTCCTTAGCAGTGGTTTCCTAGCAGCTATTTTACCATGAAGGCCTGCTGCACACAGTCTCCTCTTAACAGTTGTTGTAGAGATGTGTCTGCTGCTAGAACTCTGTGTGGCATTGACCTGGTCTCTAATCTGAGCTGCTGTTAACCTGCGATTTCTGAGGCTGGTGACTCGGATGAACTTATCCTCCGCAGCAGAGGTGACTCTTGGTCTTCCTTTCCTGTGGCGGTCCTCATGTGAGCCAGTTTCTTTGTAGCGCTTGATGGTTTTGGCCACTGCACTTGGGGACACTTTCAAAGTTTTCCCAATTTTTCAGACTGACTGACCTTCATTTCTTAAAGTAATGATGGCCACTCGTTTTTCTTTACTTAGCTGCTTTTTTCTTGCCATAATACAAATTCTAACACTCCATTCAGTAGGACTATCAGCTGTGTATCCACCTGACTTCTGAACAACACAACTGATGGTCCCAACCAAAATTATAAGGCAAGAAATCCCACTTATTAAACATGACAGGGCACACCTGTGAAGTGAAAACCATTTCAGGTGACTACCTCTTGAAGCTCATCAAGAGAATACCAAGAGTGTGCAAAGCAGTAATCAAAGCAAAAGGTGGCTACTTTGAAGAACCTAGAATATAAGACATATTTTCAGTTGTTTCACACTTTTTTGTTAAGTATATAATGCCACATGTGTTAATTCATAGTTTTGATGCCTTCAGTGTGAATCTACAATTTTTATAGTCATGAAAATACAGAAAACTCTTGGAATGAGAAGGTGTGTCCAAACTTTTGGTCTCAGAGTTTCAGAGGTTGAATCTATTAAAGTGCCATAATATTCTTTACTTTATGTTGGTCCATAAGTCAAGTGGGTAAAATTACCATCATCTGCTTAATGTTTCTAAACTGTGTGTCTTGTTTCAATGGTTTGATTGACTAAAAAAATGAATTCTGATCGTATCTTTAACATCCTTGTTCCTCATGCTGTAGATGATGGGGTTCAACATTGGTGTCACTGCTGTATATAGAATGGACATAGACTTGTCTATCATGGGAGAATATGTGGAGTGAGGTTTCATGTACATGAAGATACAGTAAGAGTCCTATAGTACTAAGACACAACAGTGAGGTGGGAGGCACATGTGGAGAAAGCTTTTTGTCTGCCTTGTGAAGAACGGATCTTGAAGACACTAGAGGTGATTTTGATGTATGAAATTAATGTCAAGAAAAAAGCACATAAGACAAAAATTTGCTCATGCCTATTTCATTGGGACGAGTATCTTTGCAGGAGAGTCGCAATAGAGGAGGCAGCTCACAGTAGAAGTAGTTGATATTATGGGACTTGCAAAAGGGTAGTTGGAAAATGAGGACTACGTGAATGATGGCATTGCCAAAGCCCACACCCCATGTTATTGAAGCCAAACTGAACACATATTGTCTTGTTAATGATCGTTTGGTAGTGCAATGGTCTACAAATGGCTGCAAAATGATCGTAGGCCATGACGGCAATACATTTGAAGGGCACATCCTACCCGAGAAATACTTTTGTCTATGGATAGAGTATTTTTTAGCATTTTAGGCACAGTGGTGGAGGAAAACCAGACGTCAATCATGGAGAAATTACTGCAGGTCTTGCACCTGTTTTACAGGCAAGGTGAGGAGCCATTTTTAGTTGGGTCCTTCAGGGCACTCCGGACAATAATACGCCGCAGGTTTGGTGGTTGCTGAGAGGGGGGACTGGAAATATGTCCTGCAGCGTATTATTGTCCGGAGTGCCCTGAAGGCCCCAACTGAAAATTGCACCTCACCTTGCCTGCGAAACAGGTGCAAGACCTGCAGGCACATCCACACCGCTGACAGTGTACCTGTACCACAGTCACAACAGAAAATTAGGGGGACCTTTTCTTGTAGGTCTTCCAATGTGGTGTATCTCATAATGTGTGTGCAATGTCCCACCACAGACCTCTATGTGGGGGAAACAGGACAGAGACTCAGTCAGCGAATGAACTCGCACAGATCCACCATTAATAACAGCAGAACGGATCTCCCAGTGGCCGCACATTTCTCCAGAGAAGACCACTCTATTGAAGATTTGCGGGTTGTGGTTTTAATGGGACATTTTAAGACACAGAGGGAGAGAAAGGAATGGGAATATAAGTTAATGCAAAAATTTCAAACTCTGCAATTTAGACTTAATATTCATGCCAGCTTCATGTCACACTATGTATGAACTGTGAGGGTCACAAATCACCACCTGATAGCAAACAGATAACAGCAAGAATTAGTGATCCCTCCGTCACGTCCCACAAGTTTGCAGATTGTTTATTTTTTGACCTGTTGTAAATAACTTCTCTACGTATATTGCATTTTGTTTTTTAAGGATTCTAAGATCCTTTGAAGGTCCATGTCTTTTGTGTTTAAAAAGTCTGTGAATTTTCATTTTCTTGTATAACACCATGTCTGAAGAAGAGAGCTAGTACTCTCGAAAGCTTACTATCAAATATACTCAGTTAGCCTCTAAAAGGTATCGCCTGATTTCTTCACTCTTCCACTACTTTCTATGGCTAACACAGTACAACATTATACTACTGTATTCCTCCTTAGAACTGGTTTAGCATTGTTCTGAAGCACACAACCATCATCTATTTTGACCATGGATCTAGTCTTCAGTCCTTAGAGGAGCAACTTATCCTAGCTCCATGAAAGTTAACACAGTCCTAATTTAGATTAATATTTGCCCTACTTCACTTTTATATCATAAAAATTGACCCTATGTTCATCTTACCAGCCTGATCCCTGTTATACAACAAGTCCAACCCTCATCATACCATGAAGAGTCCATGTAGAATTCTCAGCAGATTTTGATTCACCTTCCTTGCCCTCTTCAGAAGTTTCCTCTTGGACTTTGGTTATCTATTGTGAAACAACTAAACTGTAAACAGATCAGATGGTTCTCCTATTTGATGGCATCGTATTATAGAAGATGGGAAGCAGAGCATAGCAATATATCGGTTTTATCGCTTTAATTAGTATCTTCTTGTTAAAAGCCATGCAGATACTAACAGAACTTATAGACAAAAATGTGAGTTTTAGTCGTGAATCCACCTGAAAGCTTGAGAGTTCTGCTTACCCTTTCCACAAACTTGTACTGGAAAGAAAGTCAGATGGTTGTGTGGAAAGGACACAGGACTCTTGGCAGATTTTCTCTATGAGTGGCTGGGGAACTAGAACCTAAAGGCTTTCTCTATGAATGGGCAGATGCCTCAGGAGTCCCAACTGTTATCTATGAGTAGAAATGGGTAAACCTAACAAGAGAAATTTTTAAAATATTTGCAAGGTTCACCCACCAGTTTCAATTCAGGCTGAAATACCCCCTTTGATACTGATGAGAGACTCATTTATAGAAATGTTCTGATCAGGGATGTATGATGCTGTAAATTTGGTACTAAAGTTATCAATGAGTGGCCTGACTTTGAATAGGCGGTCAAAGTTTGGGGCATCTCGGGGCGGGCACTGTGTGTTATTGTTATAATGCAGAAACTTCAGGATCGTTTTGAAGCGTGCCCTGGTCATGACCATTCTATAGATCAGAGTATTGTACAATATGTCTGAACTTCAATACTGTCTAATAATTTTATTTTTTTTTTTACTATTCCCATATGCAGAATAAGACCCCAGAAAATCTTTATCTCTGCTGCATTTACTAGGGTCCACCTCTGGGGCCTGGCATATGAAGAGGGGGCATTTTTTTCTATGAATAGTTGGGCACACAAATTTGTTTGGGTCACCATAAAATCTATAAACCCATCAGAGAAAAAGACCCCAAAAAAGTCAATTTCTCTAAAGCCTTCAGTCTCAATTTGGATTCCTGACCTGCCCACAAAGTCAGGAAGCTCATCATATTCAGGGGGTGGGGTCCACATTGGGTCAGTGATTTCAAGAGTTGCCTCAGCAATAGTTCTGGGGCGCCTCCTTTGGGGTTGCTCATCACTGGATGATGAGGAGGAAGAGGAAAAATAGAGGAATGGGGCATCTTCCTCTTCTCTCTCTCACTGGCCGTAACAGTGTCAGAAGTCAGTAAGACATATGCCTCTTCTGCTGAATACAGCCTTAAGTATGTTCAGGAGTACTGAGACATTTGGGAGGTTTGGGAAGGTTTGGATTTGTGTTGTCTTTGTGAATTTAAATTTTATTGAAACTTTATTTATTGAAACTTTATTGAAAATGTGGGGTGTATGTTGTGCTTCAATTTGTGTATATATGTCTAAATGTATTGACCAGAAAAAAGAGAAAAGAACAACGTTAAATTTACCTTTTTATAAGACCCTATCCTAAAAACTATATTAAAAAAAAGCTATATACAAAATTGTTGGTATCCCTCGTTAAATGAAAGAAAAACCCACAATGGTCACAGAAATAACTTGAATCCGACAATAGTAATAATATATAAAAATTCTATGAAAATGAACAAATGAAAGTCAGACGTTGCTTTCCAACCAGGCTTCAACAGAATTTTTTAAAAAAGAAAACTCATGAAACAGGCCTGGACAGAAATGACGGTTCCCTTAACTTAATATTTTGCTGCACAACCTTTTGAGGCAATCCCTGCAATCAAACGATTCCTGTAACTGTCAATGAGACTTCTGCACCTCTCAGCAGGGATTTTGGCCACTCCTCATAAGCAAACTGCTCCAGTTGTCTCGGGTTTGAAGGGTGCCTTTTCCAGATGGCATGTTTCAGCTGCTTCCAAAGATTCTCAATAGGATTTAGGTCAGGGCTCATAGAAGGCCACTTCAGAATAGTCCAATGTTTTCCTCTTAGCCATTCTTGGGTGTTTTTAGCTGTGTGTTTTGGGTCATTATCCTGTTGCAAGACCCATGACCTGCGACTGAGACCAAGCTTTCTGACATTGGGCAGCACATTTCTCTCTAGAATCCCTTGATAGTCTTGAGATTTCATTGTACCCTGCACAGATTCAAGACACCCTGTGCCAGATGCAGCAAAGCAGCCCCAGAACATAACAGAGCCTCCTCCATGTTTCACAGTAGGGACAGTGTTCTTTTCAAGATAGGCTTAATTTTTCCATCTGTGAACATAGAGCTAATGTGCCTTGCCAAAAATTTCGATTTTTGTCTCATCTGTCCATAGGACATACTCCCAGAAGCTTTGTGGCTTGTCAACATGTAGTTATATATTACTTTTGTCAGATTCAAGTGTGGGTTTTTCTTTTATTAAACAAGGGGTACCAACAATTTTGTCCACATGTATGTATATATATATATATATATATATATATATATATATATATATATACATTATATAGCGAGACATATATATATATATATATATATATATATATATATATATATATATCAATTCTAACTAATTCTAAGGATAGGGACAGTGGGGAATAGAGGGATGGAGGATGATTCCAGGAGGCACTACTGGAGGCTCTTGACCAGGAGATGTTGGATGCCGGCTTATGCACGGGTACAGATCATTGGAAATATAAAAAAAGTTACAGATGTCAGAATATGGCAACACCAAGAAATATTTTTTTTTGCAATGTTTTGGATTTTTTAAGGGGATAAAACGTCAAAAGAAACATTTAAATTTGGTATCCGAGGACTCGTACCGACCCATAGAATACAGGTGACACGTCATTTTGGCTTTGCAGTGAACGCCATAAAAACTAAGCCCATAAGAAAGGTGCACAAATTCCTAGGAACTGGTGTAGCTTTCCATTAAATCTCACTCCACTGGCGTGAGTTATAATAAATATGTCAGACCCTGGCGTCAGGCACAGAATGGGGGTTGTGGGGTATGTTTGGGGCAAGAATGGGCCACAATATCATCCCTCAATGCCAGAAAACTGTTGCAGTGGAAACGATAAATTCCCCCCCCCTCAATGTTTTATTATTGCCAATAACTGGTTTCCTTTGTTGGACCTGCAGGTTTCTGCCTCTTAATTTATTTCAGGATAGCTGAAGTCCCGATAACAATGACTTCATTATGTTCTGCTACCTCATCTACTTGCCTTAGGCTGTCTTCACAAGATCGTATTTGGTCAGTGAAATACTGACCAGATGTTGGCCATATTTTCCAGACCCAACATTGATCTAAGAGCCAGACTTCAAGCATCATAGTCATCTATTGTCCCATATGGTAATCATGTTTCAGTCCCGGATAATAGTCCCATGAGGTGGCAGGAATATCTAGCATTATAGAAGACTATGATGCTTGGAGTTTGGAGCCATACAGAGTGTTGGGGCATGGAAATATGGATGACATCAGGTTCTAAATAATGTTTTCGTTACTCACAAGTCTCTATTTCACAGCTGTATAAAGTTGTTTTTATAAACTTTATGCATTTTTCCTTACCTCTACTCCATTTTCCCTGATAAGTGTTCTCATCCCTCCTTCTACTCCACTCCTATTTACATTACTTGGCTCTTGTTTTCTGTCTGCACTATCATGCCCTCTACTTGTGTTGCCAACCCCCCCATTGAAGTGTAGTCCTTCCCTACCATAGATCCTGTGGCCCACGTCAGCTCTAAGAACCCAAACCTCTCATTCCTACACTAGCTCTTGAGCCACTTACCTCCCTAATCTCCTACTGCTTCTCTGATGTGCCATTTGATACAGGTACGCCCTAGGCTTGAGTCCTTCAAATTATTTTAAGGACCCTCCACCTACCTCTATCTTTGTCCAAATTTATTCTGCAACAGGACAATTACCCCAAAGAGAGAAGGATTCATCCAAGCCTACATCCCTAGAAGATCTATGCTTAGTTCTCCAAGATTTGTGGAACAACCTCACTGCCAAGTTCCTTCAAAAACTGTCTCCAAGTGTACCAAGAAGAATTGATAGAAGGAAAAGGTCACACCAAATATTGATGGGACTTGGATTTCTCTTTTGTCCATTCACTTTGCATTTTAATTGACAAAAATAAACTATTAACACTTATTTTTTTGAAAGCATTCTTACTCTGCAGCATTTTTTCCACACCTGCCTGAAACTTTTGCACAGTACTGTATATATGCAAAACTAAATAAAGTGAATAAAATTCAAGGAACTCCCTTTTAGGACAGGTTGACATGTAGGAATCTTCCATGGATTCGGTAGCAGATTCTGGCCCCAAATCCTTGGCAGATTCCATCCCGAGATCGTAGCAGGACACGGAAAAAATCGGCGTCCTGCTCAATCTTGCTGCAATTTCCGCAGCTGATTAGCCTCAAATTATGTGGCTTGGGAGTCCCTGCCGATTAAGCCCAATTATCTGGGCCGAGGAAGGAAGGCACGGTATCGGCATTCCATTGCAGCAATCCCGTGGATAAATACTGCGGCAGAAAATGAACCTAGCCTACAACTCTCTGAATCTAGAGTCACTTAGTCTCAAGTCATACACATAAGACATAACACATGTTGGATCAAAACATACTTGCAAGCACCCAGACTCACATTTTCCGATAGCTTTTAAAGTTGCTTCCTTCCCACGAATGATTTATGTGTTTGCATAGTATTGGATTTTATGCTGGTCCGTAAAACCCATGTAATCGACAAACATCTAGTGGCCAGTGGATAAGACTACTGTTATTTGACTTTTACAAGCTGTGTGTCTTGTCTCAATTGTTTGATTGCCTAAAAAGCTTAATTCTGATCGTATCTTTAACATCCTTGTTCCTCATGCTGTAAATGATGGGGTTCAACATTGGAGTTACCGCTGTATACACAATGGACACAGCCTTGTCTATCTCGGGAGAGTATGTGGAGCGAGGTTTTAGGTACATGAAGATAATAGCTCCATAGTACAGAGACACAACAGTGAGGTGGGAGCCACATGTGGAGAAAGCTTTTTCTCTTCCTTGTGTAGAACGGATCTTGAAGATGCTGGAGATGATGTTGATGTATGAAATTAATGTAAAAAAGAAAGCACATAAGACAAAGATCTGTGCCGCAACGTTCATAGCTATTTCATTGGTGCGAGTATCTTTGCAGGAGATTCGAAAGAAAGGAGGCATCTCGCAGAAGAAGTGGTTGACATGGTTGGTTTTGCAAAAGGGAAGTTGGAAAGTGAGGGGAACATGAACGGTCGCGTTACCAAAGCCCACACCCCATGGTATGGAAACCAAACAAATACACATCTTCTTGTTAATAATCGTTTGGTAGTGCAATGGTCTACAGATGGCAGCAAATCGGTCATAGGCCATGACAGCAAGAAGGACGCATTCTGTGGCTCCCAACGACAAATGGAAATACATTTGAAGGGCACATCCCACCCGAGAAATACTTCTGTCCTTGGATAGAGTGTTTATCAGAATTGTAGGTAAAGTGGCGGAAGAGAACCAGATATCTATCATGGAGAGATTACTCAAGAAAAAGTACATGGGAGTGTGCAGTTTTGCATTGATCCTGACCACAATGACCAATAAAATATTCCCTGATAATGTTATAATGTATATTATCAAGAAGACAATAAAGCAGATGACCTGGAGATATGGGACATCAGACAGGCCAAGGAGGATGAATCTTCCTGGAGATGTTTGATTAGAGTTTTCCATTAGATGTTCTGTGTCTGGGGAATGGTAGCCAAGAGAATAAACAGTTATGGTATTTTAACTTCTCTATCAAGCAGCGTTACTTTTTACATATTAGTCTATGGGGGGGTGGGAGGAAGAGGCTACTGGAAAAGACAAGCACACAAAGAACTTCAGTTACTACATGCTGCTACTCTTTAGGTCAGGGAGCTCTTTAAGCATTGCTAGATAAGATTATTTAATGAAGGCAATAGATCAATTCCTTCTCCCCTCTTCATAGAATTTATTGTGAGCTGGCTAGAGATACAGACTCTATGTAAACAAACAGTCTGAGTGAATATAAGGAGAAGCAGAGCAGCCTAATAAGTGTAGAAGGAAACCTTTAATGAGATATATTACTAAGTTTTTTTATATTCACATGTACTATTCATTTATGAAATGTTGTTTTACAATAATGGCATGCTTTATTTATTATGTTTATTGTACATACAATGAAAGATTTACTTTTTTTCAATTTACATGCTGTTAAAAAGTTATCCAATGAAATTTACTTACATAGTCTGTAAAAGTATTGTTCAAAGAATTTAGGAATGTGCACCTGACGCATCCACCTATGCTTAGTGCATAACACTTCTCCTGAAATGCCAAGGGAAATGTTTTTATGCCCAACTTTTGTAGAGTCTGTGCACTAACTTGACAGCATAGTTGACCATGTTGCAAGCTGCCAGAGTGGGATGGAGACTGATTCAACCTGAAGACTGAAAATGATTCATGGGGTAACCACTTTAGGCTAAAGTCCCACATAACAAAATGTAGCTAAAAAAAAAAAATCGTTTTTTTTTCTACAGCGTTTTTCCACAGAATTTAGTGAACCTTTTAAGATTCAGTTTGGATATTTTTTATTGTCTGGACATATACACATATATACATGCATGACATATGCATGACATATACACTCATGGGGATAACTAACATGTTTGATTTTTATTTTATACTTGATTTATAATATTTGATTTTTAATTTTTTTTTATACTTTTTTCAAACTTTTTTACTTTTTTTTTTTAATTACTGTCCCACAAGGGGACTTGCAGTATGTAGTACATGATTCTCTATGTGTATTAGGCCAAAGCAGCTAAGAACCCATTGATTGGCCTCCTGGCTGCCTTGGCAATTTCTCAGAACCCCATAGCTACAGTGGGGAAAAAAAAGTATTTAGTCAGCCACCAATTGTGCAAGTTCTCCCACTTATAAAGATGAGGCCGCCCTGTAATTGTCATCATAGGTAGACCTCAACTATGAGAGACAAAATGAGAAAACAAATCTAGAAAATCATATTGTCTGATTTTTAAAGAATTTATTGGCAAATTATGGTGGAAAATAAGTATTTGGTCAATAACAAAAGTTCATCTCAATACTTTGTTATATATCCTTTGTTGGCAATGACAGAGGTCAAACGTTTTCGTAAGTCTTCACAAGGTTGGCACACACTGTTGCTGGTATGTTGGCCCATTCCTCCATGCAGATCTCTTCTAGAGCAGGGATGTTTTGGGGCTGTCGCTGGGCAACACGGACTTTCAACTCCCTCCAAAGGTTTTCTATGGGGTTGAGATCTGGAGACTGGCTAGGCCACACCAGGACCTTGAAATGCTTCCTACAAAGCCGGTCCTTTGTTGCCCTGGCGGTGTGCTTGGGATCATTGTCATACTGAAAGACCCAGTCACGTTTCATCTTCACTGCCGGCCTGTAATTGACATCATAGGTAGACCTCAACTATGAGAGACAAAATGAGAAAGCAAATCCAGAAAATCACATTGTCTGATTTTTTAAGAATTTGTTTGCAAATTATGGTGGAAAATAAATATTTGGTCACCTACAAACAAGCAAGATTTCTGTCTCTCACAGACCTGTAACTTCTTCTTTAAGAGGCTCCTCTGTCCTCCACTCATTACCTGTAGTAATGGCTCCTGTTTGACATTGTTATCAGTATAAAAGACACCTGTCCACAACCTCAAACAGTCACACTCCAAACTCCACTATGGTGAAGACCAAAGATCTGTGGAAGGACACCAGAAACAAAATGGTAGCCCTGTACCAGGCTGGGAAGACTGAATCTGCAATAGGCAAGCAGCTTGGTGTGAAGAAATCAACTGTGGGAGCAATAATTAGAAAATGGAAGACATACAAGACCACTGATAATCTCCCTCCATCAGGGGCTCCACGCAAGATCTCACCCTGTGGGGTCAAAATGATCACAAGAATGGTGAGCAAAGATCCCAGAACGACATAGGGGGACCTAGTGACTGACCTGCAGAAAGCTGGGACTAACGTAACAAAGGCTACCATCAGTAACACACTACGCCGCCAGGGACTCAGATCCTGCAGTGCCAGACGTGTCCCCCTGCTTAAGCCAGTACATATCCGGGCCCGTCTGAAGTTTGCTAGAGAGCATTTGGATGTTCCAGAAGAGTATTGGGAGAATGTCATATGGTCAGATGAAACCAAGTAGAACTGTTTGGTAGAAACACAACTCGTGGTGTTTGGAGGAGAGTGAATGCTGAGTTGCATCCAAAGAACACCATACCTACTGTGAAGCATGGGGGTGGCAACATCATGCTTTGGGGCTGTTTCTCTGCAAAGGGACCAGGACGACGGATCCGTGTACATGAAAGAATGAATGGGGCCATGTATCGTGAGATTTTGAGTGCAAACCTCCTTCCATCAGCAAGGGCAGTGAAGATGAAATGTGACTGGGTCTTTCAGTATGACAATGATCCCAAGCACACCGCCAGGGCAACGAAGGAGTGGGTTCGTAAGAAGCATTTCAAGGTCCTGGAGTGGCCTAGCCAGTCTCCAGATCTCAACCCCATAGAAAACCTTTGGAGGGAGTTGAAAGTCCGTGTTGCCTAGCGACAGCTCCAAAACATCCCTGATCTAGAAGAGATCTGCATGGAGGAATGGGCCAACATACCAGCAACAGTGTGTGCCAACCTTGTGAAGGTTTACAGAAAACGTTTGACCTCTGTCATTGCCAACAAAGGATATATAACAAAGTATTGAGATGAACTTTTGTTATTGACCAAATACTTATTTTCCAACATAATTTGCAAATAAATTCTTTAAAAATCAGACAATGTGATTTTCTGGATTTGTTTTCTCATTTTGTCTCTCATAGTTGAGGTCTACCTATGATGACAATTACAGGCCGACCTCATCTTTTTAAGTGGGAGAACTTGCACAATTGTTGGCTGAATAAATACTTTTTTCCCCCCACTGTATTAGTCATAGCATCGTAAGGGTTATTCTGCTGGAATCTTAGTATATTCTAATTCCTGCAGCTAGTCCTGTATTATATAGCCAGAAACCAGATGCAATGTTTCAGATGCCTGCTACAGATCTGCGCTGTACTATTACAGTATTGAGCATTAACTAAACTCTCTGTATGAGTGCAATATACAGCACACAGCAGGAGGAGATTAAAAACACTCTGCACTGTAGAATTTTTTTTAATTCTTAATTTTCACTGGGTTAGGGGAAAAAAAAATCAATGAAAGAGGTAGTGTATAATGTATATAACTTCACTGGGTTTTGGTATTTGACAAGAAAAAAAAAAAGCCAAATTAGGCCAGATACTTGCAAAAAGAATGCTGTGTCTCTTTGTCTGTTTCTGGCCTTGGACACAGTAAAAATTGAATGTGAATGGTTTAAATGTGAGAATTGTGACTGAAATAGATGCTGCAGTAACACTAGCACATCACTTCACTGACACACGGTGACAGACAGAGTGACTGCCATATCTTCCTATTATTTAAATAGTCTTCTTCTCATGTCCTCAGAACCCCCATGTCTGTGAATTTCCTAACTGACTCAGTCAAACTGTCTGAGACCGGATCTTTCTAATCTCTCCCCACAAAATGGACACCGTCTCTTTTCTGGGCTTTCTATATTGCCTATGAGTCATCGGTATCCTTTGTCCCATTTATGATTGGCTGTCCCTTGTCATGAAGGTGCTTACAAGTAACAAAAAATTCTGGTCCTGAGGTCATTTGATTTTTCTCTTCTTTTCCATTTCTTTCATATGGCAGCGAAGATTAATGTCAGTTTGTGTGAATCGAACAGCAAAGGGTTGAAACCCAAAATGTTTAGAAGATTAGGCAGAATCTGGGTTGAGAGAATGTTGAGAGAATCTAAGCCTATTATATGTGATATTATCTTCTAGGTTATGGTTGAGTCTTTCTTAATTCTTATAGGCTTCATTGGTGAGGCCACATCGCAACTACAGCTGATTCTACACTAGATTCTTTAGGAACAGTGGCCGCACTCTGATTATCTTGGAGACTTCTATATCTTCTCGGCTATGTTGATGGCAGTTTCATCCTCTGACAAGTCTCCATAACCACAGATAATACAGTGGAGATACACCCTAAATTCAGCTCTGCTACACCTGTACAAGGGACATCAAACTCTCTCTTAAACTAGATTGTTCATGCTTCATATACGAAAAACATACCTTACGAAGAAGGTGAGTCTTCTTTTGCTTATCAGTCACTCCTGAAGACCTTCTGATGACCACCAAAATGGTGTCTGCTCATTTTCAACCAGCATTGAGCAAACTATAATGTTGGCAATGCCCCTTCATATATACCATGCTGCCATAAACTGTAAGTCCCACCGGTATACAAGTGAAGCAAAAGACGTAAAGTTCCTGGAACTCCCTGTAGTGTTATTACCTTGTAGATCTGAGATGTTCAAAGTCATTCGAAAGTTTTACTATGTTTTCAAAAAAGTTTCTTAAAGTTTTACTTTATGTTTCTTAGACATTGTTTTCTATCTTTATTTCTATATTCAATATCAAACATTTTGTTTTATATATTATTGATATTATTCATTGCTGACCAAATATAAGTTTTTTAACTAGGTAAGTCTAGTATAGAAATCCATTCATACTACAGTACCTATTGTGATGGTTCTGGGAGTTGCAACATTGTATTTGTGTTTTTAATTAAAAAAAATAAATAATAATAATAATTAGTAATAATTTAATGTATGTTAGAAAAGGTCACTTCATGTCATTTATAAAACTTTTTTTATTTGATTTTTGGACTTTGTTTTTGGTCCCATAAAATATGAACAGTTTAACTTTTGGGATCTAGGTTTTCTCTGATTCCGACAGTTGTGTCATTGGCATTGCAGTCATCCTACTGCCATTGATAACATGGGCACAATGCTCCCGCCCATACAAATACTATAACACCAGAATGTGGATAATCTATGTGGTATTTTATTATATATTAATGTGCAATTATGAAGCCTCCAAGTTAGACACTACAGCATCCGCACTGTAGTATTATGGCGAGCTTAGAATAGTAGCGTAATGGTTTGGTGCAGTTCTGTAGCAGGCACTGGAGCCATGTCTATTACATTGCTTCTGGCTTCTGGTTGTATTATACAGCCAAGACCCAGGGCTAACTACAGGAGTCAGAAAATACTTAGCGCCTGACAGATTCACCCCTTCGGGAGAGATTGCAGGGTTCCAAGGGGTTGCAATGGCATTCGGGAGACAAGTCAATGGCCTCCTGGCTGCCCTTTCCCTATTACACATAGGGAGTCAATGTAACATATACTGCAATGCAGTATTTCAGTATATCCTACAGGCGATCAAGCAAATCCACGTTTGTGTCACCTTATGAGACAGTAAAAAAAAAAAAATTAAAGTGTAAAAAAACAACAAAAAAAATCAAACATATTAGGTATCGCTGAGTGGGTATAGATACGGACTATACAAAAAGAATGTTTTTTATCTTGTATAGTGAATGCCATGACAATAAACAATAATGCAAAGCGCAAATTAATATGTCCTACTCACCTCGCCCGCCCCCCCCCCCCAAACAAAGTGATCAAAAAGTTGTACATAGCAGAAAATGGTAACATTCATGGTCACATCTATTGGCAACAGATCAAGACAAGAGACACCACTAAGAGGGTTAGAGAAAATCTACTAATTTTTAATTTAAAAATAGCCACTATGATGTTATAGTACAGGAATAATAATAACATTGGTGACAGTGATTAAAAATAAAAAAAAATTCATAGTGGAGCTTCTGCCTCTATTGCTGGTGGTGGTCCCCCTATGAATTTTTTTTGTTTTTTAACCACTGTCACTAAGCAGGTGCTTTGGCGCCAAATTCAAATAGACCAATTACAGGGGCGCTGCTGCTATTGGAATCAACAGTGGTCACCAGCTCTTCTGTGATTGGCCCATTTGAAATTAAACACAAAAGCAATAGCTCTGGCGCTAAATTCAGATGGACCAATCACAGGAGATCTGTTGCCGTTCTTGAATTCAATAGCAGCAGCAGCTCTTCTGTGATAGCAGGACCATCGCTGATAATAGCGGGGGTGGTCCCGCTATGATCTATCCCTGTGCTGTGACACTATGATGTCACAATACAGGGATAGCAATAAAACCATTGGCTAGTAAATGCAGATCAGACGACCAAGCATCACAGTCATCTATGATGCTAGGAGTGCCTGCTTCAGTGTAGGACTACTGTCCCATGCTGTAGTAGTAGTCCTACACTGAGGCAAGGACCTCTAGCATCACAAATGACTATAATGGGTGGAATCCAAGCCCTGGCTGAGTGCTTGGTCTGGGAAATACGGTTGACACCTGGTCCGTATTTCATAGTCTGAATACACAGTTGAAAATGTTTTCCCTTAATTCCACCCGTAAGGACTCCATATACTGTATTTATTTTATGTGTAAGTGAACCCTCCCCCTTTTCTATTTTTATGTTTTTTTTTCCTCGAATAGACTATAGTGACCCTGCAAACTACCAGCCCTGTCATAGCTTTCATCCAGCCATGTCTTACTTATCCCGACTACATTGTAATGTCTTCCAGCAAAATATCAGTTGCAATTCATCTTAGAGAGGCTTGTGGCATTAGTATAAATGCACTTTATGTGTTTATCCGTATCCCTACTCCTCCTTTTTCTGTTCTCATCCTTCCCTCTGCTTCACCTCCAGTTGTATTTCTTAGCCCTGGTTCCATGTCTCCACCATCTTGCCCTCTGTGTGTTTTGCCCTCCTCCCAGGCTCCTAGTTTAAATACCTCTTCAACCTTCTAGAAAGTTTCTCCCGCAAAACACAGGAGCACCGAAAAAGTGGCGTGAGTTATAATAAATATGTCGGGCCGAGCTGCCCCTACCCTGGTCCTGCTCCCCGCCATGTTCTTCATCTCACTCACCACAATGTGTGCAAATGTAGGCAGAACAGCTTGGGAGTAGCACTTAGAGCTGGGGCAGGGGTGTACGTTTGGTGGAAAAAAGTGCCTTGCATTGAATGTGTGCCACAATATCATCCCTTTACGTCAGAAAACTGATTGATAAATCTCCCCATTGTTCAATAATTGTCATCTTTACGACGGATTTTCTTATTTTTTTACTATTACTTATCTAGTTTCCTCACTTTCCTGCACCTCCATGCTTCTATCATTCCCTGCACTTGGTGAAGTAAGTGCCTGCTAGATAAGCAGCAAAGTTCAAGATATCAATGGATCTCAGCCCCACAAGTTGCCCATTTAGATCCGGGATCTGGACTTCCAATTGGGTAACTTGTAATTGTGACTCCCTTCTAAACTTCCTGAATATAAAGTCACTTACTCTCAAGTCTCACACAAAACATAGAGCCCCAGATTTGCTTTTTCAGTTTGCTTTCTTCCCATGAATTTCTCTGCTTGTAAAGTACAGGATTTTACTCTGGTCCGTAAAACCCATATGCTTGATAAAAACCTGGTGGAAAATGAATAAAACTACTTCTTTGTGTACCTTGTCTCAATGGTTTGATTGCCTAAAAAGCTTAATTCTGATCGTATCTTTAACATCCTTGTTCCTCATGCTGTAGATGATGGGATTCAACATCGGAGTCACCGCTGTATATAGAATGGACACTGCCTTGTCTATCTCAGGAGAGTATGTGGAGCGAGGTTTTAGGTACATGAAGATAATCGTCCCATAGTACAGAGACACAACAGTGAGGTGAGAGGCACATGTGGAGAAAGCTTTAGCTCTTCCTTGTGTAGAACGGATCTTGAAAATGCTGGAGATGATGTTGATGTATGAAATTAATGTCAAGAAGAAAGCACATAAGACGATGATCTGTGCCGCAATGTTCATGGCTATCTCATTGGGGCGAGTATCTTTGCAGGAGAGTCGAAAGAAAGGAGGCATCTCACAGAAGAAGTGGTTGACATGGTGGGATTTGCAAAAGGGCAGTTGGAAAGTGAGAGGCACATGAATGGTGGCATTGCCAAAGCCCACACCCCATGATATGGAAGCCAAACAAATACACATCTTCCTGTTAATAATTGTTTGGTAGTGCAACGGTCTACAGATGGCTGCAAATCGGTCATAGGCCATGACAGCAAGAAGGACGCATTCTGTGGCCCCCAACGCCAAATGGAAATACATTTGAAGGGCACATCCCACCCGAGAAATACTTCTGTCTTTGGATAGAGTGTTCGTCAGAATTTTAGGCACAATGGTGGAGGAGAAGCAAATGTCAATCATGGAGAGATTACTCAAGAAAAAGTACATGGGAGTGTGCAGCTTTGCATTGATCCTCACCACAGTGATCAATAGAACATTTCCTGACAATGTTACTATATACATTATCAAGAAGACAATAAAGCAGATGACCTGGAGATATGGGACATCGGACAGGCCAAGGAGGACGAATCTTTCTGGAGATGTTTGATTTGAGTTCTCCATTAGATGTTCTGTGTCTGGGGAATGGTAGCCAAGAGATTAAACAGTTAAAGGTACCCATGGTTAATTTTATGTTTAGTCTTACTGAATGGCGTTGGTTTAGTGTTGTTCTAGAGCAAACAATCTTCAATGGCTTTTACCATTTATCTGCTCTTCAACCTTTAGAGGAACAACCAATCCTAACTTAACCATACACAGCACAGTCTTACTTTAGTATAATATTTACTCAAGGTCCTATGCCCTTCTTCATCTTATGAGTCCAGCTTCTGTTATAAGGTATCTACGCTAAACAGACCTGACAATTCTTTTGGCTATACTGTCAATCTTTGTGTGTGTGCACGGGAATAAGAAATCATAGGCTTTTTCATGGGTCTTGGGAGAAGCAGGACCTACAGTCCTTGCAGCTGTAAGAGGGGTTGTCCTATCATTAAAGCGTACCTCCAATTATAACTTGACTTTCTATCAATGAACAGCATAGGTGAACAGAAGAAACTTTGCAATATATCTTATTTAATAAATATGTTTCTGTCTCCATTTATCAAGCTGAGTTATGTTTTACATTATAGTTTGTGGAAAGATAAGAGGGAGGAAAAGGTGTTAACTCTGCTACACTGTGGGTCATGGAGCCCTTTTAACACTGCTATGGTTCAAGATAAGAGTCTACCACTGCACAGAACGCCTCAATAAAGCAATTATCAGCCTACTCCTCCTCTCCATAGATTTCTGTGCGTGAATTGGATACAGACTTTATGTATACAAACAGTCTAAGTGAAAATAAATAGGACTAGAGCAGTGAAGGAGAAGGAAACTATTAATTTATGAAAAGTGGTTTTATAATTGGAGGTACACTTTAATTATCATGTTCATTGTATATATTATGAAAAATTTGCTTCTTTCAATTTATATGAGGTTAAAAAGTTATTCAGTGAAGAGTTAGTTACATTGTTTGATGCCATCTGTTGTTAAAGTATTTAGCAATGTGCATGTCCACCTAATATACTGAGTGATGATGGACACACATGCTAAGTAGAGATGAGCAAACCTCTCAAGATTTGTTTAGTTTTGGATTCGGGTGATTCAGGACCAAGATTTTTTACGGGTCAAACCAGTTCAGTATAAAGCAAACCTTAAATTGGCTTAAAACATACAGTGGTTAAACTTTGCCATGCTGACACACGTGGACAAAAGTGTTGGTACCCCTCATTTAATGAAAGAAAAACCCACAATGTTCACAGAAATAACTTGAATCTGACAAAAGTAATAATATATAAGTACATGTTGTCAAGCCACAAAGCTTCTGGGAGAATGTTCTATGACAAATGAGACAACAATCAAAATTTTTGGCAAGACACATCAGCTCTATGTTCACAGATGGAAAAATGAAGCATATCTTGAAAAGAACACTGTCCCTACTGTGAAATATGGAGGAGGCTCTGTTATGTTCTGGGGCTGCTTTGCTGCATCTGGCACAGGGTGTCTTGAATCTGTGCAGGGTACAATGAAATCTCAAGACTATCAAGGGATTCTAGAGAGAAATGTGCTGCCCAGTGTCAGAAAGCTTGGTCTCAGTCACAGGTCATGGGTCTTGCAACAGGATAATGACCCAAAACACACAGCTAAAAACACCCAAGAATGGCTAAGAGGAAAACATTGGACTATTCTGAAGTGGCCTTTTATGAGCCCTGAACTAAATCCTATTGAGCATCTTTGGAAGGAGCTGAAACATGCCGTCTGGAAAAGGTACCCTTCAAACCCGAGACAACTGGAGCAGTTTGCTTATGAGGAGTGGCCAAAATACCTGCTGAGAGGTGCAGAAGTCTCATTGACAGTTACAGGAATCGTTTGATTGCAGGGATTGCCTCAAAAGGTTGTGCAACAAAATATTAAGTTAAGGGAACCGTCATTTCTGTCCAGGCCTGTTTCATGAGTTTTCTTTTTTTAAAAATTCTGTTGAAGCCTGGTTGGAAAGCAATGTCTGACTTTCATTTGTTCATTTTCATAGAATTTTTATATATTATTACTTTTGTAACATTCAAGTTATTTCTGTGACCATTGTGGTTTTTTTTTTTCATTAAACGAGGGGTACCAACAATTCTGTCCACGTGTGTATATGTGATATTATCTTCTAGGCTGACATAGCTAAGTATATCTTAATTCTTATAGGTTTCATTGCTGAGGGTACCTACAACTACAGCCGCTTCTACACTAGATTCTTTAGGAACAACGGCCGCACTCTGATTTTTATCTTGGGGACTTCTGTATCATCTCGGCTATGTTGATGGCAGTTTCATGCTATCATCTGGCATGTCTCCATGACCACATAATATATTGAAGGTATATAGTAAATTCAGCCCTGCTACACCTGTACAAGATACAGCAAGATATCTCTCAGACTCTCTAGACTTTTCACACTTCAAATACTGTATAAAAAACATACCTTATGAAAAACCCGTCTTGTATGCTTATTAACCACTCCGGAAGACTTTCTGATGACCACCAATATGGTGTCTGCTCATTTTTGACCTGCATGAATGAAATTATTTTGCTGGTTATGCCACCTCATATATACCAGGCTGCCATGAACCGTAAATCCCTCCGGCATACAAGTGAAGTGAAAAAAGTTGTAAAGTTCCTGGAACTCCCTTTAGAATTATTTCCTTGTTAGACATCTGAGATGTTCAAAGTTGTTTGAAAGTTTTACTGTGTTTTCAAAAAAGTTTCTCGAAGTTTTACTTTTATATTTCTGAGATATTTTTATCTATTATATCAAACATTTTGTCTTATGTATTATTGATATTATTCATACTACATATTGTGCCAGTTCTGTTGGTTGCAACATGATTTTTATTAGTTTTTGTTCTTTTTGTTTTTGGTCCCATGAAAGAACTAAATTCTGGGATCTCAATTTTCTCATATTTTCCCAGTTATGGCAATGGCATTGCAGCCATCCTACTGCCATTGGTACAGTGCTAGTGCATTGTATGAGAAGGGGAAGATAAGCAATACAATACTTTTTGATATATTAATTTGTAAATATGAGACCACCATGTTAGCCAAAGTGACAACTACAGCATATTTTTTTAACCCGTTCCTGCTCCACACTGTATTATTAGGGTGTACTGAGCGAACAGTTATTGCTCAATAGCGTAATAGTGTGGTGCAGTTTTGCAGTAGTGCCTGCTACGTTGCTTCCTGCTTCTGGTTGTATTATGCATCGAAGCCCAGGACTAGTTGCAGGATTCAGAAAATACTTCGCCTCTGGCAGATTAAATTCCCCCAGATGTGGGTGATTTGGGGGGAACACCCAATCCCTTTCACCTCCTTGGCTTTCCTGCAGTAAAAAGGGGTGTGAGGGGATGCCTTGGCATTCAAGAGGCCAATCAATGGCCTCATGTCCTCCCTTTCCCTATTACACATTGGAATCTCATGTATTGTAGTATATGTTACAATCGATCAAACAATCCCAAGTTTGCACCGCCTTGTGAAACAGTAAAAAAAAAAAAATTTAACCAAAAAAATGTAAAAACAAAAAACTCCCAACAGGTTAGGTATCGCTGTATGCCAAAGCATACAATTACGTTATCAAACAAACTTGATGATCCAACAATCAATTGTCACAAGCACAGGATCCAAGAAACCATTAAACTTAATCTTTAATATTAATTATAATAATAAATATTCAAGACGGTCAGATAATATCACAAATTAATGTGCACAAAACAAACAGTGCTCTAGATAAAAAAGGGAACAGTCTTACCCGGACCTACTGAGAGATGTTGGGGACTCAACGGGACTTACAGATGAAGGGCTGATATAATTATATCCTATCTCTCACCTATGTTCCACAATGATGCCTGTCCTAACAAGGACAGTCCCAAAACGCTCCCTGTATCTCCCTATCAAATTAGATCCATTTTACCAACGCGTTTCATGTCCCAACCAGATGGAGGTGCAATCCTCAGGGGATTTCAAAATATAAGCCCAGTGGGGGAGTAAAAGCCCTTCAAGCTACTCAACCATGTATTATCATAGGACCACTGCTGACATATATGCTCCCCTGCATTCAGGGTGGAGCATCCATCTGCATAGCCCTACAACTGGCAAGCTATGATAATACATGGTTGAGTAGCTTGAAGGCTTTTACTCCCCACTGGGCTTATAGCTTGTAACTTTGCATGCTCAGGTACCTTGGATCTACACATAAAAGGACACTGGTGACGGCCACCCCCTCTACCTCATAGATTGTAAGCTCTTGCGAGCAGGGCCCTCAGTCCAATTGTGTGAATTTATTTATTACTCTGTAATGTCTCATTTTTTCTGTATTTTTACCCTATGATTTGTTAAGTTAGGAATATGTTGGTGCTATATAAATAAAATGTATTATTATTTTGGTGTACTTTTTAAGCCTAGCTAAAAGTGAATCACAAAAATGGTGCGACTTAAAAAAAAAAAAAGCATCATCTAAAATTTTAGCACAAAAATAAAATGGCAAATTCACTTAACAAATTAGGTGCCACCATTAAAAAAAAAATTCACAGAATAGGTGAAAAATACACCAAAATTCTGGTAAAAAATAAATCATAAATTGGCCCTATTGTTCAGTCATTTTTGGTTGCATTTATTATGATGCCATTTATGCAGATGATCAAAAGCAAAGAGACTGTGAGGAAAATTACCAGAAACATTTTAATGGTTTATTGACTGCTTAGCAAGTTTCATTCTTATTGTACCTTAACATCCTTGTTCCTGATACGATGATGGGATTCAACATTGGAGTCACCGCTGTATATAGAATGGACAAGATCTTGTCGGCCTCAGATGAGTGGGAGGAGCGAGGTCTCATATACATAAACATAATAGTCCCTTAATAGATTGACACCACCGCAACATGGGAGCCGCATGTGGCAAAAGCTTTTTTGTCTACCTTCTGAAGAACGGATCTTCAAAATGGTGGAGATGATGTGGATGTATGTAAACAGAGTCAAGAAGAAAGAACCCATGGCCAAGATCCCGGCTGAGATATACATTGCTATTTAATTGAGCAAAGTGTCCTTACAAGACAGTCGAAAGAATGGAGGCATCTCACAGAAGAAGTGGTTAACATGGTGGGACCTACAGTAGGACAGTTGAAAGGTGAGGCCTACATGAAAGGCTGAACTTGTGAAGCAAAGACTCCATGATCCAGCAGCTAAAGCAGTACACAGTTTCCTGTTCATGATGGTGTTATAGTGCAAAGGTCTACAAATGGCAGCAAATCTATCATAAGCCATGATGGCAAGAATGAGGCACTCTGTTGAACCAAGTGCTGCTGAGACATACATCTGGGCTGCACAGCTGCACATTCTAACAGGGAAATACTTGTGTCCTTCGCTAGTGCATTGGCTAGAACTGTGGGAACTATTGTAGAAGTAAAGCAGATGTCAATAACAGAGAGGTTACTCAGGAAGAGGTACATGGGGGCCTGTTAGGATGGGTTAATCCTCACCACAATGATGAGAACAAGATTTCCTAATACTGCGAATATATAAATCACCAATAAGACAATGAAGAAGGTGACCCTAACATACTGGACATTGGAAATGGCACGAAGGATGAAAACACTTGGAGGTGTATTATTATAAGTTTCCATAACACCCAATGGGATCACCTGAAATCATCAAAATGCAAGGTTGATGTTACGTTCACCTATAAAACATAAACATATGAGTTTGTAGAACTTCCTGCCAACTTTACTCTTCCTGTACATCAATGTGGTTATGTTAATCTTTAGTAACTCTTATTTTTTATGATCGACCAAATGGTTTTACTGAATTTTTTTTTTTTGATCAACCTCAATTACAAAATCATACCATAAACTGAACTATTATCCAAGAACATCAAATAAAATGCACAGTAATATAAAAAAGAGGAAAATTAATAATATAACATAAATAATATAAACGAGAGGAAAAATGTAATGTAAATGTAAAATTTATTTAAATGTAAAATTTTAAGTAAAAATTGCACAAAAAATGTCAAAGCACAGTATCATCTCCTTGGCCCTCTCACTTGAGCTTCTGTGTCTGTATTTTTTCCACTGTTTTTGCTAAATAATTTCTAATGTTTTTGAAGTTCAAATCCTTTCCTAATCCACTCCAATACCATATACAATATAAAAATTTAGAAATTTATATTTAAAAAAAATATCAATAATAAATTGTACAACACTGATGATTGGTGAGTGACACTAGAGTAAAAATGTTTGAATCCTATGTTGATTTTTCCTAAAAATAGTCTTGAAAAAAAACTGAATATACAAAGTCTTGAAAAAGTTTCCAATTTTTTTTAACTCTATTAAGAATTTCAAAAACAAATGACATCACTTTTCTTACAAGGTCAGTCATGACACAACCAATTACCACTCCTCCCTCCTTCACCGTTTCCAATGCAAATATGAAAGTGTGAAAAAACTTTTTGAAGTCCCTTCATAAAATTTACCCGATAACTTAAAAGGTGTAACCAAGAAATACATTGGAAATATCCAGTTGTGCCATGGACAGTGTCTTCATAAATGGCTTTGAGCAAGGTTCCACCATGAAAACGACACGAAGGAACCAGGGTGTAAAGCGGTGGCATGATATTAAAAAAGCTTTTTCCTTTTTGTTCCAAAAAGAGCTCCACTTTTCCACTTTTGTCCATGAGCAGTGTTTGGTATTACAAATAAAGCTGGGGCTGAGCAGCAGTACCACATTTGACCCCTAAGGCTAAGGCCCCACGTTGCGGAAATGCAGTTTTTTTTGTTGCAGATTTTGTTGCGGTTTTTAGAGCCAAAGCAAGGAAAGAATTGAGTAGAAGGGAGAAGTATAAGAACTTCCTATATATTTCCCATTCCTTTTGTAGCCATTCTTGGCTTTGGCTCAAAAAACGCAGCCAAATCTGCAACAAAAAAAGCTGCGTTTCCGCAATGTGGGGCCTCAGCCTAAGGCTGTTTTTGTAATACTCACACAATTCCTTAAATGACTTGGTCTCCATATAAATTATACTATAGTAAAGCTATGTAAACTGTCCTACTGTATAACAAGTCATATATATGCGTTTAATACACATTTGTATTTATACACCAAGTTTGGGCATCTTAACATGGACTCCATTTCAAGAATTTTGCAGAGTAATATTTTTATAAGATAAGAGCCTAGGTGACATTATACAACAAAAAAACTTGAGATCTTCCAAAGGAGGGAAGATTTTGGGAGATTAGTTGTTGTTACCTAGCCTTTACTCGATATCCCCACTAATAAGAAAACATGGTTGCCGCAAACTGGTTTTTTTTTTCGTATTTTGTGATGCCAGTTGTAAGATGTGTGCCTTTGTGGGTAATAGTAACAATTCCCATTCAGCAGATGGCAAAATGAACTTTTTGTTACGTGATGTAACCTGTCCCATATGGTATGCGCTATCCACAAGCATAACACTAAAATATTGGAACATGTTTCTAGCATTGGTAAAAGTCAATTAAAAGGAGTTATCCACCTTAAAAAAAAAAGGATAAAAACTTCCCAAATGTGATTAAACAAAAACTAACAACAAACACTTAAATGATGTAACCAAGAAATACATCTGTGCCTATGTGAAATATCCAGGTGTATCATGGACGGAATGGATAGAGTCTTCATAAATTACCTTAAGCAATGTTCCACCAATGCTCCACAACAACACTAAGGAACCAAGACTTAAAGTGGTGGAATGATACTAAAAAAAAGCCTTTTCTTTTTGCCCCCAAAACAACTCTATTCGTGCCCCTGGTCAGTCTGTAATACATGGTAACTTGCCACAAACAGTTTTTGTGGAGGCGGTGGAGATGCAAGATGTGTGCCTTTGTGTTACAAGACGTAACCTGTCCTATATGAGATATGCTATCCACAAGCTTAAAACTAAAATATTGGAACTTGTTTCTGGTATCGGTAGAAGTCAATTATAAGGTGCTATCCAATTAAAAAGAACCAAAAAGCAGAGAAAATGTGATTAAACAAAAATTATAAACAGTACTCTTCATTCCCCTGTCTATCCTACGATGGTGCGCCAACCATCGTCCCAATGAATGCAACTTCTGTAGTCAGTCAGGAGTCATGGGGGTCCCATCATGGGTCTCATCACTAAGTAGTGCTACCAGTAGTATACCATTAATCATGCGATTGTAAAGATTTTGGAATAGAGAAGTGGTGGATTCTCTATGAACCATTGGTGAGATGATTTATAATACACTGCATGGAAGGACTCAACGGTGATCCCAATATTTTGATGTGTAAATTTTTTATCATGTAAACATACCCTGGTGATCCAGGACAACTATATTAATTGTCTATGAGTGCAGTGGGTGCATCTGAACATAATAGCAATAATTTCTAATAAGTAAATAAAATAATAAAGTTCTTGAATGTTTTTGAATTTGTTTCTAAAGAAATTCATCATCATTTTTATTTCTGTTATATTTTTTATACCTGTGTTTCTGTTGATGGTGTGGTCTGCTCTTGTTAAAGACAGAGCAAAAAAAACCCTCTAACATTACCATGCTATACATTAGGTATCACAAACATCTTCCTTCTTTGTGTATATGGCGGTTGGAGAATTGATACAGTGGTCAGATCTCTCAGCGCTCATTATAGGTCTCCTGACGCCCACTTATTTTGTATCTGTTTTCATCACATTAAAGGGTTTGAAAAATCTTCAATAATTTCTAGATAACATTTTAAAAGTTTTTTTGATGCTGCAATTTTGAAAATTGAAGCCAAAGTCAACCCTTTTGTGCTGTGATGGCCTGAAAGAGGTCTGAAGAGGACACAGGAGGACGGCCGGATGCTGCAAGGATGCCCAGGACAGGAGAGGCAACGTTAGTATAACAGACAGTCTGTTATTTTTACTCTCCTCCCCTGGACTTCCACTGGGGAGACCCCATAGTGTAATAATAGCACTTCTAGTTGATGCCAAAAAAGTTTGACCCAAAATGAACCTCACAAATATTAATTGAAAATAATCTTGTGAGGTTTGCCTATATCTAACCAGCATCTGGTCTTAGCCAAAGACTCATTCAAGCATAGCACCAAGACCTAAAAACAACATATTTCTAATAGGTCAATCTACCAGTTCTTGTCTAGTCATAGGTTGACCAATATTATTGGCCATCCCCTAAAGAGGACCATGTGTAGCATTTTCACACCTTGACTCATCTTCAAAGGCAGTATGAGAACCTCTACTATATGTCTGAAAATTTTACAATGTCCTCAAGGTTCTTTAAGAGAGTTTACTTTCTAGTCAGACAATTTTTTATGGTACATTTCACATCCTTATTTCTTACACTGTAGATGAAGGGGTTCAACATAGGAGTCACTACTGTATACAGGATTGATATAGTCTTGTCTGTTTTGGGTAAGTAAGCAGAGCGGGGCTGTAGATACATGAACATGATGGTCCCATAGTAGAGTGTGACAACAGTGAGGTGGGAAGCACATGTGGAAAATGCCTTTAGCCTCCCTTGAGATGACTGTATCTTCAGGATGGTGTTGATAATATGGATATATGAAATAAGTGTTAAGAAGAAAGACATCATAACAATGATACCTGCTGAAAGGTACATCACTATTTCATTGAGTCTTGTATCTGTACAAGAGATTTGTAAGAATGGAGGTATCTCACAAAAAAAGTGACTAATGTGGTGGGACTTGCAGTAGGGCAATTGGAAGGTAATGAACACATGCATAGTAGAGTTCATGAAGCACGCTGTCCATGATCCTACTGCTAGTGTAATGCACAGCCTGGTGCTCATGATGGTGTTGTAATGGAGTGGCTTACAAATGGCAGCAAAGCGATCATAGGCCATAACTGCAAGTATTATACATTCATTTGCCCCTAAGGCCAGAGAGAAATACATCTGCAATGCACACCCCAACAGAGAAATGCTTCTATCCTTAGCAATAGTGTTCATCAAGATTTTGGGAACTATGGTGGTTGAGAAGCAGATGTCAATAAAAGAGAGATTACTCAAGAAAAAGTACATTGGAGTCTGTAGACTTGGGTTAATCCTCACCACGATGATCAGTAGAAAATTTCCTGCCAATGTTATCATGTACATCACCAAGAAAATAATGAAGCAGATAACCTGGAGGTAAGGGACATCTGATAGTCCAAGAAGAAAGAACGTGCCTGGAGATGTTATGTTTGTAGAGTCCATAATTTTGTCTCCGAACTACTAAGAAGGAATAGAGAATGTATAAAGCAGAGCTGACTTCTTTAATAGACTTCCCTTTCAATGACCTGTCGATATGTATTTATAATGGATCCCATCAATTGAAAAGACATCAGTGAAAAACGGGCAAGGATAGGACACACTCTATAAAAAATTGGATGACACATGATTCTGTTAGAAAACAGTTATGCATTACCCCATAGGCTTGAACAGGACAGAACTCTGAAGATAAAAATGGATGTTCGAATAAACCCTTAGGTTCCTCACATTTTTATCATCTCCTCCATGCTGGTTGCCTAAAAGTGTCCTCCTGTCTCTGTGCTTAATGGTGTGCCCCCAAATACTTACTAATAGTGCCACACAGTTTGCCTTATAGTGTACCCACAGTAATAATATCCCCCAGTTTGCCCATTAGTAACAATGCTCCCTAAATGCGACCAATGTTACCCTTTTCACCTGAAAGCTTCAACCATAGGAAATAAAAAAGTGTGTGTGTGTGGAAGGGGGGGTATTTGAACAGCAGAACATTTCTTTGTCTTAAGTCAAGCCACTAACCTTGCTTACGTCCCTTTTGACCCTACCCAGTGCTTTTGTGCTCTGCTTTTCGCAGCCCAACTCAGCCTACACGAGTGATTTGCTCCTTTATCTATGGGGGACTTAAAGTATATGAGGGAAAACAGGGGGAAAAGGAGCAATAGATTCCCATGTCTTGACGTTAACTAGATGTGTCAAGAATTATTTCTTAAATTATATAATTAATATAAAGAATTATGTGTACTAGATGGTTTAGATGGATTGTTGAGTCCTGGTGAATTATTCTATAATGGACTGGGAAAAATATTTTTTATTTCCTTAATTTTTTTCTTTTTCTTTCAATGGTCTTTATTTGCACTAAAAATATGAAAGAATTTCCATTCTTACACATGTATTTTCCCAAACTTTGTTTAATTCTTGGTAGCTTCTACTGGTTTTTGTTTGGGGTGACTATATCTGTCTCTCTTTTGCATTTAGTAATCTAACCTAAAGGAGTTTTTATGGTCTATCCCCTGGACCGATCGACCGATCATCTGTACGGAGCTGCTTCCAGCATCAGTCCTGTATACAATACAGGGCCAGAAGAAGAAAACTCCATCCATTGTCTAGTGGCCGGGCTCCTTCACTACAGCTCAGCTCCCAATGAATTCAGTAGGTGCTGAGCTGCAGTGAAGGCACCGGGCTGCTATACAACAGACAGAACTTTCTACATCTGGCCCCAAATTGTTTACAGGATGGGCGCCAGAAGCGGCTCCGTACAAATGATCGGTCCAGGGGACAGGCTGGGTTATGCCTCCCTATTGGTCAGGTATTTATCGCCTATCCTCAAGATAGGCCATAAAATATAAGCCTGGACAACCCCTTTAAAATAAAATTCTAATCAGTGATATTTGATGAAATATTTTTATTTCAAAATTTTTGTATGATGCTCAAAATACACACAAATGGATCCATTGGGACAATTACTCAAGATGTAGATTCTATAATATCTGTCCATTGTCTAAATAAGGTGGGACATTAAGGAAATTAAGGAAACAAGTCAGTCTAGAACATACCAAGACATATGACAAAATTTAGGAATTAACTTAGAAATTGGGAAGTCTTGTGTGACCCTCTTAAACAAACAATAGGAATTGTCTGAAAACCAACTATTTTATTATCCTTGCCGACAAATGAGCATTTACTTGTTTGTCTACTGATCATGGACATGTAAAGCCCTTTATGGGCCCCTGAACATTTGTAGTGTTTAAGAAAGGTGAAAACACAAAATAAGAGGCTGATAGGATTTATTTCTAGCATAGCTTATGCATCATTTTAGTCTTACCTAAACATCCAGATCTTGTTCCCTGTATAAACCGTCCATTATACTTGTACGTAATAGAACTAATTCTGTCATATGGCTGTGAGAATACAAGTGCTGAAATATTGCAGCAATCTGCAGTCCGAAGAAATCCTAAAGATCAATGAACAGTCTTACACATAAAAACCTTGCCCTTATATATAACCATATGGCAGATGGTAAGGAGTAATGAGGTAGTACAGCTATATTTAATCCCAGTTCTTTAGGTGTCCCAAGGGTTTTGCGGTTTATTATTAACTTTAATATCTATCTTTGAACATCTTTACTTATTTTGTCAGTGCAATTAAAATCACATAAAGTGTTCAAAGTAGCAATATTTGTCACATATAGAGGGGTCGCACTGTTATGGACACTTATCCCCCATCCACAGGACAGCTACTGTAGCTGCGATGTTCTCCAAGTGATGTATAGTGCTTCTGTAATAGCTGGTATATGACTGACCGCAGATAAGTGATAGATAAGCAGTGAAAGTTTTAATCCAGTTAATTTGCTAACATTTATTTATCCATTCACTGTACATGTGTTCTGCCCTGGGACTTGTAGTACCTCAGCCTTATTACACAGTGATTGTGTATATCTGTATTTGTAATGAGGAATAACGTCGTGGTTAGCATTTATAACAGAATCCATGATGCAGATGTGAATGGAGCCTTAATTTGTGGAGTTTTTGGGTCCAAAGTTTGTTAAAAAGTGTTTGAGACTACAATGAATGTTGTATATGTATGGTAATAGTATTGAGTTATACATCCAACTAGTCATTACAGTACTTAATGAGTAAGGCTAGGTTCACACTTTCTCAGTTTGTTGTAGTGACAGACGTTGCACCCTCAGTTTGCATACACCAGAACTCACTGCAATATTAAAAGACCAAAACTTTCATTGTCCACTTAGAAAGAACAGATATGATGTTCTTTAGGAATTGCAGTGCTCCCTGGATGCAGGGCCAGCGTTAGGGGGGGGGGGGGGGGGGCAAACTGGGCAATTGCCCAGGGCCCCGTCCCCAAAGGGGCCCCCGGGATCCGGTACCTAATGACTCCGGATCCCGGAGTCAGTCCTGGCCAAATCAATAACAGAAAGGGGCGAGTAAAAATAACAAACATTTTTACTCACCTGTCCTTGGCGTCCGACGTCATCTTCTGGCGTTCCGGACATCACCGCTGAGGCCAGGCCTCAGCCTTAGCGATCACGTGGGGCGTGCTGACAGTATGCCTCATGTAATCGCTGAGGCCCAATCACAGGCCTCAGCGGTGACGTCCACAACGCGTGACGTCAGCCGCAGAGAAGAAGAAGCCAGCGCCGGCGGGGATAACGGAGCAGCGCAAGGAGGCCCAGCAGAGGTAAGGCAAGGTAAGTATAACTGTTTGTTATTTTCCCTCACCTCCCCCCGGGCCTTCGATTATTATACTCTGGGGTCTGAAGAGACCCCAGAATATAATATAATAATAGCACTGTAGGGCCCCTGTGGAGCATTATACTGGGGGGCCCCTCTGGATAGCATATTATACTGTGTGGGGCCACTGTGGAGCATTATACTGGGGAAGGGGCCCTCTGGATAGCATGTTATATTCTGTGGGGCCTCTGTGGAAAATTATAATGTGGGAGATAATGTTATATTATGTGGGGCCACTTTGGAGCATTATGCTCTCCAGAGAAGCCCCCCAGTATAATGCTCCACAGTGGCCCCACACAGTATAATATGCCCTCCAGAGGGGCCCCCAGTATAATGCTCCAAAGTGGCCCCACAGAATATAACGTGCTCTCCAGAGCCCCCCCACTTTATAATACTCCATAGAGGCCCCACAGAATGTAACATGTTCTCCAGAGAGCCCCCTCCCCAGTATAATGCTCCACAGTGGCCCCACACAGTATAATGTGCTCTCTAGAGCCCCCCCAGTATAATGCTCCTCGGTTTCCCCACACAGTATAATATGCTCTCCAGAGGGGCCCCCCAGTATATTATACTGTGCGGGGCCACTGTGGAGCATTATACTGGGGGGGGTTCTGGAGAGCATGTTATACTGTTTTGGGCCACTGTGGAGCATTATACTGGGGAAACCTCTCTGGGCAGTATATTATAGTGTGTGGAGGCCATTTCTGGAGCATGTTATACTGAATGGGGTCACTGTGGAGCATTATTCTGGGGAGGCCATCAGCAGAGCATATTATATTGCGTGGCGCCGCTGTGGGCATTATTTGGAGGGGACTAATGAGCATTATACTAGGGGGCCCTCTGGGGAGCATATTATACTGCGTGGGGCCTACTGTGGAACATTATACTGGGGGGACACTCTGGGGAGCATAATATATTGCATGGGCCACTGTGGAGCAAAATACTGGAGGGGGCACTGTGGAGCATTATACTAGCGGGGGCCCTCTGGGGAGCATATTATACTATGGGCCACTGTAGAGCTTTATACTGGGGGAAGGGACAGTGTGGGGAGCCTGTTATACTGTGTGGGGCCACTGTGGAGTGTATTATATTGTGTGGAGCTTTTCGGGAGCATATGATACTCTGTGGGGCCATTGTAGAGCATTATACTGGGGTGGACTGTGGGGAACATATTATACTGTGGGGGACCACTGTGGAGCATTATACTGGGGGAACCCCTCTGGGGAGTATATTATACTGTGTGGAGGTCATTATGGAGCATGTTATACTGTGTTAGGCCACTGGAGCATTATACTGGGGGGCATTGTGGGGTGCATATTATACTGTATGGAGCATATTATATTGTGTGGGGCTGCTGGGGAGCATATTGCACTGTCTGGGGCCACTAAGGGGTAGTATACAGTGTGGGCCACTGTGGAGTATTATACTGTGTGGAGCCTTACATACCATGTGGGGCCACTATGGGGGGCTCAGGGGAGCATTTTATACTGTGTGGGGTCACTGTGGAGCATTATATACCATGTGGGGAAACTGGAAGGCTCAGGAGAGCATTTTATACTGTGGAGCATTATATACCATGTGGAGCATTATACTGTGGGGGGGGGGGCTCACAATTCCTGCTGGCAGCCCTGTGGTCTATGTCTGCATCACAGCTCCCTCACTATAATCTTGCACATACGTGTAGTGCCCCATGGCCATGTCATTCCCCATACAGTACAGTGCATGAGCTGGCCATGGAGTTATTGGGGCCTGCACAGTATTATAGGGGCTGTCTATACTGGGAACATACTCAGTAACACCAGATAGTGAGCACATATTTAAGACTTCCGTGAAGGAGCCGTGGTGTAGGCTATTAGCAGGAAGCTGTTGGGTGGGGCCCCAGAACAAGATCCTCTGGTGGGCCTAATGCCCTTCAGTCCAACACTGTATAACGGAGAACTATTATATATAAGGGTGGGTTACTATATATAATTGGGAAACTTAAGTATGAGGGGGCTATTATAAGGGAGAACTATTATTTATAAGATGGGCTATTATTTATAAGGGGGGAACTATTATATATAAGGCATCCATTATAAAGGGGGAGCTATTATTTATAAGAGGGGAACTTTTTATAAGGGGGTTATAATTAAGTGGGCTTATTTATAAAGGGGGCTATTAGTGATAATGGGGACTATTATTTATAAGAGGAACTATTATTTATGAGGGGGCTATTATTTATAAGGGAGCAGTATTATTTTAGCTCCTTTCTGTGAAATCCTGCATTTTTTCACTCTTTCCCTTGTTTCTGTATTGAGAGCTATTCCTGCCATTCACTGAATGTTACTGTGTATGGAGTACGGGGCTGTGTAATATGTAGAGAAAATGAGGGGAGGGTCATTTGAAACAATTATATCTCAGACATTATAAAACATACAAATTTATTTTTGGTGTCGTATGAAAGAGGAGATTCTCTTCTTTCATACGTCACTAAATTATTTCCAGAGAAATCACTGGTTGAAAACACAGTCGGGATTAAGGTATTTATATGCAGCTGTATAATAGATTATATAAAAATCTCAAACTGTGTTTCCAGCCAGTGATATCTCTAGAAATAATTTAGTGACATGTGAAGGAAGAGAACCTCCTCTTTCGTATGACACCAAAAGCAAGATTGTACATTTTATAATGTCTGAGATATAATTATATGAAGTGACCCTCCTCCCCTCACTTTCTCTACATGGTACACAGCCCCGTACTCCATACACAGTAACATTCAGTGAGAGGCAGGAACAGCTCTCAGTACAGAAACAATGGAAAGAGTGAAAAATGCAGGATTTCACAGAAAGGAGCCAAAATATGTTAATAAAGTATATTACAAAATGTATTAAAGACACAAAGACTGCCAGAAAATCAAAGGTTATCTGAAAGTTTAGTTACGCTTTAATGACACTTTTCCTCTGTCCAAAGGTCAGGCGAGAAATCCCCCAGTGATCAGGAGACCGAAAGTCCCCTAAAGCCTCCGCGTATATGGGGCTCCATTATACTTTTGTGACTACCGCTCCAATCACTGCTAATCGCTGACAGCGAATTGCCAGGTCACACAAGTGCACTTGTGCTCCATTCACAAGGAGGCCTTAGGGGAACTTGCGTCCCCTGTCCTCCTAATTACTGGGGCAAACAGCGATCGGACACTTATCCCCTGTCCTGTGAAAGGGGATAAGTGTCGATAATGGCATAACCCTTTTAAGGACACTATCAACCCTTTTGTTAAGGGGCTGTCCAGTAAATACTTTTTTTTTAAAGGCAGGGAAGCCTGTAAATTAATCAATACTTACTTGTTTAAACCACTAAAACGATTGGCTGCAGCAGTCACATGATTAGGCGGCATATGATCAGCAGCACTGAAGCAAATAGAGACCAGGATTGATAGTTATAGACAATGCAAATTTCAACAGGATTGATAAATATGACCCAATGTCTACTGAAAATTATGGATGATCTTAATAGTTAAATTTGTAGACAGTTAAAAGGTAAAGATTTTTGCAAATATAAATAATTCAACATTATGCAGAGTTTAAAAAAAATTCTCTAACCATGGATACCATCATGAATGCAAGAACTTTCTATAGTCAGAAACCCAGCCATATTTTCTTTATTGTGTCCAGGTTATCTTCTTATACATGTAGTGTCCCTGCCCGATAACCTGTCCACATTAGAAAAAATCATGTCTGGGTATGTGACAAGTCCCAGACCATAGAAAGTTCCTGCATTCATGGTCATATCCATTGGCAACTGATCAAGACAAAAGATTGTGAAGACTAAGGCTACATTCACACGTTACATCCATGGCCGTTTTCACAGATCCCCCATACATTTGAGTGTAAGGAGGGATCCATTTAAACAGCCAGAAATAGGACATGACCTATATATTGACGGCCCGTCACAATGGACCATCCAAATAACAATCATGTGAATAGCCCCCAATCACTGACATTGAATTTAATGCTGATGTGTGACGTCGGTTACAAAACTGTTGTGTGAATGTAGCTTAAGATGTTTGGAGAAAATCTTTAAAACTTTGCAAAATTTTAAATATTTTATATTTGCAAAAATGTTTAACTTAATTGTCTACAAATATAAATTTGCTTATGTGTTCATGGGGAAACTCCTTTAATACATCTCTGACCATGTTCTAGTGGTTACAGGCACAGATTATAAAGAACAAATTAAAAAGTAAAGTTGTCCAGTGAAATTAGGATTAATTACTGTATATTTTTTAATAGTTTGGGATACAACTTTAATATCTAGTCTAAAAAAGATGCTACGGTACGAAACTAGATCTTTATTAAGACTCCAAGGTGCAAGAATCTGAAAGACAATGTACTATTTCCAGCTATTTGGTGGACTATTTGTAAAAAGATTTGTTTTTGAGAAGTCAGTTGGTGTATGTTGAGAAAGGAAAATCAGGTACTTTTAGGTAAATTGTTAAACATCAGGTTAGAAATAAAATAATATAGTACATGAGAAAACAAATTGAGCTTATAGTAGACTCTAATGAGGAAATTACATTTATCTGTAAAAAATCTCACATTCTTGTATTCATAAAAGTCTCATTTGTAGGCACTTGAGACATTATCTGGAGACTTGTTAATCTCCACAGTTGACTGAGAATTGGGCAATGCTACTAAAAGGCCTCAGTTATAGAAGATGTGAGTGTAAAATACTGATTGAATTTTAACAAGGCCCCTGTGGCTGATGGTCTCGCTGCTGAGTTGAAAAATACTTAATTTTTTTTGTTTATAATCTAATATAAGGATACATAGGAAAAATTCATGCAAAAGAATTTTAAAGAAAATGTTATCTAAAGTCTAGGTGACTAAACTATTCATTTTAGTTTATTTGTCATATCATTGACATGGATCCTTTCTGGGTTTCTGACCCTCAAATTCACTACTAGTAATATTCTCCGAGAGGGTCGATTTGCTGCTCCATATAGTCATGAGATGCCACTAAGGCTTTCAACATTGTGGAGTGATTGTTCCTATTCAGTCTCTTTTTTTAGTGTTTTGTCCAAACTATATAAGATTCTGAAGGTTCTGAACCAGGTTGTAAGACTATAAATAAATGGGGAATGCTCAAAGTCCTTCCTTTTGTACCAAGGCACCATCTAAGGATGTCCCTTTATCCTATTTTTAATGTGTGGATCTGCTAGCCCTTAAAATAAGGCAACATTCTTAGATTAGCATCTTTAATCCCTTCCCGCCGTAGACATTGTTTTTATTTTCAATTTTCATTTTTTACTCCACTCCCTCCAAAATTTTTCTGTTTACAGAGCCACATGGGGCCTTATTTTGTGCAGCACAAGTTTTACCATTTAATATTCCATACGGTGTATTGGTATGCTGGAAAAAAATCAGAATGAGGTGAAATTAGAGAAAAACTGCATTTGTGCCCTTTTCTTATGGGTTTTGTTTTTACAGTGTTCACTTTGCAGTTATATGACATATTACGTATATTCTTGACACAATTATGGCAATACCAAATTTATATAGTTTTGATTATGTTTTAACACCTTAAAAAAATCCCAAACTTTGAAATATACCTTTTCTTGGAATCTCCATATTCTGACACCTGTAACTTCCATATATGGGGCTGCATAAGAAGTCTTTTTTTTTTTGCCGGGCAACAAGTAATTTTTTCATTTCCATTTTGGGGAATGCCAATTGCTTTGATTGCTTCTTATTCAAATTTTTATATAATACCACGAAAAAAAAAGGTGGTTCTTTTGTTTTGTTTTTTCCACTACAGCGTTCACCGTATGGGAAATTATTTTTGTAAGTTGTACCTAATGTGTACGTTTTATTAAGTTTTTTTTTTTTTTAGATGTGTTCTAGGACAGGGGTCAGAAACCTTTTTGTATTGTGCACCAATAAACCCAAACAAATTTTTTCTAGCCTTGTTGAAATGAACAAACGCCTACTTTAGAGTGTTCAGCTGATATCAGACTTTACTTTACACTTGCTTAAAGGTACAAAAACTAATTGTATAGGCAACTGCTGTCCTCTGACTAGACTTGCTCACAGTCCGGGCACTAAGACACCATGCCTCATGTTTCCCCCCTTTAGTGCTTCCTCCCCTTTAACTGTGTTTTCATGGTTCATGAGATAGAGGGATAACCTAAAGTAGCAGTGTTTTTAAACATTAGAGAGAGACTGTGCCAAATAAATTTTCCTGAAGCGCTGACCTGAGTAGGTGATAGAAGTTGCAGACCCGTTTTAGGAAAATTTGATTGAATTTTTAGTTATTTTTATTTTTTAAAACTTTTTAAAAACTTTTTTTTTTAATTTTTACTGTTATTTTCAGACCCCTTAGGGATCTTGATTCCCTGGGGATCTGATCAATAATACAATACACTGCAATGCTAATGCATTGCAATATATTGTAAACCCACTATAGTTCTATTACAGGTTGCCTAGTGCAGTCTGTAATAGTATTAATGTAATGACAAGACTGGGAAACTTTAATCAAATCCTGGCTGTAATTCTAGGAGTTAGGGAACCACCCCAAACTGGCGCCTCGGTCATGTTTGGCAGGGTTAATCCCCACGATCAGCTCCCCAATGGTCACCATACTTAAAGACCCAACATGTGTCATACTATTATGGTGGATGCCAGGAAGGGGTTAATGTCAGAGATGATATGTCATACAAATTACTTTACATCAAATGGCATTTTATTATTTTAGATTAACACAAATACCACTGTATTACTGTATTCTTAACTATGGAATAAACTTTTTGTGTAAAAAGTTATACATTTTAGAATCACATGACTATTTCAAGTACCTTGGTGTTATAGTTAACAACAAGATTTCTGATTATAAAAGACTTAACCAAAAATATAGATAAATTAAAATGTTGTCAAAGCCAAAGTAGTTAGGGGTAGAATTTTGAAAATTAAAATACTTTTTTAAAATTTATTCTTAAAAATTGTCAGTTCATTGTTTTTTTTTCTTTTTTTTAAAATAACCATTATTTTTTAATTTTCCATATAGAAACCATAGCTCAAATATACAGCATACAAAAAAGTAACATAGCAAAATACAAAAAAAAGTCCCAAAAAAACCAACCTACATCCAGTCTACCCAAGGGATCTCCACAGAGAAAAGACAAACAAACCCCCCCACCAAACAACTATTATTTCTCTACACACAAAAGTGCTCCCACAAAGACAATTTTGCGTTGCATTTCTTAAGTAAAATATATCTTTTCTTCCAAATACATGGCCTTATTCACCTATGTCAACCACATTCCCAATAATGGGGAGGGTGAGGTTGAGATATGCATATCTGTAACACCATTAACTTTTAGGCTGGGGCCCCATGTAGCGAAAAACTCTGTGGACTTACTGTGAAAGCGATGCTGGAAAAACCGTGATGCTGTTTCTCCCACAGAGCTTTTTAGCTTCGGCCCGCTTAGTGGGGCTTTAGCCTAAATTTCCATGGTAAACCTTGCGCCTTCTAAATTCTTAGTATAACCCAGTAATACAAAGTGTTTCATCCCACTTAAGATCGCATTAAATACAACTATTAATGGTTGTACAAATATCCTCCCAATAACTATGTAATTTGGGTAATCTCTATAAACGATTTATCAGGTCAGCATCAAGATATTACATTTTGCACAATTTATTATTAAAAAAGTCTATTTAGTATTTAGGTTTAAAATGCAATCTATGCAGGCCCATAAACTCTATATTCTATGAGGTGATGTCATGACGCTTGGTGGGCCTATGTGATCGCTGAGGCCTGCAATTGACCCTAGGCACATGACGTTACCAGGAGAGCACTTGACGCAACAAGGAGGACCAAAAGAGGTGAGGGAAAGTGAGTATAAATGTTTTTAATATTGATAAACCTCCACTGGGCCTCCACCTATTATAGTCTGGGGTCTGAAGAGACCACAGAGTATAATAATGTCACTTCCGATTCTATCCAAACTTGTTCGGCCAGAAATGAATCAGGGACATGAGCCACCTAAGCCTGAAATTAAACGAATCTTGGGAGGGTAGCCCATCTCTATTATTGACCAAACTTGGATGCATCCTTAAATCCAGTGCGTCTTGTAGCTTAACATCAAGTAGTGTAGATATGGTGCATATCAAACTCACTTGCTTTACTATAGTTTTGGATATGTTTAACTATGGCTATTCATGTCAAAATGTTTTTAGACAGTTTAGCTTGTTTTTTCATATTTTTTATTATACAATTCTTAACATCCTTGTTCCTAATGCTGTAGATGATGGGATTCAACATTGGAGTGACCACCGTATAGAGAACAGATACAGTCTTGTCTGTCTCCACAGAGTGGGAAGATCGAGGTTGAAGATAGTTAGATGCAAGGGTTCCATAATAGAGGGTGACAACGGTGAGGTGGGAGGTGCAAGTAGAAAAGACTGCATGTCTTCCCCGTGAAGAGTGGATCTTCAAAATGGTGGAGATGATGTAAACATAGGAGATCAAAATCAAGAGAAAAGAGCATAAGACAATGGTCCCCGCCGCTATATACATTGATACCTCATTAAGCCAAGGATCTTTGCAGGACAGTCTCAAGAAAGGAGGTACTTCACAAAAGAAATTATTGACATGATGGGTCTTACAGAAGGGAAGTCTCCAGGTAAGTGGAATTTGTATAGAGGAGTTTATGAAACCTAAAATCCATGGTATTAGGGCTAAAGTTATACAAAACCTCATGTTCATAACACTGCTGTAGTGCAAAGGTCTACAAATGGCTACAAACCTATCATAAGCCATGATGGCAAGTAACATGCACTCTGCTGCTCCGAGTAGTAATGAGCAGAACATCTGGAACACACAACCTCCTACTGAAATACTCTTGTCTGTGGAGAGAGTATTTATAAGGATTACAGGAACTATGGTGGAGGAGAAACAGATGTCAATGAAAGAGAGATTACTCAGGAAGAAGTACATAGGAGTGTGTAATGTTGGGCTGATCCTCACTGTAACGAGAAGAAGAAAATTCCCTGCCAATGTAATAATGTACATCAACATAAATAAAAGAAACCCTATGACCTGGAGTTGAGGATCAGTAGATAATCCAGGCAGATAGAACCAACTTGGTAGCGTTTGATTGTAGTTTTCCATGGAATTAGCCAGAACCTTGAGCAAAGAACAAAGCTGAAGATAGTTATTCGGTTTGAGTAAACTTGGTCATTATAAAAATGGATGTTAATGAGCCCCAAAAAATAATATGTATTTAGACAATAAATTATATCACTGTGTTAATTTGTATATGGGTTTTCCCTTGATCATAACCATATTTAAATTTGTCGACATTTATTACAAATTTTGCAAATAGAAATTATTACAAATTCTGCAGAGTTTTAAAAAACATTTCTGACCATCTTAGTAGTGACAGTCTTTTGCCTTGTAGACTGCCAATGGATACCACCATGAATGCAGGAACTTTCTATGGTCTGGGACTTGTTAGAACCCAACCGTGATATCCATATTGTGGACACTACATCTAAGAGAAGAATAAGTTCCAGACCATAGAAAGTTCCTGTATTTATGGTCGTATCCACTGGCGACATATCAAGGCAAAAAAGACTCACCACTAAGATGGTTAGAGAAAATCTTTAACGCTGCCAGACACCCTTGAAATCTAACAGGTCCTATCATGACCAGGTTTATAACCAGAAACATTTTTGAGTTTTTTACGTTCTCAGGGCTATAAAATTTTTTCGTTCTGTTTATTGAAATTATTTTTGCGTCTTTTTTTTTGGTGATATATACATGTAGGTGATCTATATTTTTTTTTTTATTGTCTGGCAAAATTTGAATAAAAAAGATAGGGAAATGTGGTTGTCACATTTTTCACATTATTTTTAATAGAAGACTATCTCTGTTACAGTAATTTTCATAGCGGTGACAAATACTTTTGTGTCCCCGGGTTTGGGGTTAGAACCTGTTATTTGGGCATGGTAGTAACATTCTCCTACAGCATCCTGCACCCTGCACATCACGTGAACTCTGGGTCGAGGGGAAGCTGCATCATGTTGGCTCCCATAGTTGTGTAAACAGCACTCATTGAGACTCATTGTGTAAACAGCAATTGGGAAGGCAGAGACAGGAATAAACTGTCCCTTCCTTCTCTCTGGGATGTCTAGCCTATGGGTGGTCAGCAAATGGTTAACCAACTGTCTATAGCAATGTAACAATACTGACTGGGCGCTAGACCTCATAGCTAGATATTACCTACAGTATTTCCATTCAAATTTTCTGGGTACTAACAGTGTCTCCTGATACTTAGATACCCCCCGGACTCACAATAGGGCAGAATTCTGTAAGAGAAGGAGAGACACAAGAGCAATAATATAATAATAATAATAATAATAATAATAATAATAGTCCTTTAATAGTCCCACAATGGGGAAATTCAGTGTGTTACAGCAGCAAAGATAAGATAAGCAGATACAAATACAAATACAACATGTACAGGAATGTTCCAAGGTAAGAGGCATTACATTGATAGTAGACAGACAGATAGGAATTAGCAGAGGGGAGGGGGGATTTAGCAGGCAGAGAGATATTTCAGTTCTGTGTGTGTAATGATCTCCGCTTAGGTCGGTGTTGGTTGTACAGCCTAACCGCGGTGGGGAGGAAATACTTCCGATAGCGCTCCTTCTCACACCTAGGGTGGAGCAGTCGGTCACTGACAGTACTGCCCAGCACTATCACAGTCTCATGCATGGGATGGGACTTCTTCTTCTGCATGGAGCTCACCACAGACAGTATCCTTCTGTCACCCACCACCTGCACTGGGTCCAGTGGGCTCCCCAGGACAGAGCTGGCCCTTCTAATCAGCTTGTCAAGTTTATTTCTGTCCCTGGTTGATATACTGTTCCCCCAGCAGGCCACTCCAAAGAAGATGGCTGATGCCACTACCGAATTGAAGAAAGTTCTAAGAAGTGCCCCCTGGATTCCAAAGGCTCTCAGCTTCCTAAGCAGGTAGAGCCTGCTGTGGCCCTTCCTGTACAGGGCCTCCATATGATCTGCCCAGTCCAGCTTATTATTAAGGAGCAAACCCAGGTACTTATAGGTGTTCACAATCTCGATACCCGTCCCCAGGATGTCCACTGGTTTAGGAGGGCATCTGCCTTTACGGAAGTCCACCACCATCTCCTTGGTCTTCCCCGCGTTAATCTTCAGGTGGTTCCAGTGGCACCAGTCCACAAAATCCTGGTTCAGTTCTCTGTACTCCCTGTCATCATCGTCTGTGATGAGGCCTACTATTGCAGAGTCTTCAGAATACTTCTGTAGGTAGCAGCTAGATGAGTTGCACCTAAAATCTGCAGTGTACAGTGTGAAGAGGAAAGGGGCGAGAACCGTACCCTGAGGTGCCCCCGTATTACAGATCACGGTACCTGACACACAGTCTTGGGCTCTCACATATTGAGGTCGATTTGTGAGGTAGTCTAGGATCCAGTTGGAGAGGTGGTGGTCCACTCCAGCAAGGCCCAGCTTCTCCCTCAATAATCTGGGCTGTATGGTGTTAAAAGCACCATGAAACATGTATTAGCTCAGTAGTAAACACGTAATACAAAGTAATGGCGTTTCACCATTAGACAAGAAACCACAGGGAGATGGTAAAGGATGATAGTGGTGGTAGTCGGTAAAAGAGCAGATAGATGGTGATAACAGACAACTGACCGACCCTAACTAACTCTCTCAGAATACTTTTGTATATGTATCCCTGAATACTGGCCCTAAAATGAAGCAACACTGTCCCTCACTATCCTTATAGATATCACTATTGACAACCCTAATCTACAATACTGACCCTAACAGACTAATAAGTGGACGCTAGAACTCAGAGGCTATAAACCCAAACTGAGCTAAGCTAAGAAGCAATGCAAGACCGGTACAACCAAGTAGAAAACAAACTACAAGACTGAGGATTATAATAAATGTTCCTAACAGACAAGCTGCATTTTACTGTTGTCTAGGACATGTCCATTCTTGATGCCCATGGTGCAGGTCATGCTTGTGTAGTAGTTTCTCTACAATCCTTTGTTTCCCAGGCTGACATTGAGATTGTACACTAGCTACTAGGCTGGCTATCAGTAGACCGAAATATAGAGTAGAACATTCCTGGGCATACTAAGCAACCTGAGGCTGTGCACCTTATATGTACTTGAAAATCTGAGGAAGAATGAACTCAACCAAATGGAAAGTACAGGCTTACAAGCTGCATTACTTACTGGTTCCCGACCTCCCGTTAACTATACACATCCAGGCAGTCGACTCTTAGTCCATACGTTCTTGCAGAGTTAAGCAGCTACACGAAATTGGAAGCGGGGATTCTGCTGTAAATCTAGAAAAGGCAGAGATGGTTTATTACTGTCCCTTCCTTTCGAATCACTGCGTACGTAGCGTCAATATGTGAAAAGTAAAAAAAAAAAAACACCAATACTATGCACACATTGCAGGTCCCAGCAACACAACACTAGGTGTCAGGTACATAAAAATTACCATAACAGAGGGGAAAACTATTTTAGGCTGAGGCCCCACATTGCGGAACTGTTTTTTGTTGCAGAACTTGCTGTGTATTTTTGAGCCAAAGTCAAGAATGGCTACTAAAGAAATGGGAAATATATAGGAAGTTCTTATACAGGTGCAGCTCTATAAATTAGAATATCTGTGAAACGTTCATTCATTTCAGTAATTCAGTAACACAATCCATAATCAGCGTCTTCCATAATTGTGTGTCCTACTGAACCAGACTGAGGGACCATTTAAAGGCTTAGGAAACCTTGGCAGGTGACACTGAATTTACAATACTGAGCTTTTTTACAATATTCTAATTTTCTTAGATTTGGGATTTCATTACCTGTAATCCATAATCAACATTTACAGAAATAAAACAGAACGGGACCTTAGCCGTAAAAAGGTTTTTAGTAGCACTTTGCGCTATATTTTTTTTAAGTGAAACATGAAAAACAGACATTTTTCCCTTTCTTTTTTTTGTTTAAATTTTCCAAATATAAAAAAAGTGCAAAAATAAAAATAGCATTGAAAATAAAGCCCTATGTGTCACCTAAAAAAAAATATTTTAAACCACATGTACAAAAAAACCCCAAAAATATGTCTGGTCCTGAACCAGGGAAATTGCTCCACCTAAAGTATTATTTAACTTTTTTGTATTGTTGTGTAGGAGTGTTGTTTAATGAACATTTTTATAATATACTTTATTAACCCATTTTACTTCTTTTTAGTGAAAACAGGCTCTAAAATTCTCCCTAGCAATGCCCCCCCCAAGCATTGCCAGGGGGAGTCTGTCCCATTCAACCCTACTCATTGTGTTGCCAGTAAGTACCGATATAGGGGGGTTGTCATTTTTCCAGATTAATGCTACCTAGAATAAGTTAATAAAGTATATTACAAAAATTACAAAAATGCTCACCCCCCCGACATAATAAATTACGTGAAATGACACCCACACTTTAATCTTTTATTCCCTATCCAGGGCATATTCTGGCTTACCAGCATTTCCCTAAACGTCAACATCTGCATAAAAATAAGGAAGCTTTTCCAAATGTGTAAAGGACTTACCTTAAGAATATGTGGTTTTCAGAAAGTTGGTGACTTAGCTGAAATATATAATTGGAGCATTTAGGCCCAGTTTGTGCATTTTTGAATCTCTAATTAAAATTTTATTAAAATTAAAATTCACAGAAAAAATTTGGAATTCGCATTTTTCAATTATTGAATTGAATGTTGTTATTTATACAGAATATGAACAGAACATTAAAGTGGACACACTGTTTATTAGAGCAGCATGCCCCTTAGCACAATGAGACATAGAGTTGGACCCTCAATGACCTAATATTAAGGATCTATCCTAAAGATCGGCTATCAATTTAAAGGCTATAACCCTTTAATATGTTATCTTATTATTATTTATTTATTTTTAGAATTTGTGCTTTTACCTACCTTAAGACCTTCTGCTTATTAGTCCACCAGGCAAACTGACTCATTATTATTTCTTGGTATAATAACAATAATAATTTCTAATTTCTAAAATAAAAAAAATAAAATTTGGGAAAGTTTAGATTTTTAAAGACTTTTTTTTTTTTTATAGGAGCTTACTTTTGTTTCTTTGCTATAATATGACTACCTATGTGTCTGTTGATGGCATGGCTTCCTATCTGTGAAGACGGGGCAAATAAACACTAACATGCTGTATTATATATAAGGTGTTGCAAATCTTTTTTCTTCATTATGTAAATGAGTGGCTGGATAATTGATATAATGATCGGAGCTCTCAGTGCTTGTTATAGGTCTCCTGACATCCACTTATTTTCTGTTTTCATCATGTTCAAAGATATCATAACATTTTAAAAGTAAGTTTGATATTACTTTTTTTGGGGTGCTAAGGTATTAAAAATTGAAGCAAAAGTCAGATTTTATGAAGTCAGACAGATAGTGGTGTGATGGAATGTTAGGAAAGTCTATTGTATCAGTACCTTGTACCTCTGGCAGTCCATGACCATCTGGATCTTGCTCTTCTTAGCAATCATGGCCACCTAGTTACTCACAAGTTCCAGTGTGTTGCGGTTTTCCTCTCTGCTGTCATTTGCATCTTCCTTCCTCCTCTTCTCTGTGCCCATATGAGAACACACTCACCCTTCTTCTTTCTTAAAGGGCAGGCAAGTGTATGGGTATAGGGTCGCGATCCAATCTACATTGGCCCCTAGTTGTAAAAGAAACCTTACCCCCATAGAAAAGTGCCTGAGCAAAATAGGTTCCTAGCTTACAAGTTCTTGCATAGATGTGCTTTACTCATGTTCTCTCTGAATACTTGTGTTAGCTTATCTGACTCGGTTCCTGCAATCTGATTCAGGGTTAAGATAGTCCTTTGGTGAATCATTATTTAATGGGTCTTGCACAAAAAATACAGCAGCCAAATGAACTCTTGAAGTCTTTATTGTAAAATACAGAAAATCTACCGTGATAAAATGGCACAAAAATCAACAAACCTACTGTTTTCAGACACCCATAGTATCCTTAATCATGGACACCATATAGTTTAACATATACAGTCAAGAAAAAGTTTGGCACCCTATAACTTAATCATTTTTAGTCTAAATATTTGGGTGTTTGCACAGCCATTTCAATTTGATATACTAATAACTGATGGACACAGTAATATTTCAAGATTGAAATGAGGTTTATTGACTAACAGAAAATGTGCATATGCATTAAACCAATTTGCCGGTGCAAGTATGGGCACCTCAACAGAAGTACTTAATATTTAGTAACCTCCATTTGCAAAATAACAGCCTCTAGTCGCTCCTGAGCTTTTAATCGTCCTGGTTCTGGTGGGTATTTTGCCTTCCTCTTTACAACAATTCCGTTCGTTAGTTTGGGTCGCCGGCTGGCGCCCGCTTCAATTATCCCACAGATGTTCATGATATTCGGTCTGGGGCTGGGTGGCCTTCCAGACTTGTATTGTTCCTCTGCTGATGCCTGGTGTTTGGGCTGTGTTTTGGTCATTGTCTTGCTGAATATCCATCCCCGGCGTACTTCAATTTGTCACTGTTCTTGTCATTATTCTCAAGAATCTGCTGTCTGGTTGATCCATGCGCCCTCACTTTAACAAGATTTCCGGTGCCGGCTTGGCCCCGCCCCAAGCATGTGGACCTCCACCAAATTTTACAGTGGGTGCGTGTTTTTCTTGGATGCTGTGTTTTTTGGCGCCATGCTCGCCTTTTGTTGCCACAACTCAATCTTTGCCTCATCGTCAACGGCCTTCTTCCAAAATGAGCTGGCTTGTCCAATGTGCTTTTGCATACCTCAGGCGCTCTGTTTGTGCGTGGTTTCGCGGCTTCTTTCGCATCACTCTCCCATACAGCTTCTCCTTGTGCGTGTGCTGTTTGTTGCCGTGCACAGTGCACCATCTGCAGCGTGTGCTGCGCTCTTTGGGGTGGTCTGTGGTTGTCCTTGCTGTTCGCCCTTCTTCTTCTCTGCCTTTCTGTATTTTTCTTGGCCTGCCACTTCTGGGCTTACAGACTGTCCCTGTGGTCTTCCATTTCCTTACTATGTTCCTCACAGTGGACTGTCGGTTAATCTCTGAGCAACTTTTTGTTCCTTCCCCTGACAACTATGTTGACAATCTTTGTTTTCAGATCATTTGGGTTGTTTTGGGGCCCATGTGCACTCTTCAGGGAGATTCAAATAGGAGCAACTTGCTTGGCCACCTTATACCTTTTCTCATGTTGGTACACCTGGCTATGGTTCAGCTCAGTGGGTTACAAAACCAATTTTATGCTTCAGTAGTCAGTGTAGTTAGGAGTATTCAAATCAATAAAATGATAGGGTACCCAAATTTTTGCACCGGTCAAATTTTGGTTTAATACATATTGCACATTTTCTGTTGTCTAACCTCATTTCAATCCTGAATATTACTGTGTCCATCAGTTATTAGATATATCAATTGAATGGCTGTTGCAAACACCCAAATATTTAGACTAAATGTTAAGATTAATGGGGTGCCCAAACTTTTTCATTGCTGTACCTTTCAATATTTATTAGAACCAGCTCCCCAACAACTGCATGTCTCGTTGCTACAAAGAATCATGCAGGGTACCAAACCATTGCTTGACATCTTGACTAAAAATCCATAAACTCCAAAAGAATCCACAAACCTGTTGGTTTAAGGCACTAATGGTATTCTTACTAGGCATGAGTATACTGATTTAGAGCGAGCTGGATTTGTTACGAATTTTCCAAATAATTGGGGTTTGGCCGAAGCCAAGATTTTTGTGGTTCCCCACTCATGAACCACCACTCTTTTGACCCCAAAGTGTAACAAGTGGAGGGACAGTGGAGGTGAATAAACATAATAGTCATACTTACCTCTCCTGGGTTCTGTTGCGGCATCCAGTGTGGGTCCCTTTTCTCTCTGGACCTCTTCCAGCTGCCTCAGCAGCCCACAAGCATCATGACTTCGGTGCGCTCACTGGGGCTGCTGATGTACTTTAGGAGACTTGAAGATTATGGGGACCCACACCAGAAGCCGAGACTGAACCCAGGAGAGATGAGTATGACTGTTATGTTTCCACACTTCTCCTTGGCCTCTACTTATTATACTCTATGGTCTGAAGAAACTCCAGGGTATAATAATAGCTTTTCTGATTTGGACCAAACAAGTTTGATCCAAAACTATACTGCCAGGCGAACATTGCAAATATTTCTGAGTCAAATATCTCAAGACTCTTCCAGCACTAGTCATTACACATGTACACAATGAATGTCTGAAGCCAGTAGGTGAGTATATTCTTGTGGCATTTTATTATGGTGAATTTTCTGAATTTTCTGTGAAGCTGTGAAGCATTCCTTTGGAACCAGGCATGATCCTTTGCAGCAAGGAGACACAACATGCCCGTATATTTCCAACTAAATATGTACACATTTTTATCAATAAATATGTTCTAGTTCTCATTCGGCATGGCCTGGCAGAGCCAAACTCTCTGACTGTTTCCTTTATCCCTACCCAACATTCGCCATAACAGTACTTTAGACATGGCACACTTTCAGGAGCTGAGTGGGAGTTGCCAGTCAGAGAGTGATTATGGGCATTTTACTAATTCGATGCCTTGGTCACTGGCTTTACCATATTGCTTAAAATCACCGCCTCCCTTGGAGCTTGATCTGGGGGCAGCAATTGGCTACTATGACAGTCAGGAGACTGCCGAAGACTCCCAGACACTTCTGTTACAGACTGCAAGAGGCACTATTTAATACAAAATTTTGCAAAACAATAGTGCATAAATATATTGTTTGGACGATCAGACCCCCATAGGATTTAAGTTCCCTAGGGGTCTAAAAACAAAATTAAAAAAATGTAAAAGTTTTATAAAATATAAAAAAAAAAAAAAATAAACTCAAATCAACCTCCTTTTATTAAATCACTTATAAAAATAAATAAGCAGAAACACATTAGGTACCACACTAAACTATAGAAATATGAAAATGTTTATCTGATATTGTGTATGCAGTAGCCAGAAATCAAGAAAAATAAACAAATAGCTGCTTTTTTGTCATTTCACTAAAAAAAATTGAATAAAAATCAAAACATCAGACATTTCCCAACAACAAAAAAAAAGACTTCTTACATAGTTTCGTACACAAAAATATAAAATGTTATAGGTGTCACAATGTGGCTGGTTACTCAAAGCATTTTTTTTCTAATTTTTCTGATTCAGATTTTTTTTTTCAGCTTCCTGGACTATTGTAAGAAATATTAAGAGGTACAATTATGAAGTACAACTTGTCCCACAAAAACATAAACCCTCATATTTTATGGCTTTTGAAAGCCATGGACATGCAAAAATGAAAAATGACTGCCGTTCAATGCCCAATATTTAAGAGAACTGGTCAACGGTTCATTTGATCAATGCAGCTCAGTAGGGTAAGATATACCAAATCAGACACCGAGATACTGTAGGTCACATTGCTAGGCCAGAGAAGGTATATAAATCTCTTCGAAAAACCTTGACTGAACATTACTCTTACTCTACTCTACTCTTACTCTACACGAAGCTACCAACTTTTTCAGATTTCGGGCCCCCCTGAAAAAAAAAAAAAGTTCTTGGGCACCTATACTAAATAATTTTTACCAAAATAATTATCTTCCCAACAGAAGTCCCAGTTATAAATTCTCAACCACTAGGTATTAAGTTCCACTATCATCCAAGACCACCACAAAGACTACAATTCTTTTCTAGTCTAGGCTACAGAAACTAGCTATATTAGTTTCATTAAATATATTACTTCTCTAAGAACATTTTAATTATCATTAAAATTTTTTCTTACTGTCTGTTACCTAAACCAGGATGTATTCTATGGTCCAGTGTATCTTACAGCCCGAATGATACAGAGAAATACCGTATAAATATTTTTAATAGTAGGGTATAAATAAAGCAACAAATGAGACCACATGGACAGTACTGTAGATAATGTCCTGCAGCATGATATCTGCTTTTCATAGTTTAAGCAAGTTTATGTAACTTACATTAGACTGTTTTTAGACATTTTTGCCTGATTTTTTATATTCTTTATTATGCAATTCTTAACATCTTTATTTCTGATGCTGTAGATGATGGGATTCAACATTGGAGTGACTACCGTGTAAAGAACTGATACAGTCTTGCCTGTCTCCAGAGAATGATTCGATTGAGGCTGAAGATAGATGGACATAATGGTTCCATAATAGAGGGTGACAACAGTGAGATGGGAGGTACATGTAGAAAAAACTGCATGTCTACCTCGTGAGGAACGGATTCTCAAAATGGTGGAGATGATGAAAACATAGGAAATGAGTGTCAATAGAAAAGAGCATAAAACAATGATCCCAGCCGCTACATATATCGCTACCTCATTGAGCCAAGTATCTGTGCAGGACAGTCTTAAAAAGGGAGGCATTTCACAAATTAAATGGTTGACATGATGAGACCGACAGAAGGGAAGTCTCCAAGTTAGAGGAACTTGTATGCTGGCATCTATGAAACTAATAATCCATGGTATTAGCGCTAAAGTAACACAAAACCTCATGTTCATAACACTGCTGTACTGCAAAGGTCTACAAATGGCTACAAACCTATCATAAGCCATGACAGCAAGTAACATGCACTCTGCTGCCCCAAGTACTAATGAGAAGAACATCTGGAAAACACAACCCCCTACTGAAATTCTCTTGTCTGTGGAGAGAGTATTTATAAGGATTACAGGTACTATGGTGGAGGAAAAACAGATGTCAATGAAAGAGAGATTACCCAGAAAAAAGTACATAGGAGTGTGTAACGTTGGGCTGATCCTCACCGTAAAAAGGAGAAGACAATTTCCTGCCAATGTAATAATGTACATCATCATGAATAAAAGAAACCCCATAACCTGAAGGTGAGGGACAGTAGATAAACCAAGCAGGTAGAACCAATTTGGAAGTGTCTGGTTGGAGTTCTCCATGGAAATACCCAGAACCTTGAGAAAAGAACAAAGGTAGATAGTTAATTATTTTGATTCAACTGAATTCATGACTAGAGATGAGCAAACCTCTAGAGATTTGTTTAGTTTCGGGTTTGGGCAGTTTGGCCCAAAGATTTGTCTCGGGATGAATAAAGTTGTCACAAACCAGAAGTGAAGTCATTATACTTTGGTGTCAATTCAGACCCAAGAGTATAATAGGTTGAATCCCAGGGTTGGTGTGAAACAGTATCATAATTTCACATCCGGTTTGCAGGTGATAAACCCCAAGTTTTCGTGTTGAACTCAAAACTTTTTGAAAATTTGAGTTGAATTTGGTTTGCTCATCTCTGCTCATAACTTAATAGTTATAGAGAAAAAATTTTACATATAAAAAAGATTAGCTCTATTGTTTAGCAGGTACAATGAGCTCCCTGTGATGCAATACTACTTGGTAACAGTAAATCTGGAGAATTTTGGCTACTGCTTGAAAGGGAAGTCTTGGCATAGACATCATGCTTCAATAGATTGGTGTTGTTAGTTTTGGCTACCAATATCAGTGTACTAAGAATGGGGATACGGTGGACTGTCTACAGCTATATAATACTTAAGAGGCTTAAGGACAAGGCAGGACCCATATAAGGATATAGGGTTGTCTTAAAGTATCTTTATAGATGGATCTATTTTTTCATCCTCTCTCCATTGACTTCCAGGGGCAAAAGTCATCGCTAAATCGACTTTTGATGCATTTCATGATTTTTCTTTATACACATTGGCACATACATCTAAATTGCTTAAAATTAAAGTCAATGGGTGGCATTTATGAAGCCGCTTGTGTCTATTTTTATCTAATTCTTCCCCTTTTTTAAGTTTTATGCTGTGTGTACAAGATTTAATATGTGCTGTGCCTATTTTGCCATCCTGTACATGGGTAGAGTTAAAAAACCAAAAAGAACATATCTGATGGCCGTGGAATCACACGTTACATTAGGTGAAAATTATTTAGTAAATTAGGCACAAGGAATTCTGAGGCATAAAATAAGAACAAGCCAGAAAAGACACAAAAAAAATCTGCAAATAATTAATAACCCCACCCCACCCCAATGTTTTATAGTCACTGTACATGGAGGACTCATCTGTAGTCCAATAAATTAACTATAAGACATCTGTATATTCATGTCTTCTACATCTCTTTATGGAGTGGGAAGTATTATCTATTGACAACAATAATTGCAAAAATGCCCATTTTATGAGTACATTTTTCCCAAACATCAATATTTCCCAGTTACCGTTTTATTAATATACAGGACTTACCTCAACAGAAAGTGTCTTCCAGAAACTTGGTGACCGAGTAGAAATATATTATTGGGGCATCTCTTCATGGCTGGTTCATTTTTTGAAAATCAAATCTAATTTTTATTAAAATTTTTTATAAAGGAACGGATGGAAATGGCCCTGTTTGCATAGAAACAGTTTAGCTGAATGTTGATCTTTATATAGATGATAAATTTTGTATCACTCTCTAAAGTGCGTGCTATATATAATCTAACGTAAAAATAATTCCCAAGTTAGAAAAAGTTACAATAATCTTTGGAGACTCGAAACTTATACTTTTAGTTTGAGTTAAAAATAAAACTTTTAATAGGTTCCCTGTAGATGTAAATTTTTAACTATATATTATTAAAAGTTTTTCTCAAAACTTTAGTGCCAAGAAGAGATTTTTAAGTTGGATGAAAATGTAAACTTTTTTCTTGCATTATACTCATTTTAGAAATCTTTTATTGTCATTGCAAAATTACAGATTTTAAGGGTTTAAAGATAATGTGTCGCCAGGAAATGACCTAATGTTTAAATAATTTTTAATGTTAAACATGGTTTTTAAGAATTTATGGTGCTTTTGTTTTTAATTTTCCAAATTATCATCTATATCATAAAAAAATCCTAAAAATCTTGCAATTCCAACTTTTGCCACTAAGCCGCCTAAAACAATCTGCAACTTCTTGTTTTCTATAAATAGACCATTGGCCATAGACACAATGGTCTGGAGTAGACTCTATTGACTTCTATGTCAGAGTTTTCTAGGCATACTCTGTAACCTGGGCAGAGGTCATTGTGTAAAGAAGGGAGTAGATAAGCTTTAAAATCCTCCATTGTGACTGGTGGATTCTGTGTTTTATCTACATATATACGTGATAGCTGTGATCATCAGTGTGCTGATAAGTGAAATAGCTGCTGCAAAGAAATCTCCTACAGAAAACAGGAAAACTTGTGGAACTGCTTTTATACTTTCCAAAGATATCTTTCTTATTCTGCATTGCAGCTCTATTGTCATGAAAATCAACAATTTATTCTAATGCAAATTATCTGAAAAAAAGGCTTTAGGGACATTTCTTCCTTTTCTTTAACCACTTCAGTACCAGGCCAATTTCTGGTCCAGGACCAGACACATTTTCAGGCTTTTTGTATGTGCGGTTTTCAGGGTTGTTTCATTTTTATCATTTGGGTTATTCAAATAATTTCTGTGTCTTTTTTTGGTGACACATAGGGCTTTATTTTTATGTTGTTTTTATTTTTGCATGTGTTTTAATTTTTTTTATATCTGGGAAAATATAAACAAAAGAGGAGGGAAAACGGGTCTGTTTTTCACTTTTCATTTTTTTTTTTTTATTTAATAACACAAAGTGCTACTAAAAAACTTTTTAAAATTGTTTTTCCTCTCCATTATGGTCATTTTTATTTTGAATGGTGTCATCAGGGGTGGGGCTAGAACCTGTAATAAGGGTGTGTTTTTGATGTATTATTTAATTTATTTTTTTAATGATTTAATAAAATTTTTTTTTTTTTTTTTTACTTTTCTATTCATTTTATTTTATTTTTTACATTGTATTCCCATAAGGTCAGAATAGATCGTTGGGGACATCTAATCTTTAATCACTGTTTTTTTGTGGGGGAGGCTGATTTCCCCTGTAACTGGGGCTGGTACATTTAGCCCCAGTTGCAGGAGGAATACAGGCTCCTGCCCATTACTATAGAGCTGATCTGGGTCCTGTAGGATCCAGCAGCTCTTACAGACTCTGATCTCAGCGGATCACGTGGCCGTCGGGTCAGAGGGCAGCCGCATCATGGCGGCGCCCATAGTTGTGTATACAGCGCTTATTGAGCACTGTGTATACAGCGATCGGGAAGGCAGGGACAATAATAAACCTTCCCTGCCTTCTCTTTGGGAGTTCCGGCTCAAGTTACAGTTGACTCCCTGTTTCAGCAGCTGCACGATTTTGTGCAGCTGCTGAAAACTGCAATGACGTACTGGTACGTCCTAGCAGAACTAGACAACCACCTTGCAGACATATATACCCAACGAGCAGTCCAGAAGTGGTTAAAGAGGAAGGGGTTTTCTCTGTCAATTTACCGTGTCCACCATTTTAATAATTTGGAAGTCTCACATTTCCCCTAGTTGTAAATTTAACGGTTTGTTACAGATAATTAAGTATATCGCTCTGATATCTTCAGCAGTCTCAAAGAGTTGCATAAAGTGGTAATGGACATGTGCTACCACCTCTCTTCCCAGCATACTTTCCAGGATGTCCCCGGAAGAGAGGCTCCGGAAAAAGGAAATGGAATCCCATAACAGCCAACAAATCTTCCAGTCCCATCAATTCATATGAGACTTGGGAACTTTGTTTACCAGTCACACATGAGAAATGGGTGTGGTCAGCAGCCAATTCTACAACTGTTTTTATGTTTTAAAGGGAGTCTGTCACCAGAACTCAGCATATCAACCCAGCCCCACTGATAGATAGGTTAGTGTCACCAGAACACAACAACAAAACACTGGACTTGTTCTTTGCCAACGCGAGGGAGGCATATAACTCATCAGCTCTACCGCCCCTGGGAAGATTGGATCACAACCTAGTGCATCTCCGATCTGTGTACAAGCCACTTGTACGTAGAGAACCAGCTGTCACCCACACAGTGAGGATATGGTCCGAGGAGAGTGATGAGGCTCTGAGGGATTGTTTTGACACAACCGCATGGGAAGTTCTGCAGGATTCTTATGGAGAAGATATAGAAGGACTCACACACTGCATAACGGACTACATTAATTGTTGTGTGGACAACACAGTACCCACAAAAGTAGTGAGGTGCTTTTCCAACAACAAACCATGGATTAATTCTGATATAAAAACACTACTTAAGGAGAAAAAGATGGCATTCAGGACAAGAGATAAGGAGGGTTTGAGGGAGGTACAAAAGGAGCTGAGGCATCAAATCAGGCAGGGAAAAGCCAGTTATAAGGAAAAAATGGAAAAGCAAATGGAAAGGAAAGACATAAGGGGGGTCTGGGAGGGGCTTAAGTCAATTTCGGGTCATAAACAGTCTGTCTGCCAGATTGAGGCAGATGTTAATTGGCTTAATGAACTAAACCTATTCTTCCACAGATTTGATCACACACCAGCTCCTCCTACCCCAGCATGTCCTTCAGTTCCCCCCACCACAATGACTTCACCCCATGTGGCTACTTCCCAACAGATCAGTAAATCCAGAAATCCGTCTTTATCTGACCACAGTCTGACCTTCACAAGGGCCCAGGTGAGGAAGGAGATGAAAAAGATCAAGGCGAGGAAAGCCGCAGGGCCAGATGACATCAGTGCAAGGCTAATTAAGACTTGTGGGGACCAGCTGTGTGGTATAATTACATATATGTATAATATGAGCCTGAGGCAGGAAATAGTCCCTGAATTATGGACATCTTCTTGTGTGGTACTAGTTCCAAAGAAACCTCACCCTATGGACCACAACGACTACAGACCTGTAGCGCTGACATCCCACTTGATGAAGATCTTAGAGAGATTGGTTCTCACACATCTCCACCCTCTAGTGAGCCCCGCTATGGACCCTCTCCAGTTTGCTTATCAGCCGGGCATTGGAGTAGATGATGCCATCATCCACCTTCTGCACAGGGCTCTGTCTCACCTGGAGAAACCAGGGAACACTGTGAGAATAATGTTCTTTGATTTCTCCAGTGCTTTTAACACCATACAGCCCGGGTTACTGAGAGACAAGCTGGGCCTTGCTGGAGTGGACCACCACCTCTCCAACTGGATCCTAGACTACATCACAAATCGACCTCAATACGTGAGAGCCCGAGACTGTGTGTCAGATACTGTGATATGTAATACGGGGGCACCTCAGGGTACAGTTCTTGCCCCTTTCCTCTTCACACTGTACACTGCAGATTTTAGGTGCAACTCATTTAGCTGCTACCTACAGAAGTATTCTGACGACTCTGCAATAGTAGGTCTCATCACAAATGATGATGACAGGGAGTACAGGGAACTGAACCGGGATTTTGTGGACTGGTGCCAGCGGAACCACCTGAAGATTAACACGGGGAAGACCAATTAGATGGTGGTGGACTTCCGTAAATGCAGATGCCCTCCTAAACCAGTGAACATTCTGGGGACGGGCATCGAGATTGTGAACACCTATAAGTACCTGGGTTTTCTCCTTAATAATAAGCTGGACTGGGCAGATCACATGGAGGTCCTGTACAGGAAGGGCCACAGTAGGCCTGCTTAGGAGGCTGAGAGCCTTTTGAATCCGGGGGGCACTTCTTAGGACTTTCTTCAACTCGGTAGTGGCATCAACCATCTTCTTTGGAGTGGCCTGCTGGGGAAGCAGTATATCAACCAGGGACAGAAATAAACTTGACAAGCTGATTAGAAGGGCCAGCTCTGTCCTGGGGAGCCCACTGGACCCAGTGCAGGTGGTGGGTGACAAAAGGATACTGTCCGTGGTGAGCTCCATGCAGAAGAAGAAGTCCCATCCCATGTATGATACCGTGATCACGCTGGGCAGTACTGTCAGTGACCGACTGCTCCACCCTAAGTGTGAGAAGGAGCGCTATCGGAAGTCTTTCCTCCCCACCGCGGTTAGGCTGTACAACCAACACCGACCTAAGCGGAGATCACTCCATACAGAGAACTGAAATATCTTTCTGCCTGTTAAATCCCCCCTCCCCTTCTCTTCTACGTCCTATCTGTCTGTCTACTAGCAATGTAATGCCTCTCACCTTGGAACATTCCTGTACATGTTGTATTTGTATTTGTATCTGCTTATCTTTGCTGTTGTAACACACTGAATTTCCCCATTGTGGGACTATTAAAGGACTATTATTATTATTATTATCACCCCAGCTCCGCAGATAGATCACCAGATGACCAGAAGGGTCAACAGGGTTTTTGTCAACATGGAAATGAGCTTTTTGGAGTAACGGGGCTGTTGTTATTGCTCCAACGGGTTAATTTGCATATTTACAAAAAAGGCAATAATTTAGCAGCGATTCAAAAAGAGAAAACTTTGTTTGATTCTGGTGACCCTAACCTTTCTATCTCCCTAGCTGGGATGATATGCTGGTTCTGGTAACACTAACCTATCTATCTGCGGGGCTTGGATGATATGCTGGGTTCTGGTGACACTAACCTATCTATCTGCGGGGCTGGGGTAATATGCTGGGTTTTGGTAATAGACTCCCTTTAATTTTTGTGCTGTTCACCAAACTGGGTAAATAATGTGTTACCTTTATTGTTTTAGTTCGGTATGTCATTGGTACAATTATATAGCTTTTTATGTTTTAATACATTTGTGCCATAACCACACTTTAAAAAAAATAATTTGCCTTTGTGTTGTCATAACACATAACTTTTTCATTTTCCTGTGTACGGACCAGTATGATATAATTGATACATGATAGCTTTATTGTGTGGATTGATAAAATTTCAGTGATACAAAAATTATATAGTGTTTTAAAGAAAAAATGAAGCATCCCAAATTTATGATAAAGCTAAGTCATGAATTGTATTTTGATGACATGTTCATTGATACAATTTTGGTATACATGTGACTTTTTGCTAACTTTTATTTTGCCTTTTTTAATGGTGTTTATAGTGTAGAATAAGTGCAGTGCTATTATTTTATAGTACGGTATAAACCATTAGAAATACAGCTATACTACATTGTTTTGGTTTTTTTCGGTAAAATGTCGATTTTGTAGTCACATTGATTATTTTAGTTATAAACATTTAATAAAATATTTATTAGTCACACTTGTACAATCAACTTCCCAAGATTTGTTAAGTTTCAGGTGTGGGTGGCTCAGGTTCTTGATTCGATTTGGGTCGAACAAGTTTGCTACGAACCAGAAGTTAAATTATTATACTCTGGGGTCTCTTCAGACCCAAAGTATAATAGGTGGAGACCCAAGAGAGGTGTAAAAAAATAAAAAACATTTATACTCACATCATGATGCTCGGCGTGACCATGTGACCACTGTAGCCAAATCAGAAGCCTCACAAGTGACCCCAGGCGCATGATGTCATGATGCTCCGGGTACCCATGTGACCACTGTGGCCAAATCAGAAGCCTCACCAGTGATCCCAGGAGCATGACGTCATGATGCTCAGCATGCCCATGTGACCACTTTGGCCCACTCACAGGCCTAAGTAGTGATCCAGATGCATGACATCACCAGGAGTAGCACCGGCTGCCACAAGGAGGCCCAAAAGAGGTGAGGGAAAATGAGTATAAATATTTTTTATTTTTTTACACTTCCTCTGGGCCTCCACTTATTATAACCTCAGAGTATAATAATTTACCACAATGCATATCGTGGTGGCCATTTTAGTTCAGGCAAGACGAAGCCCCAATTGTTTGGTTCCTTAAAAACCAATATTCCTTAAAGTTGGAATATTTTCTCGAACCCAACTCAAAATGAATCGGTTCGCCCATCTCTATCAGGGAATCAGTGAAGTGAGTATTTTTTTAAATTTTTTTGTACAAAATTAGGGAAAATTTATTTTTTTCTCAGCTGGACAACCCTTTTAACATGTCACGTAACTATGACAGAGGTAGAACAAATACTGAACACGTTATCTAAGAAGAGAAACCCAGGCCTACCTAAAGAAGGATAAAACCTGGAGTATTTTAGCAGCTACCACACAATATGTGCCCCTAACTCCCAACATTGGTAGGACCAGAACAATATTAATTTTCCCCAGGGGAAGAGAACAAAGTTGCTATTAACTAACATCATGACAGCTCTACCAAAAGTTTTACATTTTTGAACCAAATATCAAATTTTAAAATTAATTACAGAAAATGTTAACTTTTAAAAATATTCAACTTAAGTCAATCTGGACACCATTTTCCAACTGAATCTTCCTCCATCACTTTTATGTAAAATAAGAACTATATAATCTGAACATTCCTTACATTACCTGGATAGGCAAAAAGAGACTACTTCCAACATACTGAAATAAAAAGGGTATTTAACATGCTCAGAACATCACACACAAAAAACAAAAGCATGGGGAAACAAAAATTCAGCCCGAACTGTTTTAATATATTTATTAAAAGTTATATTTTATATCAAATTTTCTTTTCTTATAACATACAGAGTTAAATTTGTTAAGACTGGTGTTTCCTACGAAAGTCCTAATAAGGTCCCCAACTGGGGTGAGGTGCACCTGAGTTAGGAGGTTCACCAGAACAGAACTCAATGCAAGTCAGAAATTCGGCGTAGATTTCTGATTTGCTATCTGGCCCACTTTCACAAAAAGTGGCAAGCGAGGTACAGAATGAGGAACATCTTTGGTGCATAAAGGGAATATTTATTTTCAAATTCTCTATATCATCCAAAATAGGCTAACATTCCCTTTTCCTATTTTAAGAATCTTAAAACTATTTTTAGAAAATTTCTACAGAAGCACCAGGACAGCACATTCTTACCCCAAAAACATCATGGTTTGGCCTTTCTAGCTGCAGAGGTAGCAAAGTTTTACATGACTTTTAACATGTTAAGTAAACAGTTGCTAATCACTTAAACTTGACCTTTTCCCATTGTTTTCAATGGCTTTTGTTGTGAGCTATCATAATGTAGTGAGTTATCAGATTCAAGTTGATGATGGCTACATTTGTGAAAAGTTCCTTCAGCCAACTGGAACTATTGTCGAATACCCCTTTGGCATCACTCTTCAAAAACTCTCTGTCGTTCTCTAAGTCTACCAACCTCCACAGCCTTTAAGTTTCAGACCTGTTACAGAAGAAAATTAGTGCCCAAACTCCAAACCAAGAGGAGGAATTCCATTTTTGCTCTGAATACATACCAAACTGGTGCGCTAGTGCACCTAGGATCTACTACACCCGGGTATTAACCTTTCAGTTTACCTTTGTCTTCCATTGAACAACTCCTTATAATACCTTACAAACAAGCCAGGAGGAACTGAACAGGAGATATAACTCTTTTTTACACAGTAGAGACCCAGCAGCAGTAAATATATCCAGCGATTATATATACATCCTTGCATGGATAATCAGGTATGGATGTAAGATGGGGATGCTGGCTGTTACTACAGCCGAACCTCACATAGGGAAGGCAGGGACGGTTTATTATCTCCTGTCTTCCTGATCACTGGGTACAATAAGTCAAAAAATGGAAAGTTAAAATCTCCCCCACAAGGTCTATTATGACCTTATTAGGAAGTACGGGACACGCTGCATAAACCCCCCCCAAGGAAAACAAAAACACCACTACCATGCCAAGATCACAGGTTCTAGTCCTTGCCCTGGCAACACTACAATAATTGTCATCTACATTGTGAGGGAAACTATTTGAAATTTTTTTTTTTTTGTAGCACTTTGTGCTATTAAAAAAAAACAAAAAAACATGAAAAATATGCAAAACTTGTACATTTCCCCTCCTTTTTTTGTTTACATTTTCTAGGATATAGGAAATGAAGAAAAAACATGGAAAAATTAAGAGAAGATAAAAATAAAGCCCTATTTATCACTGAAAAAAGTCGCAAAAATGATTTTAATAACCCAAAGGAAAAAAAAATTATAGCCCTCAAAACCACATCCAGTCCTGATTGGTTAAAAATATAATATTATAAATTCAAATCAGCCCCAGTGGTATTACAATGATCATACTGACCTACAAAATATAGTTAATGCTGTAAAAGTGAAACCCACAAGAAAATTGCACAATTCCACCCAATTCAGATTTTATTTGGCCTCCAGTACATAATATGTAATATTAAATGGTGCCATTATGAAGTACAAATTGTACTATAAAAAAAGCCTTTACATGACTCTGTGTATGCAAAAATGGAGAATAAAACGAAAAAATATTAAATTTCTTTGCCACTAAGGGCAATGTCAAGGGGTGTTCAAGTTAATTTTTTCACCCTTATTTAAAATAGTAAACATTGTATACTTACCTGTCCATTTAGCCAGGGATTCAGCAGAGGTTTTGGTTGGGTCCTCAGTCTTTCCTTACTTTTTGTCTGTGCTGTTTGAACACTCCATCAGAACTCAGCCACTGATTGACGGACGTGATCGTGATCAGGCCAAAGGTCAGGAAGACCGAGGACCTGAATGGAAACTCTCAGCTGGAACACCAGCTGAACAGACAGGTAAGTAGGCACTGTTTATTATTTTAGACCCAACCTAAAGGTGAAAAAAATAACTGGTACACCCCTTGAACTCTTAGAACTCCAGGGAGCAACACTTGAACCTCTTCTTCTCTGTTAGCCAACCAGAACTAGTGACATTAATTTCTCCACCACCCTAGACCACTGGAGAAATTTAAATTAGTGCAAAATGTGTCTTAACCTGGATGTTTCCAAATGTCTGTGTCATTTTCTGGTCCACAAATACAGTAAACGTTCATATGGATTGTGTTTGCAATAGGTTATAAATAAAGTACAGTAGGATCATGAGACCACATTTAGAAGATGAGGGGCCATCATGCCATAAAACCGGAACATATATGACTTAATGTTACTTATCTTCATAATTATAGTTTAAGAAAGTTTAGCTTTGATAACTCACATTGAAATGTTTTTAGACAACTTTGCTTGGTTTTTTGATAATCTTTACTATACACTTCTTAACATCCTTATTTCTGATGCTGTAGATGATGGGATTCAACATTGGAGTGACCACCGTATAGAGAACAGATGCAATCTTGTCTGTCTCCACAGAGTGGGAAGATCGAGGCTGAAGATAGATGGACATGAGGGTTCCATAGTAGAGGGCAACAACCGTGAGATGGGAGGTGCAAGTAGAAAACACTGCATGTCTTCCTCGTGAGGAGTGGATCTTCAAAATGGTGGAGATGATGTAAACATAGGAGATCAAAGTCAATAGAAAGGCACATAGAACGATAAGCCCAGCTGCTACATTCATTGCTACTACATTAAGCCAAGGATCTATACAGGACAGACGTAAGAAGGGAGGTACTTCACAAAAGAAATGATTGACATGATGAGACCTACAGAAGGGAAGTCTCCAAGTAAGTGGAACTTGTATAGAAGAGTTTATGAACCCAACAATCCATGGTATTAGGGCTAAAGTGAAGCAAAATTTTATGTTCATAATACTGCTGTAGTGTAAAGGTCTACAAATGGCTACAAACCTATCATAAGCCATGATGGCAAGTAAAATGCACTCTGCTGCCCCAAGTACTAAATAAAAGAACATCTGGAAAACACAACCTCCTACTGAAATACTCTTGTCTGTGGATAGCGTATTTTTCAGGATTACAGGTACTATGGTTGAGGAGAAACAGATGTCCATGAAAGAAAGATTACTCAGGAAGAAGTACATAGGAGTGTGTAATGTTGGGCTGATCCTCACTGTCATGAGAAGAAGACAATTCCCTGCTAATGTAATAATATACATTGTCACAAATAGAAGGAAACCTATAACCTGCATCTGTGGGATAGTAGATAATCCGAGCAGGTAGAACCAACTTGGAAGTGTCTGGTTGGAGTTCTCCATAGAATTTTTAGAACCTTAAACAAAGAACAAAGTTGAGTTAGTTACTTGTTTTGAATTAAGATGGAAATAGTTACAATATTTAGGAAGAGGTTAATGGGTCCCAGATATAAAACAAGTATAGATACAGTAACATAGTAACATATTTGACAAGAATGGAAAAACAAACAAGTCCATCAAGTCCCACCTTTAAACCTACCAAAAATCATGTGGCAGCAAGTTCAATAGTCTCACAGTTCTTACTGTAAAGAAACCCCAGTCTAAGACATCTTTTCCTCTAGATGCAGAGGCTGCCACGTTTTCCCGCTTATAGGTGAGATCATTGGATCTCTTTACTGTCCATCCAGGTGACCAATAACATAACTACATTCATATTTTAAGTAGAATTTACTATTTTACTCCACAACTATCTACAGCTTTCGTCATTGTCATGTGGCATCACCCAATGTCTCTGCAGCTTGAGATCATGGACGGCTGTAAAATATTTGGAAACATCTTAGAATTAATTGTTCCCTCAATGTGCTCCGGCCCTAAGGCAGCAATGCAGCTACCCATCCATGATGTTCTTCTCACCTTTCTTCACTATTGGGATAAGTTTTTGTGTTGTTTTGCAGTATTCATTTAACTTCAAACATAGTGTTGTCCATTTGGGTTAGAAAGTTTTACATTGGTCTCATCTGACCTGATCATACAGGTCATCTTTGGCAAACTTCTTCAGTTTACTGAGTTACTGAGAGTGTATTTTTTGGACAGCTGTGGCTTCCTTTGTTTATAACACTATATTTGCAAAAAAAAATCATACCAACACCAAAACCTCATCCCATAATTGATGTATAATGGACAGAGCATCATTGTTTTGGGCTGCTTCATTGTCTCGGGGCCTGGATGTCTTGCATTCATTAAGTTAAGAAGAAAGAAATGTTGAATTTGATTAGATGTTGGGTTATGGAACAAGACAATGAACCAAAGCAGGCAAACAAATCAACTAAAGAAGTACGAAAGAGTAAGATTTGTGTTTTTGAAAAGCCAAGTAAGTGTCCTGACCTGAACCCCATTGAGATGTTGTAGTGCAACCTGCTAAAGCTTTATCAATATACAACGGACTTACCTCCACAAAATGTGACTTCCAGGAACTTAGTGACTAAGGTGGAATATATTATTTGAGCATTTCTTCATGGCTGCTTCATTTTTTGAAAATTAAATCTAATTTTTATTACAAATTTTAAAAAAAGGAAAGGCAAAATGGAAATGGCACTTTTTTTTTTTACATAGAAAGAGATGTGTTGAATGTTGATCCTTATATAGATGATGAACTTTACATTTCTATCATTCCCAAAAGTGTGAGACGTAGATTATCCAAGGTAAAAAAAAAAAATCCCCAGGTTAATTGTGACTAAAGATTTCTATGATTTTCTTTAAGTTAAGGAGAAGAAAAATTTTAATTGGTTCCCTGTAGGTGTTTAACTATAGGTTATTAAAATGTTTCTTCAAACTTTAATGTCACGTTTGAAGAAGATGTCAACTTTTTACTGTAATATACAGTACTTATTTTGCTTGTCCTTACTGTCATTACAAGGTTACAGATATTCAGTAGTTAAGTTAAGAAAGACTTCTCCATACAGGACCCTTACAAATACGTTACCTGAGCATACAACAGAGACCCGATAGCAAAGCCCGCAATCAATGCCCGCCCGGGCATTAACCCTCCTAAACTGTTTGTCAAAGATGACCTAGGCTGCATTTTCCCTCCGACACATAGACATCGCCATTTTGGGGTGGATCTCCAGCCCCACAAGTGAGATCTGGGGCCAGCGATCCATTTCTATGACTACCAGGAGCCAATTGAAAGCTCCCAGACTTATATTTATATATACATTGCAATGCATTAGCAGCCCCGGACCCCTGGGGCACCATGAGGGAGCTCCCAAGATGCAGCCAGTTCCCTGTCACGCACCCTCTCCTTGCACGTCTCAGGAGCATACATCTTGGTCTGGCACAGCCTCAGCTGACAGCCCCAGAATGCTGTTACCTTCAGCAACTGTCCCCAATTCCTCAGATCCTGACTTCCAACTGTCTGTGGGGACCATTCATCGCAGGAAGCCAGGTACAAGCCCATCCTCCCCAGCTTCAGGGTTGGCCTCTGAGGTGGATTGGCCATCCCTTCCACCTTCCCCAACTGCTTCCACCTCTGGGAGGCTGGCAATACCAGGCATCCCCTTGCCCAACCACTGTCTTCTCCTGCCCCTGGGCGACAGACCCCTAGGCCATCACCGCTGTTCACCATTGGCCTGGCTGTCCAGGACAAGCAGCTGCAGCACTAGCGCTGTTTTTTTTTAGGGGACTGGGGTGGCTCGTCCTGGCACTTTTACTTGTTTGGAGGGGGGCCACCTCTGGCAGCGTGGGTTTTCATGACCACCAAGATTGCTGCATGGATGGACTCCCTGGCACCACCCCTTGCTGACACACTGGGGGAACTACTTTGGCTTATTGCCCACTTCAGTGCAGTCCCCACAAAGGCAGATATGGAGGCCTATGTTGCCCGTTCATAAATATGAACTGCCTATTATCCATACTACCGTTCAACATCTTGAGGGCTGAGTTGATGCCATTGAGGCTTTCTCCACTACCTTCTCTGACAGACTTTCTGCACAGGATCCCACTTCACTAACTCATTCCTTCCAACTCCAGTACTTGGCTGATCTCTTTGATGTTTTGGAGAATTTAAACAGACGTAATAACATTCACATATGGGAATCCCTGAATCTGTTGATCCCCAGCAACTGGATGCAACCCTATGCACTGTCTTTAATTCGTCCTGTGGATCCACCCGGACTCTCCCCTTGAACTGGATCGGGTGCATCATTCCCTGGGCCCCTGTGTACCTGACTTTAATAACCCAAGGGACATTATTTGCAGGGTCCATAGCTACAAAGGCTAAGGAGGCTAATATGAGGAGAGCCCGGGAATTGCAACAGGTGCTCCTCCAAGACCACCCTCTCTTCTGTCTCACCTCTCTCCAGTCTTACGCTAGCTAAACGATGGGCCCTTAAACCTCTCCTGGATGTCTTGGTTCGAAACCACATGCCCTACTCCTGGGGATGCCCTTTTCACCTGCAAACCCGCAGAGAGGGTTGGATCATCATGCTGACTCATCCTGGTGACATCCCCTCCTTCGCAGCCGCTCTTGGCATCTCTTCTTTGGATATTTCGGATTGGCCTGCCCTACCAGGAGTACCAGCAGATGCCCAACCTCCCAGAACTCAACACAGACCTCGACGTCACAGACGAGATCGAGCTCCTACTGCAGGCGATCATCCTCTGGAGCACAGGGCTCCCCCACCATGAATCGCGGACTCTGACCACCTGGCTCTACCTATTTTGTTTTGATACATTTGTATATTTTATATTGTGGCCCGGGGGCTCTGGGGGGCAGTGACTCCATCATTGGAAAGCTCGTCTCCCACCGGTGTCTTCATGCTACTGTGTAGTGTGTACTTCGACGTATTAGCCAATTTCCCCCACGTTTTCTTGGAGTGGGATTTTCTCCCCCGCTTAGTGTTTTTTGTTGTTTCCACCTCTTTTTCCCTGCCCTTGTCTACGTCTGTCTTGTTTGTTCTCTTCCTCCGTGTATGTGCCCTTCTTGTTTTTCTCCCTCTCCTGCCTCCTCTTCCCCCTTTGGACATGACTTCTGTGACTTTTTGTTCCCTTAATGCTAGGGGCCTTAAAATTCCTCAAAAGAGAAACCAGATTTTGTACCAGTTGCATAAAACTCGCTCACATATTTTTATTTTAAAGGAGACCCACTTCAGGGCAAGTGACGTCCCAGATATCCGCAGTAGACACTACCCCTTCTGGTTCCACAGCATCCACATGGCTATGAATTCCAATTGAGTATCTATTGCCTTGCATAGATCTCTCTAACATGAGGTACTGGTCATGATGCTTGACAGTGAGGGTAGTTTTGCTTTCCTGAAGCTGCGTATTGGCGGCACGGTGTTCTCTGTATTGGGCTTCTGCCTTCCCAATAAGCAGCAGATGACTATTATAATATCTTGCTAGGTAAACTTGCAGAATTTATTGAGCGTGTTGTGATACTTGGAGGTGACTTTAATTTCGTGGTAGACCCATCTGTCGACTCTGCCCCCCTGTACTCCCTCCTCCCCCTCACAATTGTGCAGATTGAAAAATGTGTTGCATCACCACTGCCTAGTGGATGTTTGGAGGGTTTTGCACCCTCAGGGCCATGACAATATCTACCATTTCCCTGCTCACAGATCCTATGGACGCATTGATTATTTTTGATTAGCCATCGCGCCCTTTCCTGGTCCCCAGTGGCACGGATTGGCTCAGCTTTATGGTCTGACCATGCCCCGTTTTTTTTTTTTGTGGCCCTTGAGGCCCCTGGCCTTACTTTGCACCCCTATACGTGGCATCTGAACTATAGTCTCCTTACAGATGCTTATTCTAAAAATGATATTACTTCTACGACTCATGAGTTTGAGATGAACCATGCCCATGACCCGACTCCATGACCGTTGTGATGGGAAGCCCTCAAATGTGTACTTGGTGGCATCTTCATTAAACATGGCTCGAGGCTTAAGAAGGAGCGGTCGGCTTGGATTGCGGATCAGTCAGCTAGGATCCATTCCAGTTTAATAAACTCTTTAATGCCAGGGAGAAACTTAGGTCCATCCTGGACCTGGATGAAATGTATGTTCATAACAGAGACAAAGCCCAGAAACATTACAATGAAATTGCTGATAAATGTGGTTGCTCCCTGGCTCGACGTCTCCATGTTGTACATCCCTGAACTATATCCCTCGTATGGGAGACAAGATGGGATGGGACGTTTATAACCTTATCGACATTGTGGAGACTTTTCAGACATATTACCATGATTTGTATGACATCCAGAGTCACTACGTGGACCTCGACCCAGAGTCCATGCGGACTAAATTGTTGGATTATGTCCTCGAAACAGAGCTCCCTTCCATCTCAGACTCTGACAGGGCTTCTCTGGACGACCCCTTCTCTGAGGAAGAGTTGTCTATGGCTATTCATGCAGCCCCATCGGGTAAATCTCCTGGTCCAGATGACTTTACTCCTCGGGTTTACAGATGTTTTAGATACCTCTTAGTCCTTACTTTAACGTGGGTTTTTAATAGTCTTGATGTTGATGCACCATACGCTCATCAATCCCTCTAGGCCTTAGTCATGGTCATTCTGAAACCTGGTAAGGACAAGAATGGGCTGGGCCTGAAAGATGTAGAAGAGGCGGGGAGTGACGTCCATTTTCAAGACATTAATACAGTTGAACCAGGAGAAACCTAGGACACTGTATTTCCTCAAGTCCGCTGCAGTCCTCTCCAATAAGGGGAGATAATTACTATGGAAGAGGTCATATAGATTAGAGGGGATCTATATTGCCAAGTACTTAATTGAATGGAGTTGCCATTTAAAGGGCAATTGAGAGGCTAGGTGTGCAGTTTCTGCTGGAGCAGGGTAATTTTGGTATTGATATAATTGTACCAACCCATGTGACATGAGATTTCGGCTGTACAGTGAATGCCGTAAAAGCAAAGCAAGTAAGAAAGTCATGCAAACACAGTTTTCCTTTAATTTCACACCATTTTGAATTTTTTATAGCTTTCCACTACATTGTATGGAATATTAAATGGTACCATTATGAAGTACAATTTCTCCCACAAAAATTAAGCCCTCATACAGCTCTATGAATGGAAAAATAAAAAAGTTATGGATTTTGGAAGGTGGGGACTAAAAAAACGAAAATAAAAAAATGGCTGTCACTATGATAGTAGCAGACAATTCAGGGATACAGTATTGCAGGGAAGTACTGCACAGGAAGGTCAGAGTATCATCATGGAAGAGGAAATGGCAGAGTTGCTGTTTATTCTTGTTTTGTCATTGAATTCTTCTAAATTTGTTTTAGAAAAACAAATCAATTAATAATTTCCCCCAAAATGATGCTTTTAAAAAGTACAACCAATCTAACAAAAATAAGCCTGCATAAAGCCAAACTGATGGAAAACTAAAACAGTATGTCTCTGAATGAGTTTTTCTATTGCAATTGATTTTGTCAAGACATGTTTTTATCGTGCAAAAGTGTGAAAATATAAAATGATACTTATTTGGTATCATTGTATATGTTCAAATCAATAGTATAAAAGGTAACTTGTTATTTTTATTTCCATTTTTTAAAAAATGGTTGTATTGCTTGTTTTTTTATTATGTACCTCTACACAAAAAATAGTAAAAGAAAGTCAATAAATTATGTATTCAGAACCCTAAAATGTACACTGAAAAATACATTTACCCCCACTAAAAACAAGCCCTTTAGCTATGCCAATGGAAAAATGAATAAAAAACGTGCTTCTTGTATCGTGACAATGAAAAGTGAAAAAAAAACTTGATCCTCTGAGGGGTTTACCAGGATTGAAACTTATCACATACTCTCAGTTCTTTGTGTCCCTCTATTTGAATGGAGTGGCTGCCATACAATTCCGCTACTATTTCATTCAACACTTTGGGACTGTTAAAGATAGTCGAGTACACTGCTCAACTGTCTTTGGAAGTCCCAAAGAGTAAAAATAAAAAGTGACACCTCTCTTTTCAAATGGAGGGATACGGTCCTGTAAACAAGGAATAAGTGTTGTATGTAAGAAAACCCCTTTAATTTCAACTAGAGTGGTATACTTAGGGGCATAAGGATCTTGGTCGAAGGCTGTCCTCCTTGTTAAGCTATTACACCTCCTGCAGCAGAGATCAGGACTCATCTCAGCTGTGTGTGGAGGTCACTATGCTAAACTCTCCAGGTGGAAGAGGTGAGTGCCAATCTCTGCTGCCGGAGGTGTATCATCTTTATAAGCTAGACACAGTGGTTGGGGTATCAGGCTTTCCTCAACCACTGTTATGGGTTGGAGTTGGCAACCACTCTAAAGGGTTATTCCATTTCCATTTCCAAATCAATGGCCTATCTTAAAACCCATTTAAAAGGGTATTCCGGTTCCTTGCTGTTGATGACCTATTCTCTGGATGGGTCCTCAATAAGAGATCAGTGGAGGTCCAATGTCCGGGGCTGATCATTTGTTTGAAGAGACCGCAGCACTTGTGAGAGCACTGCGACCTCTACCCTATTTACATTATATGCCATGTTTTTAAAAGGGGCTGTGCAATGTAATGTGTGATCTCTATAAAACAGGCACCATACAATGTAAATAGTGAAGGGCTCATGGCACTCACACCAGCGCCATGGTCCCTTCAAACACCTGATCAGCAGGAGACCCGGGTGTTGGACCCTCAATGATCTCTTATTAATGAACTATTCTGAGAATAGGTCATAAACAGCAAGGAACTGGAATACCCCTTTAAATGGGTTTTAAGATAGACCAACTATTTTAGGTCGTGGGTGTCTGACTATTAGGTCTCCGCATATCATCTGTTACCCATTTATATGCTGTTTGCTGCGCTGCTTACTCACCGTATTATTGAAAATGGAGGTTGTGGACACTGCTGCAGCATCCATACGCACTGATATCAAGAATAAGCCGTAGGGATGGTGTAGGGGGCCCCAGTCAAAGTTTGCATTGGGGCCCACAAGACTTTCATTTTGCCACTGGGTATACTCCTTTTTTAGCTATGGTTTTGTGCACTAGTGTGCAGCATTAACCAATCTGAGTAAGTAATTGAGGGTCAGCAGCTATTGTCAAAGTGTGATGACATCAATGCCCCACATGTGATCATGAGGCCTGTGATTGGGCCTCAGAGGTAACCTTGAGGTCTGAAGACATGGTGGCCCAGGAAGATGACCACCAGAACATCAGAGAATTCTGCAGCGGGTGCCCAGTAAAGCTAAGTATTTTTTTTTACACTTTTTTACACTTTATTTTTACACTTCTTCCCTGAGCTCTGATTATTATACTCTGGGCCCTGAAGAGATAATAATGAATAGAGTATAATAATAAACTTTGCCCTGCCCTTCTAGTTCGGACTGAACTTATTTGGTCCAAAACAAAATTTCTCAGTGAACCAGTCACAAAATGAATCTTCTGAGGGTTGTCCATCACTACTTAACGTTCATAAAATGTCCAAAAACTTTGGCAACTGACAATCAAGGAAGAAAAAAATAGTTTCTAACTTATTTGTATTTTTAAGAGATTTATTGTAAACTGGATATATGGTTTCCGTAAAAGTCTCAACTGCTTAAGAACGTACTCACCACAATGCTAGTTACATTACCGTCATGGTCATATGAGACTGTCTGGAACTGGAATTGGACTGTCTTTTTTTTAGTAAAAGAAAATACATTTGGATAGTGCTCTTCATTACCCTGGCTGCCTCCAGAAATAAAGCCTCCTCTTCTAACCTAGACAACCAGAACTAGTGACATTATTTCCTTGACTACCGTAGACCACCATGAGTATTAAACATGTCTTAACCTGGATGCATCCTAAAGTCCATAGCATCTTATATGAGACTATAGTTAGAAGATGATGTGGTAACACAAAAAATATGGCTTCATTAATATTTTCTGCTTTATTATAGTGTTAGCAAGTTTACTTACGATAACTCACTTCAAAATATTTTGACACAACTTTGCTTGGTTTTTGATATTTTTTATTATACAATTCTTAACATCCTTATTTCTGATGCTGTAGATGATGGGATTCAACATTGGAGTGACCACCGTATAGAGAACAGATACAGTCTTGTCTGTCTCCACAGAGTGGGAAGATGGAGGTTGAAGATAGATGGACATGAGGGTCCCATAATAAAGGGTGACAACAGTGAGATGCGAGGTGCAAGTAGAAAACACTGCATGTCTTCCTCTTGATGAATGGATCTTCAAAATGGTGGAGATGATGTACACATAGGAGATCAAAGTCAATAGGAAAGAGCATAAGACAATGAGCCCGGCAGCCACATACATTGCTACTTCATTAAGCCAAGGATCTTTGCAGGACAATCGTAAGAAGGCTGGAATTTCACAAAAGAAATGGTTGACATGATGAGTCTTACAGAAGGGAAGTTTCCAGGTGATGGTCACTTGTATAGAGGCATTTAGGAAACCTACAATCCATGGAATTAGGGCTATTATAATGCAAAATTTCACATTCATAATACTGCTGTAATACAATGGTCTACAGATGGCTACAAACCTATCATAAGCCATGATGGCAAGTAAGACACACTCAGCTACCCCAAGTACTAATGAGCAGAACATCTGGAAAACACAAGCCCCTACTGAAATACTCTTGTCTGTGGAGAGAGTATTTATGAGGATTACAGGTACTATGGTGGAGGAGAAACAGATGTCAATGAAAGAGAGATTGCTTAGGAAGAAGTACATAGGAGTGTGTAATGTTGGGCTGATCCTCACTGTAATGAGAAGAAGACAATTCCCTGCTAATGTAATAATATACATCACCACAAATAGAAGGAAACCTATAACCTGCATTTGAGGGATAGTAGATAATCCGAGCAGGAAGAACCAACTTGGAAGCGTTTGGTTGGAGTTCTCCATAGAATTACCCAGAATCCTAAACAAAGAACAAAGATGAAGTTATTTAATAGCTTTGAATGAGCGTGGAAATAGTTGTATTTTTTATGGAAACCCTCTTCAAATATAAATCGCCATGGAATTAATTTTGCTGTAAGAACAAATCAGTAAATAATAATAATGTGTATCAACACATTTTAAAGAAGAATGTAAGGTGTAGAGATGTCGGGTGCGTAATGCAACAAAATAATGACAAAAAGCACACAAGTAAATGTGTTATAGAAGGGTTAAGAAAGAATAACCTCTGTGTTTTGGAATGGCCAAGTTTGTTTCCTTGTCTTAACCTTATTGAGATGCTGTGGTGTGACTTGAAAAAAGCTGTGCCCGCAAGGCATCCCAGAAATATTGATGAATTGAAATACATTTGCCTGGAAAAGAGTCTAAAATTCTCAATGTTTTGCAAATTTCATTGCAGAAAATGTTTAGTGGAGGCAATTACTTTATGGCTATTAAATTAAAGGGTTCATTTACTTTTTCTCCCTGCACTGGGGATGTTTACTCATTGTACTCAATAAAAGATGTTAGACATTGGATTATGTTTGTCTATATATGTGCATGGGTAACATTGAGACCACATTTTATTAGTAATCAATTCCGAAATCCATGTAAGGTAAGGTAAGCAGTCCATAACTTCAAGCTGAACAGACATTTTTTGATGCAAAATATAATTACCCAAAGCACACAACTACACTAAGGTACACAGCCTTTTAGTCAATAATGAGTGGTAGATGGAGGCTTTACAGGCTGATGTTGCAGACACAAGATTTTAGTAGAGTAATTTTTGCAAATTTGCAAGCTGAAGGAAAGTTGTGCTATAATCATCACTACATGATCCAAGCAATAGCTCCATTTTGCTACTGGGAAAAAAAAACACTAATAGAACTACAGAATAATAGGAGGACTAGTGGAGCGAAGTTTAGTTTATATTTAATTAATTTTAGGCAGATAGAGAAATCATAGGAGTAGGCGGAGGGAGAATTTCTGCACTGTGCTGTGGAGTCAGTGTGTATTCCACATACAATGGACAATTCATCCTTTCATTGCTAATAATCTCATTTTAAGTTTTTTTACTATAGAGATTTTTTTTTTGTAATACAGTGTTAGATTTGAAATTTCCCATTACTATTACTGTATGTTGCTGTACTGTGATCTGTGACTGTTCACGGAGTGTCTTTCATTTTACTGACAAAGTCATTCCTTTTAGTGAAAAATCTTTTGTTAAAGGTTTGTTTTTTTGGTTGATAGTGTTTTTTTGTTAACCAAAACATGCAAACTCCTGTTATCACGGAAAAAAACAAAACAAAAAAACAAGCTGAATGATGCAGCATGTTGTAGTCTATATAGTGCAAAATCACCACTCAGCCAGACATCTTCTTCATCGCTTTTCAAGTAGGCATACAGCCACAAACATTTTCCAAAATAATAAGCACTTACAAATCATTAAGATGGGCTAATTTTTATATAAAACCATTGTTTTTTGCAATGTAGCCACCATGTGTATATAAAAAACCATGAGCAATTATTTTTCACCAAAAAGGGGTAATTATTTTAAATGTTAAAATATGTAAAGGTATGTGTCAGCGCAGTGTATGGTTAAACCAGGAGATTGTACTGCTTACCATCCGTTTTCACATAGAGAGCTAGAAATTGGCTAAATACAGTCCTAGGAGCCCTTACAGTGTCAAACACTTTAAGTTCTGATTCATACCAAACTTATTTGACCCAAATCAAAACTTTGGACCAAACCACTTGGACCCGAAATGAAACAAATCTTCAGATGTTTGCTCATCTACAGTCCTGACCTTATTCTGTTTGAGACATTGTAGCAACGACTTGTACAGTGTTGTGCAAGTAAGGCAACCCAGAAATATTGATGAATTGAAACAGATTTTGAAGGAGGAATGGTCCAAAAAAAACTCCTAAACATCTGCAGCTTGCCATATATTCCAATAAAACATATGACAGAGCTAAGTCTGAAGGTGCAAAATGTACTCTTTACTCAAGTTTCTTTGCTTTGGTGGATGGGGATGTCTTATTGAGGTAACCCCTTAAATAATGTACCCTGGTTAGAACTGATTATTTTTCTTCTCTGAAAATTACACATTTTTCATTAAAAATACAGATACAGCAGAAATATTTTTTTGTGCATGTGGCTATATAGATAATAAGTGTTATGATTGAGTTCCAGGAGCAAATCCTCAAGTGTTTGGATATGTTCCATAATGAAAAATGATGTTATGATTGGGTTCCTGGAGCAAATTTCAGAAAATAGCAGGATCTGGATGATAACAGAGAGCAGTAAAAAATCTATTTACATCCAGTACAGTGCTGCGAAATAGGCCCAGATGCCAAATGCCTTCACTAGCACCAACTATAAAGCCAGGTGTACTTTACTGAAATTGGTAGTCCAAGGTATCACCACCAGAAACCGCATGGTAAAATAAACGCTCCCCTAACTGAAACCAAAACCAGAAGCCACAATTAGCTTACAGGGCAGATCCAAGGGATGGCCAGTATCAAGAGATTTGCCAGAGGTTCAATTGCGAGCGGTAACATCAAAGTTAGAATCAGCATAGAAACGAATAAACAAAAACAAGCTGAGGCTAAAGATGAAGAAATCCAATACACATGATCAGGGTTCAGACTAGAATACTGAAATAGCAGGCATCCTGGTTCAGGAGGAAAGGGTCTTATATACAGTGGGGAAAAAAAGTATTTAGTCAGCCACCAATTGTGCAAGTTCTCCCACTTAAAAAGATGAGGCCGGCCTGTAATTGTCATCATAGGTAGACCTCAACTATGAGAGACAAAATGAGAAAACAAATCCAGAAAATCACATTGTCTGATTTTTTAAGAATTTATTTGCAAATTATGGTGGAAAATAAGTATTTGGTCACCTACAAACAAGCAAGATTTCTGGCTCTCACAGACCTGTAACTTCTTCTTTAAGAGGCTCCTCTGTCCTCTACTCATTACCTGTAGTAATGGCTTCTGTTTGACATTGTTATCAGTATAAAAGACACCTGTCCACAACTTCAAACAGTCACACTCCAAACTCCACTATGGTGAAGACCAAAGAGCTGTGGAAGGACACCAGAAACAAAATTGTAGACCTGCACCAGGCTGGGAAGACTGAATCTGCAATAGGCAAGCAGCTTGGTGTGAAGAAATCAACTGTGGGAGCAATAATTAGAAAATGGAAGACATACAAGACCACTGATAATCTCCCTCCATCAGGGGCTCCACGCAAGATCTCACCCCGCAGGGTCAAAATGATCACAAGAACGGTGAGCAAAAATCCCAGAACCACCCGGGGGACCTAGTGACTGACCTGCAGAAAGCTGGGACTAACGTAACAAAGGCTACCGTCAGTAACACACTACGCCGCCAGGGACTCAGATCCTGCAGTGCCAGACGTGTCCCCCTGCTTAAGCCAGTACATATCTAGGCCCGTCTTAAGTTTGCTAGAGAGCATTTGGATGTTCCAGAAGAGTATTGGGAGAATTTCATAAGGTCAGATCAAACTAAAGTAGAACTGTTTGGTAGAAACACAACTCGTCGAGTTTGGAGGAGAGTGAATGCTGAGTTGCATCCAAAGAACACCATACCTACTGTGAAGCATAGGGGTGGCAACATCATGCTTTGGGGCTGTTTCTCTGAAAAGGGACCAGGACGACTGATCCGAGTACATGAAAGAATGAATGGGGCCATGTATCGTGAGATTTTGAGTGCAAACCTCCTTCCATCAGCAAGGGCATTGAAGATGTAACGTGGCTGGGTCTTTCAGCATGACAATGATCCCAAAGCACACCGCCAGGGCAACGAAGGAGCGGCTTCGTAAGAAGCATTTCAAGGTCCTGGAGTGGCCTACCCAGTCTCCAGTTTTCAACCCCATAGAAAACCTTTGGAGGGAGTTGAAAGTCCATGTTGCTCAGCGACAGCCCCAAAACATCCCTGCTCTAGAGGAGATCTGCATGGAGGAATGGGCCAACATACCAGCAACAGTGTGTGCCAACCTTGTGAAGACTTACAGAAAACGTTTGACCTCTGTCATTGCCAACAAAGGATATATAACAAAGTATTGAGATGAACTTTTGTTATTCACCAAATACTTATTTTCCACCATAATTTGCAAATAAATTCTTTCAAAATCAGACAATGTGATTTTCTGGATTTGTTTTCTCATTTTGTCTCTCATAGTTGAGGTCTACCTATGATGACAATTACAGGCCAGCCTCATCTTTTTAAGTGGGAGAACTTGCACAATTGGTGGCTGACTAAATACTTTTTTCCCCACTGTATGCCTCCGCAGCTGCTAATTTGAGAAGCGCAGGGAACTTCTGAAACAGAAGCAGAAGCTTCTCAGGTTAACACAGTAACCTTTAAGGAATAGCAGCTGAATTGAGAATCCTGACAATAGAGTTCTCCATTTTTTTCTCTACATACAATTTCTTTATGTCACACTGCTATACTAGTCAGATTTTTGAAAAAAAATCAAACTGTTAAGAATTTTGTAGAAATCTGTGCTTTTATAAAAATGTAAACTGACTTTATACACTCAGGTCTACTATATCTGTTTATAAAGATGGAAGCAATACTTCTATGTGCAACAAAAATTGCAAAAATGCCTATTTTTAGTGTTTTTAGCATTAACTTATTACCATTTCAACTAAACCTACAAAGTACTTACAGTATTTTGAATAAAATTTGGCTTCCAGAATCTTAGTTACTAAGTTGAAAGGTATTTATTCATGCTTTGTAAATGTTTTTTAAATCTAAAAAGAGGAAATAAAGGAATTGTCATTTTTCACATTGAAAAAATTTAATGGAAAGTTGGTATTTATATTGAGTATGAACGTACAATAAGGAGATGTGGCGCTCTCTGGAGAGGATAGACAGTCAGTAGAAAGTATCAGATAACACTTTCATTGTAATATTACGCCTTTTATCTTTTACTTACCTTAAAACCATCTAGGCATTAGTTCAATACCAATTTCTAAAAAGAGAATGTAAGAAGAACAAAGTGTTTCTTGAAAGTGAATCTTGAATTTGTGTAGAGATATTTTTCATGGGTGCTTTTATTTCTTGTTACTGTGGGTCCACTTCTTTCGTTTTTGATGGAGTGACTTAGTCTCTAAAAAACGACAGAGCAAATGAACACTAACCTTACCATACTATATATAGGTGTCACAAATATCTTCTTCTTTGTGCTAATGAGTAGCTGGGGATTTGTAACAGTGCATGAAGCTTTCCATGTAAATTATTACACTGGGTCTCCTGACACCCACTTATCTGAAGAATAAGAAAGTTTAGTTATTTCTAGATAATAATTTATTCATTTTTTGGTGATCAGTTATTGAACACTGTAGCCAAAGCTAGGCATTTTATAAAGTTATTTTGTGGGGTGATGCAAAGACTGTGAGCAAAGTCCATAGTGTTAATACCTTATATATTCTATCAGCGTACATGGGTTTCCTAAAGGAGTTTCATCTCCTCAGTAGCCTCTTCTTTGAGCCTGTATGAAGAGTGTCTTTTGCTATGACAGAATATGTGAAATATACAATGTGGAAAAACATAAAACATAACATTTAATCGTATATATTCCTAAAATGGCACCATATTTTACTGGATATCATATACCAGTAGAAAACCTGATGAGTGAAGCACTTCTCCCATATATTCTGTTGGGGAAAAAGTGTCTCACCCCACCACTGTTGGTGTACACATCAAGAAGCACTTACTGAGAGTGGCAGTCATATAAAGTATGTAACTTATAATAACCAATATGCCTGAAAGGAACCAATAAACCTGAATAGAGTTGTATAGAAAAAATGGTTTGAACTCACCGCTCCAGACTGGTGGTTTTATTCAGGTAATGCGTCCCTTTTCAAAAGGAGCTCCTCAGCCCACAGATGATCATAGTCGCTAATTTACTGGCCCTTCTCTGTGAGATGACCCTCAGACTACAAAGAGCTCCCACCCTGGCAAGGGCAGTCCACCACTATCCCTTAGATAAATGTCCCTATATGTTTCATCAGTAGTAAATCTGACCCCTCAGTGGATCCAACCAGATAAACAGGGATTGATAAATCACCAAATGAAAGGTTCCAAATTTAAAGTCCAGATTACTCGGAGACTGGGCATGTTATGCTAGATCTCAGAGTCTGGGTATCCAGTGTCTGTATTGAGTCATCACTGAGGCCAGTGACTCACTACAGAGGTCATATGTGACATGTTGACATGTAACTGTTGGACCAAGAAACAGAGACTGGTGGGTGTCCAGACATCGGGCAGTGTCTTAGTGGGGGTACTATGGAATCAATGAGGTGAGTCTAGGTTTTTAAATTTTAGGTACAAATTTCGGAGCAAGTTTAATTCTTTTCTCAGCTGGACAACCGTTTTAACATGTGCCTTCAGTGAAGCAGGTTTAAAGCAAATGCCGAAGATACTACCCAACAATAGAAACCTAGCCCTAGATGGACATCCTATATTTTACAAAGGTCATCTAAAAAAACAACCCCTCAAAGCATGTATCACGGTACTACCTAAAGAAGGTAAAGATGCAAAGTATTATAGAAACTACTACACATCTGCCCTTAACTCCCAACCTTAGTATTGTCAGAACAATGTGGATCTTTCCCAAGGGAAGATAATAGCTTGTACTCACTAAACTCATGAAAGCTCTACCAAAATTGCTAAAATTTTAAATTTCATTAAACAAATATAAAATTTTAAAATAAATTTTAGTTTTTGGTATAATAAATATTCAACTTCAAGGCAATTACTGACATTGACTAAAGTTTACTATTAGGTAAAATAAGAAACACACCGGATAGTTTAAACATTTCTTATATATCCTGGTTAGGTAGGAATAATGTACTCACAATATACTGTATATTCAATCACAAATCCTCTATAGTACCTCAAACTGATGCTGGCATGGCCGCCTGGTCTCAGTGGAGACCTGGCGGTTACAGCAGCCATAATAGTATGTCAGATGTTGGGAAAGGCTTAAATATCCTTGAACACCAGGTTTTAAAGTTTTTTTCCCCATGGACATACCCATATATAAATTTGTAGACAATTAAAAGTTAAAATTTTTTGCAAATATGAATTAACAATTTTGCAGAGTTTTAAAGATTTTCTCTAACCATATTAGTGGCAACAGTCTTGATTGGATGCCAATGGATGTGACCATGAAAGCAGAAACTTTATATAGTGTGGAACTTGTCACCAGCCATGATCTCCTTATTGTGGACAGGTTATCAGATAAGGAAACTACATGTATGAGAAGATAACCCAACCACAATAAGGAAATTATGGCTAGGTTTCAGAGCATAGAAGGTTTCTACATTTATGGTCATATCCACTGGCAACCGATCAAGACAACAGATGTCACCACTAAGATGGTTAGAGAAAAAAATGTTCATTATTTATATTTGCAAAAATACTTAACTAATAATTGTCTACACATTAAAAAATAGTTATACTCATGGAAAATCTCCTTTAAACTCCTACTTTACCTTAGATTACCAGAGAACAAATTTAACCTCTTTGTGTACTCTGAATCAAGTATTTTACTTGTTTACTAGTTTGTGTACTCTGAACCAAGTATTAATCTTCTATTTTACTTTTAAAGATGGTTATCTCGGATAAATGGCAACCCCAGGTAAAGGGGGCAGGGTGGCATAAAATTAATAAAAAATTAAATGATACTGATAATCATTGGCCTCAGTGTTTACATGTTAGGTACTGGTGACATCACCATTGACATGCTACCAGTACCCAACATGTATCTGATGGGGAAAGTGATTGGCCATAGTGGTCACCTGAGACTCTTCACTTCCAGTCAGTCCAGGCACCAGAAAGAAAGGGGGATGTGGCGACTGAGTACAATATAACTTATTTTTTTTATTTTATACTACCCTGGATCCCTCATTTATGACCAACCCTTAAACTACTCTTATACAGCATGTATTTTTAACCACTTTGAATTAACTCCTAGACCATTAGACAATAAAATGGTCTCGTCTTCACTCCAAACAGTCAGAACTAGTGACATTATTTCCTCCTCTATCCTAGACCACCAGGGACGTTTAAATTAGTATCAAACATGCCTTAATCTGTATACATCCTAAAGTCTGTGTCATCTTAGGACTCGTTCATTCTTTGGAAAATAAAGAGGAATTTGAGCAGACATTGGCCTCTGATTCCTCTTCATTTTCTGTCCCCGGCTGCCTACGGAGCACATGAATGGGCCCAAACAGTAGGAATTCTCTGGCGCAGGACATTTATTTTTTCAGCATCCTGCTCCAATCTCTGCCTCTTATTGAAAACAATGGGAAGCAGATTCAGGGTAGAATTTGCTGTTAATTTTGGGATGGAATTTTCCTGAAAATTAGCAGCAAATTTTGACGTGTGAATGGGCCCTTTTAGTCCAAAAAATACATAATAAGTTCATATGGATAATATTTGTAAAAGGGTATATAAAGTAGGATGATGAGACCATGTTTAGAAGATGATGTGGCATACCATAAAACAGAAAATATATTACATTACAAAACTTATATGCTTTATTATACTATTATCTATGATATCTTACTTCAAAATATTTTCAGACAACTTTGCTTAGTTTTTGATATTCTTTATTATACATTTCTTAACTTCCTTATTCCTGATGCTGTAGATGATGGGATTCAACATTGGAGTGACCACCGTATAGAGAACAGATACAGTCTTGTCTGTCTCCACAGAGTGGGAAGATCGAGGCTGAAGATAGATGGACATGAGGGTCCCATAATAGAGGACAACAACAGTGAGATGCGAGGTGCAAGTAGAAAAAACTGCATGTCTTCCTTGTGAGGAGCGGATCTTCAAAATGGTGGAGATGATATAAATATAGGAAATCAAAGTCAATAGAAAAGAAGACAAAATAATAGTCCCAGCTGCTACATACATTGCCACCTCATTAAGCCAAGGATCTTTGCAGGACATTCGTAAGAAAGCTGGAATTTCACAAAAGAAATGGTTGACATGATGAGTCCTACAGAAGGGAAGTCTCCAGGTGATGGTCACTTGTATAGAGGAGTTTATGAAAGCTACAATCCATGGTATTAGGGCTATTAAGATGCAAAACCTCATGTTCATAAAACTGCTGTAGTGCAATGGTCTACAAATAGCTACAAACCTATCATAAGCCATGACAGCAAGTAAGACACACTCTGTTCCTCCAAGTAGTAATGCGCAGAACATCTGGAAAACGCAACCACCTACTGAAATACTCTTGTCTGTGGAGAGAGTCTTTATAAGGATTACAGGTACTATGGTGGAGGAGAAACAAATGTCAATGAAAGAGAGATTGCTTAGGAAGAAGTACATAGGAGTGTGTAATGTTGGGCTGATCCTCACTGTAATGAGAAGAAGACAATTTCCTGCCAATGTAATAATATACATCACCAAGAATAGAAGGAAACCTATAACCTGCATTTGAGGAATAGTAGATAATCCAATCAGAAAAAAATAACTTGGAAGTGTTTGGTTGGAGTTCTCCATAGAGTTACACTGAGCACTAAAAGAAAAAAGTTGAAGTTAAATGCTTTGGAAAGATGTTAATCGGTCAATGTTCATATTTTAGGTAGAATTGACTATCCTAAAAAACGACTTCATAACTCCTTCTCATAAATGAGGACCATAGCCGGCTTACATTTCCCCTTTAATTTATTTATTTTGAGGAAAAAGAATAATTCACACCAACACCATAACGTCATTCCATATTTGAAGTATGGAGGGAGCCTCATGGTTTGTAGCTTCTTGGTTGCCTCAAAAGTATATCAAAACAGCTTCACCTGAAGAGAGCTGAAGAGAGGTCTAGTGATGCAACAAAACAATGATCCAATGCACAAAAGTACAACTACTTAAGAAACAAGAAGCATTGGTCCATACTAAGATGGATATGACACAAAAGTGGACAAAAATGCTTCTCAACTTATTGGATTTTTATCACACTGTGGCGCATCTCAGTCTTTGTGCTCACTCCCCACTTTTTTAGACACTAGATGGAGCCGGGCCAGAGTGGGGCTAGGTAGGCCAGAGTGGGGATGTCACGGTCAACCATATTTACTATTACTCATGCCAGAAAACCTGCATGAGTTATACCACAAATACAGGTACATCTCAATAAATTAGAATATCTTTGAAACGTTTATTTCTTTCAGTAATTAAATTAAAAAAGTGACCTCCTATATTTTCTAGATTCTTTACACACAGAGTGTTCTATTTCAAGTGTTTCATTTCTGTAAATGTTAATTATGGATTACAGGTAATGAAAACCCAAATCTAAGAAAATTAGAATATTGTAAAAAAGTTCAGTATTGTAAATTCAGTGTGTCACCTGCCAAGGTTTCCTAAGCCTTTAAATGGTCCCTCAGTCTGGTTCAGTAGGACACACAATCATGGAAGACGCTGATTATGGATTGTATTACTGAATTACTGAAATGAATGAACATTTCAAAGATATTCTAATGCACCTGTATACCCTAGTCCCTTACTGGCATAGATCTGTGATCAGGAGTACATACATGAGATAGAATTATTAGAGTCCAGAGCCTCTTCGTAATTTTATGAAGTTGTGCAACTGGTGGGTATTGATTAAGACTGGAGTAGGAAGAACTAGTTTTAATACATTCCTCCTGTGTTTTGGAATGGCCAAGTTATTGTCCTGACCTTAGATGCTATGGTGTGACCTGAAAAAGGCTGAGCGTGTAAGGCATCCCAGAAATATTGTAGGACAGAACAGTCTAAAATTGCTTCTAATTACTTCTTCCATTTTGTTTGAAAATCCTATTTGCATTTGAAGGAAATGTTTTTTTATAGAACTCAAGGGTTCGTTTATTTTTTTCTCCATGCACTGGGGATATTTACTCAACATGGTCAATAAAAGACAACTGTGAGCTATTAAATTAGATAGAGTTTATGTATAGTTGGGACTTAGATGAGACCAAATTTTATTAGTAATCAAAGCAAAGATCAATGTAAGGTAAGAAGTCTGCGACCTCAAGCTGAATAGACATTTATTGATGCAACAAGATCAGAATCCAGACCAGATTTTAAGAGTAATTATTTCTTACTGCTATACTGGTCTGGTTTTTCTAAAAAGAAATTAATCTATTACCGATTTTGTCTAAATTTTATCTACGCTTTTACAAAATCAAAAATAATACTTCTATGTACAAAAAGGAATAGCGATAGTCCTCCTGCTATGTACTATGATGCAAACCACCTCATACTCTTGAATAGGTAGATAAATCCATATTTTATTTGTTTCCCAAGGTAACGGAGTCTTTTTCAATTCTCAGAAAACTTGTATATTCAATGTACAGCAAGAATTGTAAAAATGTAATTGAAATGTTTTTTTGTATTACCTTATCACTAATTCTTCTAAAAATAATAGTATAATTTTGTACCGTGTTAGCCATAGAAAGTAGTGGAAGAGTGATAAAATCAGGCGATACCTTTTAGAGGCTAACTGAGTATATTTGATAGTAAACTTTCGAGAGTCTATCTCTCTTCTTCAGACATACAAGAAACTGAAAATTCACACACTCTTTATACACACAAGTCCTGGATCTTCAAAGGATCTTAGAATCTTTAAAGAAAATCAAAATGCAATATAAGTAAGAAGTTATATACAACAGGTCAAGAAATAAACTATCTGGAAACTTGTGGGGCGTGACGGAGGGATCAGTAATTCTTGCTGTTATCTGTTTGCTATCAGGTGGTGATTTGTGACCCTCACAGTTCATACATAGTGTGACATGAAAATGGCATGAATATTAAGTACAAATTGCAGAGTTTGAAATTTTTGCATTAACTTGTATTCCCATTCTTTCCTCTCCCTCTGTGTCTTAAGATGTCCCATTAAAACCACAACCCACAAATCTTCAATAGAGTGGTCTTCTCCGGAGAAATGTGCGGCCACTGGGAGATCTGTTCTGCTGTTATTAATAACTTCTACTTATATTGCATTTTGATTTTCTTTAAAGATTCTAAGATCCTATGAAAATCCAGGTCTTGTGCGTATGAAGAGTGTGTGAATTTTCAGTTTCTTGTATGTCTGAAGAAAAGAGCTAGACTCTCGAAAGCTTACTATCAAATATACTCAGCCTCTAAAATGTATCGCCTGATTTCTTCACTCTTCATCTAAACAAAGAAAGGACTGGTCTTGGTTAAAATGTGACTGCCAGAAACTCGATTCAACTCTGAGCTGAAATATAGACATGAATTTAATCTTTGTATATTTTTAAAACTGTAATATGACAGGAAAGAAAAAAAAAAATTGCACTTTTCACATTGAAAAATTTTTTAATGAATATTGGTATTTATATTACTTATCAACATTACAATAAAGAGATGAGACACTGGCTGGAGAGGATAGACCATCATGTAGTATCCTAAAAACAAGACATCAGTTATCAGTATGTGTCCATGATAACCCTGTCCATTCACAATTTTGTCTTCTACCTACCTTGAAACCATCTGGTTTTTAGTTCAATTACAATTTCTAACAAGAAAATATAAGAACATTCTTGAAAGTTTTAGATTTTTGAAAAATATATTTTTCCACTTAATTCATTGTTGATGGAATGACTTGGCCTTGAATTACTGTACTATATATAAGGTATCACACATATCTTCTTTATTTTAATGAGTGATTGGAGATTTGATACATTGTTTACAGCTTTCAGTGCAAACTATTCCATAGGTCTCCTGACACCCACTTATGGTAAGAATAAGAAAATTATCTTGAATCTTTAGCTATTTCTATAATTTCTATAATTAATTCAGTTATTTCTATTATTCTTTAATGTTTAGAACTATAAAAATTTTATACTGCATAAAATTTCTGAAATTTTATGCATGCAGCCATTCTGTGGGGTGATACAAAGACTGTGAGTAAAGTCTATTGTATCATTACCTTATGTACAGTATACTATAGCCTTCTCTTTGAACCTGTATAGAGGGTAAGGAAAAGTCATGGCCAAATTGACTTGTATTGAGCTGGGTTCTTCCTGAATATTCCAAATTGTTTGTTTTTTTTTTCTATAAAACCGAACAAATGGAAATTTGTCTTGGTTAGTCTAAAATGGCCAAAGGTCTCTTCAAATTCCAGAGTATAATAGGTGGAGGCCAATGGAAGGTAATAAAAATAAAAAAAACACTCATACTCACCTTCCATTACCTCCTCACAGCACTTTTGGGAAGTCATTTGCCCTGGTTCAGCACTGAGGCCTGTGTTGGAGCCTCAGCGATGACCTGGGCATGCCGAACATCATGATGTTATGATGCTTGGCATGCCCATGTGACCACTGGTTGTCTAATCGCAGGTCTCAACTGTGACCACTAGGCCAATGATGTCACAGAAGAGAGCTGGACATCACAAGAAAAGTGGCAGATGCCCCAAGGAGGCCCAAGAGAGGTAACAGAAGATGAGTATGAATATTTTTTTTTTTTTTACACCTCCCCTGGGCCTCCATCTTTTATACATAATAATAGGTAGTATCATATTAAACTATATATATACTGATAGGTTCCTAGGAGCCCTAAGAGTATTCTACACTATGTTTTACAGCTACAGTGCTGGCCAAAAGTATTGGCACCCCTGCAATTCTGTCAGATAATACTCAATTTCTTCCAGAAAATGATTGCAATCACAAATGCTTTGGTAATGATATCTTCATTTATTTTGCTTGCAATGAAAAAACACAAAAGAGAATGAAAAAAAAAGTCAAATCATTGATCATTTTACACAAAACTCCAAAAATGGGCCGGACAAAAGTATTGGCACCCTCAGCCTAATACTTGGTAGAACAACCTTTAGACAAAATAACTGCGAACAACCGCTTCCGGTAACCATCAATGAGTTTCTTACAATGCTCTGCTGGAATTTTAGACCATTCTTCTTTGGCAAATTTCTCCAGGTCCCTGAGATTTGAAGGGTGCCTTCTCCAAACTGCCATTTTGAGATCTCTCCACGGGTGTTCTATGGGATTCAGGTCTGGACTCATTGCTGGCCACTTTAGAAGTCTCCAGTGCTTTCTCTCAAACCATTTTCTAGTGCTTTTTGAAGTGTGTTTTGGGTCATTGTCCTGCTGGAAGACCCATGACCTCTGAGGGAGACCCAGCTTTCTCACACTGGGCCCTACATTATGCTGCAAAATTTGTTGGTAGTCTTCAAACTTCATAATGCCATGAACACGGTCAAGCAGTCCAGTGCCAGAGGCAGCAAAGCAACCCCAAAACATCAGGGAACCTCCGTCATGTTTGACTGTAGGGACCGTGTTCTTTTCTTTGAAGGCCTCTTTTTTTTTCCTGTAAACTCTATGTTGATGCCTTTTCCCAAAAAGCTCTACTTTTGTCTCATCTGACCAGAGAACATTCTTCCAAAAAGTTTTTGGCTTTCTCAGGTAAGTTTTGGCAAACTCCAGCCTGGCTTTTTTATGTCTCTGTGTCAGAAGTGGGGTCTTCCTGGGTATCCTACCATAGAGTCCCTTTTCATTCAGACGCCGACGGATAGTACGGGTTGACACTGTTGTACCCTCGGACTGCAGGGCAGCTAGAACTTGTTTGGATGTTAGTCGAGGTTCTTTAGCCACCATCCGCACAATCTTTCGTTGAAATCTCTCGTCAATTTTTCTTTTCCGTCCACATCTAGGGAGGTTAGCCACAGTGCCATGGGCTTTAAACTTCTTGATGACACTGCGCACGGTAGACACAGGAACATTCAGGTCTTTGGAGATGGACTTGTAGCCTTGAGATTGCTCATGCTTCCTCACAATTTTGCTTCTCAAGTCCTCAGACAGTTCTTTGGTCTTCTTTCTTTTCTCCATGCTCAATGTGGTACACACAAGGACACAGTACAGAGGTTGAGTCAACTTTAATCCATTTCAACTGTCTGCAAGTGTGATTTAGTTATTGCCACCACCTATGTGCCACAAGAAAGTAACAGGTGCTGTTAATTACACAAATTAGAGAAGCATCACATGATTTTTCAAAGGGTGCCAATACTTTTGTCCACCCCCTTTTTTATGTTTGGTGTGAAATTATATCCAATTTGGCTTTTTGACAATTCTTTTTGTGGTTTTCCATTGAAGACAAATTAAATGAAGATATTATTACCAAAGCATTTGTGATTGCAATCATTTTCTGGAAGAAATTGAGTATTATCTGACAGAATTTCCGGGGTTGCCAATACTTTTGGCCAGCACTGTAGGTTCTTAGGAGTCCTGACAGTATTCTACACTATGTTTTATAGATAGGTTCCTAGGAGCCCTAAGAGTATTCTACACTATGTTTTATAGATAGGTTCTTAGGAGTTCTGACAGTGTTCTACACTATGTTTTATAGATAGGCTCTTAGGAGTCCTGACAGTATTCTACACTATGTTTTACAGATAGGTTCCTAGGAGCCCTAAGAGTATTCTACACTCTGTTTTATAGATAGGTTCCTAGGAGCCCTAAGAGTGTTCTATACTATGTTTTAAGTCAATTTAAAATGTGGTTAAGGGACCAGGAACCCAAGCCACCAAGCCCAAACATGAAATGATTCTTGAGAGGTTCACCCATCTCAAGTAAGGAATATGCAAATAAGACCTTCATGGTGAGAGACGCGCCTTCCCCCTCTCCAAAGTGTACCTTGCTTTCTATTTTTACATGTAAGTTGTTATTACTACTATTGCCTCCCTTATAGCTATTTGTCCTATATATTATCAGTCTGTATTTTTGCAGATGCGATACTTTTATGTAGTTGGGGTGGACATAGTCTTTGTTATCTGCTATTATATATGGTACACTACCTTAGTACCTCTGTAGAGGGGTGTTTATCTGTGTGGTTTTTCACTCATCCTTTATACATACTTATTTTTAATATTGCAATTATGTTCTAATAAAAGATGATTTATATTTTTTTATAAACTTGTGTGCTTGGTCCTAAGTATGGTATTATGAATTATCCCAGTACACTACATCTCTATTTTGTTACCAGAGCCCTTCTAGTATATAGTGTTTTGCTTTCAATAGTATAGAGCATGGTACTGGCTGGCTGCGTGAAAGTTCTAGATGTGGGTCATTAAGGGTCATTAGGGAGACACCACTGTGATGCGGTGTAAGGACATATTAGACCATGTATATCCTGCCAAGAATTATGGGTAAGGAATATGCACCTAAGATCTCCTTGGTGGAAAAGAAGAACTTACTCCTACCACCATGGCCTAATAAGTCCCTGTACCACCTTGTGGTGGCCTCACCCTAATGAGACATAGTACTACTTCTTACCCACATCTGCAATGATGAGAGGCAATAACCTTGAAACAGCTGTCTGCCAAATTCTCTTTCTTTGGAGGATTTATTGTGGCTTAGCTATGCAATAAGGTTTTATGAAAACCCATGCATTAATCTATAGGGTGCTACCTTCGAAAAGGTGGTGCTAGGAGTAAGTTCTTCTTTTCCACCATCGATGACTTAGTTTTATATTCCTTACCCAGAATTCTTAGCCAGGTATACATGGTCTTTGAAGTCTCTGTAGTACCTCATGGTGGTGTCTTCTTAATGAGACACCATACCCAGCCTGTACGGAGACCAGCCTCTGCTTTGATAGACTTTATGACATTTATTTAACCGATTTGGACAAATCTAATTCAATGTGAATGTGTAGACCCCCACTGATTTCTGAACCTCTTTGAAGTATGAAGTAGTTCCAAAACCATTTACAAAGACTGTAAAGGTAAAATTGTGCATCTTCTAGAACACCTTTCAGTATATTACTAGAGAAGGTGCTTAAGAATGTAAGAACATTTAATAAGACTGCAGATTTTGTTAGGATCCTGTTCATTAACCATGTTCACTCCACAACTTTCTACACCTTGATCCTTTGCCACGTGACATCACCCAATGTTTCTTCAGCTTGTGATCATGGATGGCTGCCCTTACATTCTCCTGTAAAATATTTTGAAGCATCCTAAAAATAATTGTTCCCTCAATGTGCCCAGGCCCTAAGGCAGCAATGCAGCTACCCATCCGTGATGTTCCTATCACCTTGCTTCACAGTCAGGATGAGGTTCTTGTGTTGTTGTGTAGTGTTCATTTAAAGGGGTTGTGAAAGATCCTCCGTGCGCCAAACCGCTTTGGCCACACCCTGAGTCCTCTTTCATATAAAAACCACACTCACCGCCAGTGAGTGCCGGGTTCACAGATAGATTCAAGACAAGCCTTCTAAATTTTATATATTTATTAACCCCTAAATGGGTCGGTATTAAAATCTAACATATACAGATCAGAACAGATATGCAGACATATGCAAGCATTAACAGTTACTAGTTACAAGATACAGTACAAATAAAATAAAAGGGATTAAAGGTGAAATGATTACTTTACCACACATGTCCTTGATGTGGTTCTATAGTCCAACACTCACACATGGCATGTGTGAGTCACCAGTGGAGGCTTTTCAGCATGTGGCATTAAAACGATAATCCCGCCTGCATGCTCTCAAAACAGTCTCTTGTAGGCTCATCATCGTCAGCAGCAGCATTCCAACCTGCCTGCTCATAGTAGCATCTCAGTCAAAGTCTCTCTCAGTGGAAGTCTGTGATGGTCTCCTGCATAATCTCTTTAGGGTCAACTCCCACAGACCTCTTACCTCATCTTTTATACCCTTTATGCCCCCTCCCAGAATGAGGTCACCGGTGACAGTATGTCTGATGAGTTAATTCAATCACGTTCAGACCCTTTGTATGTAGATGAGACAAAGTGAATTGATACCGTTATCAGTCATATCTGGTCAACAGCCCAGGCTTGAACAATGCACTATTGTTTGATCAGCCAGGGCTGTATAGGAATACAATGGAGCCCTATTGTTCCAGCCTAGACGCTACTGCCAATATGCACCTAGGCTTGTAGCTGCTCACAGTATGCAAGCAAGGAAGAAGGGATATCCTATACCCAGAGACCAAAACATAGCTGAGCCATGGCCATATTTAGGCAGAATCATCACACCTCCCCCTTTAGATGGGACTTGCAGGAAGTAGGGGCCTACGCCCCTCTTCTGAAAGCACCTCCGCCTCCAGCTCCTCAGGCTCTGGCCCCAAGGCTTTCTCACCTTCCCCCCGGGGTCCCAGCAGACTCGGGCCTTGTCAGACTCTAAGGGTGGTTGAGCGCCATGCGCCTTCAATATGTCCAGACTAGGGTCAGCTTGGACAGGCTCTCTGAACTCTTGGCTGGAGTGAGACACAAGAGAGGTGCATGTTACATAGCTGCCGGCCCCTTCTGTCTCTCTAGTCTGACTAGGGACACTTCTAAGGCCCAGGCTCTGAACCACGTACACTTGGCTACCTCCTGCCTGTTCTGGGTCCGCTTTCTGAGTACTGGCACCCCGTGGAGCCACACTCATGACCTCAGGCCCTTGGGGTACCATTCCAGAGATCCCATCCTGGCAATCTCTGCTCTCCCGGCTACCCTTGGCCTGCTCTCTCGGGGTCTTCCCCACACTATCCGCTAGTTGGGAGAGTTCTAGGGGATTCTGCACCTCCCCCTCTGCTTCCAAACCTAGGGGCACCTCTGGTTCTGGTACAGGTATGTTTGGACCCTGTCCTCCTTCCCAGACGCCTTGCCCCTTTGGGCCTACGTCCTGTTCCTCCTGTACTTGGGTGGGTGATGGTGATATCTTGGGCAAATGACTGAGATCATGCTTCCCCAAACCATCCCCCCACAATACATTGACAGGTAATACATTGGACATACCCTCTTCTTGGATCACATCTCCAGTACCCCATGCCATCTGCACTTGGGCCATGGGCACTCCTGGAATAGAACTGGACAGAAGAGATGTGTATGTCTCATACAGGCCGGACTCCTCCGGCTTCAAGGGAGTGAGGCTAGTCATGGCGGTCTCAGCACCGACTCCAGGTGGTGTAGGCAACGGTTCAAGGGTCGGAACGCCCTCCACCCTTGTAGCACTCTGGCTGCGGGCTAACACCGCACTACCAGCAGTCCGTCCCTCACCTGGATCGGCCATGAGATCCCCATAGCCTACCTGACCACCTGGCACATGGTCAGTAGTTGGGTGCTTATCGGATACACTGGGCGAAATAGTAGAAGTCGCTTCCAGTGACTTAGAAGAGCTACCCTGTACATTTTCACAACAAGCATTGGCAATTACATTGACAGTACCTTCATTAGCAATTGTTAATTCACACCGGGCCTCAATGAGATTTGTGGTAGACAGATTAACAAGCTGGGAGGGCGACGCCCCCGCAGATGTGGGTGTGTCTACAGACTTAGTCTCATTGGCTCCTAGCACGGGGGTGCACAAAGCATTAATAACATTTTTGCTGAGCTGGGTTGCAGGAAGTTCAGTTGCATCTTCCCTGCTCTCAGCTGAAGGCAACTCATTAGCATATACATTGACTGCCAGGGGAAGTATCTCAGAGAGGGGGTTACGGGCCCTCTCTGCAGATATGACAGACACATTATTAGCATTAATCATAGACAGTTTATCACAGTAAATTGGGTTGCTCCCCACCCCATATTGGGACATCATAGGTCCTACATCAGTTCCCAACAGTACATTATTAGGCAAATCAGTCAATAGTCCCACAGTCCGTATTCCCTTTCCTGCACCCACATCCAGATACACAGATGGGCCACCTGCTGTGGCTTGGGAAGCAGGGAAGTTCTCAGGGCGGTTGGGGCACTCCTTCTTGAAATGTCCTGTCGGGTTACAGGCATGGCCCCGCCGCACCTCCCCTTGGGGTTTGGGGAAGGTCACTAGGGTGCCCAGAGTTCTTGGGACAGAGAAGGGACCACCCGGGGCATAGCTTGTCTCACCCGACCTGACGACAGACGGCTGTGGTGAACTCCGGCCTGGCCTCTCGTTCCAACTTGAGGGTCTGTGCAGGGTTGTTGGAGTTTGCGCTTGCTGGGAGAGCTCCATCCTTTTGAGCTCAAGCTGAAACTCCCTCTCGGTCTGTTGCTCAGCAGCCTGTCGTTCAGCAGCCTTCCTCTCTCTCTCTGCCTGTCGCTCAGCAGCCTACCGTTCTCGTTCTGCCGCTGTCCTCTCTCTCTCTGCCTGTCGCTCAGCAGCCTGCCGTTCTCGTTCTGCCGCTTTCCTCTCTCTCTCTGCCTGTCGTTCTACAGCTTCCTGAAAACAGTACAACGCCTGCTGGTATATGTTAGGGTCCCTGGTGCTTAAGTGCTGCAGGGCCATTTGCCAGACTGAAGCCATTCCCCCAGCAAGGCTGAGGCTACTGGTTCCTCCTGGTAAAGTAATCCTTGGGACCGGGCTGCTTGCCGCACTTCCTGGCCTAGCCCCAAAATCAGGACTCTGCTCGATTCTCTGCATGACTGTGGCTGCCTCCATTTCAGCCATACGCTCAGGATCTCCAAAAGCCTGGTTCAGCAGTTCTGGAGATCTGCTTCTGAGCCCACTAGCCATCCACTGGTATTTGCCAAAAAAAAGATAGGATAGAATACAAAGAGTAGGGAGGGGAACAGCACTGTATCAAACTTTCACTGTATCTTAATGCTTGCTTTAATACCGAGCTTGTCTCATAGGATTACCATAATCCCCAGCATGTGAGTGATATAGGTCACCAACACACACCGTTTATCCTAAGATCCCACCACACTGCCACCAATGTGAAAGATCCTCCGCGCGCCAAACCGTTTTGGCCACACCCTGAGTCCTCTTTCATATAAAAACCACACTCACCGCCAGTGAGTGCCGGGTTCACAGATAGATACAAGACAAGCCTTCTAAATTTTATATATTTATTAACCCCTAAATGGGTCGGTATTAAAATCTAACATATACAGATCAGAACAGATATGCAGACATATGCAAGCATTAACAGTTACTAGTTACAAGATACAGTACAAATAAAATAAAAGGGATTAAAGGTGAAATGATTACTTTACCACACATGTCCTTGATGTGGTTCTATAGTCCAACACTCACACATGGCATGTGTGAGTCACCAGTGGAGGCTTTTCAGCATGTGGCATTAAAACGATAATCCCGCCTGCATGCTCTCAAAACAGTCTCTTGTAGGCTCATCATCGTCAGCAGCAGCATTCCAACCTGCCTGCTCATAGTAGCATCTCAGTCAAAGTCTCTCTCAGTGGAAGTCTGTGATGGTCTCCTGCATAATCTCTTTAGGGTCAACTCCCACAGACCTCTTACCTCATCTTTTATACCCTTTATGCCCCCTCCCAGAATGAGGTCACCGGTGACAGTATGTCTGATGAGTTAATTCAATCACGTTCAGACCCTTTGTATGTAGATGAGACAAAGTGAATTGATACCGTTATCAGTCATATCTGGTCAACAGCCCAGGCTTGAACAATGCACTATTGTTTGATCAGCCAGGGCTGTATAGGAATACAATGGAGCCCTATTGTTCCAGCCTAGACGCTACTGCCAATATGCACCTAGACTTGTAGCTGCTCACAGTATGCAAGCAAGGAAGAAGGGATATCCTATACCCAGAGACCAAAACATAGCTGAGCCATGGCCATATTTAGGCAGAATCATCACAGGGGTATTCCCACGAACATAACCATATTTGAAGATTATAAAAAGATAAACAGTTTTGCAAATAATGTATGTAGTACTAAAACTGTAATTAAAAATTTTGCTGAGTTTTAAAGATTTTCTCTAACCATCTTAGTGGTGACAGTGGATATGTCCATGAATGCAGGAACTTTCTATGGTCTGAAATCCAGCCATGATTTCTTTATTGTAGCTGAATTATCTTCTTGTACATGTGGTGTCTCTCCTTGATAACCTGCCCACAATAAGGAAATCATGGCTGGGTTTCTGATAAGTACTAGACGACAGAAAGTTCTGTATTTGCGGTCGTATCAATTGGTAACCCATCAAGACAACAGGATGTCATCACTAAAATTATTAGAGAAAATCTTTAAAACTCTGCAAAATGTTTAATTACTTCTTTTTATAAAAATGTTTGACTTGTATTTATAAAAATGTTTGACTTTCATTGTCTATGAACTTATATATAGTCATGTTCATGGGAATACCCCTTTAACTCCAAACATAGTGTTGTACATTTGTGCTTGAAAGTTTTACTTTTGCGTCATCTGTCCACAGAAGATCCACTGAAGTGTTTTTTTGGTCAACTGTAGCTTCCTTTGCTTATAAAACTATATTTGGGAAAAAAAATACATTTACACCCCTTATTTGAAGTATGATGGACAGAGCATCATGGTTTGGGGCTGCTTCGTTGCCTCAGGGCCTGGATGTCTTGCATTCATTAAATTAACAAAAAAGATATGTTGAATCTAATGAGATGCTGGATTATGGAACTAGACAATGAAGCAAAGCAGGCAAAGAAATCAACTAAAGAATGGTTAAGAAAGAAGAAAATTTGTGTTTTTGAAAAGCCATGAACAGGACACCCTACAATCATCATATCATCTGGGAAACCTTCTCAGAAAAAGTCATCCAACTCCTCTGATGCCATGGTCAATATTAAACAAGGCATCTAATGTATTTCACCCTTTCCTGATATGCACCGTACTATTGTGGTGGATGTCGGGCATTTAAATATGGTGGCCGCTCAAGAACTGATAAATATATACTGATATATATGATATAATGCAGCCAGGGGGTCTAACAAGAAAAGTAAAAAAAAATTTAAAAAGTAGGTAAAAATTTAAATCACCACCCCCTTTCCCTGGAAGACATATAAAAGCAAATAAATAACATAAAACACAAACACATTAGGTATCTCTGTGTCCAAAAAAGTTGGTATACAAACTATTTTTCACAAACAGTAAACTCTGTAGCAGAATAAAAAAGAGCTGAACTGCCATTTTTTTGCTGTTTTGCCCCTCATAAAAATTAGTATAATAGACAAAACAATACCCATTCCCTCAAAATGGTATAAACAAAAAGTACATTTGGCCCTCTAAGAAATATGAAAAAAGTTACTGGTGTCAGAATATGGCGACTACAAAAATTTTTTGGGGGATTTTTTTTTAGGGGTTAACACATAAAAAAATAATGTAAATTTGGTATCAGCATAATCGTACTGATCCATAGAATACAGGTGACATGTCATTTTTGCTACATAGTAAATGCTGTGAAAACAAAGCTCATAAGAAAGTTGCTCAAACTCAGTTTTTCTCTAATTCCACCCCATTGTAAATTTTTTCCAGCTTTCCAGTACATTGTACAAAATATTAAATTATACCATTATGAACTAAACTTTGCCTTGCAAAAATTAAACCTACAACTCTATGAATATGAAAATAAAAAATTTATGGCTGTTGGAAGGAAGGGAGTAAAAAATGAAAATCAAAAAAGTGCCTGTGGTGGGAAGGGGTTAAAAGAGGGAGGAGCTTTCTCTATGTACAGTACCAGTAAGAGAGCAAACTTATCATGTTATGTAAAAACGGTGGGGCAGATTTATGAAGACTGGCACAGAATAGAAAAGAAAAATTTTGAGCAAAAAATGATTTGCACAAAAACTTCAGTGTAGGCCAAGAAAGAAAGAACTTGATCCTGGATGCTATTGTGGTGCTGTAAGGAGGAGCTAGAAAGAAATTAATATACGGGCAGCTTTAGACAGTACATGAGGAATGTACATTGAAACCTCATGAGACGCCTGAGGAGCCTGTCTGATCCAAGAGCATAGTGGGCGAGAGTTTAACCACCGAAGCTTGTGCTGTAGGCTGAAAGTAGAAATCAGTGGGAACAAGTAGCCATTTCAGTAGCTGCATAGAAGTCACTATGGTATTCAAAGACAATTCAGGGATCCAGAATTACCAGACAAGTACTACACAGCTAGGTCAGAGTATCGTCATGAAGAGGAAATGCAAAATTTCTGTTTTATCTTGTTTTGTTTTTGCATTCTCCTAAATTTGTATTGTAAAAACTAATCAATTAGTAATACTAATGCCCCAAAATGAAACCTATAAAAAGTGTAACCAATCCCACAAAAAATAAGCCTCATGAAGCTAAATCGATGGAAAAATAAAATATTCTGTCTCAGAATGGATTTTTTCAATATAATGGATTTTACCAATATAATTTGTTTTTATTGTGCACAAGTGTTAGAACATATATAAATATACGTATTTGGTATTACTGTATATGTTCCATTCCATAGAATTAAGGTAATTTGTTTTTTTTTGTTTTTTTTTAAACAATGGTAGAATGCCTAGTTTTTTTCATTGCTTCTGTACAAAAAAATATTAAAAGCAAGTCAGTAAATTATATATTCAGAACCCTAAAATGATGCACTGAAAAATACAATTTGTCCTACTAAAAAAAAAGCCCTCATATGCCAATGGAATAATAATAAAAAAAAACTTCTGCTTCTTGAATGACAATGGAAAGGGAAAAATATTTTTGGTCCTTAAGAGGTTGTACCAATATTAAAACTTATCACCTATTCACAGCCCCAACCACTTGGACTTCTACGGATCATGAGAATACTGTGTCCTCCATTTCAATGGAGTGGATGCCATACAATTCCACTACTATTTCATTAAACTCTTTGGGACTGTTGAAGATAGTCGAGTATACTGCTCAACTATCTTTGGAAGTCCCAAAGAGTAAAAATAAAAATTGACACGTCCGACCACCTCTCTTTTCAAATGGAGGGACATGGTACTGTAAACAAGAAAAAAGTATTGTATGTAAGAAAACCCCTTTAACTTCATCTAGGATGGTGTACTCCTGCCGGAGGTGTATCATCTTTACAGAGTAGACACAGCAGTCGGGGTATAAGGCTTTTATTAGGATAGGTCATCAATAACAGATCAGTGGGGGTCCAACACTTGGGGCATCTGCTGATCTTTTGTTTGAATGGATAGTGGGACTTGTGTGAGTGCTGTGACTCCTTCCCTATTTACATAGGAATAGGTCATCAATAGCAAGGAACTGGAGTACCCATTTAAATGAGTTATCCCCCTTTTTAAAAATAGTAGCCTATCATGAAGATAGGCCATCGATTTTAGAGTTATGCGACTATCCAGACCCCAGCAGATCAGCTGTACACAGTACATAGCCTCCAGCATCCTGGGCACTATGCTGCTTACTCACCCTATTCTTGATAACACCGATTGTGGACAATGCTATGGGACACAGCTGCAACACCCGTTGATGTCAAAAAAAGCCATAGGGATGGTGAGGGTCAAAGTTTGCATGGGGGCCCAGAAGAATTTAGTCTTGCTACTGGGTGTACTCCTTTTTTGAGTATGTAATGGAGGGCCTGTGTTTGGGTTTCAGCTGTGACCTGGGGGCTGGAAGGCATGGCAGCTCAAGAAGAAAACCACCAAAAGCATCAGAGAAAGTTTTTGTTCTTTTTAAATGCCTGCTGATCAGAGAACACATTTTAACCCTTTGCCAAGAATTAACCCTCTATTGTATCACTAAAAAGGTTATGCAGGATAAATACCAATTCCAGGGGCAAAGTTGGCAGGGGTAGCATAAAATTAAAGTGATTGACCAAAGTGGTCACCAGAACCTGACTTGGGCAATCCAGGCATCGGAGGACCAAGTATGTGACATTTTTTAATTTTGCACCATCCCTAGATTCCTCTAGTTTTACCATTTATCCCAGACAAATATACCTATATTGTATTAACTTCAATACCTCAAGGGAATAAAGCCTCCTCTTGTACCCTAGACAACCAAAACTAGTGACATTATTTCCTCCACTATGGTAGACCACCGGGGAAGTTAAAAATGAGTATCAAACATGTCTTAACCTGGATGTATCCTAAAGGCTATTGCATCTTATAGTCCAAAAAATACAGAAAAAGTCTATATGGATTATACTGTACAATAGGACATAAATGAAGTAGGATTATAAGACCGTAGTTAGAAGATGATGTGGTAAGTCATGGAACACAACAAATATGGCTTCATTAATATTTTTTACTTTATTATAGTGTTACCAAGTTTACTTACGATAACTCACATCACAATATCTTGAGACAACTTTGTTTGTTTTCTGATATTCTTTATTATACATTTCTTAACATCTTTATTTCTGATGCTGTAGATGATGGGATTCAACATTGGAGTGACCACCGTATAGAGAACAGATACAGTCTTGTCTGTCTCCACAGAGTGGGAAGATGGAGGTTGAAGATAAATGGACATGAGGGTTCCATAATAAAGGGTGACAACAGTGAGATGCAAGGTGCAAGTAGAAAACACTGCATGTCTTCCTCTTGATGAATGGATCTTCAAAATGGTGGAGATGATGTACACATAGGAGATCAAAGTCAATAAAAAAGAGCATAAGACAATGAGCCCGGCAGCAACATACATGGCTACCTCATTTAGCGAAGGATTTCTGCAGGACAATCGTAAGAAGGCTGGAATTTCACAAATGAAATGGTTGACATGATGAGATCTACAGAAGGGAAGTCTCCAGGTGAGGGACACTTGTATAGAGGAGTTTATGAGACCGACAATCCATGGAACTAGGCCTATTATAATGCAAAATTTCACATTCAAAATACTGCTGTAGTACAATGGTCTACAAATGGCTACAAACCTATCATAAGCCATGACAGCAAGTAAGACACACTCAGCTACCCCAAGTATTAATGAATAGAACATCTGGAAGACACAACCACCTACTGAAATACTCTTGTCTGTGGAGAGAGTCTTTATAAGGATTACAGGTACTATGGTGGAGGAGAAACAGATGTCAATGAAAGAGAGATTACATAGGAAGAAGTACATAGGAGTGTGTAATGTTGGGCTGATCCTCACCGTAACGAGAAGAAGACAATTTCCTGCCAGTGTAATAATATACATCACCATGAATAGAAGGAAACCTAAAACCTGCATTTGAGGGATAGTAGATAATCCGAGCAGGAAGAACCAACTTGGAAGTGTTTGGTTGGAGTTCTCCATATAATTACTCAGAATCCTAAACAAAGAACAAAGATGGAGTTATTTAATAGCTCAGAATGAATGTGAAAATACTTACAGCATGGCGGACACTACCAGGGTGGCAGACATAGCGGCTGCTATGGAGTCCAACAACTGGTCCACCAGTGATTAATGTGCCCCAGTACCAAGCTATCTTCCATTCCATGGAATTCCATACCAGGAAATTTGCACTCACTAAGTATCCTCAACACAACCTTTGCTAATCTTTCTCTGGATTACATCTAAAACCCAGTATGGAATCTTGGAGAAATGTAGTGATCCTCCACCATTTCCCACATACCATATATGTGACTTAGGTCCATAATTTCTCCTAAACATCGGCTTCTATACAGTATTTGTAACTTTATTAGTAATAAATGCAGGAATCTAGGTGATTCCGAAGGGTTCTCTCAATTCTTCAGTGGAAGGAAGACTGGTCTACAGCAGATTAAAGCGAAACTGACTTAGAAGCCCTCAGTAAACAGCTAATATCTCTAACTAAATCTGCAGCTTGCCGTATAGTCCAATATAACATATGACTGAGCTAGGTCTGACAGAGCAAAATGTATTTTTTGGTAAAGTTTCTTTGCTTTGGTTTGGGAGGGGGTCTTATTGAGGTAACTTTAAATAACGTACCTTAGTTAGAACTGATTATTTTTCTTCTCTGAAGATTACACATTTTTTATGAATTACAATGACAGATACAGTAGAAATAAATATTTTGTTTAGCTTATTATGGCTATGTAGATAATACGATTATCTCTTTTTCTATATACAGTTTCTTTATGTCGTAATGCTATACTAGTCAGATTTTTGAAAAAATTAAAAAAAATCGAAAAAAATATTTGCTTTTATAAAAATTAAAACTAACTCTATACTCTCAGATCTACTACTTCTACTTATAAAGATGGAAACACAAGGACTTACAGTAACTCGAATAAAATGTGAGTTACAGAAACACATGATTTAGGCATTTATTCAAGCTTTTTTATTCATGCTATTTTTAAAAAATATCACAAACGGGAAATAAAAGAATTGCCACTTTTCACATTGAAAATATTGAATCGAACGTTGCTATAAAGAGATGTGGAACGTACAATAAAGAGATGTGGCGCTCTCTGGAGAGGATAGACAGTCAGTATAAAGTATCAGATAACACTTTCACTTGTAATATTACACCTTTTGTTTTTACCTACCTTAAGACCATCTGGGCATTAGTTCAATACCAATTTCTAACTGGAAAATATAGGAAGAAAATTTTTTTTTTCCGAAACTGAATCTTGAATTTGTAAAGAGATATTTTTTATGGGTGCTTTTGTGTCTTTGTTCCTGTTGGTCCACATTGTTGATGGAATGGCTTGGTCAAAAAAACGACAAAGCTAATGAAGACTAACATTACCGTACTATATATTAGGTGTCACAGATATCTTCTTAGTGCTAATGAGTAGCTGGGGATTGGGAACAGTGTTCGAAGCTTTCCATGTAAATTATACTGTAGGTCTCCTGACACCCATAGAAGAGAAAAAGTTTATTGAATTTTTTGCTATTTCTATATTACAATTTGTTTCTTTTTGGTGCTTAGTTATTGAAAATTGTAGCCAGGCATTTTATAAACTCAACCATTTTGTGGGGCGATACAAAGACTGTGAGTAAAGTCTATAGTGTCAGTACCTTATATACCGGAGTACACAGTTTTTCTAAAGGAGTTTAATCTCTTCAGTAGCCTCCTCTTTGAGCCTATATGAAGAGCAGCTTCTGCTTTGACAAAATAATTGACATGCATTTGACCATTGTTGTATTGGCAGTAACCAGAGATGAGCAATCCAGTGGCTTGTTATGAATTTTTCAAACAGTTTGGGTGTGACCAAACCTGAGATTTTTTTGGGTTTTCCACCCATGAACCATTATTATACTCTTGGGTCTCGAGACCCGAGATTATAGTAATCAGAAGCTGTTCTTCTTTCCCTGGTGTTCCCAACTTCTTCAGCTCTTCTGTGTGACATCAGTTGACCCAGGGTCAACACTAAGGCCTGTGTTTGGGACTCAGTAGTCACATGGGGACATCAAGGCTCTGGTTATTAATCATGTTTTTTTCTAGCACAGTTCTTCTTAAACTATGTGAACCTCAGTTGGTGGTGAAACACTGCGGGGGAGGCAGTTTTTACATAATGGTATTCCATGCAGACCTTTCTATGGTTCCACAATCACTGGTTTAGCAACATCCTGACCATTTTTGTGTAGATTTTAGTGTTCTAGTTGGTTCATAAGACAAATTTAAAGATAAATTGAGGTCATTTTGAAAAATGTTGGCATGAGACAAGACCTATGGTGAGGTCCAGGCATGACCATGTTCTGGGTGGTGGGTGTTAAATAATATTATTCTGCAATATTCAAGACCTTTAAGGGTTAATTGTATTCTGCTGACAAAACTCTTGTATCTTATGGTGCATGGGTGTGGTTTTGGGTATACTATTCTAGTATTGTCCAAATACAGTAGTAGAAAGTATAAGGATGTTGGGAAACACCCCTCTCATGAATATAAATGATTGACAGACACACATGTCGGGGCCTGTCTCTGTCTCTCACTTTGGGTGTCTCTCTCTTCCGACCTGTCTACTTGCTCTGAGACCTTGGAAGGATGGCAGAATTGTCCTACAGAAGGCCAACACACATTGATGAAAAAGCATGAGCCAAGATGGAGCTGCAAGAGAACCATTTTGAAGAACCCTAATTCTGAACTTCTCCTATGATGTAAGACATTGACTGATGTTTCTGTTATGCTGGAAGTTTTCCATGTATCTGTTTTTCCATGAAGGCTTCAATAAATCTCCACGTTTTATAAGAAGCTGAGTCCTCCAGTAATGTTACCTTAGGGGTCAACACGTGAGTAAGGATTTCATTCAATTGTAAAGTATTTTACAATTAACGGACATTATTTTACATTGGTGAGCTGGTCCAGTCGATTTTTGCCTGTTTTTTCTCATTCCTTCTACTTGCAAGAGGGGGAAGAGATAGTATTTTGCATGTTTTATATTGCAAGCTTCAGGAAATTTCGAAAATTACCTAGATATGAATGAAATACGCTTACACCTGAAAGTTGCACGTGTTCCAGTAACCTCTACAGACAGAAGTCTGTGTGAGGAGAGCTTGTGAGGAACAGAAGAATGTTTGCTCTGACACTACAAGCAATAAAGGAGGACTACAGATGCCAGACGTACTGAGACGTGCTGATGAAAGGAACCAGTTGTTCCAAGGAGAAGCTACAAGTTACAAGGTGATGGTTTTCTATGGTTGTAAGTAAAAATTTTACATTTAATTATGGAAATTATACAGTCGTTGTCTAAAAAGTGTAACTTAGAGTTTAAGTTTGTGCCTAGTGAAAGCTTACAGAGTATATGGCAGAACTTGTTTGCACAGTGTTCACAAGCAAATTCTATCATAGAAACTAAGAAATCATTGTGTGTTATAAAAGAGAAAGAGAAGTTAAGGAATATTATGCATATGGTTAATGTATTCCAAAACATTATATTACAAAAGTTACCAGAGAAGGAAGTCTGCAATGTAATTTCTGTTAATACACAAGACACAGCTGTTCAAACAGATTCTCAGGAGTCTCAGCATGCTGACATGAAGTGTCACATGACTGTGATGACTATAGATAGCTCGTCACAGGCTAGTGAACAAATGCAGCCTGTAATTACTCAGGATGACCAAAATAAAAGCACAGACGCAGATATGTCAGTACTTAAGGAATTACAAATTAAAGAAAAAAAGCTGAAAATAAAGTTGCAGAAACATTTGACCAATCTGAGTAAGGACATTCCCACATATGAAGTAAATATCCATGTATGTAGAAACTCAGAAATTTTTGAAAGTTATGCAGATAAGCTTAATTTATCTACTGAGCAGAAGAATCTCTTATTTCAAATTTGGCTTCCTGAAAACTTTGCAAGATGTCTATCAGCAAAGATGTCTTATGACAATGAGTCAAATGAATGGTTACAGGACAGTGATGTAGACCGATTAAAGAAATTAATTTGGTGTACTACAGGTGACAGCATGCCAACATCTGAAATTCTGAATGAAATAAAAATTGGCAGAACTAAATCTACATATTCAGTTATGTCTAGATTTGAGAGGACTTATAAGTCTGTGGTCAGAAAAGTCAATTCTCAAGCGATGGTGAGAACTTTTGTAAAGAAATTCAGATTTTTGGATCCAGTCACTCTTGCTATTGCATCAGATAAAAAGTCTTTATTTGAAGCTGCTAGTTTACTGGACATGGCCAGAAGACATCAGAGACAGATAACAAATGTAAGACAAACAGGGACAAATCAAAGAATAATGCCATCTAAAAGAAATCTGTCAAATCAGATAACAGTGTCACCTATTTATAGGAAGAATAGTGAGGAAATCTATGAGAGACGTAGAAAATTGCACGTTGTATATAAGCCATATCTCATGAAAGAAGTTCCATTCATAAAAATCCCATTATCAGTTGTAAATAAGCAAATGTCAACCTCTCAGCCATTCAAACCTATAGATAGAATCAGTCACATAGGAAAGAATGTACAAAATAGCAATCCTGACAGAGTAACAGCTGTTCCCAAAATGTTAGACTGTCATAGCAACCCTTCCTTGACATCTGATCTATTTCAGATCAGAAAAATGTCAGAAAGCTTAGAATATCTAAATGGCAGAACATTACTCAACCTATTAGTGGATGTTATTGACAGGAAGGTCACGGGTCGAGCTTAAAAATATTGCTATATTACTGACTGTCTATTGGCATCATTTTACTAGTCAGGCTGTAGAAAGAATGTTTCATATGAGGAGAAATTAAAATGATCAGGTATAATTCAGATAGTTATGATGATGTTTATAAATTAGTCCTGATTCTGATATTGATAATAATACTATATGTATGCATCATATTATAATATACATATATACATGAGTATCAAGTTAAGTGGTGATATATATATTTTAATTACATCCCACTCTGGATATAGAGAATGTGCAAAACAAATATATATATAATATGATCATATAGTATTAGAAGTCAAGAAAGTAAACTTTTCCATTAGTTAAAATTGTTAGCATATCAATTTGATTTTTTGCTAAAATTCTATCTATTTTTCTCCTTAGATATTTCATATATGAAAAAGCAACAATTGAATCACTCATCAATTTTTCATTATAGGCCAATATATGCATGAATTGTCTAACAATTAATTTGATAAACAGATTAATATGGTGTGACTAATAGCAATGCATATTTAAAGGAATATAAGTCATAACTTACAATTATGCATGTAGACTTTTTCTTTGTGTAAGTGCATGCAAATGAGAGCATCAGTGTGACTTAGTGTTGTCAGTTGATTGACAAGGAACAAATGGTGACGTGATCCTGTTGGGTCCATTGTAGTGTGGTGTAAGTGTCAATGTCATGTATTTATGTTAACTGCAGTTCTGTGATGTTAAAAGAAATAGGCCTAAGAAAAAAACCAGGATGCATCCAAGGAAAAAGTATAACACATCTGAAGACGTCTATATTTATTTTTTGTTCTATGTGATCCATTATATTGAATGTTCATTGGGAAATAGCAGATATATTTGAGGTATCAAAGGAAACTTATATGTTCTTAAAGCTACAGAAGCACACACGAGGTTTGAGTGTAAGTGACAGCTGCTAAGGAATGCAGGCTGAATGAATGTATATCTTTGTTCACGAATATTTAGGTAGTCAGAGAATTAGCTTTTGACAAAGATAATACAGATAGCTTTCCAATATATTTGGTTAAAATGACAAAGGTTTATTGGGGTAATTTTATCAAGGAATGATAAATATATTATTCATAGTGTGTAAAGCTGGATATGATCTATAACAAGGATTGTCTTATTGTATCACTGGTTATGTAATCTTACAAAGGTACACACATACATATATATATATATATATATATATATATATATATATATATATATTAATTAACACCTACAAACATTGGGAAAATATAATTGTCTTATATGTAAATGAGATAAGCTAATCTTCATGAAAGGACAATTAATATTAAGATCAAATAGAAGTTATATCAAGAGATATATTCTTTGTTTATTTAGCAACATTCTGATTATAGAATGTGACATATTTTTGAATATTTATGTTTTATAATACTTATTTCATATGTTGTTTAATGTGTTTACATATATACAATCATTACACAAAAATATACACATTTAATTAGGTAAAGGATATATAGTTTAAATTTGATTCTGAGCAGAGTCAAAAGTCGTTCACATTTTTACAAGTATCAGTCTATACTATTCTTGGAGTGATGTTATTTAAAGGTCACAGTTTTCTGTGAAGAGCCAGTTGTTAAGAAAGGACAAAGCAATTGTAAAATGTGGGATTATTCATATATCTTTTGACTAAATGAATAAAGTTGAATATCGTGTTTTAAATAAAGAGCACAATAATATTTAGTAATGCTGAATATAAATGTATTTCTTTATTAAAAAGGATAGTAAAGTGATTGTATTTTAAATTTATGATTAAGTATGATAACACATTCATATTGGAACATATTGATGTTTAGTATATGTATTCTAAGTTATGATCAAAGAATAAATATTGTGATTCTCTATAAAATGGTAATTAATAATGAAATCACATTATGTTTCAAGATTATGTTGCAATTTGTCATCACAAGTGAACTAAAGTATATATATGTTTATATATATAGTATATATATATATACACACTGTATATGTATATATATATATATATATATATATATATATATATATATATATATTGTATCCAAAGGAGTATTGTGTGATCATTTGATAAAATGTGAATATCAATAATTGTTATTATCATATTAATATTTGGCATATAAAATGATAATTATTATTATGAAATGATATGGTACACTGTGATATCATAAGGTAGTAAGTCACCGAGTTTGGGTGAGTATTAGGCATAGGGAAATTTATCTTCAATCAAGTCCAAGATTATGATAAAGTTTGATATCAAATATTAATAAAAGACTTTAACAGTTACAAGAAGAAAAAGATGTGCAGAAAGAAACAACTTAAAAGGTATTAAAGCTACACATGTAAGCTTATGCCAAGGACTGTGTTCATAATTTAACAGTTACTGATGAAAATTATTACTGGAGTTTGGAAACATTGATGATAATTGGACTGAGTTATAAAGATTGTTCTTCATTAACATTCTTATGGAGTCCCATCAACTGCAAAACTTCAAGGAAAGTTGCTTGGTAAGCAAAAGGGTAATGGATAATGAACCCTACTACGTATATTCTTTATTTGAGATTGTTAATATTAAATGAGCTGAAGTGAACAAGCAGCAGAGATGTGTGTTAAAATTAACACTTTGCAGTGCTGCCTCAGAAGTGTCACAGCTGTTCCACAACTAACAAGTGGTCAAGGTAAAGAAGAATTTCACTACAGTCTGTGTCTCATGACAAGTTATCATAAGTAATACATACTTAATATATGGACTGTGTTGCTATATCAATATCTTCATAATATGAACTTTATTGGACAATGTGATAATATCTGCACAACATGACGGAAATCTATAAACTAAAGGACTTTACGTTAACAAAGTAAAAACCTTCAACAATGAACATTTGTGCTAAACCTTCTATTATGACAGAAGAAGGTGACCAGAAGAAGACGATGAAAGACGCCTAGAAGTCTAGTTTAGTTAGTATATCAAATCATTTTCCTATTTAATCACGGTTTACCATAACATTTATTAATGTTAAAATTTATTGCAATTTGATAAAATTATTGTTATTTAAAATTAAGTTCTAGTATCCAAAAAGAGGAAAGAAGATGTAGTCTAATGAATATTGTCTAGTGATATGTATCTTGAGGGTTCAAACAGATGTATATCACCCTCAAGAGGGGGAAATGTTAAATAATATTATTCTGCAATATTCAATTCAAGACCTTTAAGGGTTAATTGCATTCTGCTGACATAACTCTTGTAACTTATGGTGCATGGGTGTGGATAGGGTATGACTATTCTAGTATTGTCCAAATACAGTAGTAGAAAGTATAAGGATGTTGGGAAACACCCCCTGTCATGAATATAAATGATTGACAGACACAGATGTCTGGGTGTCTCTCTGTGGGGGTCTCTCTCTTCCGACCTGTCTACTTGCTCTGAGACCTTGGAAGGATGACAGAATTGTCCTACAGAAGACCAACACACATTGATGAATAAGCATGAGCCAAGATGGAGCTGCAAGAGAACCATTTTGAAGAACCCTAATTCTGAACTTTTCCTATGATGTAAGACATTGACTGATGTTTCTGTTATGCTGGAAGTTTTCCATGTATCTGTTTTTCCATGAAGGCTTCAATAAATCTCCACGTTTTATAAGAAGCTGAGTCCTCCAATAATGTTACCTTAGGGGTCAACACGTGAGTAAGGATTTCATTCAATTGTAAAGTATTTTACAATTAACGGACATTATTTTACAGTGGGGCATCAGCAGAAAAAGATGGAGAACTCTTTCTTTAGGGCAACTTGTGAATTTCCAACTGCTTTAAAACTACAACTTTGAGCTTACAACTGCTTTGAAACTACAAATCTCTGCCTGACAGTAAAGAGCCACATGTTGGAGATCACAGTTCCAAAGTCAATACAGTACAATAGTGATATGCAGTAGACAATCTCAGTATAGGACAGATCACTTCTAGGTTCACTCCTCACCCACTCATACAATAGTGCAGCCTTCACCCCTGTGCCCAAAGACTGTGAATAAAGTCTATTATATCATTACCTTATGTACGGTATACTATAGCCTTCTCTTTGAGCCTGTATAGAGGGTATGGAATAAGAGATTGGCGACCTAGCTTGTAATGTCCCTGGTTTGTCATGAATATTCCAATTTGCTGGATTTTTTTACAAAACCAAAAGGAAATTAATCTCAGGAAAACTAAAATGGCCCACCGCATAATAATCTGGGGTTTCTTCAGACCCCAGATTGTAATAGGTGGTAGCCTAGGGGAGGTGACAAAAAAAAACAAAACAAAAAAACCACTCATGATAACCTTTCATAACCTCTCTTGGGCCTCCTTGCAGCGGCCCTTGTTCAACACTGAGGCCTGTGATTAAGCCTCAGCGATAACCTGGGCATGCCAAGCATGATCATGTGATGACGTTCGGCATGCCCATGTGACCACCAAATAAACAACCTCCATGGTGGAAAAGAGAAACTTGCTCCTAGCACCACCTTTGGAAGGTACATCCCTATAGATCAGGGGTCGGCAACCCCCAGCATGCATGCCAAGAGTGGCACGTGAGGCATATTTACCTGGCATGGGCAGCCCGAGTCCTCACCAAGCAGTTTCAATCAGACCAAACACGGCCGAAACGAAACTGCTAACGTTATACTCTGGGGTCTCTTCAGACTCCAGAGTATAATAAGCGGAGCCCCCGGGGAGGTGATCAAACATAAAAAACAATGTTAACTCACCTTTTCTGCGCTCTCCGCGGTGGCTCTGTGCTCTGCAGGCGCTTCTGCCTGACGTAAGAGAAAGCTGACAGGGCCTCAGGGGTCACGTCCGACGTCATTATGCATAATGACGCGATGTGACCCGAAACTCAATCAGCGGTCGCTGACTACAGGCAGAAGCGCCTGAAGAGCACACTGCGGCTGCGGAGTGCAGGAAAAGGTGAGTTAACATTGTTTTTTATGTTTTTCATCTCTCTTGTCCCTTCGCTTATTATACTCTGGGGTCTGAAGAGACCCCACAGTATAATTATAGCTATGGGACATAATACCATATGCAGGGGCCATTATGGGACATATACCGTGTGCAGGGACCACTATGGGACATATAACGTGTGCAGGGGCCGCTATGGGACATAAAACCGTGTACAGGGGCCACTATGGGACATATACCATGTACAGGGACCACTATGGGACATAAAACTGTGTGCAGGGGCCACTATGGGACATAAGCATGTGTAGGGGCTGCTATGGGACATAATACCATGTTCAGGGGCCACTAAGGGACATAATACTGTGTGCTGGGGCCACTATGGGACATAATACCATGTACAGGGGCCGTTATGGGACATAATACTGTGTGTAGGGGCTGCTATGGACATAATACCGTATGCAGGGGCCACTATGGGACATATACCGTGTGCAGGGGCCGCTACTCACCCTATTTTTGATAATGCCAATTGTGGATAACGCTATGGAACACAGCTGCAACACCCGCTGATGTCAAAAGCCATAGGGATGGTGTAGGGGGTGCCAGTCAAAGTTTGCACTAGGGCCCAGAAGAATTTAGTTTTGCTACTGGGTGTACTCCTTTTTTGAGTATGCAATGGAGGGCCAGAAGTTATTGTAAAAGTGTCATGACATGACTGTGATGCCTGTGTTTGGGCTTCAGTTGTGATCTGGGGGCTGGAAGACATGGCAGCTCAAGAAGAAAATCACCAAAACATCAGAGAATGTTTTTTTTTTTGTTTTTTTTAACCCTTTGGTAACTAGATTGTCAAGAATTAACCCATTATTGTATCATTAAATAGGTTATGCAGGATAAATACCAAGTCCAGGGGCAAAGTTGGCAGGGGTAGCATAAAATTAAAGTGATTGGCCAAAGTGGTCACCAGAGCTTGTTCACTTCTGACTTGGGCAATCTAAATATCGGAGGACCGAGTATATCACATTTTTTAATTTTACCTCCAGGGGAAATCACCTCTTCTTCTACCCTAGACAACCAAAACTAGTGACATTATTTCCTCCACTACGGTAGACCACTGGGGAAGTTTAAATGAGTATCTAACATGTTTTAACCTGGATGCATCCTAAAGGCCATAGCATCTTATAGTCCAAAAATACAGAAAAATTCTATATGGATTATACAGTACAATAGGGCATAAATGAAGTAGGATTATGAGACCATAGTTAGAAGATGATGTGGTAAGTCATGGAACAAAACAAATATAGCTTCATTAATATTTTCTGCTTTATTATAGTGTTACCAATTTTACTTACGATAACTCACATCACAATATTTTGAGACAAATTTCTGTTGAGATGCTGTAGCATGACTTGTAGAGTTTTGTGCCAGCAAGGCATCCCAGAAATATTGATGAACATAAGCAGGAATGGTCCATAATTTCTCCTAGACATCTGCTTCTATACAGTATTTGTAACTTTTTTAGCAATAAATGCAGAAATTTAGGTGATTCCGAAGGGTTATCTCATTTCTTCAGTGGAAGGAAGACTGGTCTACAGCAGATTTCAGCGAGACTGACTTAGAAGCCCTCAGTAAACAGTTCATATCTCTAACTAAATCTGCAGCTTGCCGTATATTCTAATATAACATATGACTGAGCTAGGTCTGACAGAGCAAAATGTATTTTTTGGTAAAGTTTCTTTGCTTTGGTTTGGGAGGGGGTCTTATTGAGGTAACCTTTAAATAACGTACATTAGTTAGAACTGATTCTTCTCTGAAAATTACACATTTTTTATGAATTACAATAACAGATACAGTAGAAATAAATATTTTGTTTAGCTTATTGTGGCTATATAGATACAGTTATCTCTCTTTTTATCTCTATATACAGTTTCTTTATGTCTATACTAGTCAGATTTTTTTTAAAAATACAAAAAAAATAAAAAAAATTTTGCTTTTTTAAAATTAAAACTGTCTACTTTCAGATCTACTTCTTCTATTTCTAAAGTAATAAAATGTGGGTTCCAGAAACACATGATTTAGGTATTTATTCATGCTTTGTACATTTTTTTTTAAATTCAGAAACAGGAAATAAAGGAATTGGCCTTTTTTCCCATTGAAAATATTGATTGGAACGTTGGTATTTCTATTGAGTATGAACGTACAATAAAGAGATGTAGCGCTCTCTGGAGAGGATAGACAGTCAGTATAAAGAATCAGATAACACTTTCACTTGTAATATTACACCTTTTGTTTTTACCTACCTTAAGACCAAATATAGGAAGATCAAAATTTTATTTTCGAAAGTGAATCTTGAATTTGTAAAGAGATATTTTTTATGGGTGTTTTTATGTCTTTGTTCCTGTGGGTCCACGTTGTTGATGGAATGGCTTGGTCAAACAAACAGCAAGCGAATGAAGACTAAAATTACCGTACTATATATTAGGTGTCACAAATATCTTTTATGTGCTAATGAGTAGCTGGGGATTGGTAACAGTGCTTGAAGCTTTACTTGTAAATTATACTGTAGGTCTCCTGATACTCACAAATGACACCCCAGAACAAGAAAATTATCTTAAAAATGGTTATTTCTAGATAATAATTAGTTTATTTTTTGGTGCTTAGGTATTGGAAATTATAGCCAGGCATTTTATAGTCAACCATTTTGTGTGGTGATGCAAAGACTGTGAGTAAAGTCTATAGCGTTATTACCTTATATTCAGTGGCTTGCAAAAGTATTCATATCCCTTGAAGTTTTTCACATTTTGTCACCTTACAAATTGCTGCTCACAGACGCTCTTCATCCAATCTGGCTGAGCTTGAGCTATTTTGCAACGAATATTGGGCAACAATCTCAGTCTCTAGATGCGCAAAGGTGGTAGAGACATACCCCAAAGGACTTGCAGCTGGAATTGCAGTGAAAGATGGCTCTACAGAGTATTGATATAGGGGGCTGAAGACTTTTACACGTCACACTTTTCTGATTTTTAGTTGATTTTGGAAACCATGTATCATTTTCCTTCCACTTCACAATTATCTGCTACTTTGTGTTGGTCTTTCACTTAACATCTCAATAAAATACATTTAAGTTTGTGGTTGTAAGGTGGAAAAATGTGAAAAAGTTCAAGGAGTTTGAATACTTTTACAAGCCACTGCAAATTGAAGCAATTTTTAAAACTGTTGGCATGAGACAAGACTTTCAGTGAGGTTCAGAAATGGCCATGTTCTGGCTGTTGGAGTCCTAACAGAAAAAGGCAGAGAACCCCTTCTTTAGGGCAACTTGTGGATTTCCAGCAGTTGTAAAACTACAACTTGAACTTACATCTATTGGGATACAACTTTAAACTCCTGCCTGACAGTACAGAGCCACATGTTGGAGACCACAGTTGTAAAGCACAGTGGTATCTTGGGGTCAATACAGTACAATAGTTATATGCCGTAGACAATCCTAGTATAGGACAATTACAGCACTTCTTGGTCCACTCTTCACTCCCTCAAACAATAGTGAATCCTTAACATCTGGGCCCTAACGCTGAAGGGCATCCTCCAAGTCACCTTCCCATCCATCTCCCGCACACAGTCCAGTCTAGTTCAGAACTGTGTTATCAGGTCAATGAATCCTTACTGTAGCTATCTTAATGAACAGACTCAGACTAGGATGTCTAGCGCCCACCAGTAGAAATTTCTCTGGGGCCAATTCATTTATAGGCCTTCAGGGAGTGGTAATTTTTTTAAAGTATTCCAAGAGCCATATTTTTTTTCTTTTCCAATTGACAAATCTTTATTATTTTTTACCAATGTCATCAGTTAGGGGCAGACAATATTTATGAATTAAGGTTTACTAAACCTTTTAAAGGGAGAAGAGGGAAAAACTGTAATTCTGCTATTTTTTATGATATGAAAAGTATGGTATAAATTTCATGACCATTTGATACAGATCATTTATTGACTTTATTACATTTATTACAAAACACCAGTCTTAGTAAATTCCCCCCATTGTGTTTAAAGGGATTTTCTCTTTATAAGCACTTGACCCCTACACATAAGATAAATGACTGACTGCTAGGGTTCAGACCACAGTGACCACCAGTGGAGGCTGAGCTGTAAGCTCCATCATAGATGTGTGACAGGAACTGTCTGCTCCTTAACAGTTAGCGACAAGAGAGTCTACGCTCCCCTGTGAAGAGCCTATGTGGAAAAGTCCATCACACAGGAAGTCAGGGATCTTTGTTTTATCTCCTGTATTGTTTACCTTTTCAGAATAAGAGTCACATGACCATACTGAAAAGAAAGATTCAGATACAAAGGAGTACTTAAAGAAGGTAATATTGGTGGAATTATATTACATTAATGAATGAAGAAAATGAATGAAAACCCAAAAGGACTTTGCAGAAATACTGTAAAAAAAAAAAAAAGAAGTGCTACTGAAAATCATTGGCCTCAGCAGTCACATGATGGAAACTGATGACGTATCAGCAGTGAGGTCACTGGTACCCAACTTGCCACCACTGAGATCAGTGAATGGCCATAGCAGTCCTCTTCACTTCCATCCCAGCTAGTCCAGGCATCAGAGACAATAGGAGATAGAACTAAGGCTCAAGTGTAGGTGAATTGGTGAATGTATACATTCCTATCTCTCCATAGTTTTAAGAAGAGGAACTGAAAGGGGTATAATATGTCTGTTGAGAGGGAAGATCCACTCTAAGCTGCATCGGTACCAGGCAGTGGTCAGAAAGTCCTCTAACTTCAAAGTGAATTTTCTTAACCAGTGTCAGCATAGCATTGTTAAGCAATGTCAGATCTATATGTGAGAGGAAATAAAAAAAAACTTTGAGTAACAAGAAAAACAGCTAGTATTAGGATTAAGAATCCACCAGCCATCACCCACTGTCTTCAATGAAGTTAGAGAAAGCGTAGCCTCTCCTAGTAAATCTGTCTTGATTTACCTACACCACTATATTAAAATAACCTATAATTGTGAGTGGGCACCATTCTGTGCCAATAACATAGAAATAGATCCTATGTATCCTAAGTACATGAAATGAAAAGGGGGTATAAAGTATAGCTATGGTATAAAGATTGCTCTCAAAATTTCCCAACCTCACAAATCTCCTGCACTCATAGGTTTTTTGATATTCTTTATTACACATTTCTTAACTTCCTTATTCCTTATGCTGTAGATGATGGGATTCAACATTGGAGTGACCACCGTGTAGAGAACAGATACAGTCTTGTCTGTCTCCATAGAGTGGGAGGATGGAGGTTGAAGATAAATGGACATAATGGTTCCATAATATAGAGTGACAACAGCACAGTGGGAGGTGCAAGTAGAAAATACTGCATGTCTTCCTTGTGAAGAATGAATCTTTAAAATGGTGGTGATAATATAAATATAGGAAATTAAAGTTAACAGACAAGAGCATAAGACAATGAGCCCGGCAGCCACATACCTTGCTACTTCATTAAGCCAAGGATCTCTGCAGGACAATTGTAAGAAGGCTGGAACTTCACAACTGAAATGGTTGACATGATGAGTCCTACAGAAGGGAAGTCTCCAGGTGAGGGTCACTTGTATAGAGGAGTTTAAGAACCAACAATCCATGGAATTAGGGCTACTATAATACAAAACCTCATGTTCATAACACTTCTGTAGTACAATGGTCTACAAATGGCTACAAACCTATAATAAGCCATGACAGCAAGTACCATGCACTCTGCCGCCCCAAGTAGTAATGAGAAGAACATCTGAAAAATACAACCACCTACTGAAATTCTCTTGTCGGTGGAAAGAGTATTTATAAGGATTACAGGTACTATGGTGGAGGAGAAACAGATGTCAATGAAAGAGAGATTGCTTAGGAAGAAGTACATAGGAGTGTGTAATGTTGGGCTGATCCTCACCGTAACGAGAAGACAATTTCCTGCTAATGTAATAATGTACATCACCACAAATAGAAGGAAACCTATAACCTGCATTTGAGGATTGGTAGATAATCCGAGCAGGAAGAACCAACTTGGAAGTGTTTGGTTGGAGTTCTCCATGAAATTACTCATAACCCAAAACAAAGAACAATGTTGAAGATATATACTTGCTTTGAAGAACTTGGAAATAGTTACAGTATATAGAAGAATGTTAATAGTTCCCAGGTATAAAACAAGTGTAGCATTTGGGTCACTGTCCTGTTGCATCACCCAATGTCTCTTCAGCTTGTGATCACAGATGGCTCCTCTAACATTGGACTGTAAAGTGTATTTAAATCACCTAATCCCCATAGAATTCATTATTCCCTTAATAACAACTTTTTGCCCCGACTCTAAGTTAGCAAAGCAGCATCTAGCCATCATGCTCCCTTCATCGTGCTTCTGGTGTTGGAGAGCGGTGGTCTTTTAACTCTAAACATATTGCTTTGCATTTGTGCTAAAAAGTTTCACTTTTGTCTCATCTGTCCACAGAAGGTTTACCCAGAAGCCTTGTAGAACATCCAGGGCTGCAATGTATTTTGGACAACTTTGGCACACACCAAAACCAAAACCTCATCCCATATTTTATGTATGGTGGAGGAAGCATCTTGGTTTGGGGCTCCTTTGTTGCCTCAGAGGTGTACAAAACATTTCTAGAAGAATGTAGCTGAAGCTGAAGAAATGTTGGGTGATACAACAAAACAACGACCTAAAGCACACTAGTAAGCCTACTAAGGAATGGTTAAGAAAGAAGATCTGTATATTGGAATGGCCAAGTTAATGTCCTGATGTTGGTCCTATTGAGATATTGTGATAGGACCTGAAAAAGGTTGTGCATGCTAGACATCACAGAAATATTGATGAATTGAAACACACTTGAACGGAAGAAGACTCTAAAATTACTTCTCATTTTTTTTCAAAATTTATGTGATTTAGGTAACACTGATGTCACATTTTCATAGCAATTGTTTTGAAATCCATGTAATTTGACGTGAGCAGCCCATGACCTCAAGCTGAAAAGACATTTGTTGGTCCAACAAGAGAATGACCCAAACCACACACGTAAATCTATTAAGGATAAAAGATTAAAAAAGGAGATTTGTATTTTGGAAAAGCCAAGTTGGAGTCCTGATCTTAAACTTGTTGACCTGCTGTAGCAGCTGACTCCTTCTTCCATTGAAGCAAGTCTAGAAAACATCAGATTACAGTTAGTTAAAAAAACTGCTTTAACAGATAATATCCCTAAAGAAAGTTGCAGCTTTCTATGCATTCCAATGTAATTCATGACTAAGCTAGGTCTGCTAGAGAAAGAGGTACTCCTTGCTAAGGTTTCTTTGCTTTGGCTAAAAGGGGGGCACCCCTTTTACACCCCCTTTCCTCCCTCCCAAGGTGAGATTTCAGGGTTCCGAAGGATTGCCAGTCCATGGTCTCCTACCTATAATGCACAATATACTTCAATACAGAAGTATTGCAGAACTTTATACAGGGGATGAAACACTCCCAGGTTCAAGTCCCTGGGAAAAAATGTAAAAAAATAAAAAAGTGAAAAATATTCGAAAAAGTGTACAAGTAATAAAACAAACATACATATTTGATATCTCCGTGTGTATAAGTCCAGACTATGAAAAATAATCTTATTTATCCAATATAATGAACACAGTACAAAAATGCCTCAAACTGCAATGCATAAGGTAATATATTTTGCTTACCTTGCCTCACCTTAAAAAAAAGCAATAAAAAGTGATCAAAAAGTTGTGCATACCAGAAAAAGATACCAAGAAAACCTACCTGTTACTGACTGCGACAACTTGCTCCTCTAAAAAAGAGGCCTGACATACAACTTTGCCAACAAGACAGTAAAAAAGTTATGGACGACACAATACATCGACTCCTAGCAAATCATTTACTTTTAACAAATTAAGTTTTGTTCAGTAATACTTGTAAAACAGAATAAAACTGATATCAATATGGCATCAATCGTGATCGTGATGAGCAACCGGAAAAAGTTGCCATGTCATTTTTAATGCAGAGTGAGTGCAAAAAAAACACAAAAAATAATGATATAACAGCATACTTTTTCAGGTGGAAACCCCCAAAAATGTTAAAGTCAAAACTTTATATGCATCCCAAAATGGTGCCAACTCATCACACAAAAAATCAGACCTCACGTGTGTCAAAAATAAAAAAGTTATGAATTATGGAAGAAAAAGAGGAGATAAGAAATGAAGATATTAAAAATGTCCCTAAATACTTTAAGCCCAAACTAAGCTGCATACTCAAAGGGTTACATAATGCACCTTAGTTATAATTGATTATTTTGTCTTCCCTGAAATTTCACATTTTTCATTATATACAACTACAGATACAGCAGAAATCATTGTGGCTACATACTCTAGGTAATCACATTCTCTCTTTTTGTGAATACGTAGTTTCTTTTTTGTCTTATTGCTATACTAGTCAAATTTTTTAAAAATAATAATTAAGAATTTTATAAAAATTTTATCTGCACTTTCATAACAACTTAAATAAATTCTATACATTCAAATCTGCTATCTGTCTGTGAAGATGGAGAAGCTATGTACAGCAAAAATTATAAAAATGTTCATTTGCAATGGTTGAAATGTTTTTGGTATTACCTTATTAACACCTCATCTAAAGATGTAAAGGACGTTCAGTATCTCAAATTCTTAAACTTAGTTACTGAACTGATATAAAGTATATTATACATTTATTTTTGATTTGCACATTTTTAAATCTGATTTTTATCAAATTCTACAAACAGGAAAAAAAACATTTTTCACATTGAAAATTTAGCATTGAATGTTGATATTTATATTGATTATAAACTCTATTATAAAGGGGATGTGACTGAGAATAGACTATAATGTAGTCTAGCAAGGACTGGACATCAGTTTTAAAGCCCAGAGAATCTGTTTATTTGTAATATTTCGGTCACAGTTTTGTCTTTTACCTACCTTAAGACCATCCAGTTATTCAATAACAATTTCTAAAAAGAAAATATATCGAATATATATTGAAATTTTTAGAATTTTTAAAAACATATGTTTCATGGCTATTTTTTTCTGTGCTACAGACAGTAGGTCCACTTGTGAAGTGTTTGATGGAGTGACTTGGCCTCAAAGAAGACAAGAAGTGATCACTAACATTACCGTACTATATATTGGGTTTCACACATATTTTCAGTATTTTAATGAGTGGTTGGAGATTTGATACAGTATTTGAAGCGTATAGTGCAAATTATACTGTAGGTCTCCTGACACCCACTTATTTTAAGAATAAGAAAGTTATCTCGAAAGTTTATTTATTTCTATAATTCTGTAATTTCTATAAATAATTTAATCATTTCTATAATTTTTATAACTAGTTTAGTTATTTCTTTAACTTTATAAATTATATAACTAGTTTAGTTATTTCTTTAACTTTATAAATTATATAACTAGTTCAACTATTTCTATAATTCTATAACTAGAATAATTTGTTTATTTTTTGGTGCTAAGGTCATTGAGGCCTGGCGTAAATGTCGCGGCAAAAGCGGAAATGCTGCATTTTTCAAAACCGTTGCGTTTTTGGAAATCGCAGCATGTCAATTGTACCTACGGAAATGCCGGCGGTTTCCCTATAGGAATAATTGAAGCAGAAAGTTCCACGAGTAAAACTCTGTGGACTTTTTGTGAAAAGTGATGTGTCTCCACCACAGTGTTTCCAGCAGCGCTTTTTTGCTGTGGCCCGCTACTTGGGGCCTTAGCCTGAAATTCAGATATTGTGTGGGCTAATGCAAAGACTGTGAGTAAAGTTTACTGTATCAATCTTATAGGTAAAGTACCCTATCAAGCCTTATGGATTTCCTAAAAGAGTATCATCTCCTAAGTAGCCTTCTCTTAAAGCCTGTGTAGAGAACAGCTTTTGCTTTAATGGAATCAATAACATTTATTTGACAGATTTTGTTGCGCTAATCCATTGTAATTGAGCTGCCACTTGCTGATATTGCCAGGGTTTAGAGACGACATATCTGATGTGATCTTCATACTGAAAAGGTGTTTCTAGATGAGACTTCTGAACCTCTTCGAAGTTGTAGGTAGCATTCCAAAACTGTTTCCAAAGATTATGAATGAATTAAAAGTTTACTGTCTTTTTGGAAAAGTTTCATAAGAATGTAAGGACATTCAAGAGATCTTCAGATTTTGTTAAGACCCCATTCATTAAGAGCTTGTTCTAGAACAATTCTTCTCAAACCATGAACCAACCGATCAATTGGTGGGGAGACACAGCTGGGGTGGCAATTGTTGCATAGATGATTGCATGTCATATGGACCTTTCTATAGCCCCACCAATCTCTGGTTGAGCAACATTGTGACTGATTTTGTGTTTATTTTGATGTTCTCCTTGGGTTGAAAGACACTTTTAAAAATAAGTTGAGGCCATTTTGAAAAATGTTGGCATGAAAGAAGACATACAGGAAGTTCAGATGTTCATTTTTCTGGCTGTTAAAGCCTCAGTACAAAAATGTGGAGAACTCCTGCTTTAGGGGAATTTCCAGCTGTAAAATTGTAAGCCTTAAGACCTTGGCTCTAACTCTCAAGGGCTTCCTCTAAGACACCTTTCCATCTGTCTACTGCACTCAGTCCAGTCTAGGTCAGGACTGTGTTAGTAGGGCAATAATTTCTCACTGTGGCTATGTTACTGACTACTGTCAGACAGGGATTCCTAGGGCCCACTACTAGAAGGGGCCCTCCCTACAGTCCATTTTTAGATCTTCTAATAAAATAGTCCTTTTTTATTGCAACATTCTAAGAACGATAATCTTTTTTATTTTCCCATTGACAAAGCTTTATGAGGGCTTGTGTTTTTTCAATGCGATGATTTAGGGTTACACAACATTTACTGTTTCCGTTTTATTACTTTTAAAGGGCATAAAAGGCAAAGAAGCTCTGCGGGAAAAACCGCAACGGAAACACATCGCAGTTTTTCCCGCAGTGCTTTTCACAGTAAGTCCGCAGAGTTTTCCTCTTCAATTATACTTAAAGGGAAACCGCCAGCGTTTATGCAACGTGGGGCTTCAGCCTAAATAGGTTTTCTCCCCGTAGACACTTGATCCCTATCTACATAATAGGAAATAAATGTCTGATCGCTGAGGTTTAGACCTCTGTGACCACCAATGGTCATGAGAACAGGGGCTGCACTTCCACTTGGTGCTTTGTATGAATGGAGCATTGGTGCACAACTGTGCATGCATGACCACCACTTCATTCTTTTCTATGGGACTGCTGGAGATTGCCATCTTGTAAGCAAGTGTCACTAAAATTTACAATTTTGATGGCAAAATGGGTGGCTGTCCCACATAAATCAATCCTCAAAGTATTAGATAGCCTACCAAAAGAGGTAATAAATGCCTACCTTGACCTGTGTCTTGTTTTTTAATATTTTCTGCCCACTGCCTTGGTATTAGAAACTGTTGTTTTCTATCTATCTATCTATCTATCTATCTATCTATCTATCTATCTATCTATCACTCTTACTAATTTCCTGTGGCAAAGACAAATTCACCTTTATGGGGTTAAAGGTGCAGCATTTCCTTACACTTTCCTTCCTAATTTAGCCCTACACAAATATATTAACAACTCAGTGGGTCCAGTTCCCCTTTAGTAGGCCTCAAAACTGCTTTTACAGTCCGTATTCCTTATTCTGCAGATGAATTCATTGGACGTGTCATGGCTATATATAACATGAAACCAATCTAGTCTATTTGTGACAAATGGGTATAGTGAGATGTCAAACACATGAAAATAATGGTTCTATAACAGGGGACCACCACTAGAGATGAGGGTCATAATTAACCAAATTCAGGCCATTTTCACAAAATGATTGTATTTGAAATAATCCAATTTTTTGTGGTTTGATTCACAAAAAATAGCTAGAATGGTGGCAGCCATGTGAAAGCATGAGGAAGTAGAGAAGAAGAATAACATGACCCTAGGAATCACATGGAATATTGCTGCAAACACTCTTGCGATGAGAAGAATTTTCTTATTTTTTACGTATAACAGTGACAAAAAAGGTATATATGGATATAGGATAGGATGAGGTCGTAGATCCAAGTAATACAACGTAGATGGTTCATACTAATTACCTATTTACATTATAGGTCATCAGTATGTGATCTGTATGAGTCCAACACCCAGACCCCACACAGATCAGCCTCCAAGTGCTAGAAGCTTCTGCAGTGGGTAGGGAGCAGAAGCAGTCAAGTAGTTCAAGTAATTCAAGTAACAGAAATAGAACTACAGTTCCCCGATGCCACCAATATATCATGGGGCTGCAGCTCTACTTCAATAACTTGAATAGGACCAGGTTGCTTCTGCTCCCTGTTCCATGCAGCAGCTTCCGTCACCCATGGTCCAGGTGTTGGACTCCCATAGATCACATATCAAAATGAAACATGCATTAGAGGCTGGAAAACCCCTTTAGGCTGGAACCCCATGTGGCATGAAGTTGTGGCTGAAGTTTGCCCGCGGCGGAAACACCGCAGAAAAAAAAGCGTCATTTTACAGTCACAGGGTAATGGATGGGAATCTAGCCCCACAGTACAGTAAAATACACGCTGTGGACACGTGGCATTTTCCAAAACCGTTGCGGTTTTAGGAATCGCAGCATGTCAATTATACCCACAAAAATGCAGGAAGATTCCCTATAAGTATATTGGAAGCAGAAAGTCCGCAGAGACTTTCTGTGAAAAGCGCTGCGGAAAAAAAAACGCGACGTGTTAATCACCGCGGTTTTTCCCTCTGCTTTTTTTTTTGCTACGGGACGCCATGTGGGTCCTTAGTGCACTTACACCCTGCATAATTGTAGGTAATCTGTGGCAACTGTAAAAGTAAAGCACACTTTGTAAGAAGAGAAAGTCAGAAAATGACAGCTTAAAGGGAGTCTATCATTGAGATTTTCAATTTTTAGCTAAGGCTATATTCATGTAGCCCTTATAAAGGCTATTGTAGGCATACCTTTTATTTCCTGACTCTTGCCGGTGTTTTTCAGAAAAAGCCTTTTTCTTGATATGTAAATTAGCTTCCACGGAGCACAGGGGGCGTTCCCCCTGTGCTCCGAGCACCCCCCTCCGTCATCATCCTCTCTCTGCATCGTCGCCCTCTTCTTCCTTCTTGTTAACGCCGCCTCCTCTTTGCTTCTTCCTCCCAACAGCGTGAACGAAATCTCGCACATGCGCGAGGGTGATGACTGAGGGGGTGCTCCGTGGAAGCTAATTTACATATCAAGAAAAAGGCTTTTTCTGAAAAATGCCGACAAGAGTCAGGAAATAAAAGGTATGTCTACAATAGCCTTTATAAGGGCTACATGAATATAGCCTTAGCTAAAAATTGAAGATCTCAATGATACTCCTTTTAAGAACTAGAACTTGCTGACCCATGGAGAACTATCTATACTTCTTTGTTCCAGCTTTGTTAACCTATTTTACTTCTGTACCTCTATTATTGAGTGACAGTTTGCACTGTTTTGGAATTCCGATGTGCCTTGCTGATTTCAGTAAAGGAACATGAGTTATTCACAATGTTGTCCATGTTCTTCTTGTTCCTAATAATCCTATAATCCTGCATCACACCAAAAAGGGCACCCCAACCAACATCAGGCAGGACACATTACTACAGGGGGTGTCCTGGGGGAACACTACTAACAAAAGCATCCACAATACAGGTCCTCTCACTATTGCACCAGCCATGAAGAGTATGAGAGCAGTTGAAGAGTATGCTGCAGTGCTACCTCTAGCCACAGAGTTTAAAATTTTTTGGTGAAATGCTCTAGTTTACTGCCTATCTTATTCTGAATCTAACCAGCAATCACAGATATTGATGTTTGGCATTGACATTTGTGTGGTTCCCCCCAGGGGTGGAGAAACATGACACAGAAATATAAAGAAAATCAAGAATCTCTGTGTCATGCTCATTCCATGAAGCCCTAGGCATAACACATGGTATATATTTTTAAAAGTAGTCTGATATAGACTTAGGTAGACATAGGCAAACCCCTCAAGATTTGTTTCATTTCAGTTTCTGGTGGTTTGGGTCCCAGATCTGTTATGGGTCGAACAAATTTGGTATGAACCACGGCTTAAAGGGAATCTGTCAGGTCAATCTGGGACACTAAACCACCCACAGGTCCTTATAGACCTGGGGTTTAGTGTCCCAAATCGCCCTGTTGTAATGCAATTCGCAGGCGCATTAAAAATAAAAAACCTTTATACTTACCTAGAGAAGGGTCCGATCGACTCTGTTTTTCTGTGAGAATAGTCTGGCTTATTCATGAGATTCTTTGTTGGCACGCCTCCCGGCGCCTGAGCAGTTCTTCAGTGAAGCCAAAGATGGACACCCCGGCTTCACTGCGAAACTGCGGGACATGCGCACTGAAGTCAAGGTGTCGCCGGTGAGTACAGCGGCAGGGTGAGTATAAAGCTTTTTTATTTTTAATGCGGCCATGGATTGCGTTATAACAGGATAATTTGGGACAAAAAAAACCCAACCCCCCCCCCAAAGGGAGGTGTTGTTGGTTTCACACCCCCACCCCCCCCCCCCCCCCTCAAAATAAAATTAAAACAAAAAAAAAAAAAAACAACCCCCCCCCCCCCCCCCCACTAAAAAAAAAAAAAAATTAAATTTTCTCCGCGCCCCCCCACCCCCCCCCCCCCCCTTCCCCCCCCCCCAGGGGAGCCCCGGAGAAAAAATTGAAAGGTAATTTGGGCCTTACCCGGCCCGCCCCAAAATTTTGCCCCCCCGCAATTCTGTCAGATAATACTCAATTTCTTCCAGAAAATGATTGCAATCACAAATGCTTTGGTAATAATATCTTCATTAATTTTGCTTGCAAAAAAAAAACACAAAAGAGAATGAAAAAAAGTCAAATCATTGATCATTTTACACAAAACTCCAAAAATGGGCCGGACAAAAGTATTGGCACCCTCAGCCTAATACTTGGTAGCACAACCTTTACACAAAATAACTGCGAACAACCGCTTCCGGTAACCATCAATGAGTTTCTTACAATGCTCTGCTGGAATTTTAGACTTCCCCATTCTTCTTTGGCCAATTTCGGTCCCTGAGGTCCCTGAGATTTGAAGGGCGCCTTCTCCAATCTGCCATTTTGAGATCTCTCCACAGGTGTTTTATGGGATTCAGGTCTGGACTCATTGCTGGCCACTTTAGAAGTCTACAGTGCTTTCTCTCAAACCATTTTCTAGTGATTTTTGAAGTGTGTTTTGGGTCATTGTCCTGCTGGAAGACCCATGACCTCTGAGGGAGACCCAGCTTTCTCACACTGGGCCCTACATTATGCTGCAAAATTTGTTGGTAGTCTTCAGACTTCATAATGCCATGCACACGGTCAAGCAGTCCAGTGCCAGAGGCAGCAAAGCAACCCCAAAACATCAGGGAAACTCCGCCATGTTTGACTGTAGGGACCGTGTTCTTTTGTTTGAAGGCCTCTTTTTTTTTTCCTGTAAACTATGTTGATGCCTTTTCCCAAAAAGCTCTACTTTTGTCTCATCTGACCAGAGAACATTCTTCCAAAAAGTTTTTGGCTTTCTCAGGTAAGTTTTGGCAAACTCCAGCCTGGCTTTTTTATGTCTCTGGGTCAGAAGTGGGGTCTTCCTGGGTATCCTACCATAGAGTCCCTTTTCATTCAGACGCCGATGGATAGTACGGGTTGACATTGTTGTACCCTCGGACTGCAGGGCAGCTAGAACTTGTTTGGATGTTAGTCGAGGTTCTTTAGCCACCATCCGCACAATCTTTTGTTGAAATCTCTCGTCAATTTTTCTTTTCCATCCACATCTAGGGAGGTTAGCCACAGTGCCATGGGCTTTAAACTTCTTGATGACACTGCGCACGGTAGACACAGGAACATTCAGGTCTTTGGAGATGGACTTGTAGCCTTGAGATTGCTCATGCTTCCTCACAATTTTGCTTCTCAAGTCCTCAGACAGTTCTTTGGTCTTCTTTCTTTTCTCCATGCTCAATGTGGTACACACAAGGACACAGGACAGAGGTTGAGTCAACTTTAATTCATTTCAACTGGCTGCAAGTGTGATTTAGTTATTGCCACCACCTGTTATGTGCCACAGGTAAGTAACAGGTGCTGTTAATTACACAAATTAGAGAAGCATCACATGATTTTTAAAGGGTGCCAATACTTTTGTCCACCCCCCTTTTTATGTTTGGTGTGGAATTATATCCAATTTGGCTTTTTGACAATTCTTTTTGTGGTTTTCCATTGAAGACAAATTAAATGAAGATATTATTACCAAAGCATTTGTGTTTGCAATCATTTTCTGGAAGAAATTGAGTATTATCTGACAGAATTGCAGGGGTGCCAATACTTTTGGCCAGCAGAGAATACAAACTCAGAGTTTAACCATAGACTGCACTGACTTAAATGGGTTTTCCCATCTCCCTGTTTCAGCAGCTTTGCCTGCTGTCTCTTCTTCTCACTTCCTGTATTCCTTATCAAACAGTCAAAGCTGTCTCCCCTCCAGCTTGCTAATCAGGACACTGTGAATTATCACAATACTTATTATGATTACTGGAAATCTAATATAAATGCTTATGAAATAATATGCACATGTTTCTAAAGAACAGACTCCGTATTATCTGTGTGTTTACATGGAGAGTTAACAGACACACCTTTATCAGCAAACTGCAATTAGCTGATCGGGAGAGCTGTAGATAACAGTGAGAGCAGTGAATGAGGTCATCTGTCCTGACTTATCACACAGTTTCAGCTCTATGGAAACGTTGTGTAAACAATGGGAGGAATAATTTCACATAGCAGACAAACAAAACAGCATTGCTAAAGCAATATATTCAGGAAAATTCTTCAATTTACATAAGCTAGCAGTATAGATAGGATCCTTGAGATGGGAATACCCCTTTATGGCTCACACTAGCGTTCGGGAACTCTGTCCTAGATTCCACATAAAATCGGAGTAGACAAAAGTCCGGCAAGCAGGTGGATCCCATTATAGTGTGAATCTATTGTGTCACTCACTTTTACGCATTTAAACATTTAAAATGCTCCATAAAATTACTCTTTTTTCGGGAAAGGTGCTTAACCCTTGTTTTTTTAGACACATATGAGTGTTACATTGCTAAAAGCAATGGTAGCCCATTTTGATGAATTGTACGTGCTACAGGGGCTTGTTTCTATTTGGGAGACAAACGTGTGACTGTGAGCCTAGTTCAAAAGCTATAAAGAACTGAATTCTCAAAAAAAAAAAAAAAAAAAAAAGTTGAGTGGTGGTAGCTGTGGCAACATAAGAACGGCATGGAATAATATGATAAACCAAGCACAGGACATGTCTGGTGGTAGCTGTGGCAGCATAAGTAACAGGCAGTAAAGTATGGATTAATATGATGGACTAGGCCTTCACTGCTATCTATGATTTGTATCACTAATCTAGCTGTATTTGACTAAAAGCTGACTAAACTTTGTTCAAACTCTTCTACTCATAAACTTCTATAGCTGAATTGCAAGTCTTGCTACACTGTGTATTACTTAAGTGCTGTAATTGCTGTGTATTAATGAAGAAAATGGAGTAATTGCTTTATAGTATCTATAATATATATATAACAACACATCCATTCTCTGCTTTCACCATCACTAGAATGCTTCATGTTCCACCTTGTATACTGTAAATGACTTCAGCACTGTAAGTTGTCCACCTACCACTGACTATTGACTGAGAGGTTGTGAGGTGATGTCAGGTAATGCCAGAACATCACAGTGACTCACAGACATGTGTGCCTTCTGTTTTTTAACTCCTCATGTCACAATGACCATTTTAGTTCGTCTGAAACAAATCACCATTTATTCAGATTTGTTAAAAACTGAACAATGACCAATATGTTCCTGTTAGTACTATTTGTAAGAGCTCATGTATTGCAATAATAAGATGTCTCGTCATTCCAAAATACCATAGCAACATATTGAAAATTGGCACTAATACATGGGTTTTCCGTTGGTAATGTCCTTTGCAGTCTCCCGTCATAGGATGACAGCAGTGGACGGTCCTCTATATCAAGTCCTGCATGCATGACTTTATCTTCTGTTACAAAAGTAAACAAACATGATGGAAGATAGCTTTTGTCATGTTGCTTACATTAGTGTCAATGGGAACGGACAAAGAAACAGTCTTTGACCGTTCTCTGCAAAAGTTTAATGTCTGTTGCTGTCATCCTATGATGGAAGACAGCAATGGACATTAGCAACAGTAGCGTGAACTCCCCCTAACAAGATATTGAAGGCAAAAATTCCAACCATTTTGGTCCATATAATTGTTACATAAATTTACATAATTGTAAATTTGTTTAAAAAAAAAAAACATACAATACATTGTTATCAAACATTGCATCTTATTTCAATGGTTTAATGGCTTAAAAAGTTTCATTCTGATTGTGTCTTTAACATCCTTGTTCCTTATGCTGTAGATGATGGGATTCAACATTGGTGTCACCACTGTATATAATATGGACATAGTCTTGCCAATCTCAGGAGAGTATGCGGTGCGAGGTTTTAGGTACATAAAGATAATAGTTCCATAGTACAGAGACACAACAGTGAGGTGGGAGGCACATGTGGAGAAAGCCTTATCTTTCCCTTGTGAAGATATTGTCCTGAAGATGGTAGAGATGATGTTGATATATGAAATTAACGTTAATAAGAATGCAAACAGGATAATAATATGTGCCGCAACATACATGACTATCTCATTGGGGCGAGTATCTTTGCAGGAGAGTTTAAAGAAAGGAGGCATCTCGCAGAAGAAGTGGTTGACATGATGGGATTTGCAAAAGGGAAGTTGGAATGTGAGGGGTGTATGAATAGTGGCATTGCCAAAGCCCACACCCCAAGACATGGAAGCCAAACAAATACACATCTTTTTGTTAATAATTGTTTGGTAATGCAATGGTCTACAAATGGCTGCAAATCGGTCATAGGCCATGACAGCAAGAAGAACACATTCTGTGGCTCCCAATGCCATATGGAAATACATCTGAATCCCGCATCCCACCCGAGAAATACTTCTGTCCTTGAATAGAGTGTTTATCAAAATTTTAGGCACAATGGTGGAGGAGAAGCCAAGGTCAATCATGGAGAGATTACTCAAGAAAAAGTACATAGGAGTGTGCAGCTTCGCGTTGATCCTCACCACAGTGATCAACAAAACATTTCCTGACAATGTTGTCATATACATTATTAAGAACATAAGAAAGCAGATGATCTGGAGATATAGGACATCGGACAGGCCAAGGAGGATGAATCGTTCTGTAGATGTTTCATTTAAGTCTTCCATCATATGTTCTAGTTAATGATAGCCAAGAGACAAAACAGTTAAAGCTAACCATAGTTAATTTTTGTATATTTTTAGCGAAGAACATTGACTTTGTACTGTTTGAAAGGACACAACCTTCATCTTTTTAGCTTGTCCTGTTAATCCTAAAGATAGGCTGTGAGTAGTGTTTGCCCTACTACTCATAGAGGGGGTCTGTGAGTCCCCCTTCCACCACCCACTCATAGAGAAGGTGCATGAGTCCTGCTTCCCCCATCCACACATAATGACAACTCAACATGAATACCAAGTCTGCCTGTCCCATCAGTCTTGGCCTCAGGATTGTTTTCTTATGCATTATGTTCTGTTTATTCTGCTGCTAGACCTGGATCTGTTTTGCCCTATTTTCCAGTCTGTGGATTCTACTTCTTGCCTCCAGTTTCTAGTTCTTCCTGGAAGACTTTAGTCTGTTTGTTCCACAAAACCTGAGCTTGTAGCAGGTATCATGAAAATCTGTATCCTGGTATCCTGAGAACTCTGAAACCTATTCCTGTATCCTGAGCCTGAAACCTGCCAGTATTTAGTGAATTCTGAAGCCTGCGTTGTATCCTAAGTGATGCTATCGTCTATTCCCAAAATGATTAATATATAAAGAGACATACCTTATGAAGAAGACGTCTTTGGTTGCTCATTAACTTCTTATGAAGACCTTCTGATGACTGCCAAAATGGTGTCTGCTCATTTCCGACCAGCATGGAGCAAACTGTCATGCTGGAGATGCCCCTTCTTATATACTGTGCTGTGCTATTTATATAGTATTAGGTGTCACACATAACTTCTTAATGAGTGCTTGGAGATTTGATACAGAGCTTGAAGCGTTAACTACGCTGAAGGTCTCCTGACACCCAATTATCATAAGAAGAACAAAGTTGTCTTAAGAAGTCAAGAAAGTTTGAAAAAAAAGTTTAGTTATTTCTAGATACAAAGATTAAAGCTAAAGTCAGATATTTTATGGAGCCGGCCATTTTGTCATGTAAATACTGTTAGAAAAGATTAATGTAACAATACCTTATGGACTCTATCAGGACGTATGGATATGGCATATCTAACTATATAACTGTTTATGAAGAGTAATTTTATTAATTATTAGTGTGAATGTAGACTAACATGTTAACTTTATTCTTCAGTTCAGCATGTTTCCAGCAATACCTACATTATATAAATTTCCAATAATTCTGATAACTTTATAAAATTAAAACTCTTAAAAAATAATCTGTGTTTGCAGAGCCATCTTCAAGTTTTATTTTTTCTTCAACAAAGCTAGTTGAGGGCTCACTTTTTGCAAGACTAGATGTGCTTTATATTATAACTATTTTGGAGTACAAATCACCTTTTAATCACTTTTTTGGAGGCAAGGTGACCAAAAAAATCTGAATTTATGACTTTTTTTTAGCCATTTCTTACCGCGTTCACTGCATTGGAAATGAATTCCATTAGATTCATAGTACTGGTCATTATGGAAGCTGTCATACTTAATTATTTTGTCTTGTGTTTGGCTAATTTTTTTTTTACAAGTTTGCATTGTCATCTTGTAAAACTTTTTAAGCCATGGAATTAGTCTGGGTTGTATTTTTTTAGGATGAGCTGTTTTTTAATTGGTTCCATTCTGTGGTACTGTACAGGCCACTTTTTGTCATTATTATTCCATTCTTGAAGGAGGTGACCAAGAAACAGCATTTCTAGAGATATTTTTCAATTTTATTTTTTCTTTTGTGGTGCTAACCAAGCAGGATATATAATATATTTGTGTTAAAGCATGAGGTGTTGCAGGCATAACAATACTAAATTTGTACTGGCTTTTATTGTGTATAATGTTTTTATATACAAGAGTATTTCTAAATACTTTTGGTTATTGATTTAATTTTTTAAAACTTTTTTCTCCTTTTTTTTAGTCTTAGTGGTATCTAGACTGCGCAAATACATTGCAATATAATTTTTTTTTTTCAGTTTAGAAATAGACCCTACCTAATGGAGAGATTGAAACATGTCCATTTTATGCCTTGTGAGACCACAGTCAAACAAGGTTGAGAAGCCCTACCTTTTAGCAACTTGTGAATTTCCAGCTGTGTCAAACTAAAACTCCCTTTGTACCATAACAGTGGAAAGCCACAGGTTGGAGATCATAATTCTAGAGTACAGTAGTACGTTTTATTACCTATATATCTTTCCTGTTTTTAATTCTCTCTGTGTTATCCCACTGGTGTAATAGAAGGTCAAGAAATTTATAGAAACTTTAAAGATATCGTCCACCTTAGACCACATCTTGCAACTGCAAGGATCCTTTTATGATGAGCTGTTATAATTTCTATATGGTTAGAGATTGGCAATAACAGGGAACCTATTGAAATGGTAGTTTTTAAAGCTTGTAGTGTTGGGTTTCTTCCTTTGTGAGGTTTCCCTTTATAAGTAAGACAAAAGGAAAAACATTTACACAAGAACTCTATTGGCTACTCTCATTTTAACACCAGCTATTTTTCCTACTAAGAACACTATTTTTTTCCATTTTTTCCATCAACAAGGTCTTGTTTTTTGTGGGATGATTTGTATTTTTAAAATTTTGTGATACAAATAATGCTATTGTCATTTTTGTGGGTGACCTTTAGTCCTCTATTTCTTCTATCAGTTATTTCCAAGTCTTCCTATTGACTTCCCGCTTTGTCCTCCTGCTTAGTTTAGTGAAGTCTTCAATAGTGCTGTACATTTCCCAAACAAGGGCCTTTTTGTGCCCACTCGCTGCTTCCCGCAATATCTATGCTTATTTATTTTGGGCTCGTTCCCTGACCACCAATGGAACGCCTTTCCTTTTATCTTTTCCATTGGTAAATTCGACATTCAGTCAGCTCAGAAGGTATTATTTGTTTTCATGAATGGATTTTTATTTATTTCTTATTTATTTTATATATTTTTATATTTGTTTTACCTATTAATTTTGATTACCTATATATTTGGTGATTATATAATCATTTGTTCAAGTATAAATAATGGGGTTTTTTAACAGAAATATAATCTGATCTGATTCTATTTATTTATTAATTTTATTTGTTTAATTATTAATTTCACTTAGTGTATTGTATCTAGACACATACCATGATTTCCTATATGTCTGATTCATGAATTTCGCAGTTTTGTTTTCTGTAAGGATTACCATGTTTTCTCTTCCTTTTATTTTTTTTCTGGATTTTATAGTGTACATATCATACATTTATGAATGATTTTTAGTTTCCTAGCTTCACAAAGATGTTTCTACGGTGTCAAAACACATTGCCTTATATAGTAATAAAATTTGCTCAATTCCTCACTGCCTGTGTGTGAGATTCTGTTTGATGGTGTCTTACCAATGCCAGTTTTTTCTGGATCTTCATTCCTGAGGTCTTGCACAGATCTTATACAATAATAGGCACTTGGCAGTCTACTACTAGTATTTGAATAAAGATGAAACTTGGGTTGGGTAGACTAAGTGTTCATACAGGTCCTAGTCAGGTAGAAACAGTCTTAACAAAGCAGTAAGAAAGCCCATCACTGTGGTACCTGAATGGAGCATTTTTATTTATTCTTTTTTTTTTTTTTTTTGCTTTATTAAGTTTTATTAAATTTATTAAGAAAGAGGAAACATTCCTATAATACAAGGACTCATAAATAATAAGGGTAGTAGAGACAAAAAAAAATCAAGTATCCAGTAAAAAGTCTATCCTATATACATTGATCTTAAACATGAGATCTGTCCTGTGAAAGGAAAATACCCATGACATCATTATGATATCTAAGAAACCATGGGACAGCAGTAAGATGTATGACTGGTATGTATTCTAGGCCATCAGTCAGAAGTACACCATAAGAGAAATCTAAAAGAACCCATCAGGAAAGCAGAAAGAGAATGAATAAGAGGGAAAAGGATTAACTAAGATAATTCATTACCCCAAGAAACTCTTTTGCATTTTGACAAAAGCATCAATATCTCCAATTCAGAAAGTGAAAACACCATTTAAATCAGATGACCCCAACCTATGTATCTGCAGGACAGGGTTAATATGCTGTTTTCTGTTGACAGACTCCCTTTAAGCTAAGCATTCAAAGGGGGAAGGTCAGGAGGTAGGGGAGGAAGAGGGAAAAATTATAAAAGAGAGAGAGAAAAAAAGGAGGGGTGTGGAAAGGGATGAGAAACGGGAAGGGAAAAGGGTGGGGAATGGTAAACACAGGTGTTTACCCACCCTTTCCTGGAGCCTCCTTTACCCACCCATGGAAAGGGGAGACTCCAGTAAAGGCCACTAGGCAGGGATAATAGTCCACTGCCACGGGAGGTCCATAGGGCTGTTTACGGGTCAAGGCAATGTGGAAGGTCAGAACCATCTTTAAACATAATACATTCAGTCTAAGTCTACACAAATTTTTCTGAGGTATCTAGAAGATCTTTCATCTTCTTCAGATGGGTTATGCAGGGAAGAGGTCACTGTGGGCTTCCAATGCTAAGGGATAGCGTTACTAGCTGCAGATAAGAGGTGCCTGAGCATTTTTCAGTTTGCGGAGCAGAGTGGGGACAATGGCAATAAGGTCTACAATCGGAGATTCTGGAATTCTAAATTTAGTTAGTCTTTTATAAAAACCAGGGATTCTTCTCTATTCCCACCAGGTGCCCTGCTGTAATGCCGGAAAGAGTCTTATACAGAGGGGAAAATTCCATGTCTTGAGAAATGCAAGCCAATGGGGGAATGTGCTAGAGAAGAAATTACTTTTGCCACTCCTCTTTGGACAGTTTCAACTCCTAGGATTTGGCATAGGAGAAAATGAGGGCTAATATAAGTCATGAATGGTGAAGCATAAAGGCATCTAAAGAGGTCGTCTGTAGTGTCAATTGGAGAGGATCTGGTAGGGAAGAAATAAATTACCTCAGAGGTAGGAAATCCAAAAAATTATTCTCTTTGGGCTGAAGTGTTGAAGTTCCACAAATGGAGGAAGGGTAATTCCCTGGACATGTCGGCTTAGATGTGTCTTTACACTACCAAATCAGGATAGTGTCAATCCCCATTTTTGGCAGAAAGTAGGGGTTGTCAAACAAGGAGCTAAGCAGGTTTGAAGGGAATGGGAGAGTAGTATCTTGCTGATTCATATCCCATGTTAAAATTAATTATTTGGGTGAGAAAGGAAAAGGTAAATGTGAGCCTGTGTTGTTTAGCCACCCATTGGAGGGAACCCCGGGATCTAGGGGAACAGATCATTCTTGAGTAAAACTTATTATTTTGTCTCTGAACAGTGGAATCATTCCGCAACCTGCATCAATACAGCGGCACAATGATATTTTTTGAGGTTGAGTAAACCAATGTCCCCCTGTGCTTTGGGTCAACTGAGCCTGAAACAGGTACTAACTAAAAAATATACAAAAAGCAGGGCAGAACATCCATCTTGATGGCATTGATCCTACCAAACCACAATGCATGCCTCCAGCTATTTACATCTAAATTAATAAGTGTACGCTGAAGAATAATTTTATTGGAATAACTTAGCGATGGGGTTCAGACACCTAAATATATGAAGGAGAAGGCTTGCCACTTCAGGGAAAAGCTTTGAGAGAGGCAACTAACTAAGTTGTTGTTTATAGAAATGTCATGCGCCTCTGTCTTAGCATAACTGATTTTAAAATTACTAAGTGTGCCAAATCTCTAAAATTTTCCAGTCATGAAAGGAATAGAAGCCAGGTCATGTAAAGCAATAAGTCATCACCGTATATGGCTAGCTTGTACTGTTGGGTACCCATGGCTACACTATGGAAATTTGGTTTACTGGCGTCACCCCAGCCAGGTGTTCCATTGTTGGGGCATATTGCAAGAGCATCCCCGCCTCATGCCAGTCACAATGAGAAAATATTAAGACAGAATGCCATTGGCAGTATAATAGTGTTTTGTTGGGCAACCTGAAACCTACATAGGACCTTGTGAAGTTTTCCATGGACCCAAAAATCTGAATCTGCTGCGAGCCTAAAGAAGTTCTGGAGGGTGGAGATCAGCTGAACCCGAATATTGTTTTGACGGTTCCAATTTTCATGATGTTCAGTAATATATATATTTTCTGGATATGGGTAACTAAACTCCTTTGTTGGGTGTCTTGTATTCCGCAGTAGATAATACTTCTCTGTCAAGCCAATGTGCTTGGTCAGTGAGATGGGACAAATTATTCATGAAAGCCTGGATCTCAGCATTGTTTCTCATCTTTAGTCTGTGGATCTGCCCCTCAATATTATTTTAATAGGAATATCATTGGTATATGTTGGAAGGAATTTTGTGAACATACTGTAGTAGGAACAGAACCCTATGTGTGTTTTGCAGTTTATTGACTGTTCTGTGTGATGGTATTATTTGAAGGTTTTTACAATGCAGTGTTAATTCAAGCCAATTTACATTGACTTATTGGTATACCAGTAACAGCAACTGGTCAGGAGTAGTCTTGTCCTGAGAACCATTCCCATGAGTTGTGGAAATTCCAGAAGTTGGTCTATCACCTATAAGACATTGATGGCATTTAGAAAAAGATCCAAGCGTTTTGATTAGAGCTGAGTGAACCTCTCAGGATTCCTTTCTGGTTCAAGTGGCTCGGGTCACAGATTAGTTTTAGGTTGAACACGTTCGGTACAAACCATACCATGACTTTGCTTAAAACATAGTGTAGAATACTCTCAGGGCTCCTAAGAACCTATCTATCCAGTTTCCTGCTCTCTAAGACAAACTCAGCTGACATTATTATACTCTGGGGTCTCTTCAGACCCCAGAGTATAATAGGTGGACGCTCAGGGGGTATGTAAAAAATTTAAAAAACATTCATACTCACCTTCCCTTACCACTTTTGGAACTTCTTGCAGCATCCAGCACTCTCTCTCAGCCTCCTTGGTGATGTCATGATGCTCAGTGTGCCCATATGATCGCTGAGACCCTAATACAGGCCTCAGAGTTGATCCTAGGCACATAAGGTCACCAGGAGAGCGCTGGACACCTCAAGTAGGCGCAAAAGATGTAAGGAAAGATGTGTATAAAAGTTTTTTTATTTTTTTAACCTCCCCTGAACATCCAGATATTATACTCTGGAGTCTGAAGACCACAGAGTATAATGCAGTGGCCATTTTAGTTCACCTGAGATGAATCTCCATTTTTTGGTTACATAGAGAAAACAAAAAATTTGGAATATTTGGGTCAAACTCGACTTGGATCGCTCATCTCTAATATAGATTGTATAAAATCCTTGTGTTTAAAAGAAAAAGAAATAGACTAAAACCATTGTGTTTGATCGGTGTATCCTGTTTCAATAATTTGATTGCCTAAAAAGTTTCATTCTGATCATGTCTGTAACATCCTTGTTCCTCATGCTGTAGATGATGGGGTTCAACATTGGTGTCACCACAGTATATAAAAGGGAAATAATCTTGTCTATCTCGGGAGAGTATACGGATCGAGGTTTTAGGGACATGAAGATAATAGCTCCATAGTACAGAGACACAACAGTGAGGTGGGAGACACATGTGGAGAAAGCTTTTTCTTTCCCTTGTGAAGAACTCATCTTGAAAATGGTCGAGATGATGTTGATGTATGAAAGTAACGTAAAAAAGAAAGCACACAGAATAATGATTTGTGCCGCAACATACATGATTATCTCATTCAGGCGAGTATCTTTGCAGGAGAGTTTAAAGAAAGGAGGCATCTCGCAGAAGAAATGGTTGACATGGTGGGACTTGCAAAAGGGAAGTTGGAAAGTGAGGGGCACATGAATGATGCCACTGCTGAAGCCCGCACCCCATGATATGGAAGCTAAACAATGACACATCTTCTTGTTAATAATCATTTGGTAATGCAACGGTCTACAGATGGCTGCAAATCGGTCATAGGCCATAACAGCGAGGAGGAGGCACTCTGCGGCTCCCAGAGCCATATGGAAATACATTTGAAGTCCACATCCCACCCGAGAAATACTTTTGTCTTTGGACATGGTATTTATTAGAATTTTAGGCACAATGGTGGAGGAGAAGCCAATGTCTATCACAGAGAGATTACTCAAGAAAAAGTACATGGGAGTGTGAAGCTTTGAGCTGATCTGCACCAAAATTATCAATAGAACATTTCCTGACATTGTCACCATATACATTATCAAGAACACAAGAAAGCAGATGATCTGTAGAAATGGGACATCGGACAGACCAAGGAGGATGAAGCTTTCTGTAGATGTTTGATTTAAGTCTTCCATTAAATCTTCTGTATCTAGTGAAGGATATCCAAGAGCCAAAACAGTTAAAAATACCCTTCCATTTTTTTTATTTATTTTTTTTATTGAAGAACATTGGTTTAGCATTGTTCGAAAGCACAAGACATAATCTTCATCTGTTTTCTCCATTCATCTTTTGTACAACCCATGGATGAACATCTCAGTCTAGCAGGTATAGGCACAATACAATCTTCATTTAGAATAATATTCACCCTCCTGGACTTTAATAGACTAGAAGGCCCAATGTTCATCTTATCAGCCTGTTCTCTGTTATAGATTTTGCCTGTTAATTAATCACCGTTACAGTATCCATAAATCTTGTATAACTCTATAAGTGGACTGGGCAAGCAGGACTTCACATGACCAAAAAGAAAACAATATACTTCTACACTGTAATTTTAGTAAATGTTTTAGAGGTGCATTTATTATTTAGCTCTTTGGGTGACATCATTGTCATAACCTTATTAATTGATGTACAATATTCCCTGATATTTACTCCGAAAATTTCATATTATCTCGTCTGCTGTATCTGGATGGCAATTTTATGTTATCTTCAATAACCACAGATCATCCTATTTAGACATGTGTTATCCTTAAAAAAAGAGATAATACTCACAAATAATACAGCTGTGTGCATGGAGCTATAAACTAAGCCTGAGCTATTGTCTGTCCCCAAATTTGTTCATATATAAAGAGATATATCATCGAAGAAGACGTCTTTGGTTTCTCATTAGCCACCCTGAAGACCTTCTGATGACTACAAAATGGTGTCTGCTCATGTCCGACCAGCATGTAGCAAACTATTCTGCTGGAAATGCCTTTTCTATTAACATGCTGTACTCTACTATATATATAGTATTAGGCATCACAAATATCTTCTTTCTTAATGAGTCGTTGGAGATTTGATACAGAGTTTTAAGTGTTAAGTATTAATTCTACTACAGGTCTCTTGATACCCAATTACCATAATAAGGAAGGTAACAAAGGTAAAAAAAAAAGGTTGTAATAGTACTCTACTAACACCAAGAGCATTACTGCAAATACCTACTGTATATAGAAGTACATGAAAATTAGGTTCTTGGATCTACATTTTGATAAAACTGTATAAACCCCATCAGCCTATTAGAAAAGTCTAATGTATCAGTCTAATGTATCAGTACCTCATGGATTCTATCAGAGCATATGGATTACAGGTAAGCAAGTCGATTCATTATGAGTCGGACTTGACCCGAATATTTCAAAATCCTTTGGGATGAATCTCTGGCAGAATAAAATGGTCTCCTAAACATGCATTGGGCAGTGGAAAGACAGGGAAAACATGTGTCTGTGACATTGGCTGGCTTCTGACATCACCTGACAGCTTCTCAGCCAATAATGAATGGTAGGTGAAGACATTACAGTAGTCATCCATAAGGGTATATGTATACAGGAAATAGCAATATGCACCCATTCACCTACAGGTTCTGCAACTTAACTTGCTCCTGGCCAAGTTTCTAGAGGTGAAGTCACTGCTGTTATGTAATGGGTTCCACTCCATTTTGCCAAATGATGGCATGCACTCAACCTTGATGGAGTATACCTAGATACCATTATTTCTTTATTTCTTAAACTGTCCCTGTTTGATATTTCCATGTGATGGAGAATGTGGACCTTTCATTGGACATGTCAGTGTGGGATAGATGCATGCCACTGTCGACATATAGAGCAGCAATTATGGACCAGCACAACACCTTACTTTTATGGACCACTTTTTCATTGTATTGAGCGGCAGCAGCCACAGTCCAGAAACAAAGCATGACTAGGTACTAGTTCCACCCCTTTTGTGCAGGCCCAGTTCCAACACCATGGGTGGCGCATCTGCCACCTCTGGATTATCTTCTCTGGACTGTTTTCTGCCCCATCTTCACCAGGGCAAGGCATTGTTTCCACTCCTCTTCATGAGTGTCAGGTGGAGGGCTGCCATATGGTTTTTCAGCTAATGGGTCTGGATCAGAGAAGCCATCCAGCAAAGGAGCTGCTCTGCTGTATCCTGCAGAAAATATCTCAGTGTATAGATCCTCGGCAACTACAACTTTGCAGTGTTACCAGAAACAATGGCACCAATATTGTTGCTATGCTGCAGTTGGGTTCAATAACACATTGTCCCTGAGAGATGCCTGTGCTTAATTTGGTGGTGCACTGCTTTATGAACATAAATAGTAGCTTAAAGAACATGCTGTTTATGGCCAGAAAAGTCTCTGTGCATTTCAGCCATTCTTATGTGGCTAAAAAAACCCCTGCTTAACTTGCAGTGACAAAGTGGTCTGCCTTTGTACTACCTCATCTGTGATGTTCCAACTTGGTGGAACTCCATCTTGCACATGCTGGAGCATCTATCTTATGCAGCAGAAACTGGTGAATGATTACTGCATGCAGCAGTCCACAGAGAGAATGTGTTATTTTAAGATCCGCCATTGGAGGTCTATGAAGTAACTGTATAGCATTCTGAAGCCCTTTGAGGAGGCCACCAAATATGTCAGGGAGGACAACAGCAGATTTAGTGATGTCATCCCATTTTTATATATTTTACAGGAAACAGTTGCACTCATGCAATAAGGGAGAGATGAGGAAGAACAGCTTCCATCTCTTGGCAACCATCATCACCCTGGGTTGATGCAAGGGAAACTGGAGAAGGATGAAGACCTGGGTCAAGGTCATTATGGTGGAAGACCTGGGATTCCTAGACTGGATGAAGAGGGGTAGGAAGACTCTAATTTGGATGAAGAGGCGGCCCTTGATATGTCACAACTAAGAGAAGAGGCTTACCCTTATTTTGGTCAAGATGAAAATCATGATGATGACCTCGCTCGCCAAGAAGATCAACCATGGCAGGCCACTGTGTCCATGCACACACTTGTAAACTTGACAGGTTGTATGCTTTGCTGCATACACAGTAACAAGTGTATTATTAGCACCAAGCAGAGGGATAAGTTCTGGAACACCTTGCCTTTAGACCTTCGTTATTAAGCCAAAATGGAGACAAAATTGGCATATTGTCAAGATATTTGGTATACCAAGCTTAAAGAGGACCTTTCACGTCATCATGTATATGCTGTTTTACATACCCATAGAAAGCCAACAGCGCGCTGAATTCAGCGCACTGTCGGCTTTGCCGGTATGTGCCCCAGGGCTGGAGATATCGGCGGTCGTAGTCTCACCATTCACCGTCAGAAGGGCGTTCCTGAGAGTCTAGCTGGGCTGTGAGGAATGCCCTCCCTGACAGTATTCCTCCATAGCACTGTTCTGGGGGGGCGTTCCTCTCAGCTCAGCATCTTCACTGGGTGGTAAGGAACGCCCCCTCTCTGTACTCGTCCATAGCGCTGTACTGTCAGAGGGGGCATTCCTTATAGCCGAACGATGATGCTGAGCTGTGAGGAATGCCCCCCCCCCCAGTACAAGCCAATGGGCGAGTACTGTCAGGGAAGGCATTCCTCACAGCCCAGCTAGACTGTCAGGAACGCCCTTCTCACGGTGAACTGTGAAACTTCGACCCCCAATATCTCCAGCCCCGGGGCACATACAGGCAAAGCCAGCAGTGCACTGAATTGGGTGTGCTGTTGGATTTCTAGTGGTATGTAAAACAGCATATACATGAGGACGTGAAAGGTCCTCTTTAACACAGTTTTGGGGAGACCACTTCAAGTGCCAGTTGCATGTGTGCCCAGTTGGTCTCTGCCCGCTCCCAGTCCACCTCAATTAGTGCTCCACCTCCTCAGCCAGTACCATAACTACAAGTATCAGGAAGATAAACAGCAGAATCAGAGGCCAGTGCAGTACCTGAAACATGATATACCAATAATTTTTTACCTTGCAGTGCCAACCAAATCTACAACAGGTAACTGACACCCACTGGCTGCACAAACAGGTACTGTTATACTTAGAGTGCTACTAAATTCCAGAAGACAACGTTGCCCTATGGATTCCTGGACCAATAGGTTAGAGCAGTGGAAGAACCTCGTCCAGTTTGCCATAGGAATTTTATCTTGACCAGCCTCATGCTGAGGCTGAGAGGGTGTTCATTGCTGCCGCTGGCGTTGTAACACCTAGGTAGACCAAATTGTCTTCCGATAGTGTGGAAAAAGTTACTTTTGCCAAAATGAATCAGGCATGGAAGCATGAGGATTTCCACATACCTCAGACTGATGCCACCAAATACACCTGCTACTGTCTACCTCTATCATTTTCCATTTACTGTACTGCTGATGCTACCTGCTACACCTCAGCCTAGTCCATCACGGTATTACATACTGTACTGCCACTCACGTTGCCACAGCTGCACACTTCTACCACTCAGCCAGACATGTCCTGTGGCCTGGTCCATCACATTTTAGTATACCACTCTGTTGGTGCCAAAAAAAAAAAAATAAAGTTATTTTGAAAAAGTAAAAAAAAAAAAATCTGTGCCAATGCATCTTTTAACGCTATCTCCATTGTGATTTCACATCTGCTCCCATGAAGGGATAATTTTTGACTCCTTTACAGAATAATTGACATATTACCTTTACTCTCCAGTTCTGTATATAGTTTTCTAATGTGTTGAAATCTTATACAATAAACCAGTATAAAGACATAATTCGAGCTTGCAGTGCCATCTTCTTAAAATTGTGACTTTTTTTTATTTTTCTTTAAACAAATCTAGTTGAAGGCTTACTTTTTGCAAGATATAATGTGCTTTTCATTTTAACTATTCTGGAGTACAAATCGCTTTTTAATCACTTTCTTGAAGGCATTTTTTTAGCCTCTAATTACAGAGTTCACTGTGTAGGAAATATAATAAATTACAGTTATGGTGCTGGTCATTATGGAAAGTGTGATTCCTAATTATTTTATTTTTTATGTTTTGCTAATTTTCTACAATTTTGTATTTCCATCTTCTAAAAGGCAAGTTTTCACTGATGGAGCAAGTTTGGGTTGTATTTTTTGCAGGATGAGCTATAATTTGTATTAGTACCTTTCAGTGGTATTGTACATACCACTTTTTGTAACATTTATCATGTTTTTGCAAACATACGTCTCAAAAACTAGACATATTGCTGGGGTCTTTCATGTATAGAAGGAAGTCATCCTTCGACACCTGCAGCTGTATCAGATGTCTCAGGGTCTTGTGCAGTTTTACAGGGATCCAAAGTTCTGTGGGCTCTATCTAGCTCAAAATAAAAATCTACAGGGAGTTCAAGAATGGACCTAAAGAAGTCCTGGAGAGTGGGGATCAGCTGTGCTGAAGCCACATTTTGGGACCCCCTGAACCTAAATATTGTTTTGATGGTTCCACTTTTTATGATCTTCAGCAATATATATTTGCTGGGTATGTACAGCTAAAGTCCTTCGTTGGATGTCTCGTATTCCCATTTCTCCTTCAAGCCATTGAATTTGAGTTGGGACAAATTATTCGTAAAAACCTGGATCTCAGCTTTGGTGTAGCACTAGAAAAAGAGACAAAAGGGTGCTCCCTTGTGCGGAACCTTAATGTTTTTCAGACTGAAAGTTAAATGTAAGTAAAAGAACCCCTTATGGGTATAGTAATACCTTATGCTGTTGTCTTAGACACAACAACTTGATGAGTATTGTACATAGGATTTCTTTCTTCCGGGTGCTGCAGTGTTGGTGTCCGGATCCCTGTCCGAGTCCAGGGTCAGGGATGTACAATCTTACATAAATGCATGTCAAATTGGGGGAAAAAACTTTGGACCACAATGCCAGTGCTCCCTCCTTGTCCTATAAGAACCGAAAAACAAATTCATGCTCACACATGAGTAAAAGTCCAATCATATAATTTATTAAAGAATAAATAAACACAACAACATATGAACACATGGGGGAATCCAAGAAAAGACCAAATGAAAAATAAACATGTACAAAAGCAGGAAAATCAGGAAATCACATAGTGGAAGTACATGGAAAATCCAAAAAAGCACAATATAAAAAAAAAAAAAAAAAAATATATATATATATATATATATATATACTATATATATATATATATATATATATATATATATATATATATATATATATCTCTTAATAAATAGAGTGTTAAAGATCTTTGTGTAAAAAATACACCTAAGAACTATAAGGAAATGAACCATAAATCATGATATAATATATAAAATATGTGCTAAGGAAACCACGTATAGCATAAGTAAAATGTCCTGAAAAAACCCACCTAAGTAACAAACACCTCGATGTGCGTTTCGCCACAGGCTTCGTCCAGAGGAATGAATGAATAAGAACCGAAGTTATATGGTCCAAAAAAACATATCCAAAGGAACAGTCAATATAAATAAAGTGCTCCCTTTCAACTTTTAAATCAGCGGGGGGCATTGAAAAAAATTTTAAAAAATATATACTCACCTGTCCCCGATGCTCCGGGGTCCTTCCGGCGCATTCTGGTCCTTCTGCTGAACAGGTCTCTTTCGAAGTTCCGCTAAAGCAGCTGATTGACCTCAGTGGTCACTTGACTGATGAGGCCACTCAGCGAATGGCATGCAATGTCACTACCTGTGACATTACGAGTCTCTTCCTGAGGTCTGTTGAGGCCACTGATTGGGCTCAACGGTCATGTGACCGCTGAGGCCAATCAGCGGCTTCAGCAGAACTCCGGAAGAGACCCAGGAGAAGCCATCTGAGCAGAAAAACTTTAACTTTGACTTTACAACAATAAGGGAATGCTTTATTTATATTGGCCTTTGGATATGCTTTTATGGCACATATACCAACGGTTCTTCTAGGTCCAGGAGGGAGCACAGGCATTGTGGTCCAAAGTTTTTTTTCCCTCAGTTTGACATGGAATAACCACATTTGTCTAAGATGGATCTCAGCCCTGTTTTTCATCTTTAGTCTGTGGATGTACTCCTCGATACTACGTCAACTGGTCAGGTGTAGTCATGTCTTGAAAACCATTCTCATGATTTGTGGAAGTTACAGAAGTCGGTCTATCACCTATAAGACATTGATAGTTAGAAAAAAGCCAACCATTGTAATAAAAATTTTAAAAAAAAAATTGTTTCAAAAAAATTAGGGTGAACCTACCTTATTTGCTTCATGTGTATCTTTCTTCAATATTTTGTTTGTCTAAAAAGTTTAATTCTGATCATGTCTTTAACATCCTTGTTCCTTATGCTGTAGATGATAGGGTTCAAAATTGGTGTCACCACTGTATATAAAAGGGAGATGACCTTGTCTATCTCGGGAGAGTATGCGGACCGAGGCTTCAGGTACATGAAGATAATAGCTCCATAATACAGAAACACAACAGTGAGGTGGGAGACACATGTGGAGAAAGCCTTATCTTTCCCTTGTGAAGACCTTGTCTTGAAGATGGTAGAGATGATATTGATATATGAAAGTAACGTCAAAAAGAAAGCAAACAGAATAATGATCTGTGCCGCAACATACATGGCTATTTCATTCAGGTGAGTATCTTTGCAGGATAGTTTAAAGAAAGGAGGCATCTCACAGAAGTAGTGTTTGACATGATGGGATTTGCAAAAAGGAAGTTGGAAAGTGAGAGGCACATGAATGATGCCACTGCTGAAGCCTACTCCCCATGATATGGAAGCCAAACAAATACACATCTTTTTGTTAATAATCATTTGGTAACGCAACGGTCTACAGATAGCTGCAAATCGGTCATAGGCCATAACAGCGAGGAGGAGGCACTCTGCGGCTCCCAGAGCCATATGGAAATACATTTGAAGTCCACATCCCACCCGAGAAATACTTTTGTCTTTGGACATGGTATTTATTAGAATTTTAGGCACAATGGTGGAGGAGAAGCCAATGTCTATCACAGAGAGATTACTCAAGAAAAAGTACATGGGAGTGTGAAGCTTCGAGCTGACCCTCACCACAGTGATCAATAGAACATTTCCCATCAATGTCACCATATACATTATCAAGAAAACAAGAAAGCAGATGACCTGGAGATATGGGACTTCGGACAAGCCAAGGAGGATGAATCTTTCTGTAGATGTTTGATTTAAGTCTTCCATTAGATCTTCTGTATCTAATGAAAGAAAGTCAAGAGACAAAACAGTTAAAGGTACCCATACTTACTTTTTCTATATTTTTAGTGAAGAAGATTGATTTAGCATTGTTTAAAAGCAAACAAAACACAACTTTCACCTGCTTTCAATATTGACCTCGTGTTCAACAAATGGATGACCACCTCAGCCCAGCAGGTCTATATTCAACTCACAACTCATTTATTGTAATATTTGCCTATCTGGACATTAATAGACTGGAAGGCCCAATGTTCATCTTATCAGCCTGATCTCTGTTATGGATCTTTTAGTTCAACTTTTTGATGACCAAATATGATAGAATAGAAGCTGAGCTTGGGGATATGTTTTTTCTATCATTTTATTTAGTATTTTTTATGGATGTGTAATTGAGAACTGAATATCATAAAGCATAATAAAGTATCAAAAACCATCATAAAGAAAGTTTGAGTCCTCCTTCTATCACCCACACATGGAGAGAGCATAAGACTTCTGCTTCCATAACCTACATATTATGACATAACATTATACAAACTCATACAGGGAAGGCTGTCAACCACTTGTCTGTAGAAGACTGCAGGACTCATGTGCCTTTTATTGGTGATCGATTCTTCTATCCATACCTGCCTGTCCGATCCGCCTTAGTTTGAGGATTGTTTTGTTATATATTCTGTTATGTGTGTTCTGTTGCTGGACGTGGATCTGTTTCGCCCCATTTAACTTTCTGTGGATTCTTCCTTTTGCCTCCAGGCTCCTCTGTACCCCAAAACCTGAACTTGTATTCTCTATGCCTCAAAACCTGAGCCTGTATCCTGTCTGTATCTGGCGTACCTTAAAACCTGTTTGATCCTGTGCATCCTGAAACCTGTGCCTGTATGCTATGATGTGCTGTTTGCCAGGACCTCGATCTAGTGATGTGGCTCCCACCTACCACCAGATTCTGGTATGTAGTGGTTCTGAGTCTAAATCCTTTTCCTGACCTCTGCTCCAGTCATCTTCTGCTTGTGTCTCCTGTTCCATCTGAGGTCTGGCTGTGCCATGTCTGACTTGTGCCTTGCTCTGCTTACCCTGTCACTTTGGTGTTTCTGGACTGTCTGTAGTCATTACTGCCTTTCTCCTGACTCCTAGATGGTTATGGTTCCACAATCCTATTGATATTCATGCTATTTTATGAGGACACTGCTTGACTTTTACTGTCTTTTGCCTATTATTAATAAATCGTTGTTAAGGTATCCTAAAACCTTGTTCCACTCTATAAGTTGGATAGTCAAGCAAGACTTGGAGGAAGCCCATAAATCCTGCTAGCCCTAGCACATATTGAAAAAAACATAAATGTCTAGGCTGCAGAAGCAGGATTCTCAGGCTCTCTCTATAAATGGGTGAAACATGATTTTTCTATGTTTGAGGGAGTGAAGCATGACTTACAAGCTTTCTCTATGAACTTAAAACTAAAACTTGGTCATGTCATGGGGCCATAGAAACTAATAAGTCCATGTACTATCCATTACAAAAAGAGATGACAAACAGACAAAATTTCAGTCATGTCCATGGAGCCTTAAACTAAACCTGAACTATACTCTTTTTCCAGAATTGATCATATATTTAAAGACATACCTTACTAAGAAGACGTTTTTGGTTGCTCATTAACCTCTTCTGAAGACCTTCTGATGACTGCCAAAATGGTGTCTGCTCATTTCCGACCAACATGGAGCAAACTATTATTCTGGCAATGTCCCTTCATATACAGTATATATATATTGCGCTATACTGTATAAATTATATAGTATTAGGCATCACAACTATCCTCTTTCTTTATGTTAATGAGTGTTTGGAGATTTGATTCAAAGTTTGAAGTTTTACGTGTTAACTATACTGCAGGTCTCCTGGTACCCAATTAAGAAGAACAAAGTTTTCTTAAGAAATCAAGAAAGTTTGAAAAAAGTTTACTTATTTCAAGACAAAAAAATCTTGAGATGCAAAGGCTGTTAGAAAAGTTAGAGTACCTCATGGATTCTATCAGGAACCGCCCCTTAACCCGCCACACACACTCTTTTTGAATCTACCGTATATAGAACAGTCCACACTGGAGGTTAGAGAAGACAGCCTTGGGGTTTTCTTCATTCGGAGAAGGTGCTTCTAGATAAAGTTTTAGGCAGTTTTAGGTAGGACATGGCCAGTTTTGGCCTTCAGGAAATAGTGTTTTTGTTAACATTTTTTCATTGTTGAGTTCTAAAAGATATGACCAGCTTTTTTTTGGACTAAGGAAATAACAATACAACAATCTAAGAGTGCATGAAATATCAAAATAAATGTGCATAGAGAAAAGAAAGAAAAAAACCAATAAGGGAAGATAGTCACGATATATGCAAGGGACCAAAGTTCTGGAGAATATACTAAGGGTAAGTTCACATGGTGGAAAATGAAGCGGAATTCCTATTCAATTTCCACCACCATTTACCTGCGATGAGATGTCGATGCAGGACATTGGGATTCAGTCGCAACTTTCGCGCTGCTTATTAGGTCTTAGGTATTAGGTATTAGGTCTTAAGCAACGGAAGCTGAGCCTGAATCAGCCGTAGCATCTGCGGCTCGATCGAGCAGGTGTTTATTTTTCAGCATCCTGCAGCGATCTCTGCCTCCCATTGAAAACAAGGGGAGGCAGAATCTGGACGGAATCTGGCGCTGATTCGGGGCCGGAATCATCCTGCAAATCCATGCCAAATTCCTCCATGTGAACTTACCCTAAACCATAGGGCCTTGAAATTAAATTAGAGGAAAAAAAGGGATGAGTGAGGAGAGGGAAGCGACACAAAGTAAGGGATGGGAAAGTATTCAAGCATAGCTATGCCAGTCAACCTCAAGCACCAACTCCGAACTAGGGGCAATAAGCAGGTAGCTCAGAGGGCTCATTGTAATAGAAGCTTCTTGAATTCTGCTGAATCTTGAAAAGAGAAACCGTAAAATAAAGATCTGCTCAATCTTAACTAGGTTCCCCAAAGGGATGTAGTGATCTCCTCCATCCTCGAGATCTACTAAGTTTTGTTGAGCTACTTTATTTTTGTATTTTTCCTGTGATGTAGCTTTCAATAACTTATTTACTAAATTTTATTAACTCTTTCCGGAGGGATAAAAAAAAATGCAATTTATTTTTTATTTTAAATGTTGTGTCGTTGACCGAGCAGCAAACATAACATGTTATCTTTATTCTTCAGTTCAGTAATTTTATGGTGATACCAAATTAATATAGTTCTTAATGTTTTGATAATTTTATACAACTAAAACACTCATTTGAAAACATCATTTGTTTTTGCATTTTTTCTTCAACAAAGCTAGTTGAGGGCTTATTTTTTGCAAGGCCAGTTTCAAATTTCATTGTTACTACTCTGGAGTACAAAATGACTTTTTTTATCACTTTTTTAAAATCAGGTACATAAAAACAGCATTTTTTTAAAGCTTTTTCTAACAGTGTTTAAGATAAATAATGCATTATATTTGTAGTACAGGTTCTTACAGATGCTGCAATATGAAAAATATTTACATTGCAATCTTCTAAAAGTCGTAACTACACTACAGCTGCAATAAGAGTGGAGAGCCACAGGTTGGAGACGATATTTCTAGAGGACAATAGTACTTTCTTTTAGGAACAATATGTATTTCTTGATTTTAATTTTATACTTCATGCAAGATGTGTTAGCCCACTGGTGTCATAGAAAGTAAGCCATATGGGGTCTTTTATTGTATGGGATGAGTTGTATTTAATTTTTTGGGTACATAAAATGCCCATCTTACTGGCATAGATCCTACCAAACCATGAAAGGTTCCTCCAGCTATATTCATCTAAATCAGGAAATGTAAGCTGGAGAAAGGAAAGATCTTTCAGTATGAATAATTCAGTCAGGGTTTTAAGGGTTACCTATAGGAGGAGGCTTGTCACTTTAAGGAAAAGCTTTGAGAGAGGCAACCAACCACATTGTCGTCTAGAGAAATATTAAACTCCTCCATCTTGTAATTGACTTTAAAATTTCTAGGTTAGCTAAATCTCTCAAATTCTCCAATCAAGGATGGAATGGAAGTCAAGGGGACCATCAAGTAAAGCAATAGGTGGTCAGCATATAGGGTTAGTTTCATCTGTTAGGGGCCCATGAATACACCATGGATATTTGGGTTATGGTATGCATAGAAAGAAGACACACAGGGGATTTGAGTTGTTGTTCAAGAAAAATAAGCAGTAGAGTTTGGTGTTATCCTGTTCCTTCCATTATTAAATAGATCCCACTTGCCCGTTGTGTATAAAATAAGGCATTTGGGTGGAAAAGCTAGAGGAGATAACTTTAGCAAAAAAGTTAATGTCCACGTTAGTAGGGTATATGGGATGAAAGATATAGGGTCCTTCATAGGTTTAGGAAGAACCAAGATATGTGCTGCTAGTGATTCCGATGGGTCAAGGGGCCATCAGGTGAAAAAGAATCGAAAACGTTCACCATGAATGGGGCCAGTTGGTCACTGAGTGTGTTGAATAATAATAAGATCATTGCAACAGAATTTAACAGTCAGGGCTAGAGAAACTGATGTTAGGTATGCACATAATAAGCAAACATGGCAAATTCAATGATTTCATGGATATCTGTGGATAAAGGGGTTACACCTAAGCAAGGAGCAGCCATCTGCTAGGCAGCGCAAGTATCACTAACAATAAAGATAATGACAGCTCTTGTAACGTCCCAGAGACTTCACTCTGGGCCATCCGTTGATCTTTGTCATCAGCTGTTTGGTGACACAATTGACACAATTGAGCAGCCTTCTCGCCTTGGTTGAGATCAATGGGGCACTCTTGGGAGATTAAGAGCATTAAACAAAAACAAAGTATATTTTCAGGGTCTGTTACGTATAGGAGGGAGCCATCTGAAGTGACTTTATGCTGGTCCTAAGTCATTATAGAAAATTCATCAGATACTTGGATTTTGACGTCATACCACAAGAGATCACCAACCTTCCATGTGCTAAGGAGGCCCTGGAAGGTAAAGATCATCTGTATGGGAGCTACAGTTTCAGGGGCCCTTTGAACCCAAATATTGTTCAAATATTTCCTAATATTTTTTATATGTTTTCTAATATTTTCATGATCAGCAACAATATTGTAGAGAATATATATTTCCTAGTGTGCATATAAAATCCATTGTTGTCTGTCTTGTATTCCTTTCTGTAGATATTTCTTCAAGCCACTAAACTTGGTCAGTGAGTTGGGACAAATTATTTTTCAAAACCTGGATCTCCAGCTTGTATGTCAGCTCTACCCTGTGGTACCATATTACACCACATTTTTACACTCAAAGTAGTGTAGCAACTGTACGACAACCACATTTACTTATTGATATATCAGAAACAGCAACTGGTCAGGAGTAGTCATGTCCTGAGAACCTCATTGGTAGAAGTTCTAGAGGTTGATTTCTCACTAATAAGACATTCATGGCATCTAGAAACAATCCATTTTGAGCTATAAAATCCATGTGTTTAAAAGATCATAGGAAGAACCTTCTGTATTTGCTTCATGCTATCAATCATGTGTATCTTTTTTTAATAATTTGATTGCCTAAAAATCTTAATTCTGATTGTGTATTTAACATCCTTGTTCCTCATGCTGTAGATGATGGGGTTCAACATTGGTGTTACCACTGTATATAAAAGGGAGATGATCTTGTCTATCTCGGGAGAGTATGCGGAGCGAGGTTTCAAGTACATGAAGATACTAGCTCCATAGTACAGAGACACAACAGTGAGGTGGGAGGCACATGTGGAGAAAGCCTTATCTTTTCCTTGTGAAGAACTCATCTTGAAGATGGTAGAGATGATATTGATGTATGAAAGTAAAGTCAAAAAGAAAGAAAACAGAATAATGATCTGTGCTGCAACATACATGATTATCTCATTCAGACGAGTATCTTTGCAGGAGAGTTTAAAGAAAGGAGGCATCTCACAGAAGAAGTGGTTGACATGATGGGATTTACAAAAGGGTAGTTGGAAAGTGAGGGGCACATGAATAATGGCACCAGTGAAGCCCACACCCCATGGTATGGAGGCTAAACAATGACACATCTTATTGTTAATAATCGTTTGGTAGAGCAATGGTCTACAGATGGCTGCAAATCGATCGTAGGCCATGACAGCAAGGAGGAGACACTCTGTTGCTCCCAACGCCATATGGAAATACATTTGAAGTCCACATCCCACCCGAGAAATACTTTTGTCTTTGGACAAAGTGTTTATTAAAATTTTAGGCACAATGGTGGAGGAGAAGCCAATGTCAATAATAGAGAGATTACTCAAGAAAAAGTACATTGGAGTGTGTAGCTTCGAGCTGATCCTCACCACAATGATCAATAGAACATTGCCCATCAATGTCACCATGTACATTATCAAGAACACAAGAAAGCAGATGATCTGGAAATATGGGACTTCGGACAAGCCAAGGAGGATGAATCTTTCTGTAGATGTTTGATTTAAGTCTTCCATTAGATCTTCTGTATCTAATGAAAGAAAGTCAAGAGACAAAACAGTTAAAAGTACCCATGCTTAATTTTTCTATATTTTTAGTGAAGAAGATTGCTTTAGCATTGTATAAAAGCACACAAGACACAACCTTCACCTGCTTTCAATATTGAACTGTTGTTCAGACCATGGATGATCACTTCAGCCCAGCAGGTCTATATTCAACTCAGTACTTATTTATTATAACATTTGCCTTTCTTGACTTTAATAGAATAGTGGGCCCAATGTTCATCTTATCAGCCTGATCTCTGTTATGGATCTTTTAATTTTTGATGACCTAATATGATAGAATAGAAGCTGAGTTTGGGGATATGTTTTTTTCTGTCATTTTATTTAGTATTTTTTATGTATGTGTAATTGAGAACTGGACATCATAAAGCGTAATAAAGTAACATAAAGCATCATAAAGAAAGTTTGAGTCCTCCTTCTATCACCCACACATGGAGAGAGCATAAGACTTCTGCTTCCATAACCAAAACATTATGACATAACATTATACAAACTCATACAGGGAAGGCTGTCAACCACTTGTGCCTTTTATTGGTGATCGATTCTTCTATCCATACCTGCCTGTCCGATCAGCCTTGGTTTGAGGATTGTTTTGTTATATATTCTGTTCTGTCTGTTCTGCTGCTGGACCTGGATCTGTTTCAACCCATTTAACTGTGGATTCTTCCTCTTGCCTCCAAGGTTTCTGTGTACACCAAAACCTTATATTTGTACCCCAAAACCTGAATTTGTATTTTCTATTCCTCAAACCCTCAAATCTGAGCTTGAATCCTAATACCTCAAAACCTTTGACCATATCTTGAAATCTGTCTGTGTACCATGAACCCTGAAACCTGAGATAAATCATGTGCCTGTATCCTGAGTCTGAAACCTGCTTATATCCTGAGATGAACTCTGAAAACTCTGCCTTTATCCTAATCCTGAGCCTAAAATTTGCCTGTATCCTGTGAAACCTTTATCTTGGTTGTATCTGGTGTACCCTAAAACCTGTGTCTGATTTTGTGCATCCCGAAATCTGTGCCGGTATACTGCGATGTACTGTATGCCAAGACCTCTGTCTAGTGACGTGACTCCCATCTACCTTTGGACGTGGATCCTGGTATGTAGTGGTTCTTAGTCTAGATCCTGTTCCTGGACATTGCTCCAGCCATCTTCTGCTTGTGTCCAAAGCTGTCTCCTTTTCCTTCCGAGTAGAAAGAAATAAAAAGAAAAAACAGCGCAGAGCGCTAATAGCGTAAAACCAAAGGATGATAGATATCAGAACACTGATGCAAATTGCTCACCTTGGTGGGTTGTGATCAGCTCACAACAACTTAGTAGGCATGTAGAATCAGATTATCTTCATTGGGACCTTGTGAAGCAGCTGCTAGCCTCGGAACCGTGGTATGAAGCATGTGTGGAAGAATCCAGATGCAGGTAGAAAAGAGGAGGCAGATGAGCGCTGGTCTAGAATAAATGTAGTCTTGAATCCAATTGAATAAAACACACAACGCGTTTCCGGACAAGCCCTTTTTCAAGTGTGCACACTTGAAAAAGGGCTTGTCCGGAAACGTGTTGTGTGTTTTATTCAATTGGATTAAAGACTGCATTTATTCTGGACCAGCGCTCATCTGCCTCCTCTTTTCTACCTGCATCTGGACTTTTCCTTCCGAGGTCTGGTTATGCCATGTCCTACTTGTGCCTTGCTCTGCCTGTGTCATATCCTACCCTGACACTTTGGTGTTGCTGGACTGTCTATAGTCATTACTGCCTTTCTCCTGGCTCTTAGATAGTTATGAATCCACAATCCTATTGTAACATCTTTGCCTGTTCGGGCCTCTGAACCATCCTCCAGTCACACGCTTCGGTGCAGGAAGCATGTTCAGTTGTGATCCTTTGCATTTATTGTTGTAGCACAGCTGAGGATCCATTGCTGTGTATCAGCTCAGCTAGTGTTATTTATCCTTTGGATTCTAAGGAGTTAAGTTAGTAGCTTTTGATTGACATTCCTCCTTGCCAATCAAGTCTAGGACGGATTCCCTTTAGATAATTTTGCAGCCCGCTCCCTGTCGCTTGCTATTAGCTTATCTCATCTTGCTGTTTGCTGTATACATCTATTTCTGACTTTGGCTTTTCTCTGTGACTTCTCTTTTGGATTTTGACTCTGTTCTGGGCTGCTCGAATGGTTCCGACCCCTTGGCTAGCTGACCTCCCGTTTGTTGTTGTTTGTCTTGTCTGTGTTCTGTGTTTTCACCTATATCATAAGAAGGGACTGCCGCCCAGTTGTCCTCTGCTGCCTAGGGCAGTGAGGCAAGTAGGCAGGGACTGGGGCAGGGTTCAGCTTTAGGCCTCACTGTCTCTATCATTCCCTTCCTCCAAGGTTTCAGCAGCAGCTACTTGGGAATTACTCAACTGGTAATTCCCTTACACATATTGACTTTTATTGCCTTTTGTCTGTTTTTAATAAATCTTTGTTACAGTATCCTAAAACCTTGCTCCAAACTATAAGTTGGATAGGCAAGCAGAACTTGGAGGAAGCCCGTAAAAGCTGCTTTCCTTAGTACTTATGGAAAAACATATATGTATACACTGCAGAAGCAGGATTCACTGCAGGATTCACAGGCTCTCTGTATAAATGGGCAGGGGAAACATGATTTTTCTATGTTTGGATGAGGGAAGCATGACTTACAAGCTTTCTCTATGAGCTTAAAACTAAAACTTCGTCATGTTCATGGGGCCATAGAAATTAATAAGTCCATGTACAGTACTATCCATTACAAAAAGAGATAACAAACAGACAAAAAATTAAGTCATGTCCATGGAGCCTTAAACTAAACCTGAACTATACCCTTTTCCCAAAACTAGTCATATATAAAAATACATACCTTGCGAAAAAGACGTCTTTGGTTGCTTATTAACCTCTTCTGAAGACCTTCTGATGACTGCCAAAATGGTGTCTGCTCATTTCTAACCAACATGAGCAAACTATTATGCTGGCAATGTCCCTTCATATATATATCTTGTGCTATACTGTACAAATTATATAGTATTAGGCATCACAACTAACCTTTTTCTTTATGTTAATGAGTGTTTGGAGATTTGATACAGAGCGTAAACTATACTGCAAGTCTCCTGGCACCCTATTATCATAAGAAGAACAAAGTTGTCTTAAGAAATCAAGAACGTTTGAAAAAAGTTTACTTATTTCAAGACAAAAAAAAATCTTGAGATGCAAAGGCTGTTAGAAAAGTTAGAGTACCTCATGGATTATATCAGGAACTGCCCCCTCACCCGCCATACACAGTCCACACTGGAGGTTAGAGAAGACAGCCTTGGGGTTTTCTTCATTCCTTAGAAGGTGCTTCTAGATAAAGTTTTAGGTAGTTTTAGGTAAGACATGGCCAATTGTGGCCTTCAGGAAACAGTGTTTTTGTTACTATTTTTTCATTGTGGAGTTTTAAAAGATATGACCAGTTTTTTATTTTTTTATAACATTTTTTTGGACTAAGCAAATAACAATACAACAATCTAAAAGTGCATGAAATATCAATATCTGTCAAATTTCCAGCCCACTGGCTGAACAGGAACAAAAGTAAAATGAAAATAAATGTGCATAGAGAAAAGAAAGAAAAAAACAATAAGGGAAGATAGTCATGATATATGCAAGGGGCCAAAGTTCTGGAGAATATACTAAGGGTAAGTTCACATGGTGGAAAATGAAGAGGAATTCCTCTTCAATATCCACCACCATTTACCCACGATGGGATGTCGATGCAGGGCATTGGGATTCAGTTGCAACTTTCCACTGCTTATTAGGTCCAGATGAATAAGTCTAATCAGCAAGGAGTCTTGAGAAGCGGAAGCTGTGCCTGAACCCGCCATGGCATCTGCGGCAGGATCGAGTAGGATGCTTATTTTTCAGCAATCTGCTGTGATCAGGTTGGCAGGTTGCGATTGAAATCAATGGGATGCAGAAACTGAACGGAATCTGACGCTGATTTGGGGGAGGAATCTTCCCCCAAATCCATGCCAAATTGCTCCTTGTGAATTTACCCTAAACCATAGAACCCTGAAATTAAATTAGAGGAAAAAAGGGAAGAGTGAGGGGAGGGAAAGCCACTCAAAGTAATGGATGGGAAGGTATTCAAGCATAACTATACCAGCCAACCTCAAGCACCAACTCCGAATTAGGGGTGATGAGCAGGTAGCTCAGAGGGCTTATTGTAACAGAAACTTCTTGAATTCCACTGAATCTTGAAAAGAGAACCCGTAAAATAAAGATCTGCTGAATCTTAACTAGGTTCCCCAAAGGAATGTAGTGAGCTCCTCCATCCTCCAGATCTGCTATATTTTGCTGAGTGACTTTATTTTTGTATTTTTCCTGTGATGTAGCTGTCATAAACTTATTTATTAAATTTTATTAACTCTTTCTGGAGGGATAAAAAAAATACCAATTCCTGCAATTTATTTTTTATTTTAAATGTTGTGCCATTGACCGAGCAGCAAACATAACATATTATCTTTATTCTTCGGTTCAGTATTTTTATGGTGATACCTAATTAATCTAATTTTTTTATGTTTTGATCATTTTATACAAATAAAACACTCGTTTGGAAAAAATCATTTGTTTTTATATTTATTTTTTAACAAAGATAGTTGAGGGTTTATTTTTTGCAAGGCCAGTTTCTCATTTCATTGTTACTACTCTGGAGTACAATGACATTTTTTTTTAATCACATTTTTAAACTCATTTACATAAAAACAGCATTTTTTTTTAAAGCTTTTCTTACAGTGCTTACGATAAATAATGCATTATACTTGTAGTACAGGTTCTTACAAATGCTACAATACCTAATTATTTAGTTTTTATGCTTGGCTAATTTTGTACAATACAAAAAATATTTACATTGCAATCTTCTAAAACTCGTAACTTTTATTTTTTTTTATGGAGGCACCAATTAAAAAAATATGCATAAAGAGGGTCCAGAAAAAAAATTGGATTTTATTTTAAAAAATTTATACAAAAGCTTTTTTTATATGATGGAGTGTAATTTTTTGCTCCATTTTTTGCGTTGTGAAGACAAAGAACAGCATTTTTGAAGTTAATTTTTATCTTTTTTTTATGGTGTTAACCAAACCGGATATATAAGTTTTATGGTATGGGTTGTTGCCGAAATGACAACACCCAAAAAATGGGATTTATTGTTATTGATTTTATTCTTTTTTATTTTTTAAGTCTCATGGAGGGTGGTTAGTGTCTGAGTTAATGCTGATAGCTACCATAAGGATGTATCTGCTATTCCATTGGAAGGGGTTAGGGAACAATTCAGGAGATTTCATTGTTGGGAACCCCTTAGATGCAACAGTTGCTAAAGACCTTGGAATCTTAGGGGTTATGTGTCTGTGAGTTATCTCTGGTCTCAGGCACAGTAGAGTGTTAGTTGTATGGTGCCCATTTCCATGCCATAATCCTCCAGCATGATGCACAAATGTATTACTTAAAAAGCTGTAAAATTGTGGCATGGTATAGAAATAGGTATAAAAGATCATGGATGTAATTTAATATCTGGAGCATCTTTATATAACATTTTCTAGCATTTTCAAACTGTGAGACCCCCTGCCCCCAATAGTAGGTGAGGTAATTGTGACAGAAGTAATTACATGTCACATAGGTCTTTCTATGGTTGCAATAGACTGTGGCTTAGAAACATAATGAGTCTTTAATGTTTTACTGGATTCAACAGACAAATTTTAAGGTACATTAAGCCATTTTTTTTACATTTTTGCCATGGATTATAATTTGTGGCGAGACTCAGGCATGTCCATGTTATGGATGGTGAGACTATAGTATAACAAGCTTGAGAAGCTATTCTAGAGCAAAGTGAATTTACAGCTGTTGTCACACTACAACTACAATAAGAGTGGAGAGCCACAGGTTGGAGACCATATTTCTAGATGACAATAGTACTTTTTTAGGATCAATATATATATATATTTCTAGATTTTAATTTTACACTCTATGAAAGATGTGTTAGCCCACTGGTATAATAGAAAGTCAGCCATATGGGGTCTTTTATTGTATGGGTTGAGTTGTATTTAATTTTTTGGGTACATAAAATGCCTTATCTTATCTTATTGGCATACATCCTACCAAATCATGAAAGGTTCCTCCAGCTACAGTATATTCATCAACTGTCAGGGGCCCATGAATACACCATGGATATTTGGGTTATCGTATCCATAGATAGAAGACACACAAGGGCTTTAAGTTGTTGTTCATGAAAAATAAGGATTAGAGTTTGGTGTTATCCTGTTCCTTCCATCGTTGAATAGATCCCACAGGCCTGTTGTGTAACGTCTCTGTCATTTCGGGTCTCGGCGCCGCCCTCCGCTCGCACGCTGTGGGGAAGGAGGCATCTTCAATTTGGTTCTTTGTGTAAGTTTCTTGATGCTCAGTCTGAACATGGCCCTAGTCAGTGTAATGGATTTCTAACCACACCCATGTTCTGAGCATTTCTCTCTGGACGGTATGGAGTTAATCTCTTCCTGGCTTGTGTGATTGACAGCCTGTGTACCTATCAGGTGTGGGGCTTAGCCCAGACTTTCTATATACAGGATGTCACTTCTCTGCAAGTCGCCGGTTATTGCACTTGTGTTTTGCCTGCTCTCTTTATTATTTCCCTTGCTACCTTGTTACCTGATTTTCTGACCACTGGCTTTGACTTTGACTATTCTCTTGGATTTAGATTTTGTACTGCATTGCTCGTTTGTTACTGACCCCTTGGCTTGCTCACTCTGCTTCTGTGTTGTTTTATCTTGTCCTGTAAGGTGTGTTACTTACCCAGTATAGGGCTTGTCTTCAGGTTGTCCTTTTACCATTTAGGGTAACTGAGGCAATAGGAAGGGACAGTGGCTGGGGTGAGATTAGGGCTCACTTGTCTCTGTCCTTCCTCCCAGACCGCTGCAGTAGTGTCAGGGTATTGCTTCTTTTGGCAAGACCCTTACATGTTGGGTATAAAATAAGGCATTTGGGAGGAAAAGCTAGAGGAGATAACTTGGTTGAGATCTCTGGGGCACTCTTGGGATATTAAGAGCATCAAACAAAAACAAAGTATATTGTGGGGATCTGTCACGTATAAGAGGGAGCAATCTGAAGTGACTTTACACTTGTCCAAAGTCATTCTAGAAAAGTCATCAGATAACAGTTGGATTTTGGCGTCATACCACAAGAGATCTCCAAACTTGCATGCTGTACGAAGGATGTTCCCTTTAACTGTAAAATCATGAATCCTGCATTGACTGTCCTGGGGTTTAATGTTTTGTGGGCTCTATTTCTAAGTCATAAACTGCAGGAAGCCCTAAAAAGGACTTAAAGAAGCCCTGGAGGGTAGGGATCATCTATACGGGAGCTAGTAGAAGTTCTAGAGGTTGGTCTCTCACTAATAAGACATTGATGGCATCTACAAACAATCCATTTTGAGCTATAAAATCGAAATGTTTAAAAAACCATAGGGTGAACCTTCTGTCTTTGCTTCATGTTATCAATCATGTGTATCTTTTTTCAATAATTTGATTGCCTAAAAATCTTAATTCTGATTGTGTCTTTAACATCCTTATTCCTCATGCTGTAGATAATGGGATTCAACATTGGTGTCACCACTGTATATAAAAGGGACATTGTCTTGTCTATCTCGGGAGAGTATGCGGAGCGAGGCTTCAGGTACATGAAGATAATAGCTCCATAGTACAGAGACACAACAGTGAGGTGGGAGACACATGTGGAGAAAGCCTTATCTTTTCCTTGTGAAGAACTCATCTTGAAGATGGTAGAGATGATATTGATGTATGAAAGTAAAGTCAAAAAGAAAGCAAACAGAATAATGATCTGTGCCGCAACATACATGACTATCTCATTCAGGTGAGTATCTTTGCAGGATAGTTTAAAGAAAGGAGGCATCTCACAGAAGTAGTGGTTGACATGATGGGATTTACAAAAGGGTAGTTGGAAAGTGAGGGGCACATGAATAATGGCACCGGTGAAGCCCACACCCCATGGTATGGAGGCTAAACAATGACACATCTTATTGTTAATAATCGTTTGGTAGAGCAATGGTCTACAGATGGCTGCAAATCGATCGTAGGCCATGACAGCGAGGAGGAGACACTCTGTTGCTCCCAACGCCATATGGAAATACATTTGAAGTCCACAACCCACCCGAGAAATACTTTTGTCTTTGGACAAAGTGTTTATTAGAATTTTAGGCACAATGGTGGAGGAGAAACCAATGTCAATCACAGAGAGATTACTCAAGAAAAAGTACATAGGAGTGTGTAGCTTCGAGCTGATCCTCACCACAGTGATCAATAGAACATTTCCCATCAATGTTGCCATATACATTGTCAAGAACACAAGAAAGCAGATGTGCTGGAGATATGGGACATCGGAAAGTCCAAGGAGAATGAATCTTTCTGTAGATGTTTGATTTAAGTCTTCCATTAGATGTTCTCTATCTAGTGAATGATAGACAAGAGACAAAAAAAATTAAGTTACCAATGGTTCATTTTTGCATATTCTTAGTTAAGATCATTTGTTTAGCATTATTTGAAGCACAGAACCTTCATTTCTTTCATTATTAGTCTTCAACCCATGGAAGAAAACCTCACCCCAGCTGGACAAAACTCAACAAAGTACTAATTTAGTATAATATTTACCCTCCTGGACTTTTATAGAATATAAATTAACATGTAAAGGCCTAATGTTCGTCTTATCAACCTGGCCTCTGTGGTAGGATACCAGATACACTGCAAACAAATCTGTCTCTCTTCCTTCGTTGGCATCAAAGGATAGTAGATGAGAAGCTACGTTTTTAGCTATATCATTTATGAAATTTTAACTTACTGTTTTCTTGCAGCAAGCTGTGAAAATGTTGATTGGACTTGTATTAAAATCTTCAAGTCCTATTCCCCCACTCTTACACAGTGATTGACCACATACCATCTGATACAGGAAGGACTGTCAAATACTTGTGTGGAGAGGGAAGCAGGACTCATTGGCTTTCTTTATGTGTGACTGGTGGAGCATGACTCATGGATTTTCTGTGTAAGTCCTCGCACCATGAAACTGTAAGGGTCTTGCCAAACGTAGCAACCCTGACACTACTGCAGCGGTCTGGGAGGAAGGACAGAGACAAGTGAGCCCTAATCTCACCCCAGCCACTTTCCCTTCCTATTGCCTCAGTTACCCTAAATGGTAAAAGGACAACCAGAAGACAAACCCTATACTGGGTAAGTGACACACAGAACAGGACAAGACAAAAACAACACAGAAGCAGAGTGAGCAAGCCAAGGGGTCAGTAACAAACGAGCAAAGCAGTACAAAGTCAAAATCCAAGAGAATAGTCAGGGGCAAGCCAAAGGGTCAGAGAATCAAGTAACAAAGTATAAAGGAGTATAGAAAGACAGCAGGCAAAACACAAGTGTAATAACCGGCAACCTGTTGAGAAATGACATCCTGTATATAGAAAGTCTGGGACCAGCCCCCAGACCTGATAGGTACACAGGCTGTCAATCACACAGGCCAGGAAGAGATTAACTCTATGCAGTCCAGAGAGAAATGTTCAGACACGGGTGGGGCCGGAAATCAATTACACTGACTAGGACCATGTTCAGACTGAACAGCAAGAAACTTACACAAAGAATCAAACTGAACACGCCTCCTTCGCCACAGCGTGCGAGCAGAGGGTGGCGCCGAGACCCGAAACGGCAGAGACGTTACAACAACGCTGCCCAATCTATTGCCATTGAATTATAGACCATGAGGAAGCTGATATATAATTTTTTTGTAAAAAATTCTGTATAACATTAATAGCTTATTGATTGAAATCCCTTCTCATTTTGGCCTTAGGAGTTCCGTGGGTGGAAAGACTGAATGCCAGATTTCCCAATATGAGCATGCATAAAAAGATAGCTGTCATTCACCGATAAGGACCATCCACTGGGCTTTTCATATTGATGCCCTATCCTTAGAGTAGGTCATCAATATCGAATAGTTAGGGGTCCATCACCCGCAATCATCTATTCTTAGCTATTAGTGGACCCCGCACCAATATGATGTTAATGACCTATTCCAAAAATAGGTCATCGATATTAAAGGACTGGAAAACTCCTTTAAATAGGCCAAAGTGATCTTGAATCACACAGAAAACACATAATTCTATATTGAGGCATTAACAGACTCAGCAAAGCTGAACTTGTAATTAAACTCTTTGGGCTACATCGTACATTCTTTATAAGAGGAGGAAAGGTGGTCTAAGTATCTATATAGGAAATACTTTCTTATAGTTACAGTAGACAAATGATATAAAAAAATATACAAACTTAAGCTCACATCCTTCTGAAGGTATGTAAGCCTATGGATGCACGGCAACTCCAGTCAGTTGTAAGAAAACCATAAAAAATAATCCAGTACTCCAAAGAGTTTTACACAAACTTTTTGCAGCCTTATTTATATCAACATTTAAAATCCGTCCTAGCCACATGGATACATTTTGGATTAAAGATACTTATTCATCCATATTTTAGATTTTGAAACTGCAAAAACTTTTGGATTTTTTTTATAGTAACCAAATTACGAAATGCCCGACCCCAAGAAGAAGTAATGGTAGATGTCAGCATTTAAAATAGGATTAGATGACATTGAGAGTTATATTGTAATTTATATACTAGATTGTTGCGGATAAAAGTTTGAGCCATGGATTTGTTCTGAATTTCTTCCCTAATGTGGGGTCATTGATGTCTACCTCATAGTAGTTTTTGCTTTCCTGTGGATCAACACTGAAAGATTATTGGTTGAACCTGACAGACAGGGATCTTTTTTCTAGCCTTCTTAACTGCGAAATTATGTGAAATTAAAGTTTCTTTTGATTTTTAGTTTGGAGATTTCTGGCTATGTTGATGGCAGTTCCGTGCTATCTTCTGACACGTCTCATGATATAGTGAAGTGGAGCTAAATATCCAGTCCAGTTGCGATCCATCTGTACAAGTCACATGTCTCTTTAACCTCTTTTAAACTAAACCTGTTCTTTCCCAAAAAAGTTCATAGATAAAAATACATACCTTATGAAGAACACATATTTATGACTGAAGACCTTCTGATGACCACCAAAATTGTACCTGCTCATTTTCATCCAGCATGAAGCAAACTATTATACTGGCGATACCACCTCATATATACCAGGCTGCCATGAACTATTAGTCCCTCCGGTACACAAGTAAAGTGAAAGAAGTAGCAAAGTTCCTGGAACTCCCTGCAGGGTTATTACCTTGTAGAGATCTGAGATGTTCAAAGTTATTTGAAAGTTTCACCTTGTTTCAGTAAAGTTTCTTCAAGTTGTACTTTATATTTCAAAGACGTTTTTATACCAAACATTTTTTTAACTTTAGTCATTGCAGACCAAATATAAGTCTACATATTAACCCTCGGATTCACTAGGACTATGAAAATGATGACCTATCCTTAAGAAAAGTCCAACACTCGGGACTTTGCTGACCAACTGTTTGAAGACCTTGCAGCACTTGGGTGAGCTCCACTTCCTTTTCTCAGGCCAGTGGCATCATGTCCATTGGTCACAGGATCATGCTGCAGATCAGTCCCTATACAATGTACTGCACTGTGACCCCCCCACCATTTTTCCATTTAGACACGTACACCCATATTCCAATGAGAGGAAGAAGGCAAAGAATACAGAAGGGGCAGAAATAGTTGTTTAGAGCAGGATTTCACAAAAATCTCAGCAGTCAGATCCCGACAATGGGGGATCCTTTCCCCCACTGTGCATTCAGCCTGACCACAGCCAGGTTGAATGTGGGCATAACTGGTGGTAGACGGTGCTCACATTCAATTCAAAGGGAGCACCAGCAATAGTCAAAGTACAGCACCCGGCTGTCTGCAGTGCTACCATTGAAGCAAGAGGACCTCCTGTCCTCAGCTCATAACATAATCCCCTTAAAAGGAATACATTGCCAATTGTTTTTTATTTCTTTATTAAAATCTAGTGAAATCTATATATTTTTTTCTATTATATTTTTAGCTATTGATTGTAGAATTTTTATTCTATATTTTGTACATAATGATGGTGGCTGCCAACTTGGCTAAGATTCTTATTTGCTCTATTAACAACATTTAGTGATATGCTTTACCGTAGCGTCATGGCCATAGTCAACAATAGTCTGGAGTCAACTCATTGAAGTCTATGGGAGAGTTTTCTAGGCATGCTCCATGCAAGGAGGCGGAGGAGATAAGCTGTGACATGATGTATAGTCAGTAGAGATGTGCAAACTTCTGAAGAGTCATTTTGTTTCATGTTCTGGTGGTTTGGCTCAGAATTTTTGGTTGAATTAGTTTGTAATAAACCATAACTAAAATGATTAAACTCTGGGCTCTGGTCAAACCCAAGTGCATAATACATGTAGGTCCAGGGTCATGATGCCCACCCCATGTGACTGCTTAGACCCATTCACAGGCCTCACAGGTGACCACAGGATGCATGACATCACCTAAGAGGCCGGAAGAGGACCCAGAGGGAGTGCCAGATGCTGCAAGGATGCCCAAAAAAGGTGAATGAATGTGAGTAAAACTGTTTGCAATGTTTCTCCAACTCCCTTGGGCTTCCACTTATTTTACTAAGGGGACTGAGGAGATCCCTCAGGTAATTTACAGCAGAGCCTTTCTGGACTGTTAACCATGTCTCCTTCATCTTCTTCACTGACAAAGGTCCCTAGTAGTGATGTAGCACCTGCTGAGCAAGTTATTTCTCTTAGTCAGAACAGTCTTCCTCCTTATTTTGAATAGCTGGTTGAGAAAAGTCAACATTTTTGCAAGTAGTGAAGGTAGACGAGATTATTGGTGATGGGGGTCATAGTGGCTCTATTGCTGTGGTACTACTACATGTAGGGGTACTAAGGCAAAATCAGGAGGTGGAAATCATGAGAGTGTGCAGGAATCCCAAGGCTATGATGAGAAAAAAGCGGGGAAGACAATGGCATTGCCGGTGATGATTCCTTAGACCTGACAACTGGGACAGGGTGAAAAGGTCACATCAGAGGAAGAGGGTGGTATCAGTGGTGATAGTAAGGATTCCAGCCTTTGCACAGCTAAGGGAAGGTCATAGGGTGGTGTGATGGCACTAGTGGTGGTAATGGCAGACAAGTTTCCACTACTGCTAGTGTTGGTGGCAGCAACTAAACACAAACATCTCCAGTGTGGGAATTTTTTTTCTTGTCATGGCAAGATTCAGGATCTGCAAGTACAAATTTAGCTGTGGCTGTGCAGAAACAAATGTAGGAGCTAAATATCTATATACTCACATGACAAGACATCAATAGCTAATTTGAAAAAAATAGACTTGGCAGTGGTGCAGGCCTGGGAAGTGAGCAAGACCATCCTACACTTTCTCTCCATGATCTTCCTTATAGCAGCCCACATCTACACCTAGCACATGGTCGTTGTTATCATCATCATCACAAACTATTTCTCCAACTCCTCTTCCTCTTCTATGCCAGTGTTAGTTATCCATAAGAGAATGTGTGTCCAGGATACAGCAATATGCATTATCCGGTGTTATGCAACTTAACTCACACCTGGCCAATCTACTGGTGGTGCAGTCGCTGCTGAACCGCTTAGTGGAGTCCACTGTGTTTCGCCAACTAATGGCATGTGGTCAACATCAATGGAGGGTACCTATCCACCATTATTTCTTTAGTAAAGCTGTCCCTTTATATGACTGTGGTCAGGCTGGGGAAAGGTGCACGCCACTGTTAATACGGGGAGCAACAATTATGGACAAGGACAATACATGGCATTCACAGACCACTGGGTCAATGTTTTTCAGCGTCAGTGGCCACAGTGCAGAAACACAGCAAGGCCCGGTGCTAGTTCCACCCTGTTTGTGCAGCTCCAGTTCCAACATTGTACAGGACCCATCCACTTTCTCTGGACCGTTTTCTCCCTCGTTTGATGGGTGTAAGGTGAAGTACAGTCATGTGGTTTACAGCTAATAAGCCTCCATCAGAGGAGACACACAATGGAGGAGCTCTCCGCTATGTGTCCTGCAGCAAGTTGACTCCTTGCCAACTACAACTGGGCAGTGTTGCCAGTAATAATGTAACTAATATTTTTGCTGTGCTACAGTTGGGTCAAATAACACACTGGGTCACATTTATCAATACTGTCTAACTGTCCACTGTCTTAAACTATGAATCCTATTTGTAGTTTTAGACACATTTATGAATGTCATGCAGACCTTCATAAATATGGAGTGTTTCTAGAAGCTCCAAAATTCTGTCTCACCATGAGACAAATATTTGGTGCAATACATAATGGCATAACATAAGCAGACAAATCATCTCTTGCTTACTGATACAAATATGTGGTGCACGAGAAGAATTTTTGGCGCACAAAGTAAATTGTCGTAAATTCTTTACACCATTTTAAACTTGGTCTACCTTGCACAGGAAATCTGCTCCATATTCGTTCTTTTCTGTTTCATAAATCTGTCGTAAAGTTAGACATTTCTAAACCACACCCATTCTGGTGTACATTTTTCAAAAGTGTCTAGCTTGTCGCATTTTTATTTTCTTTTTGGTGCACACTGTTCATAAATATGTCGTAAATGCTGTGCACTATGAATTTTGGTGCAGATGCAGACACAAAAGTGTCGGATTTGGATTGATAAATGTTCCCCACTGTTTCTGTATGGCACAGGTGCTGAATCTGGTGGAGCACTACTTTATTAACATGTATGATGGCTTAAGGTGTTGGTCTTGGCCAGAAAAGAGTCTGTGCATTTTAACTGTTCTAATGTTGCTAAAACACCTTTCTGGACTTGCAGCGACTTGCAACAGTCTGCATTTGCATTGCCTTACCTGTGACATTCCAACTCACCTTAAGGAGGATCTTTCATGCCCTCTAACATTGGTAGTGTTACGTACAGCTGGAAATCTGACAGCGCACTGTCAGTTAGTTAGTTTTCAGCACTAATATCACTGCACTTTCAGAGGGACTAGCCTTACAGCTCAGTGTCATCACTGGGCAGGGAAGAATGCCCCCCATGACAGTACAAAACTATAGAAGTGTATCATCAGGTGAGCATTCCACACTGCCCCGTGATGATGTTGAACTGTAATTATTGGCAGAGATATCTCTGCAACTGGGGCAGATACTGGCAAAACTGACAGTGCTCTGAATTCAGTACACTGTCAGCTGCCCAGTCGTATATGACACTGCCAATGTTAGAGGAAATAAAAGGTCCTCTTTAAACGCAGCCTACAGTTAAAATGTGTTATTTCAAGATTGAGTCTTCACCATTGAAGACTCAAGATGGAAGATGTCAGCTCCTCACACCCTTTGAAGAGGCCACCAAATTTGTCAGTAGGGACAACTGCAGGATAATCAATGTCATACCTTTCTTATATATCTTACAGGAAACACTTGCACTCATGCAACGAGGGATGGAAGAGGAAGAATAGTTTCCAGCTCCACTTCTTGTTCAACATTATCACCCTGGGTTGATGCAAGGGGAACTGGGGCTCCTAGACTGGAAGAGGAGGAGAAAGTGAGGATGAAGACTCTCTTTTAGATGCAGAGGAGGCCCCTGATATGTCACAGACATAGGCAGGGGCGAAGGCTGACCATTATTTCTTTCAAAATAATAATGTTGATAATGACTCCTGGGACATGCACACACTGCATGCGAGCATGGCACACTGTATGCTCAGATGCTTACACAGCGACAAGTGTATTATTAGCATTAGAGATGAGCGAAGTATTCAAAAATTGGATTTGGCAACTTCGCCGAATTTCGCGATATGATTCTATTTGATCCAAATTAAATCGCGGCAAATCGAGTAACAAAAACAGCTATTTATTGGCCTGCAGAGAGCCGGGGTGGGCGTCAAAAGGCGGAAACCCTTGGATGCCGCGGTCATGTTTGAACACGGCATCCAAGGTGTTAAAACCCCTGATCGGTTATGGAGCAAGGTGTTAGCTGTCAGTTACAGCTAACACCCTGCTCCATAACCGATCAGGGGATTTAACACCTTGGATGCAGCGGTCAAACATGCCGTGTGCGCTCACGAAGGGGATAAAGGGATGTGACATCACAGGGCTGGCTGCTGATTGGCTGCACGCATGGCATTGTGGGTGATCCCGCATTCCCAGAGTTCCTTGCCCCATGTCCTAAAATGTACAGCAGCCATTTTGAACCAAATGCAAATTGGTAACACGAAGCGTGAGGAAATTCAGATTCGAAGCAAATCAAATATTTCCTGAAATTCGGATTGAATTCCACTTCGTCAGCGTCGATTCGCTCATCTCTAATTAGCATCAAACAATATTTCTCTAAAATACTTGATGGCAGTGCTCTTAAACCTTAAAAAGCCAGAACAGAATATGAATTATCCTGCCAGTTATCCCTTTATTGGCACAAGTGCTACAGCAACATAGTGTTGGTGGAGTGACTATTTACAGAATTTTATGAAAAATTTATGGCACAATGTCAGTATGCTTGGCCTGCTAGCTGAAAAAGCTGGAATATCTTCTAAAATCTTTACAGACCAGCACTTGCGAGTCTAAAGAGGCCTGGAACTTTTCGGCCTGTGATCACTTTATAGGGCAAATGCTACAGCAACATAATGTTGGCAGAGTGATAATTTACAGAATTTCAAGAAAGTTTTTTGGAACACTGACAGTGTACCTAACCTGCCAGCTGAAAAAGCTAGAGTATCTTCTCTGCTGAGAACAACACTTGGGAGCTAGAAGAGAATGTGGACTGACCTGCCTGTTAAAAACCATAACTTGTACCCCAGCAATTCTGAAAAAAATATATAATTAGGATTGTAAATATGAACATTTTGTTAGACATTGAAAGTTTAAATAAACACTTAGGCTAGGAATACATGGTGACTTTTCATGGTTGCAGCACATTAAATTTAGTGAAGGACTTGCAGGGCAACCCTGTGATCTTTGGGATAGAGATAGGAGAATGAGCTCTTAACAAGTTGGGTTCATTCCGAATATTCCAAATTGTTCATTTTTTTAAGAAAACAAAAAAAATAGAGATTTGTCTCGGGCGAACTAAAATGGCCATTGCATTATACTGTACTTTGGAATCTCTTTAGACCCCAGAGTATACTTGGTGGAGACTTAGGGGAGGTGACAAAAATAAAAAATACACTCATATTCACCTTCCATTACCTCTCTTGGGCCTCCACGCAGCATCCGGTGTTCTTCTGTGATGTCATCAGCCCGGGTTCAGCACTGAGGCCTGCGATTGGGCCTCAGCAGTGACCTGGGCACGACAAGTGTCATGACATGCCCATGTGACCGGTGGCAGCCCAATCACAAGTCTCAGTCATGACCCCCGGGTGGATGACGTCACAGAAGAGAGCCGGATGCCACAAGAAATGTGCCAGATGCCGCAAGGAGGCCCAAGAGACATAACAGAAGGTGAGTATGAATGTTTTTCTATTTTTTACACCTCCCTTGGGCCTTTACCTGTTGTATTCTGGGGTCTGAAGAGACCCCAGAGTATATTAAAGTCACTTTTCACTTTTATATAACTTCGGCTAGAAAGTGGATAGAAAGGTTCCTAGGAGCCCTAAGAATATTCTACACTATGCATAATAGGTTCCTAGGAGCCCTAAGAATATTCTACACTATGTTTTAAGCCGATTTAAAGTTTGGTTCATAGTTGTTCGTCCAAATACGAACCAGGGACCCAAGCCACCAAACCAGAACACAAAATGAATCTTGAGAAGTTCACTTATCTCTATTCAGGAACAAAGTCGCCATGTAGCCCTAGCCTGAACCTAAAAATAAAAGACAAAAGTAAACAGGAGATAATCTTCTCCCCACTGTTTGACAGTCTGCAGATTTTTTTGCATATCCCCACATGTAGTTATTGCAGCTAACAAAAATGCAGAAAAAAACACAACAGAAAAAAAACACTGCAAAAATGCTTTAATTTTGCACTGCTTTTCCACAGCATTTTGCCAACATGATGTTGGTAGTGTAAAAATTTGCAGAATTTCGAGTAAAATTTGTGGCACACTATCATTGTGCCTGGTCTGCCAGCTGAGAAAGGTGGAACACCTTCTCTGATGAGAACAACCGCCAGAGAGAGATGAGAACATGGACTGTCCTTTATGGTAAAAATTACCACAGCAACATAGCATTAGAGGACTGACAATTTACAGAATTTCAAGAAAATAAATAAGGGTCAATCTCCTCCCTGGCTGTGAAATATCGAGGGCCCCCCTCTGCATCTGAAAAAAATCTTCCTCCTATTCCTCCTATAGGAGTCTCAGGTTCCCCACCACCATGAACAAGATCCAGTTCTTCATACTCTTCCAGTTCCTCTTGTACATCTTGGCCACAGTGACTGCCCTGTCCTTTATTGCATGATTGTAAGTGTTTCCTGTAAATATAGATCAAAGGGATGACATCAATGATACTGCAGTTGCCTTTGTTGCTGAAACATTTCTTGGCATCCTCAAAGGGCTTCAGAAGGTGGCACACTTCCTTCATCTGCCTCCAATGGCAGATCTCAAAATAATACATTGTCCCTGTGGTTTGTTTCATGCAACAATCATTCACCACCTTCTACTGCTCAAACAGGTGCTCCAACATGTGCAATGCCTCACATTAGAGCCATGAAATGAGGGAGGGGAAATGGAAGCTATAGCAGTGCAGTTGAGGGTAGAGTGTAGTCCAGTGAGAAATAATTGGAGAAGGTGGATGGGTCCCATCTGATGCTGGAACTGGCCTGCATGAAAGTGTTGGTGTCAATACTGGCAATTGACCTTGTTGCCTTTCTGGACTGTGGCAGATGCAGCTCAAACATTAACCCAGTGAACCATGAAAGCTATGTATTTTTCCCTGCCAGTAATTGCTACTCCACATGTCTATGGTGGCATGCAACTTTTCCCACATGAGCATATTCAGTGAATGGCCCATATGGCAATACCAAGCAGTGACAGCTTTTTTAGAGAAGTAATGCCAGCTATGTATTGTCCATCAAGACTGAGCCCATGCCATCACTTGGAAAAATGCAATGGAATGATTCAACTAAGTGGTATGGCAGGATTGCTCCACCAGCAACTTGGCCAGGCGTGAGTAGACATGCCGGCTAGTTGGGTGCATATTTCTGTTTCCTGGACGCACATTTCCTTATGGATGACTGACATTGGCATGTAGGAGAAGCAGATGGAGATGATAACGATAACCACGACAACCATGTGGTAAGCGTGGATGTGGCCTTCCTGCAAAGAAGATCATGGTGAGGAGTAGGTTGGTCTTTCTTACTTTGCCTGCCAGTGCCATTGCCATTGCCAATTCTATTATGCCAAATGAGCTTGTGACGTCCCTTCAGGAGAGCACAAGGAGACCTAGTTCCTATATTTGTACTTGAACGGTCATGCCTTACATTCTGCACCTAGTAATGAATTTGTAATTTACTAATGTACAAAATTTCCCATATTGGAGATGACATCACGTATCTGCTGCAGCAACACCAGCAGCAGTGGAAACATGTCTGCCAATGCCACCAGCGCCACCTTCACTACCACCACCTGAGCTTGCCTTAGACCTACCCTGGGTTGCACATTGGATGGAATTCTTACTATTACCGCTGCCAGCACCCTCTTCCTCTGATATTACGCCGTCACCATGATTGGTTGCCAGGTCCTATCTGCAAAAGAATCATCATTGGATTAGTCAATTTCATTATCTTCCACACTTTTATCTGATTCATAATGACTCTATACACTCTATAATACCCTCCTCCAGATTTCCCCCTAGCAAGACTAACAGTATCACATTCTGTTCCACTACTACCTCCACACCACCAGTTATGTCTTCCACCTCTGCCTCCTCTACATCCTAAATTACTCATTACCCTGACTAAACATTTGTGTTTCACTGCTGTCAGATCTCATATCCTGTTGTGACTGAGATGAGCAAGAAAAGTATTCAAAAACTTAATGCTATGCTTATATAATAGTGATTGATGGCAATTCTGACAATGTGTGTATTTGTTGAATACATTGCTTGGCATATGGATTCCTGTATTGAACTATTCACAAGGAGGGCATGCTGCTGAGTGTGTATGTCCTTTTACCGATGTGATCAATTAAAAATTCTTCATAGAAAAATATAATCTAGATCAAGGGTGTTCTTTTCAGTTTGATCTTCTTGTGTCTGAACCAGTGGAATTTCCACTACAAAAATCAATGTGCACTTTCAAGATATTATCTGTATGTAGTGGTCTGCAAAAGTTTTAGCAATTTTTTTCTATACCTACCTCAAATTTTTGTATGGTATTTGTTGTATTATTGTATACTTGCTTATTTGCAAAATACTGTATCCCATATTTTATATTGTATGATACTCAATAAATTTTATAAAAATGTGTGTAAGAAACTATCAAGTATTTACAAAATTCACGTTTGAAGGAGTTTCTTTTTTATTGTTCCTTTGACTTCTTTATTCCTCATGCTGTAAATAATGGGATTTAACATGGGCGTTACCGTTGTATAGAGAATGGACACAATCTTATCTGTTTCTGGAGAGTATGTGGATCTGGGACGTAGATACATAAACATGATAGTCCCATAGTAGAGAGTCACTACAGTGAGGTGGGAGGCACATGTTGAGAATGCTTTAAGTCTCCCATGTGAAGAACGAATTTTCAAGATGGTGGAGATGATGTGGATATATGAAATTAGAGTCAAGAAGAAAGAGCACATGGCTATGATCCCGGCTGAGATATACATGGCAATCTCATTGAGCCAAGTATCCTTGCAAGACAATCGAAAGAATGGAGGCATCTCACAGAAGAAGTGGTTGACATGGTGGGATCTACAGTAGGGGAGCTGGAAGGTGAGAACCACATGAATAGCTGAGTTTGTGAAGCAAAGACTCCATGATCCAGCAGCTAAAGCAGTACACAGTTTCCTGTTCATGATGGTGTTATAGTGCAAAGGTCTACAAATGGCAGCAAATCTATCATATGCCATAACGGCAAGAATGATGCACTCTGTTGCACCTAGAGCCAAAGAAAAGTACATTTGGGTTGCACATCCCAAGAGGGAAATACTTGTGTCCTTAGCTAAAGTGTTGTCTAGAATTTTTGGAACTATTGTAGAAGAAAAGCAGATGTCAATAAAAGAAAGATTACTTAGGAAGAAGTACATGGGGGTCTGTAAGGATGGGTTAATCCTCACCACAATGATGAGGAGAAGATTTCCTAATAATGTGATGATATACATTACCAAAAAGATAATGAAGCAGATAATCTTAATCTTAAATCTTAAGATGTTGCACATTGGATAGGCCGCGAAGAATGAAAAAGCTTGGAGATGTATTATTAGAACTTTCCATAGCACCTAATGAGATCACCTGAAAGCATAAAAATGTCAAGGTTATTGTTAGACTTGCTAGAATTTCTTGCTAAATTGATGTTTTATAGTTACCGATCCTTTATTGACAGAAATCAATAGGACGCAAATCAATTTTGACAAAAGCTAAAAACATACCCAGTGACTTGTATTGCTTCTGTCTGACCATGAAAGCAGCTAAACATATGACGTGTTCTGTTATTTGAAGGAGATAATTCATGGTCCCTTAAAACAATAGATGTGTGAATATACCCTTATACTTATGTGACGGTCTTACTTTGGATCTCCCTTTCCAACTAAAGCATGCAACCGCTCAAGTTACCATAAGCACTTACTTTTTATTTCTGTGTTATAATATGTCTGTATCTGTCACTGTTGATGGAGTGGCTTGTCCCTTGCATTACCATACTATATATCAGGGATCACATATGTCTTCCTTCTTTATATAACTCAGTGGTTGGAGAACTAGAGCAATGTTTGTAGCTCTCAGTGCTTACTAAGGGTCTCCGGGCACCCAATTAAAGTCTTATTAAAGGTCTCCTGACACCGAATAATTTTCTGTTTTGGAAAGTTTAGTAAAGATTTAATATTTTCTCAGTGTAAATTTTTAAAAACTTTTGTTGCTCAAGTACACCGGGTACCAAACTATTATGCAAATCGGATTTAAGTGTCATAAAGATTTCTGAAAATGCCATCTTGGAGGTCCTTGCCTTCAGCTTGCTCCCTAGATCCCTGAAATCATTTTTAAGGACCTTCCACCTACCGCTAGCTTTGTCATTTGTGCCAACGTGCACCATGACCGCTGGATCCACACCAGCCCCACCCAGTAATCTATCAACCCGATCCGCGATGTGTCGAGCTCGAGCGCCGGGAAGGCAACATACCGTATGACGATCCCGGTCTTTGTGACAGATTGCCCTGTCTGTTCTCCTAATAATTGAATCCCCCACTACCAGCACCTGTCTAGTCTTCTCTGCACTCCTATCCCCCTTCTTACTGAAGCAGACGTTCCCCTGGCGGTCAGAGGAAGTGTCTTGCTGCAGCAGTGTTACCCCTGTACTAACATCCCCCTCATCTGCCAATTTAGCAAACTTGTTGGGGTGTGCCAGTTCTGGACTTACCTCCCTGGCACTCTTCCCTCTACCCCGCTGCTTTCTAACTGTCACCCAGCTAGCTGCCCCATGTTCCTGCACCTCCATGCTACCATCCCCCTCTGCACTTACCCCAACCAGTTCCTGCTCTGTGAGTAACAAACTCCTTTCCAGGTTATCAATGGATCTCAGTCTTGCAATTTGCTCATTTAGATCCATGGGTTTCCAAATGTGCAACGTGCTTACATCTTGCACAGCCGTATGCCCCCTCAAGCGACTGCTCAAGCAGAGAATACATTCTGCAAGATGTACACTGGACCGCATTGGAAAGCATGGAGCACATCTTACCTGATGGGGATTATTACAGCAAAACAATAAGTACAATTCAAAATAAAGAGTGAAAGTTTTTCTTTTTCTTTTTTTTTGTAAAATCCCTGAATCTAAAGTCACTTAATCTTAAGTCACACTTAGATCAAAACCACACTTGGAATCAAAACACTCACAAGCTCGCACACTCGCTTTATACTTAGCTTTTTAAAGCTGCTCCAAGTTGCAGAGAGTTTTGCAACTGAATCCTCTGGTTGCAAAGATATTATTTGTATAATAAAAAGATATAAAATTTTCCAATATACTTTCTGTATCAATTCCTCACGGTTTTTTAAATCTCTGCTTGCTGTCATTCACATGACCATGGACCGTAAATGACATGACCATGGTCAGACTTTTATCCACTAGAAGTAACAGAACAGAATGAATGACAGCAGAACCGTGAGGAATCGATACAGAAAGTATATTGGAAAATTGTATAACTTTTTATTATACAAACAATCACATTGGTCTTTCAATATTGGTGTGAAAGTGGCCAACCTCTTTAAGGTGTAGGATCCTACAGAGGGTTGCAGTTGTGCATAAATCTACTATGAGGCCACCCCTAAACAGTTTTCAGAAGCAGAAACGGTTGCAGTGGGCATAGACATACATAAAGACTACTTTTGAAACAGTCTTGTTTACTGATGAGCGCCGCGCAACCCTGGATGGTAGAGGTGGATGGAGTAGTGGATAGCTGGTGGATGGCTACAATGTCCCAACAAGGCTGCGATGTCAGCAAAAAGATGGTGGAGTCATGTTTTGGAGCAGAATCATGGGGAGAGAGTTGGTAGGCCCCCTTAGGGTCCCTGAAGGTGTGAAAATGGCCTCTGCAAAGTATATAGAGTTTCTGACTGACCATTTTATTCCATGGTACAAAAAGAAGAGCCATGCCTTCCATAGCAAAATCATCTTCATGTATGACAATGCCCCATCTTATACAGCAAATAAGACCTCTTAGTCATTGGTGCTATGGGCATAAAAGTAGAGAAACTCATGGTGTGGTCACCATCCTCCCCTGACTTCAACCCTGTTGAGAACCTTTGGAGAACCCTCAAGCAAAATATCTATAAGTATGGGAGGCAGGTTACATCAAAACAGCAGCTCTGGGAGGCGATTCTGACACCCTGCAAAGAAATTCAAGTACAAACAAGCCAACAGTTCAATGGATGCAAGAATTGTGAAGGCGATATCAAAGAAGGGTCCTATGTTGATGTTACTTGGCCTGTTATGATGTTTTTGATTGAAATAGCTTTTAATTTCAGTAAATGTGACCTTTTAATGCTTTACAGCACAGTCATGGGTAGAGATTGGTAAACCGCTTCATCATGAACCAGGTTCAACCCGAATATCCAAAATTTTTCAGTTTTTAATAAAACCAAACAGTTTAGTATTTGTCTCAGATGAACGTAAATGGCTGCCACAACATCCATTGCAGTAAAGTATTTTATTCTGGAGTAAATTAATTTATACTCACCTTCACTCTCCTTTTTTAGGCCTCCCCGTGGCATCTGGTGTTCTCCTGGTGACATCACTCCCCTGGGGTCACTGCTGAGTTTTGTGATTGGGCCACAGTGGTCACATGGGCATGCCTAGTGACATGACATAATGTACATGCTGAGCTCCTTCTACTGATCCCTTTTTAACAGCCATCATTCAAATGAAAATCCATTTTTACAGATGTCAAAAACTGACCCATTGACTTGTATTGGCCGTTTGGCCATGAAAACAGCCAAACATAGGACATGTCTTCAGACCCCAGAGTATAGTAAGTGGAGGCCCAGGGAGTTGTGGAAACATAATAAATAGTTAGAATCACGTTAAATCATTATGAAATCAGCATGCCCCATGTGATCGCTGATGCCCAATCACAGGCCTTAGCGGTGACCCCATGGGGCGTGACAACAACCAGGAGGCCAGACGAGGGTCAAAAGGGAGCAAAGGATGCCACAAGAAAGCCAAGAATGGAAAGGCAAGGTGAGTATATCTGTTTAACCCCAGAAGTTAATAATTTCACTTCTGGTTCATGAGTGACAAACCCCCAAAGTTTCGGATATAGACCAAACCTGAAACTTTTGGAAAATTTGGGCTGAATCTGATCTGATCCAAACCAGTTCACTTATCTCCAATTGTCAGTAGTGAATGCAATGATAGGTCAATATGGGTGTTATCTGTAGAGGTGCTAGATTCTATTGTAATCCTGTCTGCTTTGTCTGTGATATAGATAAGGCTGTATATTTAGAGGTAAATAGATAAGCTGTGACATCATCTATTGTTAGTTGAGGTGGGCAAACCTCTGAAGATTCATTTTGTTTTGCGTTTGAATGGTTTGGCCCAAAGATTTGTTTCGGGTCAAATAAATTTGTCATGAACCAAAACCTAAAAAAGTATTATATTCGAGAGTATAATAATTTCACTTCCAGTTAACGGGTGATAAAACCCCAAAGGTTTGGGTTTAGGTTAAACTTAAAAATTTGGAAAATTTGGCTTGAATTCAGTTTGATCCGAACTGGTTTGCTCATCTCTAATTGTCAGTAGGAAATACAATAGTAGATCAATATGGGCTACAATGATATTATCTTCTATTGTAATCCTGTCTGTCTTGTAATGTAAATGAGATGACTGCGGAAATCAAAATCCCTATAAAATTGGAATGTTTCAGGTTATTATTAGGCTTAGTCCCAGAGTGAAAAATGCAGCATATAGCACATTTTTGAACATAGATAGGTCATATTTTGTGACATCTTGCCATACAATGTGTTGTAATTGAGGTACATCCTTCCTGACCCTGTAGAGAAGTTGTAGTTGCTACCTGGAGCCCTGGAACCCCATGCCATATAAAATAGGCCACTATTTTAAATTGAATATGGTAAGTAGAGGCTCTATTACAAGTTATGAGTCCACTATTTTACCCTGGACCACCAGGAACATCCCATACACTATGGGACTATGGCTGCAGCTCCATCATCTCTGGGTGTTACTTTTCTTTGTTCAATATATGGGCTAAACAGTGATTTTCATCTGAATCGGAGGCGTTTGCAAGCTCCTCCAAATCAGCTTCAGTCAATATCTGTTTTCTCATCATGCAAAAAATCAATACTGTGGAATGAAAAAATAAAATGTATTCAGTAACAATAATACATACACAATACATTCACACACTGACATATACATATATACTCACAGATACATACATACACACACTGACATATACATATGACATACTGACATACATAGAAATAGCACTTACAGCTCTAAGTCTTTCCCCTCCTTCTTCTCCTGTAGTCAGGTAAATCTCCACACAGTGGTATAGTATTGAGGACCTGCAGGTTATGTGGTCAGGTCCTTCATCCCTCTCCTATGTGTGCAGGAAGCTGCTGGCAAATTCACATTTACCATGTGAAAGGTTGACAACTGAATTGAACCATTTCTATAAGAACAGCACATAACTATACTGGAAAGGAATCCATCTACAGTATCATAATTTGAAAATGTATGTACGTGTAACTCTGCATGGACCAAAAGGACCTAGATTAATTGATAAATAGTACTAGATGAACTATATAGACCAAAATGAGATTATAACTCCTTTATTTTTTCATTTTTGACCGAACAGTACAAGTGTGAAAAAAGACGTGGAGCAAAAAGTAAACAAAAAAATAAATAAATAAAAACTGCTATTAGTAAGAACCCCTCAAATGAGGAAAAGTCAATAAACCACAAGTTTCAGAACCGCATAATGACTATTTTAAAAAATATCAAATTTCAAATTCGGTCATTTTTGACCGAACAGAACAGCAGGGTTTTAAGCTAAGTTAGAGGTGGACACACCTTTTTGATATCTTAAGACTTATCTGCTTTATAATGGTTTGACCAAGTTTATCTATGAAAACTTATGTCAGAAGGTTTTGATACAATTTCACAACTTTTTTGGTATTTGCTATTATATTATTCTTTACATCCTTATTCCTGATGCTGTAGATGATGGGATTCAACATTGGAGTGACCACCGTATAGAGAACAGATGCAATCTTGTCAGTTTCCACAGACTGGGAAGATGGAGGATGAAGATAGATGGACATAATGGTTCCATAGTAGAGGCTGACAACAGTGAGGTGGGAGACACATGTAGAAAAAACTGCATATCTTCCTTGTGAGGAACGGATTCTCAAAATGGTGGAGATGATGAAAACATAGGAGATCAAGGTCAATAAAAAAGAACATAAAACTATGAGCCCGGCTGCTACATACATTGCTATCTCATTAAGCCAAGGATCTATACAGGACAGTGGCAAGAAGGGAGGTACTTCACAAAAGAAATGGTTGACATGATGAGTCCTACAGAAGGGAAGTCTCCAGGTAATTGGAATTTGTATAGAAGAGTTTGTGAAACCTACAATCCATGGTATTATGGCTAAGATGATGCAAAACTTCATGTTCATAACACTGCTGTAGTGCAAGGGTCTACAAATGGCTACAAACCTATCATACGCCATGACAGCAAGTAAGGAACACTCTGCTCCCGCAAGTCCTAAATAAAAGAACATCTGGAAAACACAAGCCCCTACTGAAATACTCTTGTCTATGGATAAAGTATTTTTGAGGATTAAAGGAGCTACAGTGGAAGAAAAACAGATGTCAAAGAAAGAAAGATTGCAAAGGAAGAAGTACATAGGAGTGTGTAACATTGGGCTGGTCCTCACTGTAATGAGAAGAAGACAATTTCCTGTCAATGTGATAACATACATCACCAAGAATAGAAGAAACCCTATAATTTGGATGTTTGGAATAGTAGATAATCCAAGTAGATAGAACCAACTTGGAAGTGTTTGATTGAAGTTCTCCATAGAATTACTCAGAACCTTGAACAAAGAACAAAGTTGAAGACTAGTTAGTACTAGTATAAGGAAGAGTAATAACAGATCCCAAATGTAGACCAATGGGTTCTCATTGAAAGTAGCACCAAAAATGAAGGAAATCTGATTGGTTGTTATGATGTACTACTCAAACTATTCAATAACCGACTTCTTGTATCAAACTCTACCATGGACATCAAAATCAAAGAAAAATTAACTAAACCTCTTTGTTAAATAATTCTCCAAGAGCTAATTGGCAAAAATTTTTACTTACCTGGATGTTCCACTTTTCTTCTCAGAAAGTTTTCTTTGGACATGTAAAATAAAAGTGGAACATTTGGCACAAATGGACAATGCTATGTTTAAAGAAAAAAAAATGACACCAAATCTTCATTTCAGTTGTGAAACATGTTGGAGGGAACATCATGGTTTGAGTATGCTTGGTTACTACAGGACTGGACTGCTTCCAATCATCGAGGTAACAATGAATTCCAAGGTGCCATCCATGACCATAAGCTGTTGAGACATTGGGTGTGGCAACAAGACCATGACCCAAAGCATACAAGTAAACCAAGTAAAGAATTGTTAAAAAGTAAGATTTATGATTTGGATTAGCCAACTCAAAGTCATGACCGTAACCCCATTGAGATGCTGTGGTGTAATGTAAAGAGGGTTATGCACACAAGGCACACCAAAAATACTTATGATCTGAAACACAATTGCAACAGTCCAAAATTCTTCCTCAATGTTGAGCAAATGTGATTTACCACCACAAGGTATTTTTGGTAGAGGTGATTGGGGATCTATGGGGTATGACATATAAAGGTTCACTTACCCCTGCACTACTAGACAGTTTGTATGTTATTACTTTACACAGATTGTGTTTGTCTATATTGCGACTTACAGTAGATAATAATCAGACCTCATGGATGTGTATGTTCTCCCCATATTTGCGCATATTTCCTCCGGCTACTTTGGTTTGCTCCAACACTCCAAAGACATTCTGATAGGGAATTTAGCCTGTTATCCTCACTTGGGGCAGTGATAATGACAATATCTATCCTCATACATTACAAGAAGTAGCAGCAACACAAGATAAAAGGTCTGAAGGACCATTTGTAATGTAATGAACATGTAACCATGAAAGGGCCTTTAGACCTTTCAGCTTGTTTTGCTGCTGCTTCTTGTGAGATTTGTTTAGATGGGCAGGAATTTATAATAAAGATAAGTGTAAAATGTACTCTGTAGTTTGTGTGCAGCATGACTGTGTGTATAAGAGAGCTGTGTGTGCAACTGGCCTATGTGTGTCGCAGGGCTGTGTGTATAAGAGAGCTGTGTGTGCAACTGGTCTATGTGTGTAGCATGACTGTGTGTATAAGAGAGCTGTGTGTGCAACTGGCCTATGTGTGTCGCAGGGCTGTGTGTATAAGAGAGCTGTGTGTGCAACTGGTCTATGTGTGTAGCATGACTGTGTGTATAAGAGAGCTGTGTGTGCAACTGGCCTATGTGTGCAGCATGACTGTGTGTATAAGAGAGCTGTGTGTGCAACTGGTCTATGTGTGTAGCATGACTGTGTGTATAAGAGAGCTGTGTGTGCAACTGGCCTATGTGTGTAGTATGACTGTGTGTATAAGAGAGCTGTGTGTGCAACTGGCCTATGTGTGCAGCATGACTGTGTGTATAAGAGAGCTGTGTGTGCAACTGCCCTATGTGTGCAGCATGACTGTGTGTATAAGAGAGCTGTGTGTGCAACTGGCCTATGTGTGCAGCATGACTGTGTGTATAAGAGAGCTGTGTGTGCAACTGGCCTATGTGTGCAGCATGACTATGTGTATAAGAGAGCTGTGTGTGCAACTGGCCTATGTGTGTAGCATGACTGTGTGTATAAGAGAGCTGTGTGTGCAACTGGCCTATCTGTTCAGCATGACTGTGTGTATAAGAGAGCTGTGTGTGCAACTGGCCTATGTGTGCAGCATGACTGTGTGTATAAGAGAGCTGTGTGTGCAACTGGCCTATGTGTGCAGCATGACTGTGTGTATAAGAGAGCTGTGTGTGCAACTGACCTATGTGTGCAGCATGACTATGTGTATAAGAGAGCTGTGTGTGCAACTGGCCTATGTGTGTAGCATGACTGTGTGTATAAGAGAGCTGTGTGAGCAACTGGCCTATGTGTGCAGCATGACTGTGTGTATAAGAGAGCTGTGTGTGCAACTGGTCTATGTGTGCAGCATGACTGTGTGTATAAGAGAGCTGTGTGTGCAACTGGCCTATGTGTGCAGCATGACTGTGTGTATAAGAGAGCTGTGTGTGCAACTGGCCTATGTGTGCAGCATGACTGTGTGTATAAGAGAGCTGTGTGTGCAACTGGCCTATGTGTGTTGCAGGGCTGTGTAAGAACTGTATGTGTCTAGCAAGATGTGTTGGTTAAATAGTTGTGTATTCAAATAATATCATAAAACAAAAAACCCTAAAATTGTAACAGATTTTGGTTTGGTTAAAAGAAGCACACAGTAAGTTTAACAGGATTTAGCTTTCAGTTACTAGAACTCTCATCTGACCAAGAATACCAAGAAAGAAGGCACTAGACTAAAAAGTTAGTTACATTGACCCCTCCGCTTTTTCAGACCCTTGAAGAAGTTTTAATTAATATTAAATAATTTTTTTCTTATTTTTGTTGCCTAAATCTGGGTACTTTTTATAGTCAGGTTTGTCTTAGTAATATGGTAATTTTAATTAACATTTATAAACTAGAAAGCCTAGAATTGTTACATTTTGGAAAAATCAAAACTGATTGTTGATATTTATATACATTATGTACAATGAAGGTAAGGTTAATGCAATAATCTACTGCCCACAGCCCCTATAAACAGTGAGACACGGATTTGGAAACCCAAATCTAATATTGATAGACCATCCTAATTATAGCCTATCAATTTTAGAGTCCAAGAGAGTCAGTTTTTTATACTATAATTTTTAATTTTGTATATTATGACTTTTTTTTTGTACAATTTTGGCTTTAACCTACCTTGAAACTGGTTTTCATTCCACTTAGAAAATGCAAATGTTATGTAACAACAACAACAACAACAACAACAACAACAATAAGAAGAAGAATTCAAAATGCTAGTGACTTCTAATAATAAAATAATGAAATTATTTTTTTAAAGGAATTTGTCACCGATTATTACATTTTTTAAATTCTTATAAAATGTCTACTTCTGCCTGTACTGATGGAGTGGCTTGCTCTCTTAAAAAAGAGAGCTCAAATGAGTACTAATATTACTGTATATATATATATATTAGGTATCACAAACATCTTCCTTCTTTATTTTAATGAGTGATTGGGGATTTGCACATTTGAAGCTTTCAGGGCAAATTATAGATCTCTTGATACCCATTTACCTTAAGAATTCAAAAATTATCTGAAGAGATCATTATCCCTTTAAAGAAAGTTATTTTTTGTAAGGTATTGCAAACTGAAGCTAAAGCCAGACATTTTATGTAGTGCCAGGTCCACCAAGTTTAAAAAATGTGAAATGTTTTTTAAAATATAATAAAAAATAGGCAATACAAATGTATAACTTTTTTCCCCATTTGATACATAAAAATAAATAAGAAACAGAAACAAATAAGTATTTTACATACCACAGAATCCAAAAATACCCATGCTATTAAAATATAAAAGTATTTATCTCATACGGTAAACTCTGTAATGGGGGATGGGAGGGGATTGATAATTCTTGAATCCCTATCTTTTGCTATTTTGCCTCCCAAAAATGTTTATAAAATTGAAAAAGCAACACCTATTTGTTAAAATTATATCGATAAAAACTTCTGCTCATCCTTCAAAAAAAAAGAACCCTTACACGATCCATAGAAGAAAATATAATTTGTTGATGCAAAGAACTGTTTTAAAGGTACAATAAAACTATATAAATTTGGTATCACTGTAATTATACTGACCCGAACACATTGGACATTGTAAAAACAAAGCTCTTTTAAAGAGAACCTTTCATGTCCCCATGTATATGCGGTCTTACATACCGCTAGAAAGCCGACAGTGCGCTGAATTCAGCGCACTGCCAGCTTTCCCATTATGTGCCCCGGTGCTGGAGCTATCGCCGGTCTTAGTTTCACCGTCCACCGTCAGAAGGGCGTTCCTGACAGTCTAGCTACGCTTTGAGGAACGCCCTCCCTGACATTACTCGTCCATAGCCCTGTACTGGGGGGGCATTCCTCACAGCTCAGCGTCATCACTGGGCTATAAGGAATGCCCCCTCTCTCTGTACTCGTCCATAGCACTGTACTGTCAGAGGGGGCGTTCCTTTCAGCCCAGCAATGACGCTGAGCTGTGAGGAACGCCCCCCCAGTACAAGTCTATGAACGAGAACTGTCAGGGAGGGCGTTCCTCACAGCGCAGCTAGACTGTCAGGAACGCCCTTCTGACGGTGGACGATGAAACTAACACCACTGATAGCTCCAGCCCCGGCGCACATAATGAGAAAGCCGGCTTTCTAGCGGTATGTAAAACCACATATACATGGGGACATGAAAGGTCCTCTTTAACTTCTTTTTTAAAGCTTTTATGTAGTGTAATAGACCTTCTCTAATGACAGGCCTGGAACCCTTCTATAAGCACCCAGCCGCCATAACAATGGATTACTACCCTAATGACACTTGGCAGTTATCTGTTCCAGTATGGCAGTGTCCATACAGTGGAAGTATTTATATGTAAAGGTCGCAATTGACTTTGGCATCTAAAAGATTAACAGCCATAATGGGCGCAGGCAAGGTGCACAGCTGTTAGCAGTGGATATTGGCTGTATTATACAGCCAGCAGCTCAGCAGCTCCTGAGCCCTCTCCATACCTCCATGTAACATTGCGACGTACTGTACAATACCAGTAAAAAGCTTGGACGCACCTTTTTCATTCCATGCTTTTTCCATGGTAGATTCATATTTGTGGGAATACATATGGAATTAAGCCGTAAATAAAAAAAAGTTTTTAATAAACCAGAATATATTTAATACTTTGGATTCTTCAGATCATCTCTCTTTGCTTTGATGATAGCTTTTCACAGTCTTGGCATTCTCTCAATCAGCTTCATGAGGTGGTCACCTGTAACGGAATGGAAGAGTTAATTTGTGAAATTCTTTGTCTTGGTAATGTGTGTGAGATTATCACTTGTGTTGTGCCATCATCACCATAGGCATCTGTACAATTTCATTCATATGTTGAACTCCCTTGTTAGCATGAACAGATCAAGTGAGATGGAATTTTTGCTATTCATGTTTATGTGAATAAACTGCAATCCTTTCTATAAGGCATATTGAATCAAACCCCTAGATTGCTTGGCACTTGGATACCTGAAGTGAACTACTTACAAGTGAGGTATACTGCTGAGTAAGTATTTTCTTCTCTTGAAATGTTCTTTGGAGACAACTGAAAATTCATCATTAAAAAATATGATCTAGATCGGGGCAGTGCTCTTAAAAAGTTGGACTTTTGGGAATGGTAATTCAGTTTGAGTTTTCCCCCCAATCGCCCTAGTTGAATTTCTACTAAAGAGTCAGCCTGCAGTTTAACCCCTTAATGACGCAGGGTACTTTACTGTATATGTTATTGCTCTGTGACTTTTTTTCAGTTTTCTTCCCCGTCTTCCATAACTTTTTTAATGTACTTTCCACATAGCTATGTGAGGGCTTATTCTTTGCGTGACGAGTTGTACTTTCATTTGCTACCATTTTGGGGTACATATCATGTTTTGTTTATGTTTTTTGGGGGGTCCGTGTGAAATAACATAAAATTTTATCATACTGTTTTGCATTTTGTTTTTACGGCGTTCCCTCTGCTTTAGACAACACATGGCTCCGATATCATATTTATATTGGTTTTTATCACTTATTACCGCTTTTACAAGTAAAACATTACTTTTTGAAAATGAGGAATTTTCCTGGGGTCACCGTATGCCTATAACTTTGTTACTGTACTGTTGACGGTGGTATGTCAGGGCTCCTCCAATACATATTATCCCAGAATGTGGGTTGTACAAATCTCTTAGGGTTAATCAAATAAGGTAATAGGGCCAGAGGGAGAGTGGGTCGCGGCCTGATAGGAGTGGGTGTTTATGCTGCAGCGTGTGCCATGTTCTGGTAACTCCATGTAGGAGAACCTTGCATGTGGGTGACGGGGTAGGATCCCCCAAAGTGACAATTGATCATGAAGTGACATCAGGGAGATTTCTAATTGAATTGCTAGATTGTCCGTGGCATCTTGGGTCAGACGCGTCCAGCGCTCAAGTTGTATGGCGTGATAGTAGGTGAGTACGTCTGGAAGAACAGCGCCCCCCAGGATGGTCGGTTGTATAAATTGCGAGTGTTTGATTCTGGGCCGCTTCTGCTGCCATAGAAAGTCTGTGGTTAATGGTCTGAATTTATCAAAAAAAAGATCTGGGGAGATTCACTAGCAGTCTGAGGAGGAGATAAAGTATTTTGGGGAGGATGTATGCCTTTAAAGGGTTTTTTTGGCCTAGCCAGGAAACATATGGAATGCATAGATCTGTTAGTTGTTTTTGAATGTTTTTAAGTAAGGGATGGTAATTGAAAGGGAGGATGTTCAACAAATCCTGGGGTTTCGTATTCCCAAGTACTTGATGTCATCCTTTGGCCAATAATAGGGTGAGTGACTTTTCAATTGTGAGATTATACCTTCCTTTTCGGAGATATTTAGAATGTCGGATTTGAGGAAGTTCACCTTGAAATTCGAGACCAATCCGAATTCTAAGTACGGTGAGACGAAGGATCGAGCTAGCGGGGTTGGCGGTGAGAATCATAAGATCATCAGCAAATGCAGCTGTTTTATGGATAACGTCACCCACCTGTAACCCCTGTATTGCCTAGTCCTGTCTAATCTTTTGTATAAGTAGTTCCATGGCCATAACAAAGAGTGATGGGGAAAGGGGGCAACCCTGTCTTGTCCCATTACTTATTTGAAAAGGTTTCGATAGGGTGCCATTTACTCTAATTCTTGCACTGGGTTTTTGATATAACGACAGAGTGGCGTCCATGAAGATGGGTGGAATACCAAACTTTTTAAGCGCGGAAATAAGATATTGCCAATTAACCCTGTCAAATGCTTTTTCCCCAACAGTACCAGAGGGAAGTCGGCGGTTTTAGTGTGGCCAATCAGTCTGATCACCCTACAAATGTTATCCCTTCCCTAGCGGTTGCTCACGAATCCCACCTGTTCCTTTCCAATTATGGAAGGTAAAAGGGGAGCAAGGCGGCGTGCTAGTGCCTTTGCCCACCATTTTAGATCAGTATTAAGCAAAGAAATAGGCCTATAACTGCCACATTGTTTTGGGTCTTTGCCTTCTTTGGGAAGAATGATTATGAAGGCCTTGAGGGATTGAGGTGGGAGCTTGTGGCCATTTACGAGTGAATTACACAGGGAGGCAAAATGTGGGAGCAACACTGATTGAAAAGTTTTATAGTACGTGATAGGAAGTCCATCTGGGCCAGAACTTTTTCCTGACGGAATAGAGGACAGTACTTCCTCTAACTCCTCAGTCGTGAAGGGGCATAACAGGGATCGCCCATCCTCTCTCTAAGTTTAGGTAAGGAGATAAAGTCTAGGAAGGAGTTAATTAGATCTTGACTATTGGTATCAAAGGGTGTGGACTGGTTCAATGGGGATCGATCCAAGTTGTATAGGTTATGGTAGAAGTCATGAAAGACCTCAGCAATGTGATCAGTAGTGTGAACTGTAGTATTGTTACATTGTTATCTGTAGCAATTTCCCTAACAAACTATTATTCTTTTTGTTTGTGGACGAGTGCAGAGATGATCTTGTTAGCCCTGTCTCCATGAGTATAGAACTTGCACTTAGAAGCCTGAAGTAATTTAGCCGAGCGAACATCTAATATGTATCTGACTTCGTCTTGTGTATGAGTGAGTTCCTGCAGAGTAGTCTGGGCCTGGGACCTTTTGTGCATTCCTTCTATCCATGTTATATATGAGAACAAATTGTCTAGGGTTTTTTACCTGTTGCCAGGCTGGTTCCAGTTATCGCCAGAAGCCGCACCTGTGAGGCGTCCTCCCCATGCGGTGTTTCTGCCTTGCTTCCCCAGATAGATAAGAAGTAGGGGGTAGGGTGGAGTGCGCAGGGAGGGGGAGGAGTCCCCCTGATGGCTGTGTAGGGTCTCAACGCTCACCCCGCCACCTCCGCTGGTCCAAAACGGTACGGTAAACGCCCGGGGTTTGCTCTATTGTCTGGCGGAGATGTAAGTGTCCCAGGAAAGTCTCAGCTGGCAAAAGTAAAAGTCCAGAGGGTCAGAGGCAGCAAGTAGAGTTGTCCTACGCACTATGCGGTCCCCAGAGCTCGCTGGCGGGGCGGGGAAAGGTGAGGAGCCCCCCTGATAGTGGAGTAGGGGCTCAGCACTCCGTACAACTCCTTTAAGGCTGAGACCCAACATTACGGAAATGCAGACTTGTTGTTGCAGAGTTTGCTGAGTTTTATTGATCCAATGCCAGGACTAGTGTGAGCAGAAGCTACAAGTATTTGTGCTTCTTATATATTTTCCATTCCTTTTGAAGCCATAATTGGCTTTGGCTAAAAAAAAAACCACAGCAAAATCTGCAACAAAAAAAGCAGCGTTTCGTCAATATGGGGCCTCAGCCTAAGAAGGACATTCCACATTATTAAGCAGGCCACAGATTTCAAGCCTTATGAGAAAGAAAAAGGATCTCTCTGCTACCGAAAAACGCATTCACGAAAACTTAAGCATGATCATCATACTGTGAAGAGATTTGTGTCTGACTAAAATACTATTACAAAGCAGGAAACAGGGATTTGAAGCTGCTGGTGTCTCTAGAGTTACCACGAATCTTAAAGGGGTTGGCCTGAGAAAGAAGTGTCATTGTTTGTATAATAAAAAGGTATACAATTTTACAATATACTTTTTGTATCAATTTCTCACGGATTTCTAGATCTCTGCTTGCTGTCATTCATTCTTTTTCTTCTCGTGGATATAGGTCTGACCATGGTCATGTGATTTATGGTCCGTGGTCATGTGATGAGCACACAGATATCACTTGTTGTAATCAAAGCACAGTAATCAGACATCTGCCTGGTAACGAGCTGTGCACCTGTGTGCTCATCACATGACCATGGACTGTAAATCACATGACTATAGACTGTATATCACATGACCATGTACCGTACATCACATGACCATGGTTAGACTTATATCCATTAGAAGAAACAGAATGAATGACAGCAAGCAGAGATCTAGAAAATTGTGAGGACTTGATACAGAAAGTATATTGGAAAATTATATAACTTTTTATTATACAAACAATGACATGTGTCTCTCAATATTGGTGTGAAAGTGGCCAACCTCTTTAAGGTGTAGGATCCTACAGAGGGTTGCAGTTGTGCATAAACCTACTATGTGGCCACCCCTAAACAGTGCTCACAAGCAGAAACGGTTGCAGTGGGCACAGACGTACATAAAGACTAATAATTTTGAAACAGTCTTGTTTACTGATGAGCGCCGCGCAACCCTGGATGGTCCAGATGGATGGAGTAGTGGATAGCTGGTGGATGGCTACAATGTCCCAACAAGGCTGCGATGTCAGCAAAGAGGTAGCGGAGTTATGTTTTGGGGAAGAATCATGGGGAGAGAGCTGTTAGCCCCCTTATCTTCATTAAGGTGTGAAAATGACCTCTGCAAAGTATATAGAGTTTCTGACTGACCATTTTCTTCCATGTTACAAAAAGAAGAACCTTTCCTTCCATAGCAAAATCATCTTCATACATGACAATGCCCCATCTTATACAGCAAAGAAGACCTCTTAGTCATTGGTGCTATGGGCTTAAAAGACGAGAAACTCATGGTGTGGTCACCATCCTCCCCTGACTTCAACCCTGTTGAGCACTTTTGGAAAATACTCAAGCAACATATCTATGAGTGTGGGAGGCAGGTTACTTCAAAACCGCAGCTCTGGGAGGCGATTCTGACACCCTGCAAAGAAATTCAAGCAGAAACAAGCCAACAGTTCAACGGATGCAAGAATTGTGAAGGTGATATCAAAGAAGGGTCCTATGTTGATGTTACTTGGCCTGTTAAGATGTATTTGATTGAAATAGCTTTTAATTTCAGTAAATGTGACCTTTTAATGCTTTACAGCACAGTCATGGCTAGAGATTGGTAAACCGCTTCATCATGAGACAGGTTTGATCCGAATATCCCAAATTGTTCAGTTTTTAATGAAACCAAACAGTTTAGGATTTCTCTCAGATGAACGTAAATGGCTGCTGCAACACCCATTGCGGTAAAGTATTTTACTCTGAGGTCTCTTCATATAATATACAATAGTAGGTGGAGGCCCAAGGGAGGTGAAAAAAAAAATAGGTTTGTACTCACCTTCCCTCTCTTCTTTTAGGCCTCCCCGTGGCATCTGGTGTTCTCCTGGTGACGTCACCCCCCTGGGGTCTCTGCTGAGTTTTGTGATTGGGCCATAGTGGTCACATGGGCATGCTGAGCTCCATCTACTGATCCTTTTTTAACAGTCATCACTCAAATGCAAATCCATTTTTACAGATGTCAAAAACTGACCCATTGACTTGTATTGCTATTGTTCGGCTATGAAAACAGCCAAACATAGGACATGTCTTCAGACCACAGAATATAGTAAGTGGAGGCCCAGGGAGTGGTGGAAACATAATAAATAGAATCCCGTTAAAGCAATATGACATCAGCATGCCCCATGTGAACGCTGATGCCCAATCACAGGCCTTAGCAGTGACTCCAGGGGGCGTGACAGCAATCAGGAGGCCAGAAGAGGTTCCCAGTGGAGCACAGGATGCCACAAGAATGTCCAGAATGGAAAGGCAAGGTCAGTATAACTGTTTAACCACAGAAAATAATACTTTCACCTCTGGTTAATGGGTGACAAACAGATTTAGGCCAAACCTGAAACTTTTGGAAAATTTGGGCTGAATCTGATCTGATCCAAACCAGTTCACTCATCTCTAATTGTCAGTAGTGAATGCAATGATAGGTCAATATAGGTGTTATCTTTAGAGGCGTTAGCTTCTATTGTAATCCTGTCTGTTTTGTCTGTTATGTAGATAAGGTGACTGCTGCAATGATAGACAATACTAGTCTGGAGGTCAATAGGGGAGTTTTCTAGATATGCTCTATGTTGGAAGGTAAATGGATAAGCTGTGACATCATCTATTGTTAGTAGATGTGGGAAAACCTCTGAAGATTTATTTTGTTTTGGGTTTGAAAGGTTTGGCCCAAAAAGTATAATAATTTCACTTCCAGTTAATGGGTGATAAACCCCCAAAGGTTTGGGTTTAGGTCAAACTTAAAATTTAAGAAAATTTGGCTTGAATCCAGTTTGATCCAAACTGGTTTGCTCATCTCTAATTGTCAGTAGGGTATACAATAGTAGATCAATATGGGCTACAATGATGTTATCGTCTATTGTGATCCTGTCTGTCTTGTGATGTAAATGACATGACTGCAGACATCAAAATCCCTATAGAATTGTAATGTTTCAGGCTAGTATTAGGTTTAGTGTCCAAAGTGAAAATTGCAGCATATAGTACATTTTTGAACATAGATAGGTCATGTTTTGTAACATCTTGCCATACAATGTGTTGTAATTGAGGTACATCCTTCCTGACCCTGTAGATAAGTTGTAGTTGCTACCTGGAGCCCTGGAACCCCATGCCATATAACATATACCACTATTTTAAATTTCATATGGTAAGTAGGGGCCCTATTACAAGTTATGAGTCCACTATTTTACCCTGGACCACCAGGAACATCCCATACACTTTCTAAACCACCAGGCAGTAACCTCTACCAGGTAATAAAATATGACATTTCTCTTTTACCTCAGGCCACCAGAATGAATGATATTAACCCCTCCATTACCTTAGTCCACTGGAGAAGCTTTATTCAGTATTAAACATGACATGTGATTGCATGAACATGGCCAGATATGTTTCCTCTTGGATGGACATGTCCAGATATACAGGGTCACTTAGTGGCCAGTTAAAAAATGTATCATTTTGTGAAATTCTGTCAATACGTGATATGCTATATGTGTGATTACACAGAATTTGTGTTGTGATCTTTAGTCAGCCCAGAGTTTAGCCTACATGTCATGATATTGTGGACACATCTTTTTGATTTCTAAAGACTTATCTGCTTTATAATGGTTTGAGCAAGTTTATCTTGGCTACTACAGTCCTTTAATGTGTGCAACAAGCTACTTAGGACCTTTTACCAATTGGTAGTAGCTGTGGCTCGAGAGGGTGTTGACCTCCAACACAGCATCATAGAGACCTCCAAAACCCTAAATACAAAGCCGGACTAAATTTATTCATCTAAATTTAATGAGCAATACGGAAGAGGAGAAAACTCACATGGTGAGATGCAGCATATGCTATATGTTTACAGATTTGCCAGACCATAAAGCCAACTTCACCTGTATGAAATGCAAACTAGTGGCCCTTTTAGAAGATAAAGTGCAGAGGTTGGAAGAAAGAATAGAGACATTAAGAGAAAGTGAGGTTTTTATTGATGAGGCAGAGGCAAGCCTCCTGAATATAGTAAGGGAAGAAAGTATGAGAGAGCCTACAGTGGTAGAGGCTGAAGCAAACCTCCTAAATATAGTAAGGGAAGAAAGTATGAGAGAGCCTACAGTGGTAGAGGCTGAAGCAAACCTCCTAAATATAGTAAGGGAAGAATACTTGAGTGAACCTACAGAGGCAGAAAATTGGATACAGGTGACCAAGAGATGCAAAAGGATCACAAGGCCATCACCACTTACACAGCTAGGTAACCGATATGAAACTCTTATGCAGACTGATGAAAATGATAAAAATAATCTATCAGCAAAAGAAGAAACAAAAGTCACCCAGAGACAAGAGGGAGCAACAAGAAATAGTGTAGCGAGGAAAAAAAGAAGAGTAGTGGTTATGGGCGACTCACTGCTAAGGGGCACAGAGGCAGCAGTCTGCAGGCCAGATATAACTGCACGAGAAGTATGCTGCCTCCCAGGAGCAAAAGTTAAGGATGTGGCCGATAGGATTCCATGCCTCCTCAGCTCCAAGGATAACTAACCATTTTTACTGATACATGTGGGTACAAACGACACGGCAAAAAATGATTTACCAACTATCCGTAAAGACTTTGAAAATTTAGGGAAGAAAGTGAAGGAACTGGATGCGCAGGTAGTATTCTCATCAATCCTCCCAGTTGATGGTTATGGCATCAGGAGATGGAATAGAATACTAGAGGTGAACAAGTGGCTTCGGCAGTGGTGTAGAGAGCAAGGATTTGGATTTCTGGACCATGGAGTGAATTACCTCTATGATGGACTCCTTGCTAGAGATGGGATACATCTCACAAAGCCTGGGAAACACATATTTGTCAGAAGACTTGCCACACTTATCAGGAGAGCTTTAAACTAGAAGTGGAGGGGACGGGAAGAAAAAAGAAAGATAAGAACATGCAGCTAAAGGATATACTAAACAAGGTTACTAGATGTGGTAATGAGGACCCAAGACAGGATACTCAGAAGGAAAGTAAGAAAAAGGAAGTAACAGAGCACAATCTGAAATGTTTTTACACAAACGCACAAAGCATGGGAAACAAACAGGGAGAATTAGAACTGATAATACAGAAGGAAAAATATGATGTCATTGGTATCACAGAAACTTGGTGGAACGATAAGCATGATTGGAACATACAGATGGAAGGATACAACCTATTCAAAAAGAATAGAACTAATAAAAGAGGGGGAGGAGTTGCATTGTATGTTAGAAAAGAACACATCTCCACAGAAATTACAGTTTTACAGAATGATAATTTATTGGAAAATATTTGGGTAGCAATTCAAGGGAAAAACAATGATAAGGACATCATAATAGGGGTTTATTATAGACCACCAGGACAGACGGAAGACATGGATGAGATTTTTTCACAGCAAATGACCACGCTTTCGAAGAAATATGAAATAGTTATCATGGGAGACTTCAATTACCCAGATATTCAGTGGGAAACCCACACAGCTACGAGTAAAGGCTCTATCAAATTTTTATCCTCTCTAGCAGACAACTTCATTGCCCAGCTAGTAGAAGAAAACACGAGAGGAACATTCATTTTGGACCTAGTTTTAACTAACAAGGAGGATATGGTTAAGGAACTAAGGGTAGCAGGGACATTGGGATTCAGTGATCATGCTATACTTGAGTTTGGGGTTGTAAGAAGAAGAAGACCTGAGAAGACAAAAACTACAAGGGTCGATTTTAGTAGGGCAGATTTTAGGGGCCTAAAGGTAAGGGTTAGTAGAATTCCATGGCGAAAAATTCTTAAGCACAAAAATGCACATGAAGGGTGGGAAATTTTCCGTAGGGAAATCATTAATGCACAGGAACTAACAATACCTAGAAGCAAGAAAAATGGGAAGCACCTAAAAACACCAGGATGGATGACTAAAAAATTACATAACCTGCTAAAAAAGAAAAAGGAAACATACAACAAGTGGAAGATGGGAACTATATCTAAGGAAGAGTATACAGCAGTTTGCAGACTCTGCAAGATAAGCATTAAAGGAGCTAAGGCTGAACACGAATTGAAGCTTGCAAAAGAGGTTAAGAGTAAGGTAAAAGGTTTTTGGGGATATGTTAAAAGCAAAAGAAAAGTGAAGGAAACCATTGGAATCTTGAAGAATGATAAGGGTGAAAAAGTTAACATGGTGGAACAGCAGGTGGAGTTACTAAATTCGTTGATTATAATGTCAATCTGTATTCCCTTAGTCCAGACAGCAGCACAATATGGGGTATCTCTGCCCCTGTGTGTTGTTTAGGACAGGTGGAAGCTTTAATTAGCACCAAAAAGGTGCCTCCTACTAGCCCTATAAGAGGGCACAAGAGACCTCCCTCCACTGTGTAAATTATAAAGTGACAGGAAACAAGCTTCTAGGGAGGGAAGCCTTGTGCTGCTGTCTGGACTAAGGGAATACAGATTGACATTACAATCAACGATTCCCCTTATGTCCGACAGCAGCACAATATGGGGAGATAGCAAGTAATTCCCCTAGGGAGGGTTTCCTCGCCTTACAACGTCAAGGACTGACTGACCAAAGGCAGTTGTCTGGAAACTGCGGATGTCCAATGATAATGTTTAACAAAAGGTCAACTGAGATGACTATAATGCAGCCGCACAAATCTGGTCCAATGGTAAGGACCGATACTCAGCCAAAGAAGTCGACAACCCAGGTCGAGTGGCCGTAGAAAGACTGGAGGGAATAACTCCTGAATAAGAAAGGAAGACTTAATTGTCTCCTTGATCCATGTGGATAGAGTAGGCTTGGAAGCCTTGAGGCCTCTGTTTTTACCCTGCATATCAATTAGTAGGCTTTCGGCCTTCTTAAGCGGTTGAGTGTGGAATAGGTAAATCCACAGACACCTTACCACATCTAAGGTGTTGAGCTTTTCTTCCTCCTCAGAGGTTGGAGAGGGGAAAAACACAGGTAACGAAATTAGCTGATTGCTATTATAGTATGAGGGGACCTTAGGGATAAACCCAGGCAAACCTAAGGTGCACCCTATCTGCAAAAACAAAATGTACGGTTCTCTAGAAGAGAGGGCCTGGAGTACCCCTACTCTTTGGCAGATATAATAGCCAACAAAAAAGTGGTTTTGTAGGCTAAATATTTTATCTCCGTAGTCTCCAAGGGTCCAAATGGAGGACCGCACAGGCCTGTAATGACTACCGCAAGGTCTCACTGGGGATGATACTGAGGGCTTTAGCCTCATTGCCCCTTTAAGGAACCTTGCAACCAGAGGATCCTGAGACAGACGTCTGTTCAAATGAGCAGAGAGGGCCGCAATCTGCACTTTCAAAGTGGCAGGGGCAAGGCCCTTATCCAAACCGTCCTGAAGAAAATATCAGCCGTTGAAGGTTGTAGATTATTAATACCCTTCTTGGAGCACCACTCCATGAAAATCTTGGCTGTCCTCTGGTAGTTCTTATTGGTAGATTCTGCTCTTGCAGAATAAAGGGTCTTCAGGACGGCCTCTGACAGTCCTCTATCCTGCTATAGGGACTGCTCAACCTCCAGGCTGTCAGGTTGAATCTCCAGAGATCCTGGCACTTCAGAGATCCTTGGGAAACCAGGTTCTGGATGGGGGGAAGCCTCCAATATATCCCTCGACTCATCTCCATGAGTTGGGAAAACCAAGCTCTTTTTGGCCAGAATGGAATGATGGCTATCACAGAGACTTGGTCCTGTCTGATTTTCATTAATACCTTTGGTATTATTGGAATTGGAGGGAAGATGTATGCCAGCCTGGACCTCCAAGGGATGGACAGGGCATCCACTGCCAAGGGATTGTCCTCCTGGTAAAGGGAACAGAACGTCTCCACCTTGGCGTTGAGTCGGGTTGCCATGAGGTCTATTTCTGAAAGACCCCTGTTCAGGGTAATCTGATGAAAGACTTCTGGATTGAGTGACCATTCTCCTGATACGGCATAACCCTGACTCAACCGATCCGCTACTATGTTCAGGGAGCCCTTGATGTGAACTGCGGATAAATGGGTTAGATTTTTCTCTGCCCATGTAAATATCAAATCTGCCTCCCTAAGGAGGGTTGGTGATCTGGTGCCTCCCTGTCTGTTCACGTACAGCACTGTGGTCATGTTGTCTGACCGGATTTTGACTGCTCTTCCCCTGGGAAGAGGCAAGCAATAGAGTAAGGCACGATATACGGCTCTGAGCTCCTTCCAGTTAGACGAGGTCCTTTTTTCAGGAGCGCTCCAGACTCCCTTTATGGAGTTTTCGTCCAATGGGCTCCCCATCCCGAGAGGGATGCATCTGTAGTCAACAGGGTCCAAGAAGGTTGGACCGTGGACCTTCCGTCTTTCAGGTGCAACCACCACTTGAGGGAAAAAGACGGGTCCTGGGGGAGAGTCGAATCTTCTTGCTGAATGTAAGAAGGGAGCGATCCCAAGCCTCTAGTAACTCCTTCTGGAGGGGACGTAAGTGCCACAAGGCCCATGGGACTGCCTCCACTGAGGAAGACATCAAGCCCAGGATCTTCATCAATGTTCTGATGGAGGCTATCGGCTTTTTGAAGAGGTGCCAGACTGCCGCAACCAGCTTCTCCTTCCTTGCTGGTGTCAAGGAGATTTGCAGGCGGACTGAATCTAGGAAGTAGTTTTCTCAGAGGAACTTCCTTCGAGTTGAAGGGATCGTTTTTGACTTCTCCCAATTTATAAGCCATCACAGACTCTGAAGGCTGTCTGTAGGTACTGGAGCAGAACAGACTCTGACTGGGCCTTTATCAACCAGTCGTCTAGATAAGGCACCAAGAATAGCCCCTGAAGCCTGAGGGCGGCCGTTATGGGGGCCACTACCTTTGTAAAGGTGTGGGAAGCAGAGGAGATCCCGAAGGGTAGTGCTGTGAATTGAAAGTGCTTCCTGTGGCCGGAAACTACTTATGGCAATCCTTAGAAAAAAACCTTCTGTGTGGAGGTAAATAGAAATATGCAAATAGGCGTCTTTTATATCCAAAGTCACAAAAAAACATCGCCTTAGAGGAGAAAGGTGGTGACAGACTTTATGGTTTTCCTATGGAAGCGCTTCTTTTTGATGAAGCGGTTGAGGTACCTTAAGTCTATGATCATTCTCCACTTGTCTGCCGGTTTTGGCATCAGGAAGACGGGAGAATAGACACTGGATCCTTCTTCTAGAGAAGGGACTTCCACCAGGGCTCCCTTGTGAATGTACTCTCGGATGAAGCATTCCAGGGAGGGTGCGAGTTAACACAAACCGATCCTGAGGAGGACGGAGGAACTTGATTGCATAACCTCTTTGGATTGCCTACCGGACCCATGGGTCTCGAATTTTTTCCTGCCCGCAGTTGAGAAAGTGGGAGACACGACCTCCGACAGGAATCTCGGCCACAGGAAAACTGCTTCTGATGTCAAAAGCTAGGCTTGACTTTTTTATCATCAGACTTCGGAATCTCCGGCCGGCGCCTCTAGAGGAATATCTAGAGCCTCTCTGGACTGCCTTCCACGACGAGGCAGATAGCCTCTACCACGGCCAGAGCCAGACCTACCTCTGAAGGCCTGGGGTAAAGTTTTATCCTTCTTGTCGGACAAGCCCTCTAGGATCTCGTCTAGGGCACAGCCAAAGGCTCTACCCAGCTCAAAGAGTAATGCGCACAAATTATACTTTGAGGGGAACCCAGCTCTCCAAGGTTTTAACCATAGAGGTCTTCCTGCTGCAGTGTTCTTGGTAAGTGCCAGGGATTTGGCCGCCAGCCTTAATTGATGGTGGGAGGCTTCCGTTAAATATTCAGCTGCTAGAGAAACTGAGCCTAGAAACCCTAGCAGCTCGTCTCTGGAGACTCCAGAGTCGGTCACTTTCGAGGTGGACCAGGTCAGTACATAATTTGGCTGACACTTCACAGGACGCAACCGCCACAGCGGTCTTGGGCAAGGCAGCTGAATAAACCTTCTTGAAGGTATTGTCGAAGCGCCTGCCATGGCGTCGTGCAGATTTGCTCCATCATCTGATGGTACCTTAGTGCGGCAGGACAGTTTAGCCACCTCCATATCCACCTTGGGAGGAGGACCCCATTGATCCCATTGAGCAACTGGGAATAAAGCGCTGAACCTCCTAGGAACCACAAGAGGTTTTTCAGGACTTCTTCCACTCTGAGGACATTAATTTTTGTAATGTCTGGTCCACTTGGAAGACCCTAGGCCCTCTATAGGTGGACGCAGAGGCTTCCCCGTCAACATCACGATCCTTAGACCGGATGGAATTCAGCAGCCGGCTTAATTTTTCGAGTGGAAGCACGGCCTGCTGGGATCTTCAGTGGAATCGTCAGATGAGAGTGTCACGTCCACTATCTGATAATCTTCATCAGAGATCCGTAAGGAAGATTGTGTCTCAATCTGCGGTCTCTTGGCAATCTGGGCGATGGAAGAACGAATCTCCTTTAAGAGACTCCTCATATAGTCCTTTACCCAAGTAACAACCTCTTATAGAAGGTACTTCCGGCGGAGGTCCGCGACACTGGTGACAGCGGGTAAAATCATAGCCGTCAGGTAAAGGGGTATTGCAATCCAAACACATTAGGTGTTTTCAAGTTTAGAGGAATTTTTCCTCCTAAGCGCATCGCCATTACATGATGCAGAAGATGACATCTGAACATCAAACAGCCACGTGACACTGAAACAGGGAAGATCGCCAAGCATCGCATAAAAACCCAAGGGGTACCTCTTTTTTTTTTTTTTTTTTTTTGAATCGGTCACTTGAAGAGAGAAAAAAACCGTCAGAAAAAAAACAGCCACCGCAACCCGCAGCAGAGGAGCTAGAAACTACTCACTCAACAAATAAAGGACTGCATTCAGACCTTTTAAATGTAATCCAGCAGCGAGGGGAGGAAGCCAACAAAGAAACATTTATACAGCACCAAAACAAGTCAAACGCCATAATGGACCATAGAGGAGCATAAGCCTAAGCCAGAGGCTCAAAATACAAGCAGCAAAAATCAATTCTATATTTTGCCTTTAAATTTAAAATTTCCAAACATACCGCACTTTTTCCGAGAAAACCGGAAGTAGGGCGCGGTGGTGCGCAAAGGCTTCCTTCCCCTGGGAACACGGGACCGGAGAAAAGTTCCGGCCGAGGAGGTTCCCCGCTTACTTCCGGGATCGCGCTGCCTGCAGATGGATGCCGGATAACGCTGCGCTACGAAGGACCGAAGGCCCGAAGGACTGGAGGTTTTTTCTTTGGGACCGAGGTACCCCAAAAAGGTAAGCCAGGAGTAAACACACAGGACAGAAAAAAACACAGTGGAGGGAGGTCTCTTGTGCCCTCTTATAGGGCTAGTAGGAGGCACCTTTTTGGTGCTAATTAAAGGTTCCACCTGTCCTAAACAACACACAGGGGCAGAGATACCCCATATTGTGCTGCTGTCGGACGTAAGGGGAATCATATTTTGTATCCGCTTTCTCCCAAGAAATTGATGGAAATATCAACATTAATGGTGATAGTGATGAGGGGAAAGAGGACTCCAAGCTGATTATAAGTGAAGGTTTGGTAAGAGAGCACTTAGCTAAGATTAAGGAAACCAAGTCCCCAGGACCAGATGATTTATACCCTAGATTCTTGAAAGAGTTAGCAGAGGAAATAACAGAACACCTTGCTATAATCTTCAATAAGTCATGGGAAACAGGAGTGGTCCCACTAGATTGGAAAAGGGCAAATGTGGTCCCCATCTACAAAAAGGGGAAAAGGGACGACCCAGGAAATTACAGGCCGGTAAGTCTGACCTCGATAGTAGGAAAAATCTTTGAGCAAATTGTTAAAGAACATTTAATTAGGTACCTGCATGGGAAGGCTTTAATGAATCAAAGCCAGCACGGCTTTATGACCAATAAATCTTGTCAGACTAACCTGATTTCCTTCTACAACAAAATCGCTGAATGGTTGGACCAGGGGAATGCAGTGGACATAGTATATCTTGACTTTAGTAAGGCATTTGATAAAGTATCACATAACATTCTTATTGAAAAAATGATTAAGTATGGCTTTGATAAAAAATCAGTGAGGTGGATTCACAATTGGCTTAAAGATCGGCCACAACGAGTAATACTAAATGGCTATACATCAAACTGGAAGAAAGTAAAAAGCGGGGTGCCGCAGGGCTCTGTCCTGGGCCCAGTACTTTTTAATATTTTTATAAATGATCTGGACGATGGGATTATTGGGGAACTCATAAAATTTGCAGATGATACGAAGATAGGAGGAATAGCCAACACTAGAGAGGAGAGAGAGTGTATTCAAAAGGACTTAGACACACTGGAACAATGGGCTGAGGCGAACAAAATGGTATATAACAGGGACAAATGCAAGGTCCTACATCTAGGTAACAGAAATGCAAGAAGCATATATAGTATGGGAGGAATAGAACTAAGTGATAGTACAGGGGAAAAGGATTTGGGCATAATAGTAGATCACAAATTCAACATGAGTCAACAGTGCGGTGCTGTGGCAAAAAAGGCTAACAAAATTCTGGGATGTATCAAGACGAGCATTGAATCTAGATCAAGAGAGGTAATTATTCCGCTGTACTCTGCCCTGGTCAGACCCCACCTGGAATATTGTGTACAGTTCTGGGCGCCTCAATTTAAGAAAGACATCGATTTATTGGAGCAGGTCCAGAGAAGAGCAACCAAAATGGTGGAAGGTCTGCAAACCATATCCTACGAGGAACGGCTAAAAGAACTGGGATTGTTTAGTTTGCAGAAGAGAAGGCTAAGGGGAGACTTAATAGCGGTCTTTAAATATCTGAAAGGTAGTCACAGTGCAGAGGGATCTAACCTTTTCTCATTAGCGGAAGGAAGTACGAGAAGTAATGGGATGAAACTAAGGGGAAGGAGATACAGATTAGACATTAGGAAAAACTTTTTAACAGTGAGGGTAGTGAGGGAGTGGAATAGGCTGCCACGGGAGGTGGTGAGTTCTTCATCAATTGAAATCTTCAAGTGGAAACTGGATAACTATATAGCCGGGATGATCTAGGAAAACCTGCTTTTGCAGGGGGTTGGACTCGATGGCCCTTGAGGTCCCTTCCAACTCAAAATAGAAATAAAAAAATAGAAAATAGAAATAGAAATCTATGAAAATTTATGTCAGAAGGTTTTGATACAATTTCACAACTTTTTTGGTATTTGCTATTATATTATTCTTTACATCCTTATTCCTGATGCTGTAGATGATGGGATTCAACATTGGAGTGACCACCGTATAGAGAACAGATGCAATCTTGTCAGTTTCCACAGAGTGGGAAGATGGAGGATGAAGATAGATGGACACAATGGTTCCATAATAGAGGCTGACAACAGCGAGGTGGGAGACACATGTAGAAAAAACTGTGTGTCTTCTTTGTGAGGAATGGATTCTCAAAATGGTGGAGATGATGTAAACATAGGAAATCAACGTCAATAAAAAAGAACATAAAACTATGAGCCCAGCTGCTACATACATTGCTATCTCATTAAGCCAAGGATCTATACAGGACAGTGGCAAGAAGGGAGGTACTTCACAAAAGAAATGGTTGACATGATGAGTCCTACAGAAGGGAAGTCTCCAGGTAATTGGAATTTGTATAGAAGAGTTTGTGAAACCTACAATCCATGGTATTATGGCTAAGATGATGCAAAACCTCATGTTCATAACACTGCTGTAGTGCAAGGGTCTACAAATGGCTACAAACCTATCATACGCCATGACAGCAAGTAAGACACACTCTGCTCCCCCAAGTCCTAAATAAAAGAACATCTGGAAAACACAAGCCCCTACTGAAATACTCTTGTCTATGGATAAAGTATTTTTGAGGATTAAAGGAGCTACAGTGGAAGAAAAACAGATGTCAAAGAAAGAAAGATTGCAAAGGAAGAAATACATAGGAGTGTGTAACGTTGGGCTGGTCCTCACTGTAATGAGAAGAAGACAATTCCCTGCTAATGTGATAATATACATCACCAAGAACAGAAGAAACCCTATAACTTGGATGTTAGGAATAGTAGATAATCCAAGTAGATAGAACCAACTTGGAAGTGTTTGATTGAAGTTCTCCATAGAATTACTCAGAACCTTGAACAAAGAACAAAGTTGAAGACTAGTTAGTACTAGTATAAGGAAGAGTAATAACAGATCCCAAGTGTAGACCAATGGGTTTTCATTGAAAGTAGCACCAAAAATGAAGGAAATCTGATTGGTTGTTATGATGTACTACTCAAACTATTCAATAACCGACGTCTTGTATCAAACTCTACCATGGGCATCAAAATCAAAGAAAAATTAAGTGAACCTCTTTGTTAAATAATTCTCCAAGAGCTAATTGGCAAAAAATGTTACTTACCTGGATGTTCCACTTTGCTTCTCAGAAAGTTTTCTTTGGACATGTAAAATCAAAGTGGAACATTTGGCACAAATGCACAACGCTATGTTTAAAGGAAAAAAAAATGGCACCAAATCTTCACTTCAATTGTGAAACATGTTGGAGGGAACATCATGGTTTGAGTCTGCTTGGTTACTACAGGACTGGACTGCTTCCAATCATCGAGGGAACAATGAATTCCAAGGTGTATCAGTACATTTTACCAGAGAAAGTAAGCTCAGCCATCCATGACCATAAGCTGTAGAGACATTGGGTGTGGCAACAAGACCATAACCCAAAGCATACAAGTAATTGATAAGAAGTAATTACTCAAAGTAATAACCATAACCCCATTCAGATGTTGTAGTGTAATGTAAAGAGGGTTATGCACACAAGGCACACCAAAAATACTTATGATCTGAAACACAATTTTAATAGTCCAAAATTCTTCCTCAATGTTGAGCAAATCTGATTTACCACCACAAGGTATTTTTGGTAGAGGTGATTGGGGGTCTATGGGGTATGACATATAAAGGTTCACTTACCCTTGTACTACTAGACAGTTTGTGTGTTATTACTTTACATAGATTGTGTTTATCTATATTGCGACTTACAGTAGATAATAATCAGACCTCATGGATGTGTATGTTCTCCCCATATTTGCGCAGGTTTCCTCCGAGTACTCTGGTTTGCCCCAACACTCCAAAGACATCCTGATAGGGAATTTAGTCTGTAATCCTCACTTGTGGCAGTGAGTGATGACAATATCTATCCTCATACGTTACAAGAAGCAGCAACAACACGAGATGAAAGGTGTGAAGGACCATTCGTAATGTAATGAACATGTGACCATGAAAGGTCCTTTAGACCTTTCAGCTTGTTTTGCTGCTGCTTCTTGTGAGATTTGTTTAGATGGGCAGGAATTTATAATAAAGATAAGTGTAAAATGTACTCTGTAGTTTGTGTGCAGCATGACTGTGTGTATAAGAGAGCTGTGTGTGCAACTGGCCTATGTGTGTCGCAGGGCTGTGTGTATAAGAGAGCTGTATGTGCAACTGGCCTATGTGTGCAGCATGACTGTGTGTATAAGAGAGCTGTGTGTGCAACTGGGCTATGTTTGCAGCATGACTGTGTGTATAAGAGAGCTGTGTGTGCAACTGGCCTATGTGTGCAGCATGATTGTGTGTATAAGAGAGCTGTGTGTGCAACTGGCCTATGTGTGCAGCATGACTGTGTGTATAAGAGAGCTGTGTGTGCAACTGGCCTATGTGTGCAGCATGACTGTGTGTATAAGAGAGCTGTGTGTGCAACTGGCCTATGTGTGTCGCAGGGCTGTGTAAGAACTGTGTGTGTCTAGCAAGATGTGTTGGTTAAATAGTTGTGTATTCAAATAATATCATAAAACTAAAAAACCCCTAAAATTGTAACAGATTTTGGTTTGGTTAAAAGAAGCACACAGTAAGTTTAACAGGATTTAGCTTTCAGCTACTAGAACTCTCATCTGCCCAAGAATACCAAGAAAGAAGGCACTAGACTAAAAAGTTAGTTACATTGACCCCTCCGCTTTTTCAGACCCCTGAAGAAGTTTTAATTAATATTAAATAATTTTTTCTTATTTTTGTTGCCTAAATCTGGGTACTTCTTATAGTCAGGTTTGTCTTAGTAATATGGTAATTTTAATTAACATTTATAATCTAGAAAGCCTAGAATTGTTACATTTTGGAAAAATCAAAACTAATTGTTGATATTTATATACATTATGTACAATGAAGGTAAGGTTAATGCAATAATCTACTGCCCACAGCCCCTTTAAACAGTGAGACATGGATTTGGAACCCCCAAATCTAATATTGATAGGCCATTCTAATTATAGTCTATCAATTTTTAATATTCCCAGAGAGTCAATTTCTTATACTATGATAATTTTTAATTTTGTATATTATGACTTTTTTTGTACAATTCTGGCTTTAACCTACCTTGAAACTATTTGGTTTTTAAAGGAATTTGTCACTGATGGACGAATTTGCCTGTACTGATGGAGTGGCTGGCTCTCTAAAAAAAAAAAAACAGCTCAAATGAGTACTAACATTACTGTATATATATATATTAGGTATCACCATCTTCCTTCTTTATTTTAATGAGTGATTGGGGATTTTCACATTTGAAGCTTTCAGAGCAAATTATAGATCTCTTGATACCCATTTACCTTAAGAATTCGAAAATTATCTGAACAGATCCTTAACCCTTTAAAGAAGGTTATTTATTGTAAGGTTTTGCAAACTGACGCTAAAGCCAGACATTTTATGTAGTGACAGGTCCACCAAATTTAAAAAATGTGAAATGTTTTTTAAAATATAATAAAAATAGGCAATAAAAATGTATAACTTTTTCACCGTTTTATACATAAAAATAAATAAGCAACAGAAACAAATAAGTATTTTACATACCACAGAATCCAAAAATACCCATGCAATTAAAATAAAAAAAGTATTTTCCCATATGGTAAACGCTGTAATGGGGGATGGGAGGGGATTGAAATTCCTGAATCCCTATCTTTTTTACTATTTTGCCTCTAAAAATTTTTTATAAAATTGAAAAAGCACCTATTTGTTAAAATTATATTGATAAAAACTTCTATTCATCCTGCAAAAAAAAAGAACCCTTACACGATCCATAGAAGAAAATATAATTTGGTGATGCAAAGAACTGTTTTAAAGGTACAATAAAACTATATAAATTTGGTATCGCTGTAATTATACTGACCCGAACACATTGGACATTGTAAAAACAAAGCTCTTTTAACTTCTTTTTTAAAGCTTTTATGTAGTGTAATAGACCGTCTCTAATGACAGGCCTGGGACCCTTCTATAAGCACCCATCCATCATAGCAATGTATTACTACCCTGATGACACTTGGCAGTTATCTGTTCCAGTATAGCAGTGTCCATACAATGGAAGTATTTATATGTCGCAATTGACCTTGGCATCTGAAAGGTTAACAGTCCCAATCGGTGCAGGCTCCTGAGCCCTCTCAATACCCCCATGTAACATTGTGACATACTGTACAGTACCAGTAAAAAGTTTGGACCTTTTTCATTCCATGGTTTTTCCATGGTAGATTCATATTGAAGGCATGGAGACTATGTGGGAATACATATGGAATTAAGTAGTAAGCAAAAAAGTTTTTAATAAACCAGAATATATTTAATTCTTTGGCTTCTTCAGATCAGCTCTCTTTGCTTTGATGTTAACTTTTCACACTCTTGGCATTCTCTCAATCAGTTTCATGAGGTGGTCACCTGGAATGGTTCTCAATTAACAGGTATGTCTTGTGAAGAGTTAATTTGTGAAATTCCTTTCCTTTGTAATGTGTTTGAGATTATCACTTGTGTTGTGCAGATGTGGAGATGGTGCACAGTTCTATACAGTGCTTAGCCCTATTCAACTACTGTCCTAATTTACATTATGGTAAGAATTAGAGATGAGCGAATCAATTCTGCAGAAGTGGAATTCGATCCTGTTAAATATTATTTGACTGCAATATTCATGTAAGGGCTAATTGTATTTTGTTGACAACACTCTTGTATCTTATGGTGCATGGGTGTGGATAGGGTATACTATTCTAGTATTGTCCAAATACAGTAGTAGAAAGTATAAGGCTGTTGGGAAACACCCCCTCTCATGAATATAAATGATTGACAGACACACATGTCTGGGTCTCTCTCTGTGGGGGTTTCTCTCTTTCGGTGTCTCTCTCTTCCGACCTGTCTTACTTCCTCTGACACCTTGGAAGAATGGCAGAATTGTCCCACAGAAGACCAACACACATTGATGAATAAGCATGAGCCAAGATGTCTGCAAGAGAACCATCTTGAAGAAACCTAACCCTGAACTTCTCCTATGATGTAAGACATTGACTGATATTTCTGTTATGCTGGAAGGTTTCCATGTATCTGTTTTTCCATGAAGACTTCAATAAACTTCCATGTTTTTATAAGAAGCTGACAAGCCTCTAATAATGTTACCTTATGGGTCAACACGTGAGTAAGGATTTCATTCAATTGTAAAGTATTTTACAATTAACAGGATATTATTTTACAATGGCGAGCTAGCCCAGTCGATTTTTTTCCTATTTTTTCTCATTTCTTCTACTTGCAAGAGGGGGACTAGATAGTATTTTGCACATTTTATAAAGTTGCAAGCTTCAGGAAATTTTGAAAATTATCTAGATGAATGAAATACCCTTACAGCTGAAAGTTGCACGTGTTCCAGTAACCTCTTCAGATGGAATCCTGTGTGAAGAAAGCCTGTGAAGAACTGAAGAATTTTTGACAAGCAATAAAGGAGGACTACAAATGTCAGACATACTGAGACATGCTGATGAAAGGAACCAGTTGTTCCAAGGAGAAACTACAAGTTACAAGGTGACTGTTTTCTATGGCTCTAAGTAATGATTTTACATTTAATTATGGAAATTATACAGTCGTCTAAAAAGTGTAACTTAGAGTTTAAGTTTGTGCCTAGTGAAAGGTTACAGAATATATGGAAGAACTTGTATGCACAGTGTGCACAAGCAAATTCTATCATAGAAACTAAGAAATCATTGTGTGTTCTAAAAGAGAAAGACAAGTTAAGGAATATTATGCATATGGTTAATATATTCCATAACATTATAACAGAAAAGTTACCAGAGAAAGAAGTCTGTAATGTAATTTCTGTTAATACACAAGAGACAGCTGTTGAAACGGATTCACAGGAATCTCAGCATGCTGACATGAAGTGTCACGTGGCTGTAATGAGCATAGATAGCTCATCACAGAATAGTGAACAAATGGAGCCTGTACATACTCAGGATGACCATAATAAAGGCAGAGATATGTCAGTATATAAGGAATTACAAATTAAAGAAACTAAGATGAAAATAAAGTTAAAGAAACATTTGACCAATCTGAGTAAGGACATTCCCACATATGATGTAAATATCCATGTGTGTAGAAACTCAGAGTAAGGATTTCATTCAATTGTAAAGTATTTTACAATTAGCAGGATATTATTTTACATATCCGAATTTCAGGAAATCTTCGATTCTCCACGATTCCGGATTTCCTGATGCTTCGTGGTAACGAATATTTAGTAAGGACCTTTGTGACATCAGACAGTCGCATGATGTTCTCTAGTGATGTGATTGGGTAGGCGTGCTTGTTAGCAGATCCTTCCACATGAATAAAAGTTGTCCGTACTGAAGAGAGAGAGAGAGAAACATGACCACGGCATCCAAGGGCTTCCGCCATTTTGACACCCGCCCACCCGCCTACCCTGGCTCTCTGTAGCCCAGAAATAGCTGTTTATTTGCCATGAAGTAATTCGGATCAAAGCAAATTTTTTTGGAACTTTGAATCGAACTGCTGAATCGAACTTTTGAGAAATTTGTTCATCTCTAGTAAGAATCCCTCAACTAATTAAAGAGAAAGAATAGTCCATCATCACCATAGGCATCTGTACAATTTGATTCATATGTTGAACTCCCTTGTTAGCTTGACCAGATCAAGTAAGTTGGAATTTTTGCTATTCATGTTTATGTGAATAAAGGGATATTGGTCTTTAAAGAGTGCTGCAATCCTTTCTATAAGGTGTACTGAATCAAACCCCTAGATTGCTTGGCACTTGGATACCTGAAGTGAACTACTCACATGTGAGGTATACTGCTGAGTAAGTATTTTCTTCTCTTGAGATGTTCTTTGGAGACAATTGGAAATTAATCATCAAAAATATGATCTAGATCGGGGCAGTGCTCTTAAAAAGTTGGACTTTTGGGAATGGTAATTCAGTTTGAGGTGTCCCCCCACCCCAGTTGAATTTCTGCTAAAGAGTCAGTCTGCACTTTAACCCCTTAACGACGCAGGGTAGTTTGTATGTTAATGCTCTGACTTTTTTTCATAGTTTCCCTCCCCGTCTTCCAAAATTCTAATTTTTTATTGTACTGTCCACATAACTATGTGAGGGCTTATTCTTTGCATGCCTAGTTTACTTTAATTTGCTACCATTTTGGGGTACATATGTTTTGTTTAAGTTTTTTGGGGGTCCATGTGAAATAACACACAATTCTATCATACTGTTTTGCATTTTGTTTTTACGGCGTTCCCTCTACATTAAAAATGATATGGCAGCTTTGTCCAGTTGGTCATTACGATTACGGCGATACCAGATTTATACTTTTTACCGCTTTTACAAATAAAACATTACTGACACAAATAACTTTGTTACTCTACTGTTGACGGAGATATACAGTATATGTCAGGGCTCTTTATTTGCGGGGAAATTGTATTTTTTATTGGTAACAATGTTTGATATGTAGAACTTTTTGATCACTTTTTATTGTTATTTATTGACCAAAATATGTTAATTTGTGCATTGCAGTATATATTTTTTTACCGCGTTCACCATATGGGATAAATAACACTATTTTTGGATAGTGAGGAATTTATTTTTTACATTTTTTTAATACATAGGTGGATTTATTTTTGTGTGTTTTTACTATGTGTTTTTGTGTTTTTTCACTTTTTCCATGTCCCACAAGGGGACTTGAAGCTGGGATCTTAGATCCCCAGTGCAATGTCCTGCAATACATAGTATTACAGAACATCGCACATTAGTTCCTATGGGAATTGTGCATAGACAGTCAGGAGGCTGTGGCCTGGGGGGAGAGCACGATCTTGCTTGGCGAGTTTGCCCAAGTGCTACCCCCTCAGGGGCTTGGGCTGCCGTGCAACAGAAATATGACTTGCATGCCAGTCTTGGTATGCATGTCGGGGTTTGCCGATCCCTGCCCTAGACTATCAGGAACATCCCTCGTTCATCCTCAACTACTAGGCATTAACTTTTACTTTTGTCATAGACAACCAGGAAATAAAATATGAACCCTCTCCTTTACCCTAGGCCAGAGGTTCCCAAACTTTTTTTTCTCGTAGACCACTTTCAAAATTTTACTGCTTTCGGTGGACCCCCTGCTGCTACATTTCTACCATATTCCCAAAACTCGTCAAAAAATGTGAACATTAGATCTAATGTAGACCCCCGTCGAGTCTCCCGTGGACCCCTGGGGGTCCACCTGGACCACTTTGGGAATCACTGCCCTAGGCCAACAAAACTAATGACATTAATCCATCCAATACTTTAAACCACCAGGAAAGCTTTATTCAATATGCAATATAGGACATAGTCTATAATCTAATGCACCTTATAGTCTAAAAAAGGCAAATAAAAATCAAATATGAAATAAATTTGAAACTTTAGGAGATAAATTACAGTAGGACAAAATAGACCACATGAAGAAGGTGACATTGGGCATGTCATCAAACAGATGCCGAGATATGTTTCCACTGGACTAGATACATCCAGATACATAGGTTATGAGATGACCAGCTTTTTAAAATAAGCACAAGTTTCTGATATTCTGTTTCTAAACGCTATGATATATGTCTGTATGTGTGGCCACACAGGATTTGTGTTGTGAATTGCATCCTGTTAACATTTGTGCCAGAATTTCATGATATTCTATTACACTGCATTGAAAAATGGACTCCTTAACTAAATTCAAGTCAAGTTAAAGGTAGACATATCTGTGTGGTATCATAAAATGGGTGGAGCAAGTTTAGCTACAATAACTCGCGTAACCATGTTTTGATACAATTTCACTACTTTTCTGAAATTTCTTATTATACAATTCTTAACATCCTTATTTCTGATGCTGTAGATGATGGGATTCAACATTGGAGTGACCACCGTATAGAGAACAGATACAGTCATGTCTTTCTCCACAGACTGGAAAGATCGAGGCGGAAGATAGATGGATATAATGGTTCCATAATAAAGGGTGACAACAGTGAGGTGGGAGACACATGTAGAAAAAACTGCATGTCTACCTCGTGAGGAATGGATTCTTAAAATGGTGGAGATTATATAAACATAGGAGATCAAAGTCAAGAGAAAACAGAATAAAACAATAGTCCCAGCTGCTACATACATTGCTACCTCATTCAGCCAAGGATCTCTGCAGGACAGTCTCAAGAAAGGAGGTACTTCACAAAAGAAATGGTTGACATGATGAGACCTACAGAAGGGTAGTGTCCAGGTAAGTGGAACTTGTATAGAAGAGTTTATGTAACCTACAATCCATGGTATTAGGCCTAAGGTGATGCAAAACCTCATGTTCATAACACTGCTGTAGTACAATGGTCTACAAATGGCTACAAACCTATCATAAGCCATGATGGCAAGTAAGACACACTCAGATACCCCAAGAACTAGATAGCAGAACATCTGGGAGACACAGCCAGCTACTGAAATACTAGTGTCTATGGATAATGTATTTCTAAGTATTACAGGAGGTACCGTGGAAGAGAAAGAGATATCAATGAAAGAGAGATTACTCAGGAAGAAGTACATAGGAGTGTGTAACGTTGGACTGGTCCTCACTGTAATGAGAAGAAGACAATTTCCTGCCAATGTGGTAATATACATGGAAAAGAATAGAAGAAACCCTATAACTTGGACTTGAGGGACAGTAGATAATCCAAGTAGGTAGAACCAACTTGGAAGTGTTTGGTTGACGTTCTCCATAGAATTACCTAGAACCCTGAACAAAGAACAAAGTTGAAGATGGTTAATTGTTTTTATCTGAACTTGGCAGAGGCGTAGCTAGTGGGGGGGGGGGGGAGGGGGCGGCCCACTGACTCTTTGGGGTCCACCCCGGGGCTGCCATTAATACATCCTTTATTTCTAACTAGATTGGAGTCTGCAGACACCGATCTAGTTAAAACGTAACCTGCAACTTAACAGTATTGTAGACCGCAAGCCAATACAGGCTTGCGGTTTACAAGACACCGAGACCACAGACGGATGTCTGCTTCTCAGCACAGACACAGATGTCCTGTGCGTGGACAGGGAGGAAGCGGCAGCTCCATTCATCATCATCGCAGGTAGGTGAGTATGACTTTTTTTTTGTGGGTATATTAATAGAATAAGGAGTGGATAGGAGGGGGAAATATAACTATAAGGGAGGATTCATTAGGGGGCATTATGACAATGGGGGGTCATTTACAGTGCTGACCAAAAGTATTGGCACCCCTGCAATTCTGTCAGAAAATACTCAATTTCTTCCAGAAAATGATTGCAATCACAAATGCTTTGGTAATAATATCTTCATTTATTTTGCTTGCAATGAAAAAACACAAAAGAGAATGAAAAAAAGTCAAATCATTGATCATTTTACACAAAACTCCAAAAATGGGCCGGACAAAAGTATTGGCACCCTCAGCCTAATACTTGGTAGCACAACCTTTAGACAAAATAACTGCGAACAACTGCTTCCGTTAACCATCAAAGAGTTTCTTACAATGCTCTGCTGGAATTTTAGACCATTCTTCTTTGGCAAATTTCTCCAGGTCCCTGAGATTTGAAGGGTGCCTTCTCCAAACTGCCATTTTGAGATCTCTCCACAGGTGTTCTATGGGATTCAGGTCTGGACTCATTGCTGGCCACTTTAGAAGTCTCCAGTGCTTTCTCTCAAACCATTTTCTAGTGCTTTTTGAAGTGTGTTTTGGGTCATTGTCCTTCTGGAAGACCCATGACCTCTGAGGGAGACCCAGCTTTCTCACACTGGGCCCTACATTATGCTGAAAAATTTGTTGGTAGTCTTCCGACTTCATAATGCCATGCACACGGTCAAGCAGTCCAGTGCCAGAGGCAGCAAAGCAACCCCAAAACATCAGGGAACCTCCGCCATGTTTGACTGTAGGGACCGTGTTCTTTTCTTTGAAGGCCTCTTTTTTTTTTCCCTGTAAACTCTATGTTGATGCCTTTTCCCAAAAAGCTCTACTTTTGTCTCATCTGACCAGAGAACATTCTTCCAAAAAGTTTTTGGCTTTCTCAGGTAAGTTTTGGCAAACTCCAGCCTGTCTTTTTTATGTCTCTGGGTCAGAAGTGGGGTCTTCCTGGGTATCCTACCATAGAGTCCCTTTTCATTCAGACGCTGACGGATAGTACGGGTTGACACTGTTGTACCCTCGGACTGAAGGGCAGCTAGAACTTGTTTGGATGTTAGTCGAGGTTCTTTAGCCACCATCAGCACAATCTTTCGTTGAAATCTCTCGTCAATTTTTCTTTTCCGTCCACATCTAGGGAGGTTAGCCACAGTGCCATGGGCTTTAAACTTCTTGGTGCTAATTAAAGGTTCCACCTGTCCTAAACAACACACAGGGGCAGAGATACCCCATATTGTGCTGCTGTCGGACGTAAGGGGAATCATATTTTGTATCCGCTTTCTCCCAAGAAATTGATGGAAATATCAACATTAATGGTGATAGTGATGAGGGGAAAGAGGACTCCAAGCTGATTATAAGTGAAGGTTTGGTAAGAGAGCACTTAGCTAAGATTAAGGAAACCAAGTCCCCAGGACCAGATGATTTACACCCTAGATTCTTGAAAGAGTTAGCAGAGGAAATAACAGAACACCTTGCTATAATCTTCAATAAGTCATGGGAAACAGGAGTGGTCCCACTAGATTGGAAAAGGGCAAATGTGGTCCCCATCTACAAAAAGGGGAAAAGGGACGACCCAGGAAATTACAGGCCGGTAAGTCTGACCTCGATAGTAGGAAAAATCTTTGAGCAAATTGTTAAAGAACATTTAATTAGGTACCTGCATGGGAAGGCTTTAATGAATCAGAGCCAGCACGGCTTTATGACCAATAAATCTTGTCAGACTAACCTGATTTCCTTCTACAACAAAATCGCTGAATGGTTGGACCAGGGGAATGCAGTGGACATAGTATATCTTGACTTTAGTAAGGCATTTGATAAAGTATCACATAACATTCTTATTGAAAAAATGATTAAGTATGGCTTTGATAAAAAATCAGTGAGGTGGATTCACAATTGGCTTAAAGATCGGGCACAACGAGTAATACTAAATGGCTATACATCAAACTGGAAGAAAGTAAAAAGCGGGGTGCCGCAGGGCTCTGTCCTGGGCCCAGTACTTTTTAATATTTTTATAAATGATCTGGACGATGGGATTATTGGGGAACTCATAAAATTTGCAGATGATACGAAGATAGGAGGAATAGCCAACACTAGAGAGGAGAGAGAGTGTATTCAAAAGGACTTAGACACACTGGAACAATGGGCTGAGGCGAACAAAATGGTATATAACAGGGAAAAATGCAAGGTCCTACATCTAGGTAACAGAAATGCAAGAAGCATATATAGTATGGGAGGAATAGAACTAAGTGATAGTACAGGGGAAAAGGATTTGGGCATAATAGTAGATCACAAATTCAACATGAGTCAACAGTGCGGTGCTGTGGCAAAAAAGGCTAACAAAATTCTGGGATGTATCAAGACGAGCATTGAATCTAGATCAAGAGAGGTAATTATTCCGCTGTACTCTGCCCTGGTCAGACCCCACCTGGAATATTGTGTACAGTTCTGGGCGCCTCAATTTAAGAAAGACATCGATTTATTGGAGCAGGTCCAGAGAAGAGCAACCAAAATGGTGAAAGGTCTACAAACCATATCCTACGAGGAACGGCTAAAAGAACTGGGATTGTTTAGTTTGCAGAAGAGAAGGCTAAGGGGAAACTTAATAGCGGTCTTTAAATATCTGAAAGGTAGTCACAGTGCAGAGGGATCTAACCTTTTCTCATTAGCGGAAGGAAGTACGAGAAGTAATGGGATGAAACTAAGGTGAAGGAGATACAGATTAGACATTAGGAAAAACTTTTTAACAGTGAGGGAAACTGGATAAATATATAGCTGGGATGATCTAGGAAAACCTGCTTTTGCAGGGGGTTGGACTCGATGGCCCTTGAGGTCCATTCCAACTCAAAATAGAAATAAAAAAATAGAAAATAGAAATAGAAATCTATGAAAATTTATGTCAGAAGGTTTTGATACAATTTCACAACTTTTTTGGTATTTGCTATTATATTATTCTTTACATCCTTATTCCTGATGCTGTAGATGATGGGATTCAACATTGGAGTGACCACCGTATAGAGAACAGATGCAATCTTGTCAGTTTCCACAGAGTGGGAAGATGGAGGATGAAGATAGATGGACACAATGGTTCCATAATAGAGGCTGACAACAGCGAGGTGGGAGACACATGTAGAAAAAATTGTGTGTCTTCTTTGTGAGGAATGGATTCTCAAAATGGTGGAGATGATGTAAACATAGGAAATCAACGTCAATAAAAAAGAACATAAAACTATGAGCCCAGCTGCTACATACATTGCTATCTCATTAAGCCAAGAATCTATGCAGGACAGTGGCAAGAAGGGAGGTACTTCACAAAAGAAATGGTTGACATGATGAGTCCTACAGAAGGGAAGTCTCCAGGTAATTGGAATTTGTATAGAAGAGTTTGTGAAACCTACAATCCATGGTATTATGGCTAAGATGATGCAAAACCTCATGTTCATAACACTGCTGTAGTGCAAGGGTCTACAAATGGCTACAAACCTATCATACGCCATGACAGCAAGTAAGACACACTCTGCTCCCCCAAGTCCTAAATAAAAGAACATCTGGAAAACACAAGCCCCTACTGAAATACTCTTGTCTATGGATAAAGTATTTTTGAGGATTAAAGGAGCTACAGTGGAAGAAAAACAGATGTCAAAGAAAGAAAGATTGCAAAGGAAGAAATACATAGGAGTGTGTAACGTTGGGCTGGTCCTCACTGTAATGAGAAGAAGACAATTCCCTGCTAATGTGATAATATACATCACCAAGAACAGAAGAAACCCTATAACTTGGATGTTAGGAATAGTAGATAATCCAAGTAGATAGAACCAACTTGGAAGTGTTTGATTGAAGTTCTCCATAGAATTACTCAGAACCTTGAACAAAGAACAAAGTTGAAGACTAGTTAGTACTAGTATAAGGAAGAGTAATAACAGATCCCAAGTGTAGACCAATGGGTTTTCATTGAAAGTAGCACCAAAAATGAAGGAAATCTGATTGGTTGTTATGATGTACTACTCAAACTATTCAATAACCGACGTCTTGTATCAAACTCTACCATGGGCATCAAAATCAAAGAAAAATTAAGTGAACCTCTTTGTTAAATAATTCTCCAAGAGCTAATTGGCAAAAAATGTTACTTACCTGGATGTTCCACTTTGCTTCTCAGAAAGTTTTCTTTGGACATGTAAAATCAAAGTGGAACATTTGGCACAAATGCACAACGCTATGTTTAAAGGAAAAAAAAATGGCACCAAATCTTCACTTCAATTGTGAAACATGTTGGAGGGAACATCATGGTTTGAGTCTGCTTGGTTACTACAGGACTGGACTGCTTCCAATCATCGAGGGAACAATGAATTCCAAGGTGTATCAGTACATTTTACCAGAGAAAGTAAGCTCAGCCATCCATGACCATAAGCTGTAGAGACATTGGGTGTGGCAACAAGACCATAACCCAAAGCATACAAGTAATTGATAAGAAGTAATTACTCAAAGTAATAACCATAACCCCATTCAGATGCTGTAGTGTAATGTAAAGAGGGTTATGCACACAAGGCACACCAAAAATACTTATGATCTGAAACACAATTTTAATAGTCCAAAATTCTTCCTCAATGTTGAGCAAATCTGATTTACCACCACAAGGTATTTTTGGTAGAGGTGATTGGGGGTCTATGGGGTATGACATATAAAGGTTCACTTACCCTTGTACTACTAGACAGTTTGTGTGTTATTACTTTACATAGATTGTGTTTGTCTATATTGCAACTTACAGTAGATAATAATCAGACCTCATGGATGTGTATGTTCTCCCCATATTTGCGCAGGTTTCCTCCGAGTACTCTGGTTTGCCCCAACAATCCAAAGACATCCTGATAGGGAATTTAGTCTGTAATCCTCACTTGTGGCAGTGAGTGATGACAATATCTATCCTCATACGTTACAAGAAGCAGCAACAACACGAGATGAAAGGTCTGAAGGACCATTCGTAATGTAATGAACATGTGACCATGAAAGGTCCTTTAGACCTTTCAGCTTGTTTTGCTGCTGCTTCTTGTGAGATTTGTTTAGATGGGCAGGAATTTATAATAAAGATAAGTGTAAAATGTACTCTGTAGTTGGAGTGCAGCATGACTGTGTGTATAAGAGAGCTGTGTGTGCAACTGGCCTATGTGTGTCGCAGGGCTGTGTGTATAAGAGAGCTGTGTGTGCAACTGGCCTATGTGTGCAGCAAGACTGTGTGTATAAGAGAGCTGTGTGTGCAACTGGCCTATGTGTGCAGCATGACTGTGTGTATAAGAGAGCTGTGTGTGCAACTGGCCTATGTGTGTAGCATGACTGTGTATATAAGAGAGCTGTGTGTGCAACTGGCCTATGTGTGTAGCATGACTGTGTGTATAATAGAGCTGTGTGTGCAACTGGCCTATGTGTGCAGCATGACTGTGTGTATAAGAGAGCTGTGTGTGCAACTGGCCTATGTGTGCAGCATGACTGTGTGTATAAGAGAGCTGTGTGTGCAACTGGCCTATGTGTGTCGTAGGGCTGTGTAAGAACTGTATGTGTCTAGCAAGATGTGTTGGTTAAATAGTTGTGTATTCAAATAATATCATAAAACAAAAAAAAACCTAAAATTGTAACAGATTTTGGTTTGGTTAAAAGAAGCACACAGTAAGTTTAACAGGATTTAGCTTTCAGCTACTAGAACTCTCATCTGCCCAAGAATACCAAGAAAGAAGGCACTAGACTAGAAAGTTAGTTACATTGACCCCTCCGCTTTTTCAGACCCCTGAAGAAGTTTTAATTAATGTAAAATAATTTTTTCTTATTTTTGTTGCCTAAATCTGGGTACTTCTTATAGTCAGGTTTGTCTTAGTAATATGGTAATTTTAATTAACATTTATAATCTAGAAAGCCTAGAATTGTTACATTTTGGAAAAATCGAAACTGATTGTTGATATTTATATACATTATGTACAATGAAGGTAAGTTTAATGCAATAATCTACTGCCCACAGCCCCTTTAAACAGTGAGACACGGATTTGGAACCCCCAAATCTAATATTGATAGGCCATTCTAATTATAGTCTATCAATTTTTTATATTCCCAGAGAGTCAATTTCTTATAGTATGATAATTTTTAATTTTGTATATTATGACTTTTTTTTGTACAATTCTGGCTTTAACCTACCTTGAAACTATTTGGTTTTTAAAGGAATTTGTCACTGATGGACGAATTTGCCTGTACTGATGGAGTAGCTGGCTCTCTAAAAAAAAAAAAACAGCTCAAATGAGTACTAACATTACTGTATATATATATATATATATTAGGTATCACCATCTTCCTTCTTTATTTTAATGAGTGATTGGGGATTTTCACATTTGAAGCTTTCAGAGCAAATTATAGATCTCTTGATACCCATTTACCTTAAGAATTCGAAAATTATCTGAACAGATCCTTAACCCTTTAAAGAAGGTTATTTATTGTAAGGTTTTGCAAACTGACGCTAAAGCCAGACATTTTATGTAGTACCAGGTCCACCAAGTTTAAAAAATGTGAAATGTTTTTTAAAATATAATAAAAAATAGGCAATACAAATGTATAACTTTTTTCCCCATTTGATACATAAAAATAAATAAGCAACAGAAACAAATAAGTATTTTACATACCACAGAATCCAAAAATACCCATGCTATTAAAATATAAAAGTATTTATCTCATACGGTAAACTCTGTAATGGGGGATGGGAGGGGATTGATAATTCTTGAATCCCTATCTTTTGCTATTTTGCCTCACAAAAATTTTTATAAAATTGAAAAAGCAACACCTATTTGTTAAAATTATATCGATAAAAACTTCTGCTCATCCTTCAAAAAAAAAAGAACCCTTACACGATCCATAGAAGAAAATATAATTTGTTGATGCAAAGAACTGTTTTAAAGGTACAATAAAACTATATAAATTTGGTATCACTGTAATTATACTGACCCGAACACATTGGACATTGTAAAAACAAAGCACTTTTAAAGAGAACCTTTCATGTCCCCATGTATATGCGGTCTTACATACCGCTAGAAAGCCGACAGTGCGCTGAATTCAGCGCACTGCCAGCTTTCCCATTATGTGCCCCGGTGCTGGAGCTATCGCCGGTCTTAGTTTCACCGTCCACCGTCAGAAGGGCGTTCCTGACAGTCTAGCTACGCTTTGAGGAACGCCCTCCCTGACATTACTCGTCCATAGCCCTGTACTGGGGGGGCATTCCTCACAGCTCAGCGTCATCACTGGGCTATAAGGAATGCCCCCTCTCTCTGTACTCGTCCATAGCACTGTACTGTCAGAGGGGGTGTTCCTTTCAGCCCAGCAATGACGCTGAGCTGTGAGGAACGCCCCCCCAGTACAAGTCTATGAACGAGAACTGTCAGGGAGGGCGTTCCTCACAGCGCAGCTAGACTGTCAGGAACGCCCTTCTGACGGTGGACGATGAAACTAACACCACCGATAGCTCCAGCCCCGGCCCACATAATGAGAAAGCCGGCTTTCTAGCGGTATGTAAAACCACATATACATGGGGACATGAAAGGTCATGAACCAGCATTTTGTGGACTGGTGCCACCGGAACCACCTGAAGATTAACGCGGGGAAGACCAAGGAGATGGTGGTGGACTTCCACAAAGGCAGAAGCCCTCCTAAACCAGTGGACATCCTGGGGACGGGCATCGAGATTGTGAACACCTATAAGTACCTGGGTCTGCTCCTTAATAATAAGCTGGACTGGGCAGATCATATGGAGGCCCTGTACAGGAAGGGCCACAGCAGGCTCTACCTGCTTAGGAAGCTGAGAGCCTTTGGAATCCGGGGGGCACTTCTTAGAACTTTCTTCAACTCGGTAGTGGCATCAGCCATCTTCTTTGGAGTGGCCTGCTGGGGGAGCAGTATATCAACCAGGGACAGAAATAAACTTGACAAGCTGATTAGAAGGGCCAGCTCTGTCCTGGGGAGCCCACTGGACCCAGTGCAGGTGGTGGGTGACAGAAGGATACTGTCCGTGGTGAGCTCCATGCAGAAGAAGAAGTCCCATCCCATGCATGAGACTGTGATCGCGCTGAGCAGTACTGTCAGTGACCGACTGCTCCACCCTAGGTGTGAGAAGGAGCGCTATCGGAAGTCTTTCCTCCCCACCGCGGTTAGGCTGTACAACCAACACCGACCTAAGCGGAGATCATTACACACAGAGAACTGAAATATCTCTCTGCCTGTTAAATCCCCCCCCCCCCTCTGCTACGCCCTATCTGTCTGTCTGCTATCAATGTAATGCCTCTCACCTTGGAACATTCCTGTACATGTTGTATTTGTATTTGTATCTGCTTATCTTTGCTGCTGTAACACACTGAATTTCCCCATTGTGGGACTATTAAAGGACTATTATTATTATTATATTATTATTATTATTATTAACTTCTTTTTTAAAGCTTTTATGTAGTGTAATAGACCTTCTCTAATGACAGGTCTGGAACCCTTCTATAAGCACCCAGCCGCCATAACAATGGATTACTACCCTAATGACACTTGGCAGTTATCTGTTCCAGTATGGCAGTGTCCATACAGTGGAAGTATTTATATGTAAAGGTCGCAATTGACTTTGGCATCTAAAAGGTTAACAGCCATAATGGGCGCAGGCAAGGTGCACAGCTGTTAGCAGTGGATATTGGCTGTATTATACAGCCAGCACCTCAGCAGCTCCTGAGCCCTCTCCATGCCTCCATGTAACATTGCGATGTACTGTACAATACCAGTAAAAAGTTTGGACACACCTTTTTCATTCCATGCTTTTTCCATGGTAGATTCATATTTGTGGGAATACATATGGAATTAAGCCGTAAATAAAAAAAGTTTTTAATAAACCAGAATATATTTAATACTTTGGATTCTTCAGATCATCTCTCTTTGCTTTGATGATAGCTTTTCACAGTCTTGGCATTCTCTCAATCAGCTTCATGAGGTGGTCACCTGTAATGGAATGGAAGAGTTAATTTGTGAAATTCTTTGTCTTGGTAATGTGTGTGAGATTATCACTTGTGTTGTGCCATCATCACCATAGGCATCTGTACAATTTCATTCATATGTTGAACTCCCTTGTTAGCATGAACAGATCAAGTGAGATGGAATTTTTGCTATTCATGTTTATGTGAATAAACTGCAATCCTTTCTATAAGGCATATTGAATCAAACCCCTAGATTGCTTGGCACTTGGATACCTGAAGTGAACTACTTACAAGTGAGGTATACTGCTGAGTAAGTATTTTCTTCTCTTGAGATGTTCTTTGGAGACAACTGAAAATTCATCATTAAAAAATATGATCTAGATCGGGGCAGTGCTCTTAAAAAGTTGGACTTTAGGGAATGGTAATTCAGTTTGAGTTTTCCCCCCCAATCGCCCTAGTTGAATTTCTACTAAAGAGTCAGCCTGCACTTTAACCCCTTAATGACGCAGGGTACTTTACTGTATATGTTATTGCTCTGTGACTTTTTCTCAGTTTCCTTCCCCGTCTTCCATAACTTTTTTAATGTACTTTCCACATAGCTATGTGAGGGCTTATTCTTTGTGTGACGAGTTGTACTTTCATTTGCTACCATTTTGGGGTACATATCATCTTTTGTTTATGTTTTTTGGGGGGTCCGTGTGAAATAACATAAAATTTTATCATACTGTTTTGCATTTTGTTTTTACGGCGTTCCCTCTGCATTAGACAACACATGGCTCCGATATCATATTTATATTGGTTTTTATCACTTATTACCGCTTTTACAAGTAAAACATTACTTTTTGAAAATGAGGAATTTTCCTGGGGTCACCGTATGCCTATAACTTTGTTACTGTACTGTTGACGGTGGTATGTCAGGGCTCTTTATTTGCAGGGCAAATTGTATTTTTTATTGGTACCAAGGTATGTGGTATGTATGTATGTATGACTTTTTGATCACTTTTTATTGTTATTTTTTGACCAAAATATGTTAATTTGCGCATTGCAGTATCCTTTTTTTTATGGCGTTCACTGTATGGGATAAATAATGCTATTTTTGGATAGTGGGGACTTTTTTTTTTTACATTTTTTTAATATATAGGTGGATTTATTTTTGTGTGTTTTTACTACGTGTTTTTTTTTTTTTTTCACTTTTTCCCTCTCCCACAAGGGGACTTGAAGCTTAGATCTCAGACCCCTGTGCAATTTCCTGCAATACATATTATCCCAGAATGTGGGTTGTACAAATCTCTTAGGGTTAATCAAATAAGGTAATAGGGCCAGAGGGAGAGTGGGTCGCGGGCCTGATAGGAGTGGGTGTTTATGCTGCAGCGTGTGCCATGTTCTGGTAACTCCATGTAGGAGAACCTTGCATGTGGGTGACGGGGTAGGATCCCCCAAAGTGACAATTGATCATGAAGTGACATCAGGGAGATTTCTAATTGAATTGCTAGATTGTCCGTGGCATCTTGGGTCAGACGCGTCCAGCGCTCAAGTTGTATGGCGTGATAGTAGGTGAGTAAGTCTGGAAGAACAGTGCCCCCCAGGATGGTCGGTTATATAAGTTGCGAGTGTTTGATTCTGGGCCGCTTCTGCTGCCATAGAAAGTCTGTGGTTAATGGTCTGAATTTATCAAAAAAAAAGATCTGGGGAGATTCACTAGCAGTCTGCGGAGGAGATAAAGTATTTTGGGGAGGATGTATGCCTTTAAAGGGTTTTTTTGGCCTAGCCAGGAAACATATGGAATGCGTAGATCTGTTAGTTGTTTTTGAATGTTTTTAAGTAAGGGATGGTAATTGAAAGGGAGGATGTTCAACAAATCCTGGGGTTTCGTATTCCCAAGTACTTGATGTCATCCTTTGGCCAATAATAGGGTGAGTGACTCTTCAATTGTGAGATTATACCTTCCTTTTCAGAGATATTTAGAATTTCAGATTTGTGGAAGTTCACCTTGAAATTCGAGACCAATCCGAATTCTAAGTACGGTGAGACGAAGGATCGAGCTAGCGGGGTTGGCGGTGAGAATCATAAGATCATCAGCAAATGCAGCTGTTTTATGGATAACGTCACCCACCTGTAACCCCTGTATTGCCTAGTCCTGTCTAATCTTTTGTATAAGTAGTTCCATGGCCATAACAGAAAGTGATGGGGAAAGGGGGCAACCCTGTCTTGTCCCATTACTTATTTGAAAAGGTTTCGATAGGGTGCCATTTACTCTAATTCTTGCAATGGGTTTTTGATATAACGACAGAGTGGCGTCCATGAAGATGGGTGGAATACCAAACTTTTTAAGCGCGGAAATAAGATATTGCCAATTAACCCTGTCAAATGCTTTTTCCCCAACAGTACCAGAGGGAAGTCGGCGGTTTTAGTGTGGCCAATCAGTCTGATCACCCTACAAATGTTATCCCTTCCCTAGCGGTTGCTCACGAATCCCACCTGTTCCTTTCCAATTATGGAAGGTAAAAGGGGAGCAAGGCGGCGTGCTAGTGCCTTTGCCCACCATTTTAGATCAGTATTAAGCAAAGAAATAGGCCTATAACTGCCACATTGTTTTGGGTCTTTGCCTTCTTTGGGAAGAATGATTATGAAGGCCTTGAGGGATTGAGGTGGGAGCTTGTGGCCATTTACGAGTGAATTACACAGGGAGGCAAAATGTGGGAGCAACACTGATTGAAAATTTTTATAGTACGTGATAGGAAGTCCATCTGGGCCAGAACTTTTTCCTGACGGAATAGAGGACAGTACTTCCTCTAACTCCTCAGTCGTGAAGGGGCATAACAGGGATCGCCCATCCTCTCTCTAAGTTTAGGTAAGGAGATAAAGTCTAGGAAGGAGTTAATTAGATCTTGACTATTGGTATCAAAGGGTGTGGACTGGTTCATTGGGGATCGATCCAAGTTGTATAAGTTATGGTAGAAGTCATGAAAGACCTCAGCAATGTGATCAGTAGTGTGAACTGTAGTATTGTTATATTGTTATCTGTAGCAATTTCCCTAACAAACTATTATTCTTTTTGTTTGTGGACGAGTGCAGAGATGATCTTGTTAGCCCTGTCTCCATGAGTATAGAACTTGCGCTTAGAAGCCTGAAGTAATTTAGCCAAGCGAACATCTAATATTTATCTGACTTCGTCTTGTGCATGAGTGAGTTCCTGCAGAGTAGTCTGGGCCTGGGACTTTTTGTGCATTCCTTCTATCCGTGTTATATATGAGAACAAATCGTCTAGGGTTTTTTACCTGTTGCCAGGCTGGTTCCGGTTATCGCCAGAAGCCGCACCTGTGAGGCGTCGTCCCCATGCGGTGTTGCTGCCTTGCTTCCCCAGATAGATAAGAAGTAGGGGGTAGGGTGGAGTGTGCAGGGAGGGGAGGAGTCCCCCTGATGGCTGTGTAGGGTCTCAACACTCACCCCGCCACCTCCGCTGGTCCAAAACGGTACGGTAAACGCCCGGGGTTTGCTCTATTGTCTGGCGGAGATGTAAGTGTCCCAGGAAAGTCTCAGCTGGCAAAAGTAAAAGTCCAGAGGGTCAGAGGCAGCAAGTAGAGTTGTCCTACGCACTATGCGGTCCCCAGAGCTCGCTGGCGGGGCGGGGAAAGGTGAGGAGCCCCCCTGATAGTGGAGTAGGCGCTCAGCACTCCGTACAACTCCTTTAAGGCTGAGACCCAACATTACGGAAATGCAGACTTTTTGTTCCAGAGTTTGCTGAGTTTTATTGATCCAATGCCAGGACTAGTGTGAACAGAAGCTACAAGTATTTGTGCTTCCTATATATTTTCCATTCCTTTTGAAGCCATAATTGGCTTTGGTTAAAAAAAAAAACACAGCAAAATCTGCAACAAAAAAAGCAGCATTTCGTCAATATGGGGCCTCAGCCTAAGAAGGACATTCCACATTATTAAGCAGGCCACAGGTTTCAAGCCATATGAGAAAGAAAAAGGATCTCTCTGCTACCGAAAAACGCATTCACGAAAACTTAAGCATGATCATCATACTGTGAAGAGATTTGTGTCTGACTAAAATACTATTACAAAGCAGCAAACAGGGATTTGAAGCTGCTGGTGTCTCTAGAGTTACCACGAATCTTAAAGGGGTTGGCCTGAGAAAGAAGTGTCATTGTTTGTATAAAAAAAAGGTATACAATTTTACAATTTACTTTTTGTATCAATTTCTCACGGATATAGGTCTGACCATGGTCATGTGATTTATGGTCCGTGGTCATGTGATGAGCACACAGATATCACTTGTTGTAATCAAAGCACAGTAATCAGACATCTGCCTGGTAACGAGCTGTGCACCTGTGTGCTCATCACATGACCATGGACTGTAAATCACATGACTATAGACTGTATATCACATGACCATGGACCGTACATCACATGACCATGGTTAGACTTATATCCATTAGAAGAAACAGAATGAATGACAGCAAGCAGAGATCTAGAAAATTGTGAGGACTTGATACAGAAAGTATATTGGAAAATTATATAACTTTTTATTATACAAACAATGACATGTGTCTCTCAATATTGGTGTGAAAGTGGCCAACCTCTTCAAGGTGTAGGATCCTACAGAGGGTTGCAGTTGTGTATAAATCTACTATGTGGCCACCCCTAAACAGTGCTCACAAGCAGAAACGGTTGCAGTGGGCACAGACGTACATGAAGACTAATAATTTTGAAACAGTCTTGTTTACTGATGAGCGCCGCGCAACCCTGGATGGTCCAGATGGATGGAGTAGTGGATGGTTGGTGGATGGCTACAATGTCCCAACAAGGCTGCAATGTCAGCAAAGAGGTGGCGGAGTCAGTCATGTTTTGGGGAAGAATGATGGGAAGAGAGCTGGTAGCCCCCTTAGCGTCCCTGAAGGTGTGAAAATGACCTCTGCAAAGTATATAGAGTTTCTGACTGACCATTTTCTTCCATGTTCCAAAAAGAAGAACCTTGCCTTCCATAGCAAAATCATCTTCATGCATGAAAATGCCCCATCTTATACAGCAAAGAAGACCTCTTAGTCATTGGTGCGATGGACATAAAAGGCGAGAAACTCATGGTGTGGTCACCATCCTCCCCTGAGAATCTTTGGAGTATCCTCAAGCAAAATATCTATGAGTGTGGGAGGCAGGTTACATCAAAACCGCAGCTCTGGGAGGTGATTCTGACACCCTGCAAAGAAATTCAAGCAGAAACAAGCCAAAAGTTCAACGGATGCAAGAATTGTGGAGGCGATATCAAAGAAGGGTCCTATGTTGATGTTACTTGGCCTGTTAAGATGTATTTGATTGAAATAGCTTTTAATTTCAGTAAATGTGACCTTTTAATGCTTTACAGCACAGTCATGGCTAGAGATTGGTAAACCGCTTCATCATGAGACAGGTTTGATCCGAATATCCCATATTGTTCAGTTTTTAATGAAACCAAACAGTTTAGGATTTATCTCAGATGAACGTAAATGGTTGCCGCAACACCCATTGCGGTAAAGTATTTTACTCTGAGGTCTCTTCATATAATATACAATAATAGGTGGAGGCCCAAGGGAGGCGAAAAAAAAAAATGGTTTATACTCACCTTCCCTCTTCTTTTAGGCCTCCCCGTGGCATCTGGTGTTCTCCTGGTGACGTCACCCCCCCTGGGGTCTCTGCTGAGTTTTGTGATTGGGCCACAGTGGTTACATGGGCATGCTGAGCTCCATCTACTGATCCTTTTTTAACAGTCATCACTCAAATGCAAATCCATTTTTACAGATGTTAAAAACTGACCCATTGACTTGTATTGCTATTGTCCGGCTATGAAAACAGCCAAACATAGGACATGTCTTCAGACCACAGAGTATAGTAAGTGGAGGCCCAGGGAGTGGTGGAAACATAATAAATAGAATCCCGTTAAAGCAATATGACATCAGCATGCCCCATGATGCCCAATCACAGGCCTTAGCAGTGACTCCAGGGGGCGTGACAGCAATCAGGAGGTCAGAAGAGGTTCCCAGTGGAGCACAGGATGCCACAAGAATGTCCAGAATGGAAAGGCAAGGTCAGTATAACTGTTTAACCACAGAAAATAATAATTTCACCTCTGGTTAATGGGTGACAAACAGATTTAGGCCAAACCTGAAACTTTTGGAAAATTTGGGCTGAATCTGATCTGATCCAAACCAGTTCACTCATCTCTAATTGTCAGTAGTGAATGCAATGATAGGTCAATATAGGTGTTATCTTTAGAGGCGTCAGCTTCTATTGTAATCCTGTCTGTTTTGTCTGTTATATAGATAAGGTGACTGCTGCAATGATAGACAATACTAGTCTGGAGGTCAATAGGGGAGTTTTCTAGATATGCTCTATGTTGGAAGGTAAATGGATAAGCTGTGACATCATCTATTGTTAGTAGATGTGGGAAAACCTCTGAAGATTTATTTTGTTTTGGGTTCGAAAGGTTTGGCCCAAAAAGTATAATAATTTCACTTCCAGTTAATGGGTGATAAACCCCCAAAGGTTTGGGTTTAGGTCAAACTTAAAATTTAAGAAAATTTGGCTTGAATCCAGTTTGATCAAAACTGGTTTGCTCATCTCTAATTGTTAGTAGGGGATACAATAGTAGATCAATATGGGCTACAATGATGTTATCTTCTATTGTGATCCTGTCTGTCTTGTGATGTAAATGACATGACTGCAGACATCAAAATCCCTATAGAATTGTAATGTTTCAGGCTAGCATTAGTTTTAGTGTCCAGAGTGAAAATTGCAGCATATAGTACATTTTTGATCATAGATAGGTCATGTTTTGTAACATCTTGCCATACAATGTGTTGTAATTGAGGTACATCCTTCCTGACCCTGTAGATAAGTTGTAGTTGCTACCTGGGGCCCTGGAACCCCATGCCATATAAAATATACCACTATTTTAAATTTCATATGGTAAGTAGGGGCCCTATTACAAGTTATGAGTCCAGTATTTTACCCTGGACCACCAGGAACATCCCATACACTTTCTAAACCTCCAGGCACTAACCTCTACCAGGTAATAAAATATGACATTTCTCTTTTACCTCAGGCCACCAGAATGAATGATATTAACCCCTCCATTACCTTAGACCACTGGAGAAGCTTTATTCAGTATCAAAAATGACATGTGATTGCATGAACATGGCCAGATATGTTTCCTCTTGGATGGACATGTCCAGATACACAGGGTCACTTAGTGTTGTGATCTTTAGTCAGCCCAGAGAATTTGTGTTGTGATCTTTAGTCAGCCCAGAGTTTAGCCTGCATGTCATGTTATTGTGGACACATCTTTTTGATTTCTAAAGACTTATCTCCTTTATAATGGTTTGAGCAAGTTTATCTATGAAAACTTATGTCAGAAGGTTTTGATACAATTTCACAACTTTTTTGGTATTTGCTATTATATTATTCTTTACATCCTTATTCCTGATGCTGTAGATGATGGGATTCAACATTGGAGTGACCACCGTATAGAGAACAGATACAATCTTGTCAGTTTCCACAGAGTGGGAAGATGGAGGATGAAGATAGATGGACATAATGGTTCCATAATAGAGGCTGACAACAGCGAGGTGGGAGACACATGTAGAAAAAACTGTGTGTCTTCTTTGTGAGGAATGGATTCTCAAAATGGTGGAGATGATGCAAACATAGGAAATCAATGTCAATAAAAAAGAACATAAACCAATTAGCCCGGCTGCTACATACATTGCTATCTCATTAAGCCAAGGATCTATGCAGGACAGTGGCAAGAAGGGAGGTACTTCACAAAAGAAATGGTTGACATGATGAGTCCTACAGAAGGGAAGTCTCCAGGTAATTGGAATTTGTATAGAAGAGTTTGTGAAACCTACAATCCATGGTATTATGGCTAAGATGATGCAAAACCTCATGTTCATAACACTGTTGTAGTGCAAGGGTCTACAAATGGCTACAAACCTATCATAAGCCATGACAGCAAGTAAGACACACTCTGCTCCCCCAAGTCCTAAATAAAAGAACATCTGGAAAACACAAGCCCCTACTGAAATACTCTTGTCTATGGATAAAGTATTTTTGAAGATTAAAGGAGCTACAGTGGAAGAAAAACAGATGTCAAAGAAAGAAAGATTGCAAAGGAAGAAGTACATAGGAGTGTGTAACGTTGGGCTGGTCCTCACTGTAATGAGAAGAAGACAATTTCCTGCCAATGTGATAACATACATCGCCAAGAATAGAAGAAACCCTATAACTTGGACGTTAGGAATAGTAGATAATCCAAGTAGATAGAACCAACTTGGAAGTGTTTGATTGAAGTTCTCCATAGAATTACTCAGAACCTTGAACAAAGAACAAAGTTGAAGACTAGTTAGTACTAGTATAAGGAAGAGTAATAACAGATCCCAAATGTAGACCAATGGGTTCTCATTGAAAGTAGCACCAAAAATGAAGGAAATCTGATTGGTTGTTATGATGTACTACTCAAACTATTCAATAACCGACTTCTTGTATCAAACTCAACCATGGGCATCAAAATCAAAGAAAAATTAAGTGAACCTCTTTGTTAAATAATTCTCCAAGAGCTAATTGGCAAAAAATGTTACTTACCTGGATGTTCCACTTTGCTTCTCAGAAAGTTTTCTTTGGACATGTAAAATAAAAGTGGAACATTTGGCACAAATGCACAACGCTATGTTCAAAGGAAAAAAAAAACTGGCACCAAATCTTCACTTCAATTGTGAAACATGTTGGAGGGAACCTCATGGTTTGAGTCTGCTTGGTTACTACAGGACTGGACTGCTTCCAATCATCGAGGTAACAATGAATTCCAAGGTGCCATCCATGACCATAAGCTGTTGAGACATTGGGTGTGGCAACAAGACCATGACCCAAAGCATACAAGTAATTGATAAAAAGTAATTACTCAAAGTAATAACCATAACCCCATTGAGATTCTGTAGTGTAATGTAAAGAGGGTTATGCACACAAGGCACACCAAAAATACTTATGATCTGAAACACAATTTTAATAGTCCAAAATTCTTCCTCAAGGTTGAGCAAATCTGATTTACCACCACAAGGTATTTTTGGTAGAGGTGATTGGGGGTCTATGGGGTATGACATATAAAGGTTCACTTACCCTTGTACTACTAGACAGGTTGTGTGTTATTACTTTACATAGATTGTGTTTGTCTATATTACGACTTACAGCAGATAATAATCAGACCACATGGATGTGTATGTTCTCCCCATATTTGCGCAGGTTTCCTCCGAGTACTCTGGTTTGCCCCAACACTCCAAAGACATCCTGATAGGGAATTTAGCCTGTGATCCTCACTTGTGGCAGTGAGTGATGACAATATCTATCCTCATACGTTACAAGAAGCAGCAACAACACGAGATGAAAGGTCTGAAGGACCATTCGTAATGTAATGAACATGTGACCATGAAAGGTCCTTTAGACCTTTCAGCTTGTTTTGGTGCTGCTTCTTGTGAGATTTGTTTAGATGGGCAGGAATTTATAATAAAGATAAGTGTAAAATGTACTCTGTAGTGTGTGTGCAGCATGACTGTGTGTATAAGAGAGCTGTGTGTGCAACTGGCCTATGTGTGTAGCATGACTGTGTGTATAAGAGAGCTGTGTGTGCAACTGGCCTATGTGTGTAACATGACTGTGTGTATAAGAGAGCTGTGTGTGCAACTGGCCTATGTGTGTAGCATGACTGTGTGTATAAGAGAGCTGTGTGTGCAACTGGCCTATGTATGTAGCATGATTGTGTGTATAAGAGAGCTGTGTGTGCAACTGGCCTATGTGTGTAGCATGACTGTTTGTATAAGAGAGCTGTGTGTGCAACTGGCCTATGTGTGTAGCATGATTGTGTGTATAAGAGAGCTGTGTGTGCAACTGGCCTATGTGTGCAGTATGACTGTGTGTATAAGAGAGCTGTGTGTGCAACTGGCCTATGTGTGTAGCATGACTGTGTGTATAAGAGAGCTGTGTGTGCAACTGGCCTATGTGTGTAGCATGACTGTGTGTATAAGAGAGCTGTGTGTGCAACTGGCCTATGTGTGTCGCAGGGCTGTGCTTACTGTGTAAGAACTGTATGTGTGTAGCAAGATGTGTTGGTTAAATAGTTGTGTATTCAAATAATATCATAAAACAAAAAATCCTAAAATTGTAACAGATTTTGGTTTGGTTAAAAGAAGCACACAGTAAGTTTAACAGGATTTAGCTTTCAGCTACTAGAACTCTCACCTGCCCAAGAATACCAAGAAAGAAGGCACTAGACTAGAAAGTTAGTTACATTGACCCCTCTGCTTTTTTAGACCCCTGAAGAAGTTTTAATTAATATTAAATATTTTTTTCTTATTTTTGTTGCCTAAACCTGGGTACTTCTTATAGTGAAGTGTGTCTTAAAAAATATGGTAATTTTAATTAACATTTATAATCTAGAAAGCATAGAATTGTTACATTTTGGAAAAATTGAAACTGATTGTTGATATTTATATACATTATGTACAATGAAGGTAAGGTTAATGCAATATTCTACTGCCCACAGCCCCTTTAAACAGTAAGACACGGATTTGGAACCCCCAAATCTAATATTGATAGAACATCCTAATTATAGCCCATCAATTTTTTATATTCCCAGAGAGTCAATTTCTTATACTATGATAATTTTTAATTTTGTATATTACGGCTTTTTTTTGTACGATTCTGGCTTTAACCTACCTTGAAACTATTTGGTTTTCATTCCACTTAGAAAATGCAAATTTTATGTGACAACAACAACAACAATAATAATAATAATTCATAATGATAGCAACTTCTAATAATAAAATAATGCAGTTATTTTTTTAAAGGAATTTGTCACCGATTATTAAATATTTTTTAATTCTTATAAAATGTCTACTTCTGCCTGTACTGATGGAGTGACTTGCTCTCTAAAAAAAAAAAAAAGACAGCTCAAATGAGTACTAACATTACTGTATATATATATATATATATATATATATATATATATATATATTAGGTATCACAAACATCTTCCTTCTTTATTTTAATGAGTGATTGGGGATTTTCACATTTGAAGCTTTCAGAGCAAATTATAGATCTCTTGATACCCATTTACCTTAAGAATTCAAAAATTATCTGAACAGATCCTTAACTCTTTAAAGAAGGCTATTTATTGTAAGGTTTTGCAATGTGACGCTAAAGCCAGACATTTTATGTAGTGACAGGTCCACCAAATTTAAAAAATGTGAAATGTTTTTTAAAATATAACAAAAATAGGCAATAAAAATGTATAACTTTTTCACTGTTTTATACATAAAAATAAATAAGCAACAGAAACAAATAAGTATTTTACATACCGCAGAATCCAAAAATACCCATGCAATTAAAATAAAAAAAGTATTTTCCCATATGGTAAACTCTGTAATGGGGGATGGGAGGGGATTGAATCCCTATCTTTTTTGCTATTTTGCCTCTAAAAATTTTTTATAAAATTGAAAAAGCACCTATTTGTTAAAATTATATTGATAAAAACTTCTATTCATCCTGCAAAAAAAAAAGAACCCTTACACGATCCATAGAAGAAAATATAATTTGATGATGCAAAGAACTGTTTTAAAGGTACAATAAAAATATATACAGTGATGGCCAAAAATATTGGCACCCCTGCAATTCTGTCAGATAATACTCAATTTCTTCCAGAAAATTATTGCAATCACAAATGCTTTGGTAATAATATCTTCATTTAATTTGTCTTCAATGGAAAACCACAAAAAGAATTGTCAAAAAGCCAATTTGTATATAATTCCACACCAAACATAAAAAAGGGGGTGGACAAAAGTATTGGCACCCTTTGAAAAATCATGTGATGCTTCTCTAATTTGTGTAATTAACAGCACCTGTTACTTACCTGTGGCACATAACAGGTGGTGGCAATAACTAAATCACACTTGCAGCCAGTTGAAATGGATTAAAGTTGACTCAACCTCTGTCCTGTGTCCTTGTGTGTACCACATTGAGCATGGAGAAAAGAAAGAAGACCAAAGAACTGTCTGAGGACTTGAGAAGCAAAATTGTGAGGAAGCATGAGCAATCTCAAGGCTACAAGTCCATCTCCAAAGACCTGAATGTTCCTGTGTCTACCGTGCGCAGTGTCATCAAGAAGTTTAAAGCCCATGGCACTGTGGCTAACCTCCCTAGATGTGGATGGAAAAGAAAAATTGATGAGAGATTTCAACGAAAGATTGTGCGGATGGTGGCTAAAGAACCTCGAGTAACATCCAAAAAAGTTCTAGCTGCCATGCAGTCCGAGGGTACAACATTGTGAACCCGTACTATCCGTCGGCGTCTGAATGAAAAGGGACTCTATGGTAGGATACCCAGGAAGACCCCACTTCTGACCCAGAGACATAAAAAAGCCAGGCTGGAGTTTGCCAAAACTTACCTGAGAAAGCCAAAAACTTTTTGGAAGAATGTTCTCTGGTCAGATGAGACAAAAGTAGAGCTTTTTGGGAAAAGGCATCAACATAGAGTTTACAGGAAAAAAAAAGAGGCCTTCAAAGAAAAGAACACGGTCCCTACAGTCAAACATGGCGGAGGTTCCCTGATGTTTTGGGGTTGCTTTGCTGCCTCTGGCACTGGACTGCTTGACCGTGTGCATGGCATTATGAAGTCTGAAGATTACCAACAAATTTTGCAGCATAATGTAGGGCCCAGTGTGAGAAAGCAAGGTCTCCCTCAGAGGTCATGGGTCTTCCAGCAGGACAATGACCCAAAACACACTTCAAAAAGCACTAGAAAATGGTTTGAGAGAAAGCACTGGAGACTTCTAAAGTGGCCAGCAATGAGTCCAGACCTGAATCCCATAGAGCACCTGTGGAGAGATCTCAAAATGGCAGTTTGGAGAAGGCACCCTTCAAATCTCAGAGACCTGGAGAAATTTGCCAAAGAAGAATGGTCTAAAATTCCAGCAGAGCATTGTAAGAAACTCATTGCTGGTTACCGGAAGCGGTTGTTCGCAGTTATTTTGTCTAAAGGTTGTGCTACCAAGTATTAGGCTGAGGGTGCCAATACTTTTGTCCGGCCCATTTTTGGAGTTTTGTGTAAAATGATCAATGATTTGACTTTTTTTTTTTCTCTCTTTTGTGTTTTTTCATTGCAAGAAAAATAAATGAAGATATTATTACCAAAGCATTTGTGATTGCAATCATTTTCTGGAAGAAATTGAGTATTATCTGACAGAATTGCAGGGGTGCCAATACTTTTGGCCAGCACTGTAAATTTGGTATCGCTGTAGTTATACTGACCCAAACACATTAGACATTGTAAAAACAAAGCTCTTTTAACTTCTTTTTTAAAGCTTTTATGTAGTGTAATAAACCTTCTGTAATGATAGGCCTGGGACCCTTCTATAAGCACCCACCCGTCATAGCAATAGATTACTACCCTGATGACACTTTGCAGTTATCTGTTTCAGTATAGCAGTGTCCATACAATGGAAGTATTTATGTGTCATGGTCACAATTGACCTTGGCATATAAAAGGTTAACAGTCCCAATCTGTGAAGGCTCCTGAGCCCTCTTAATAACCCCATGTAACATTGTGACATACTGTACAGTACCAGTAAAAAGTTTGGACCTTTTTCATTCCATGGTTTTTCCATGGTAGATTCATATTGAAGGCATGGAGACTATGTGGGAATACATATGGAATTAAGCAGTAAACAAAAAAGTTTTTAATAAACCAGAATATATTTAATACTTTGGATTCTTCAGATCAGCTCTCTTTGCTTTGATGATAGCTTTTCACACTCTTGGCATTCTCTCAATCAGCTTCATGAGGTGGTCACCTGGAATGGTTCTTAATTAACAGGTATGTCTTGTGAAGAGTTAATTTGTGAAATTCCTTGCCTTTGTAATGTGTTTGAGACTATCACTTGTGTTGTGCAGATGTGGAGCTGGTGCACAGTTCTATAGAGTGCTTAGCCCTATTAAACTACTGTCCTAATTTACATTATGGTAAGAATTAGAGATGAGCGAATCGATTCTGCAGAAGTGGAATTTGATCCGAATTTCAGGAAATCTTCGATTCTCCACGATTCCGGATTTCCTGATGCTTCGTGGTAAAGAATATTTAGTAAGGACCTTTGTGACATCAGACGGTCACATGATGTTCTCTAGTGATGTGATTGGGTAGACGTGTCTTTGCTTGTTAGCAGATCCTTCCACATGAATAAAAGTTGTCCGTGCTGAAGAGAGAGAGAGAGAAACATGACCACGACATCCAAGGGCTTCCGCCATTTTGCCGCCCGCCCACCCGCCCACCCTGGCTCTCTGTAGCCCAGAAATAGCTGTTTATTTGCCACGAAGTAATTCGGATCAAATCAAATTTTTTTGGAACTTTGAATCGAACTGCCGAATCGAACTTTTGAGAAATTTGTTCATCTCTAGTAAGAATCCCTCCACTAATTAAAGAGAAAGAATAGTCCATCATCACCATAGGCATCTGTAGAATTTCATTCATATGTTGAACTCCCTTGTTAGCTTGAACAGATCAAGTAAGATGGAATTTTTGCTATTCATGTTTATGTGAATAAAGGGATATTGGTCTTTACAGAGTGCTGCAATCCTTTCTATAAGGTGTACTGAATCAAACCCCTAGATTGCTTGGCACTTGGATACCTGAAGTGAACTACTCACATGTGAGGTATACTGCTGAGTAAGTATTTTCTTCTCTTGAGATGTTCTTTGGAGACAATTGAAAATTAATCATCAAAAATATGATCTAGATCGGGGCAGTGCTCTTAAAAAGTTGGACTTTTGGGAATGGTAATTCAGTTTGAGGTGTCCCCCCACCCCAGTTGAATTTCTGCTAAAGAGTCAGTCTGCACTTTAACCCCTTAACAATGCAGGGTAGTTTGTATGTTAATGCTCTGACTTTTTTTCATAGTTTCCCTCCCCGTCTTCCAAAATTCAAATTTTTTATTGTACTGTCCACATAACTATGTGAGGGCTTATTCTTTGCATGTCTAGTTTACTTTAATTTGCTACCATTTTGGGGTACATATGCTTTGTTTAAGTTTTTTGGGGGTCCATGTGAAATAACACACAATTCTATCATACTGTTTTGCATTTTGTTTTTACAGTGTTCCCTCTACATTAAAAATGACATGGCAGCTTTGTCCAGTTGGTCATTACGATTACGGCAATACCAGATTTATATTTTTTTTTATTACTTTTTACCGCTTTTACAAATAAAACATTACTGACACCAATAACTTTGTTACTCTACTGTTGACGGAGATATACAGTATATCTCATGGCTCTTTATTTGCGGGGAAATTGTATTTTTTATTGGTACCAATGTTTGATATGTAGGACTTTTTGATCACTTTTTATTGTTATTTATTGACCAAAATATGTTAATTTGTGCATTGCAGTATATATTTTTTTACCGCGTTCACCATATGGGATAAATAACACTATTTTTGGATAGTGAGGAATTTATTTTTTACATTTTTTTAATACATAGGTGGATTTATTTTTGTGTGTTTTTACTATGTGTTTTTGTGTTTTTTCACTTTTTCCATGTCCCACAAGGGGACTTGAAGCTGAACATTACAGAACATCGCACAGTAGTTCCTATGGGAATTGTGCATAGAAAGTCAGGAGGCTGTGGCCTGGGGGGAGAGCGCGATCTTGCTTGGCGAGTTTGCCCAAGTACTACACCCTCAGGGGCTCGGGCTGCCGTGCAACAGAAATATGACTTGCATGCCAGACTTGGTATGCATGTCGGGGTTTGCCGATCCCTGCCCTAGACTATCAGGAACATCCCTCGTTCATCCTCAACTACTAGGCATTAACTTTTACTTTTGTCATAGACAACCAGGAAATAAAATATGAACCCTCTCCTTTACCCTAGGCCAGAGGTTCCCAAACTTTTTTTTCTCGTAGACCACTTTCAAAATTTTACTGCTTTCGGTGGACCCCCTGCTGCTACATTTCTACCATATTCCCAAAACTCATCAAAAAATGTGAAGATTAGATCTAACGTAGACCCCGTCGAGTCTCCCGTGGACCCCTGGGGGTCCACCTGGACCACTTTGGGAATCACTGCCCTAGGCCAACAAAACTAATGACATTAATCCATCCAATACTTTAAACCACCAGGAAAGCTTTATTCAATATGCAATATAGGACATAGTCTATAATCTAATGCACCTTATAGTCTAAAAAAGGCAAATAAAAATCAAATATGAAATAAATTTGAAACTTTAGGAGATAAATTACAGTAGGACAAAATAGACCACATGAAGAAGGTGACATTGGGCATGTCATCAAACAGATGCCGAGATATGTTTCCACTGGACTAGATACATCCAGATACATAGGTTATGAGATGACCAGCTTTTTAAAATAAGCACAAGTTTCTGATATTCTGTTTCTAAAAGCTATGATATATGTCTGTATGTGTGGCCACACAGGATTTGTGTTGTGAATTGCATCCTGTTAACATTTGTGCCAGAATTTCATGATATTCTATTACACTGCATTGAAAAATGGACTCCTTAACTAAATTCAAGTCAAGTTAAAGGTAGACATATCTGTGTGGTATCATAAAATGGGTGGAGCAAGTTTAGCTACAATAACTCACGTCACCATGTTTTGATACAATTTCACTACTTTTCTGAAATTTCTTATTATACAATTCTTAACATCCTTATTTCTGATGCTGTAGATGATGGGATTCAACATTGGAGTGACCACCGTATAGAGAACAGATACAGTCTTGTCTTTCTCCACAGACTGGAAAGATCGAGGCTGAAGATAGATGGACATAATGGTTCCATAATAAAGGGTGACAACAGTGAGGTGGGAGACACATGTAGAAAAAACTGCATGTCTACCTCGTGAGGAATGGATTCTTAAAATGGCGGAGATTATATAAACATAGGAGATCAAAGTCAAGAGAAAACAGAATAAAACAATAGTCCCAGCTGCTACATACATTGCTACCTCATTCAGCCAAGGATCTCTGCAGGACAGTCTCAAGAAAGGAGGTACTTCACAAAAGAAATGGTTGACATGATGAGACCTACAGAAGGGTAGTGTCCAGGTAAGTGGAACTTGTATAGAAGAGTTTATGAAACCTACAATCCATGGTATTAGGCCTAAGGTGATGCAAAACCTCATGTTCATAACACTGCTGTAGTACAATGGTCTACAAATGGCTACAAACCTATCATAAGCCATGATGGCAAGTAAGACACACTCAGATACCCCAAGAACTAGATAGCAGAACATCTGGGAGACACAGCCAGCTACTGAAATACTAGTGTCTATGGATAATGTATTTCTAAGTATTACAGGAGCTACTGTGGAAGAGAAAGAGATATCAATGAACGAGAGATTACTCAGGAAGAAGTACATAGGAGTGTGTAACGTTGGACTGGTCCTCACTGTAATGAGAAGAAGACAATTTCCTGCCAATGTGGTAATATACATGGAAAAGAATAGAAGAAACCCTATAACTTGGACTAGAGGGACAGTAGATAATCCAAGTAGGTAGAACCAACTTGGAAGTGTTTGGTTGACGTTCTCCATAGAATTACCTAGAACCCTGAACAAAGAACAAAGTTGAAGATGGTTAATTGTTTTTATCTGAACTTGGCAGAGGCGTAGCTAGCGGGGGGGGGGGGGGGAGGGGGGGCGGCTGCCCCAGGCCCACTGACTCTTTGGGGCCCACCCTGGGGCCGCCATTAATACATCCTTTATTTCTAACTAGATCGGAGTCTGCATACACCGATCTAGTTAAAACGTAACCTGCAACTTAACAGTATTGTAAACCGCAAGTCAATACAGGCTTGCGGTTTACAAGATGCCGAGACCACAGACGGATGTCTGCTTCTCAGCACAGACACAGATGTCCTGTGCGTGGACAGGGAGGAAGCGGCAGCTCCATTCATCATCATCGCAGGTAGGTGAGTATGACTTTTTTTGTGGGTATATTAATAGTATAAGGAGTGGTTAGGAGGGGGAAATATAACTATAAGGGAGGATTCATTAGGGGGCATTATGACGATGGGGGGTCATTTATATAAGGGTTATTAGGAGGTATTATTAATACAAGGGGGAGGTTATTTATATAAGGGGCCATTAGGGGGCTTCATTTATATTAGGAGGTATTATGAACATAAGGGGTGGTCAAGATAAGAAGCCATTAGAGGTGCAGTATTTATGTCAGGGGGAATCAGGGGCATAATATGAGGGTCAATTAATTTAATTAAAGTGGCACTTGGGCTTTAATAAGACTAAGGCCCCACATAGTGGGCTGCAGCATAAAAAGCGCTGCAGGAAAAACCGCGGCGGTAACATTGTGGTTTTTCCCGCAGCGCTTTTCACAGAAGGTCTGCAGAGGTTTCCTCTGTGGACTTTCTGATTTCAATACACCTAAATTGAAACTGCCAGTGTTTCTGTAGGTATAATTGACATGCTGCAATTTCCAAAACCGCAAGGGTTTTGGAAATCTCAGTGCGTCTGTTCGACATATTTTTCCGCAATGTGTGGATGAGATTTGCTAGATGTAAAATGACGGGTTTTTTTCTGTGGGTTTGCGCCACATGTGGCCCCCATCCCATCCCCACTTTGCAGTAAAATATGCGCAGTGGATATGCTGCGATTTCCAAAACAGACGCAGTTTTGGAAATCGCAGCATGTCAAATATATCTACGGAAATGCTGGCGGTTTTCCTGTAGATATAATTGAAGCAGAAAATCCGCAGAGGAAACCTCTGTGAACTTTCTGTTCAAAGTGCTGCAGGAAAAACCACGATGCGTTGTCGATGCGGTTTTTCCCGCAGGTCTTTTTTGCCACAGGACACCACGTGGGGCCTTAGCCTTAAAGAGGACCTTTCACGTCCTCATGTATATGCTGTTTTACATACCTCTCTGTACTCGCCCATAGCCCTGTACTGTCAGAGGGGGCGTTCCTCACAGCGCAGCTAGACTGTCAGGAACGCCCTTCTGACAGTAAACCGTGAAACCAAGACCGCCGATATCTCCACCCCCGGGGCACATACCGGGAAAGCCGCCAGTGTGCTGAATTCAGCGCGCTGTCGGCTTTCTAGCGATATGTAAAACAGCATATACATGAGGACGTGAAAGGTCCTCTTTAAGGAGTTTTCCAGCTCATTTTTATTGATGATCTATCCTCAGAATAAAACAACAATAAGAGATAAGTGACCCCCACTGATCAGCTGCATGAAGGGGCTATGGCGCCTGTTTATATCACACGCTGTCTGTTTATAGTGACCGTGTGATGTCATTCCAGCCTTGTCACATAGATGTGTATAGGACGAGGCTGTAGTTACATTACATGGCCGCTATGAGATGAATGACACTATGTAAACAGAGAAGCGGTCACGGCGCTTACACAGGTACCAGGGTTCATTCAAACAGCTGATCCTGGGGTCCGGGGTATTGGAACCCCAATAATTTTTTTCCCTTTTTTTTTTTTCCCCTTTTTAATTAGTAAATATCTGGGGCATCATTAATAAGGGGCACTATTTAAAGGGGTGCACAGGGAAGTTATTAACTTAAAGATACACTTGGGGGTATTATTCATTATGGGGGGTTATATCATATATTATATAATTGGGGTAGCAGCAGGATGGGGGTGCAGGTGAGGACAATGTGGGTCAGGTGCCTGGAAAGTGAGGAGCCAAAGATGTCTGTGTTGCAAACTTTACAGAGACAAGTCACAGCTGGAAGAAGTGATCATGGCCGTCCAGATGAAAGAGATGGTGGGGAATGTGAACGATTAGTCAGAGATGTAACCGGTAAGTCACTAAATGTTACTGCCCTGTATTCACCTAAATCGTCTGCAGAGCCCTGTGTAGAGCCGCTATATACCACTATACGCTCACCGTATACTCATAGTATCGGTATACAAACAAGTCCAAGTTGGGGGCCCACTTGGGCATGTTCGCCCCCTGTGCTGAACCCCTAGATACGCCTCTGGAACTTGGTAATAATATAGATAAGGATATTAACAATCCTCACTCAAAAAAGGGTAGACCAGTGTGATCATGTTCTAAATAGCACCAAAAATTTATAGAAATCTAATAGGTTTTAAAGAAGTCCTTGTTCAGCTCTACCAGGAGTGGTCATCCTATTAAGATCTCCCCAAAGTACAACATATCTACAGTACAGAATATTCTACAAACTGCAGAAACCTCTTTTACAGTGTCCAAAACACTGAACAAGAATTGTGTTCATGGAAGTTACCATGAAGAAAGCCACCAGAAATATTGACGAACAGAAAAACATTTATAGGGAGGAATGATCCAAAATTCTTTCTTGATGTTATGCAAATGGTATTTCCAGCTGCAGGAGATGATTGGTGGAGGTGATTATTGCTAAAGGGTTATCTATAGAGTTTATTAAATTCAAGGGTTCACTTACTTTTTCTCTCAACACTGTGGAGGTTTGCACAATGTGCACTCTGAAAAACATGAACAGTAAAATTGTGTGCTATTAGTTTCATTAGATCATGTTTGTGTATATTGTGACTTAGGCAGGGTTCACACTACCGTTGGATTCCCATATGAAGGTGTCCGTAAACAAAAAAAAAATGGACACCTATCATAACAGACATTAACGGACACTAACTAATGTTAATGCGTCCGTTTTTTTTAACTGATCCAATTAATGGATCAGTTAAAAAAAACGGACACATTAGCATCAGTTAGTGTCCGTTTTTTAACACTGTCCGTTTTTTTGTTTTTTGTTTCTGCTTTCTGAGCATGCGCAGAAAAAAAAACGACATAAAATAACGGACAGTAAGATGGCTATCAGTTACTGTCCGTTATAAGTCCGTTACCCATAGACTTCAATGTTAAAAAAATAACGGACACTTGCTGTCCGTCAAGAATCTGTTTTTCCAAACGGACAAAAAAGTCCTGCATGTAGGATTTTTTGTCCGTGGAAAAAAACGGACTTCTGACGGATTGGGTGTAAACGGACACTAACGGACACAATATAAAAACCCATTGAAATGAATGGAAATTTCAACGGATTTCTGACGGTTCAGCTAGTGTCCGATGCTGAAATCTTGTAATGGACAATAGCAATGGACACTACTGACGGTCACCAACGGTAGTGTGAACGCCCCCCTTAGATAACAATCCAGGTAGTTCCAAAGGGTTCACGTACTTCTTTTGTTTCGTATAGATACGTAAACTCACACTAGACTTTAAACTTTAGATAAACAGGGATAAGAGCAATTTATTATTTTGCAATATGTATATATATACTTATAAATTTGCTTGTGTCTTGTGACTCTTGGTCTCATTCTGGGTGGGGGGAGGTTATTATTTTCACATACAGTAGGTAAGATACATGTACATGGGGTCCTGCATATTTATTGGATGAGCATACATTGTATGTGTGACTCTTATCATAACACTATGCTGGATTTTCTAGTAATGGAAATATCCAAGCACAGTCAAAGGGGTCTAGATTTTTCCACAAAGACCTGATTTAGTTGATATCGCTGTACTTTTAAAGACATTTTCTAGGATGGGGATATTGACTATCTATCCTTAGGATAGGTTGCCAATATTAAATCAGGGGGTCTGATACTCTGTAACCAGGACGATGAGTCTGTGACTCTTAGAAAAGCACTGCACCCTCTTCACTGAATACCAGGCACAGTACTGTACATTGTATAATAATAATAATACATTTTATTTATATAGCGCCAACATATTCCGCAGCACTGTACAATTTGTAGGGTTCAAGTACAGACAAAAAAGATACATTACAAAGAAATAGTCAATTCCGGTGCTTGCATTCTTCAGTGCAGGACTTTTCTCTCTGCCGATTTTTGTGATTTCTGTGGCTGAGATTTGAACTTAGCCTTAGCTCTTTGTGGCTCTTTGTGATTTCTCTCACTGTCTTTATTTCTCTTTATCTCTGTATCTCAATTTTTAAATTGAACTTTTTAAAAGATTTTGTAGAAAATGTTTCTGCATTTGACAAAAACTAACAATATTACATAGGTACCACTGGCGTAACTATAGCTATTGCAGTGTTCACAGCTACAACCGGGCCCAGATGCTAAGAGGGCCCAAAAGTCACTGTCACCACACTAGGGCTAGATAAGCATCTTTGATCTCCTTTCATGGTTTCATGGTTGACAGTCTGCATGTCATAAATTCATCACCCCTGCCCACTGGTGTACTGAGTGAGAGGATTTATGATCCACAGCCTTCAACTGTCAGAAAGAAGAAAATTAACTCATGGCAAAGTAACAGTTAGTCATCAGCATGCAGTCAAGGAGGGATTCTTTGGGGTAGGCTGTGGTACGAAAGTGGCCACAATTACTATGTGGTGGGCAACGACATGGGATGTGAATGATGGGAAGCTTGTTGTTAACAAAATATATTATCTTTATTAACAAAGAGATATCATCTTAAAATAAAAAAGATATAATGAGTGTACAATCAGCAAACAGACAAACAGGACCCACTGCAGAGCATAATAAATCCCATCCCCACAATTCATATATCCCATATAAAAGCAATATAAATATGTAATAAATACTACATGCATTTAGTATTTATTGCGGTCATATTATGTTTTTTATTTTATTTTGATATCTTTGTTAATAAAGATGATATATGTGGTTACATTTTATATGTTGTTGCGCTGTGTGTTTTGGATGGCTTTATCGAAGGTTCAGTTGTAGCACACAATTTGTACTAGTGTTAAATCGGGGACTAGTATCAGGACTGGTCCATAATAGACTGTGAACAAGTCTTCATGGGGGTCTAGGTCCAAATAGAGAAGGTAAGGGAACTGTAAATGCTGCACAGGGGGCCCAAGCTGAGTATTTGCACCAGGGCCCGTGTGCCTTTAGTTACTTAAAAATTGTCCATTATTGACAGTTGAAAAGTTTTTAGTATATCCCTCTAATGTCACTTCATCAAAATATACAAACGCCGTACAATGTGGCTTCCAGAAACTTGGTAACTGAGCTGAAATATATTATTGGAGTATTTTTAATGGTTTGTACATTTTCTAAAATCAATTTTGAATACCTATAACCAAGAAAGGATGGAATTGGCATATTTTACTTGGAAAGATTTGAGGCAAACGTTGATATTTGTATAAATTATGAACATTCCAATGAAGGTGAAGTGATAATCGCCATAATCCCTTTAAACTATGAGACAAAGTGTTGGACCCCCGCCTATCTAATATTGATGGACTATCCATAATATAGGCTATACATTTTAAAGTTAATTCATTTTTTTATATTGTGATAATTTATCATTTTATATATTAGAATTTGTTTTTTAACAATTCTGGCTTTGGCCTACCTTGAGATCATCAGGTTTTCAGTCCACCCAGAAAGTGTTCATTTTATGTAGTAGTAATAATAATAAGAATAAGAATAATAATAAGAATATGAATAAGAATTTCTAAAAATAAAATGAAATAATACAAGTCTTGTAAGTTTTTCTACAGAATGTCTTCACATATTCTTCCTTATTTCTTTTCTTACATCTACTTCTGCAAAGAGAAAGCAAATGAAGACTAACATTACTGTAAGATATATATATATATATATATACATATATATATATATATATATATATATATACCACAAATACACAAATATCTTCTTTATGTTAATGATTGGTTGGAGATTTCATACAGTCTTTGAAGCTTTCAGTGCTTATTATATCACAGGTCTCCTGACACCCATTTATGTTAAGAATAAGAAAGTTGTCTTAAGAAAACTCAAAAGTTTGTAAAAAGGTTATTTAGTTTGCAGGTCAATTATATTACAGTGATATTAAAGTTTAACATATATATATATCTTATATATATAAAAATGAGTTCCTGTCTGTCTGTCTGTTCTTTATACGTGACCAAACGACTGGACCGATCCTCACCAAATTTGGCACACATGTACATCAGGTGTCCGGGAATATTATATACTGGGTCTCAGCTCTCTTGGACGTACCGTTCCTGAGAAACAGTATTCCCAAAAAATGACCAGCATTAGTCTATACAAGCCTGCAAGTCTTTCACTCATATTCCAACTGCCATACACACGGTCACATGTCTCTTATCAGCCAATAACAGCTCGCAGGCGCTTACTCTCCTCAGGCACACAGGTTTCCATAGCAACCAAGCTATGTATGACCTGTATTAGTGAATAGCAGTTCACAGGACCTTAAATATTCAGTCATATCACGTGTTTCAGCCAATATAAGTTCACATTTAATTTACCAGGTTTCCATAAAAACACAGCCATAAGTAGACTGTACCTATACTGGACTCAGTGGCATAACTAGGAATGGCTGGGGCCCCAAGGCAAACATTTGACATGGGACCCCCCCCCGGCAACCCCCCCCCAGCACAAACTGCATTCCTGCACACACTATTATGCCCCATAGTGGCCCCTGCATACACTATTAGGCCCCATAGTGGCCCTTGCACACAGTATTCTGCCCCATAGTGGCCCCTGCACACAGTATCATAGTGGCTCCTTCATATAGTATTATGTGCACTTCCCGCTACTTCTTCAATGTTGGACCAGATGTCACGGGAGCCAGGCATGTATCGCAACGCATAATGACGTCGGACTGGCCCACCGACATCTGGGACGCCACCAAGGAGGCCCGAAGCCTGCTGAAAAGACCCCAGAGTATAATGATAGCAGTGTTTGTGGGGTTCACGGCCCACAGGCCTTACTTACCAATCCCCGCTCCTGCTCACAGCCGCCTCTGCAGAAGGTGAAGTGCAGGCGGCCGTGAGCAGGAGTGGGGATCGGTAAGTAAATAGGGCCCGTTACCTGCTGGTGTTAAAAAAAAAAAAACATCAGAGGCCTGCCGGGTCCCCTAATTTCCCAGGCCCTGTGGCAGCCGCTACCACTGCTAAACCGGTATTTACGCCACTGACTGGACTGCCATACTGGATTTCAGCATTCTTATAAATTGAAACATTTTTTAAACTACTCATGTCCTCTGCAGCAAAACGCATGGCTGCTGCTCGAGCTAATGAAAACTCTCAGCAGACCCAAGCCTGTCTCCAATTTGATAAGGTATGTTACAGACAACAGTGAGCTGCTGAAACTCCCCAGCAGACCCACGCCCGTCTCCAATCTGACAAAGCATTGTCAGCCACATGCACACAGCTGCACTCCAGGTTTCAATAACAACCCAGCCATTTTTCTTCACTGCTGTAAGTCAGCTTTAAAGGGGCAGGGCGCTGTGGATGACACTGTTACACAAGGTCACATACACACAGCTTTACTCCAGGTTTTCCATAACAACCGATTGCAGATTTTTCACTGATATCCAAACTGAGATGCACATGATCACATGATACTTATGGACCAATGAAAAATCGCAGGTTCAGTCTTGACATACACAGCTTTACACCAGGTTTCCATAGCAACCAAGCTATTTATGTCCTGCATGAGTCAATAGCAGTTCACAGGTCCTTAAATATTCAGTCATATGACGTATATTAGCCAATATAAGTTCACATTTCATTTACCAGGTTTCCATAGCAACACAGCCATAAATAGACTATACCTATACTGGACTGCCATACTGGATGTCAAGTGCAAAACTGGCCAATTCTTATGGGGTCACTACACAAACAAAAAATGAAATATACCCGTGCGAAGCCGGGTCCTTCCTCTAGTATATATATATATATATATATATATATATATATATATATATATTACTTCTGTATATATTCTTTTATCCTTTACTACTTTTTACAGAATAAAAATTTTTTAGTTACAGAAGGTAAAGAGGGAAGGTAACTACAAACGGCTAAGTGGGCATAGGGATTTTTTTTTTTACATTACCACATTCACATGAACCATGGTGAGACCCTGGCATTTTCTGGCTGGTAATGCCTCAGTAGAAAAATATTGAGATGCCCTGCTCTAGAGCAACTTGTGATATTCCAGCTGTTGTGAAACTTGCAGACAGTGACAGTCCCAAGTTGGAGAATTGGAACCACACTTTTAGAGGACGGCGGTATATACATACATGGACAAAATTGTTGGTACCCATCGTTTAATTAAAGAAAAACCCACAATGGTCACAGAAATAACTTGAATCTGACAAAAGTAATTTGCCAAACTTCATGTTGACAAGCCACAAAGCTTATGGGAGAATTTCCTATGGACAGATGAGACAAAAATCAAAATTTTTGGCAAGACACATCAGCTCTATGTTCACAGATGGAAAAATGAAGCATATCTTGAAAAGAACACTGTCCCTACTGTGAAACATGGAGGAGGCTCTGTTATGTTCTGGGGCTGCTTTGCTGCATCTGGCACAGGGTGTCTTGAATCTGTGCAGGGTACAATGAAATCTCAAGACTATCAAGGGATTCTAGAGAGAAATGTGCTGCCCAGTGTCAGAAAGCTAGGTCTCAGTCACAGGTCATGGGTCTCGCAACAGGATAATGACCCAAAACACACAGCTAAAAACACCCAAGAATGGCTAAAAGGAAAACATTGGACTATTCTGAAGTGGCCTTCTATGAGCCCTGACCTAAATCCTATTGAGCATCTTTGGAAGGAGCTGAAACATGCCATCTGGAAAAGGCACCCTTCAAACCCGAGAAAACTGGAGCAGTTTGCTCATGAGGAGTGGCCAAAATACCTGCTGAGAGGTGCAGAAGTCTCATTGACAGTTACAGGAATCGTTTGATTGCAGGGATTGCCTCAAAAGGTTGTGCAACAAAATATTAAGTTAAGGGAACCATCATTTCTGTCCAGGCCTGTTTCATGAGTTTTCTTTTTTAAAAAATTCTGTTGAAGCATGGTTGGAAAGCAATGTCTGACTTTCATTTGTTCATTTTCATAGACTTTTTATATATTATTACTTTTGTCAGATTCAAGTTATTTCTGTGACCATTGTGGGTTTTTCTTTCATTAAACGAGGGGTACCAACAATTTTGTCCACATCTGTATATATATTTTTTTTAAAGTCAGTTGGGGGATTTATCAAAACCAACATTTTCTAAATTGGTCTTGCTCTCCCTTATGTTGGCAGGGAATGTGCTTAATTTATAACAAGATATATTACTGAAATATCTAATAATAATAATACATTTTATTTATATAGCACCAACATATTCCGCAGCACTGTACAATTTGTAGGATTCAAGTACATGTTGTAGGAATATACCACTTCAGACCTCAAATCTTCAAGAAGTATAATTCTTTATTCACCTCGAAGTGGGAGAGTACAACACATTGCACCATCGGCAGTGCAATGATATTACAGTCTCAAAGACATACAGGGTTTGGTTCTCCTTTATACAATAAAATCCCCATTTATGACATCATTCTAACTTCCTATTGGAGGAAGTTTAACATCAATCACTATTAGCATTAGTATGATTCTCAAACAAAGGCTTACACATAAGCTCAGACAGATGTTTATCATCTCTGGGGCCTCTCTAAGGTCTGTCCACTATTTCAATAGTCAAAGATAACCTTTGACATCAGCTAATGGTTGCCTCCACCTAAGGAATGTCTCACAGAATATAACATTTCATAAAACACATATGGGTACAATCACCAAGTATGAGAATATATGTATACATTAGAACACAAAGGACTTCATTACATTATATTATCTAATGTGATAATATGGCACTGCAAGTGGATATACAGTATATTTAATAATTTCTCTTCATACAGACAAAAAAGATACATTACAAAGAAATAGTCAATTCACACACTGGGACTGAGGGCCCTGCTCGCAAGAGCTTACAATCTATGAGGTAGAGGGGGTGACACAAGAGGTAGCAGGGGCGGCATCGGAGGCAGCATTGCTTATACAATGGTCAGACAATTTTGTAATAGAGGTTACTGTCATTACACATATATAAAGCTGTATGAGCCGTCGCCAGTCGTGTACTTTAACGTGCAGATGGTTACTGGACATATAAAGTTAGTCTGATATGGCATCATATCCTGTGAGGTAATGCGGGAGCGTGAACAGAGGGTACGTTTTAGGGATTCTAACTACAGAAGGATTTACATTAGGAGTTGTGATAGGCCTGTCTGAAAAGATATGTCTTTAGTTTGCTCTTGAAACTGTGGAAATTGGGGGTTAATCTCATAGTCCGGGATAGAGCATTCCAGAGAAGTGGTGCAACTCAGGAGAACTCTTGTATACAAGCGTGGGAGGTTCTGATAATAGAGGATGTTAGTCTTAGGTCATTGAGTGAACGGAGAGCACGGGTTGGGCGATAGACAGAGATGAGGGATGAAATGTAGGGAGGTGCAGCATTATGGAGAGCCTTGTGGATGAGGGTGATAAGTTTATATTGTATTCTGTATGGAATAGGCAGCCAATGTAGTGACCGGCACAGACCGGAGGCATCGCTGTAGCGTCTAGACTGATAGATGAGCCTGGCCGCTGCATTCAGAATAGATTGTAGAGGGGAGAGTTTAGTAAGGGGAAGACCAATTAGTAAGGAGTTACAGTAGTCAAGGCAAGAGTGAATCAGGCCAACAATAAGTGTCTTTAGTGTATCTATGGTAAGGAAAGGGTGGATTCTGGAGATGTTTTTGAGGTGGAGATGAGATGTGTGTGCAAGTGATTCAATACAGGGGGTGAAGGAAAGGTCTGAGTCAAACATAACCCCGAGGCAGTGGGCATACTGCCTAGGAGTTATGGTGAGGCCGGAGACTGTAATGGAGATATCAGGGACAGATCTATTAGATGGTGGAAACAGCAGTAGTTCAGTCTTTGAGAGATTCATTTTTAGATAGAGCAAAGACATGATATTTGAGACAGCAGAGAGACAGTCACAGGATGATGTATATAATTGGGTGTCATCAGCATAAAGATGGTACCCGAAGCCAAATCTGGTGATGGTTTGTCCAATGGGGGCTGTGTAGAGAGAGAATAGCAGGGTGCCTAGGACCGAGCCCTGAGGAACCCCAACGGCAAGGGGAAGAGGGGAAGAAACAGAGCCCGCAAAAGATACACTGAAACATACGGTCAGAGAGATAAGAGGAGAACCAGGAGAGAGCAGTGTCCGTGAGGCCGACAGAACGGAGCATAGTGAGGAGGATTTGATGGTCAACAGTGTCAAATGCTGCTGAGAGATCTAGAAGAATAAGAAGAGAGAAGTCACCTTTGGATTTAGCCATCAGTAGATCATTGGAGACTTTTGTGTGGGCCGTTTCAATAGAGTGCAGAGTGTGGAAGCCAGATTGTAAGGGGTCAAGAAGAGAGTTAGCAGAAAGATAGCGGATTAAACGAAAATAAACCAAGCGTTCCAAGATTTTGGAGATGAAAGGGAGGTTAGAGACAAGTCGATAGTTAGCAGCACAGGACGGGTCAAGGGAGGATTTCTTCAATAGAGGGGTTATAAACAGCATGTTTGAAAGAGGATGGGAAAATTCCAGAAGAGAGAGAGGTTAAATATTTTAGTAAGGTAAGTCTTATATTAAATATAATAATAATAATAATAATAATAATAATAGTCCTTTAATAGTCCCACAATGGGGAAATTCAGTGTGTTACAGCAGCAAAGATAAGCAGATACAACATGTACAGGAATGTTCCAAGGTGAGAGGCATTACATTAATAGCAGACAGACAGATAGGACGTAGCAGAGGGGGGGGGGGATTTAACAGACAGAGAGATATTTCAGTTCTCTGTGTGTAATGATCTCCGCTTAGGTCGGTGTTGGTTGTACAGCCTAACCGCGGTGGGGAGGAAAGACTTCCGATAGCGCTCCTTCTCACACCTAGGGTGGAGCAGTCGGTCACTGACAGTACTGCTCAGCGCGATCACAGTCTCATGCATGGGATGGGACTTCTTCTTCTGCATGGAGCTCACCACGGACAGTATCCTTCTGTCACCCACCACCTGCACTGGGTCCAGGGGGTTCCCCAGGACAGAGCTGGCCCTTCTAATCAGCTTGTCAAGTTTATTTCTGTCCCTGGTTGATATACTGCTCCCCCAGCAGGCCACTCCAAAGAAGATGGCTGATGCCACTACCGAGTTGAAGAAAGTTCTAAGAAGTGCCCCCCGGATTCCAAAGGCTCTCAGTTTCCTAAGCAGGTAGAGCCTGCTGTGGCCCTTCCTGTACAGGGCCTCCATATGATCTGCCCAGTCCAGCTTATTATTAAGGAGCAAACCCAGGTACTTATAGGTGTTCACAATCTCGATGCCCGTCCCCAGGATGTCCACTGGTTTTGGAGGGCATCTGCCTTTGCGGAAGTCCACCACCATCTCCTTGGTCTTCCCCGCGTTAATCTTCAGGTGGTTCCGGTGGCACCAGTCCACAAAATCCTGGTTCAGTTCTCTGTACTCCCTGTCATCATCATCTGTGATGAGACCCACTATTGCAGAGTCGTCAGAATACTTCTGTAGGTAGCAGCTGGATGAGTTGCACCTAAAATCTGCAGTGTACAGTGTGAAGAGGAAAGGGGCGAGAACCGTACCCTGAGGTGCCCCCGTATTACAGATCATGGTACCTGACACACAGTCTCGGGCTCTCATGTATTGAGGTCGATTTGTGAGGTAGTCTAGGATCCAGTTGGAGAGGTGGTGGTCCACTCCAGCAAGGCCCAGCTTGTCCCTCAATAACCTGGGCTGTATGGTGTTAAAAGCACTGGAGAAGTCAAAGAACATTATTCTCACTGTGTTCCCTGGTTTCTCCAGGTGAGACAGAGCCCTGTGCAGAAGATGGATGATGGCATCATCTACCCCAATGCCCGGCCGATAAGCAAACTGGAGGGGGTCCATAGCGGGGCTCACTAGAGGGCGGAGATGTGTGAGAACCAATCTCTCCAAGATCTTCATCAGGTGGGATGTCAGTGCTACAGGTCTGTAGTCGTTGAGGTCCATAGGGTGGGGTTTCTTTGGAACTGGTACCACACATATAGGTACCACATATAGGGTGCTTTAGTTACCAACCTATAACAGAAAAGGACAAAGTAAAATTAAATGTTTATTAATATAATCTAAAAGGACAGGCAGAAACCAACCATAAATACATTGTCTGAAAAAACAGACGTTATGGTACCATATACAGTGATGGCCAAAAGTATTGGCACCCCTGCAATTCTGTCAGATAATACTCAATTTCTTCCAGAAAATGATTGCAATCACAAATGCTTTGGTAATAATATCTTCATTTAATTTGTCTTCAATGGAAAACCACAAAAAGAATTGTCAAAAAGCCAAATTGGATATAATTCCACACCAAACATAAAAAAGGGGGTGGACAAAAGTATTGGCACCCTTTGAAAAATCATGTGATGCTTCTCTAATTTGTGTAATTAACAGCACCTGTTACTTACCTGTGGTACATAACAGGTGGTGGCAATAACTAAATCACACTTGCAGCCAGTTGAAATGGATTAAAGTTGACTCAACCTCTGTCCTGTGTCCTTGTGTGTACCACATTGAGCATGGAGAAAAAAAAGAAGACCAAAGAACTGTCTGAGGACTTGAGAAGCAAAATTGTGAGGAAGCATGAGCAATCTCAAGGCTACAAGTCCATCTCCAAAGACCTGAATGTTCCTGTGTCTACCGTGCGCAGTGTCATCAAGAAGTTTAAAGCCCATGGCACTGTGGCTAACCTCCCTAGATGTGGATGGAAAAGAAAAATTGACGAGCGATTTCAACAAAAGATTGTGCGGATGGTGGCTAAAGAACCTCGACTAACATCCAAACAAGTTCTAGCTGCCCTGCAGTCCGAGGGTACAACAATGTCAACCCGTACTATCCATCGGCGTCTGAATGAAAAGGGACTCTATGGTAGGATACCCACTTCTGACCCAGAGACATAAAAAGCCAGGCTGGAGTTTGCCAAAACTTACCTGAGAAAGCCAAAAACTTTTTGGAAGAATGTTCTCTGGTCAGATGAGAAAAAAGTAGAGCTTTTTGGGAAAAGGCATCAACATAGAGTTTACAGGAAAAAAAAAGAGGCCTTCAAAGAAAAGAACACGGTCCCTACAGTCAAACATAGCGGAGGTTCCCTGATGTTTTGGGGTTGCTTTGCTGCCTCTGGCACTTGACTGCTTGACCGTGTGATTGGCATTATGAAGTCTGAAGACTACCAACAAATTTTTCATCATAATGTAGGGCCCAGTGTGAGAAAGCTGGGTCTCCCTCAGAGGTCATGGGTCTTCCAGCAGGACAATGACCCAAAACACACTTCAAAAAGCACTAAAAAATGGTTTGAGAGAAAGCACTGGAGACTTCTAAAGTGGCCAGCAATGAGTCCAGACCTGAATCCCATAGAACACCTGTGGAGAGATCTCAAAATGGCAGTTTGGAGAAGGCACCCTTCACATCTCAGGGACCTGGAGAAATTTGCCAAAGAAGAATGGTCTAAAATTCCAGCAGAGCATTGTAGGAAACTCATTGATGGTTACCGGAAGCGGTTGTTCGCAGTTATTTTGTCTAAAGCTTGTGCTACCAAGTATTAGGCTGAGGGTGCCAATACTTTTGTCCGGCCCATTTTTGGAGTTTTGTGTAAAATGATCAATGATTTGACTTTTTTTTTCATTCTCTTTTGTGTTTTTTCATTGCAAGCAAAATAAATGAAGATCTTATTACCAAAGCATTTGTGATTGCAATCATTTTCTGGAAGAAATTGAGTATTATCTGACAGAATTGCAGGGGTGCCAATACTTTTGGCCAGCACTGTACCATCTGACCTATCCCTAAGACATATATTTAGGCCGTCCCAATGTGTTTCCCCCAAACTGATGGTTCATCTGGGACAATAAAAGGCCCTAAACAAACATCAACCCTCTGGAAATAACAAGATACACACACTAGATTTGTACCCCAAGAAAAATAAATGAAGGTGCCAGATCAAACCACATGTCATCTACCAACCATGTTAATACTGACAATCTATATCTCACTAACTGTGGATGGTGTCAATTCAAAAATAGTACTGCTCGTTGTATGTGCTCCAATAATAGATAGCAAGCTTTGAGGTTGTGTGCAACAGAATTTATTAAGTGCAATGCTGACCACATATATTGGTTAAGTGATGTAAAACTCATGTCTATAGGCAGAGCACCTGAGGGCTACACACTGTCCATTAGTCAATCAGGTGGATGTTATTAAGGTGATGAGCTGGTGTCAGGATTGTCAAGACACTTGCAACAGGGTCACTCAGATGATAGCGAGATGACAGCAGGAGGCATGGCATCTCAAGAAATTGCTTAACAAATTATAAGTTCATTGTCTCATTTAAACTCTAGTGAAAATTTAAAAAATTGGAGTCAAAGCAACATTTTATTGGAAAAAAATTACATTTTCCAAATTCACAATCCAATTCTATGAAACACCCAAGGGGTTCAAATGCTCAATATGCCCCTTAATATATTCTCTGAGAGGTCAGTTTTCCAAAATGGGGTCATTTGCCTGTGGTTTCCACTGTTCTGGTACCAAATGTTACATTGTATAGCAAAATCTTCCCTCCAAAAATTTTTCTGTCCCTTCTGAGCTCCACCATGCCCTTACAACAGTTAACATCCATGTCTGCATTTTGAATGCTTTTTCTTCTTTAACCCCTTGTGAAAAATAAAAATTTAGGGCAAAAGTGACATTTTATTGATAAAAAGTAGTTTTTCTTTTATTTTTATGTCCTAATGGTAAAAAATATGTGAAACATCAGTAGGGTCAACATACTCATTTTACCCTTTGATAAATTCCTTAAGGGCTATAGATTCCAAAATGGAGTCCCATTTTAGGAGTTTCCTCCGTTCTAGCACTTCCGGGGCTCTGCCAATGTGACAACGTACCTGAAACAGATTCCAGCAAGATCTGCCCTCCAAAACCTCCATACTGTTCCTTCCATTCTGCCCCCTATTGTGTGCTCATACATCAGTTTAAATCCACATGTATTTTCATGCTCAGGAAAAATTGCATAACATATTGTGGGATGCATGTTCTTATTTAACCCTTTGTGAATGAGTAAATTCTATGGCTAAATGAATGTATGAGTGAAAGAAATTTAAATGGGTAAATTTAAATTTTTTTTAAAATTCCTGTGAAACACGTAACGGATCAACAAATGTCCTAAATGCTGTTTTGACTTATATCAGAGGTGCCGTTTAGAAAATGGGGTGAGTTATGGTGGTTTCTATTACAGAGGTCTTTCAATGGTCCTTCCGAACTGAATTGGTCCTTTGAAAAATGGGTTTTGGAGATTTTCTTGAACATGGGAAAAATTGCTGTTTAAGTTGTAAGCCTTATAATGTTTAAAAAAAATTAAAGGATTTTTAAATTTTGATGACCACATAGAGTAGAGATATAGTAAATTATATTTATGAAGTAATTTGGGTAGCATGACTATCTGTATGAAAAGCAAATAATTTCAAACTTTGACAATTGCAGGTTTTTTTTTTACAATTTTTCACCAAATTTCCAATTTTTTCATAATTAAACACAAAACATATCATCCAAACTTTACCACTAACATAAAGTACAATGTGTCATGAAAAGCCATGCTCAAAATCACTTTGGAAAGTTAAAGCCTTTCAAAGGTATTACTAGAGATGAGTGAACTGGTGAACTAATTACTATTTCAGATTGAATTGGACTTGACCCACATTTTCCAAAAGTTTCTGGCTCAATCTGAACTTCAAACTTTTCTGGTTCATCACCCACGAAACACTATTTTATTATTATTATTATTATTATTATTATTATTATTATTCTCTATACAGACCCCAGAGTATAATAAGTGGTGGGGGTCACCACTGAGGCCTGTGACTAGACCTCTGAAGTCAAGTGGAGTGTGCCCATGCCATGACTAAGGTGGGCGAACTTCTGAAAATTTGTTTAATCTGGTGTTTGGACGTAGTGCTCCACCGGTTCGGTCCAAACTTGTTCAAATAGAACCCGACGTGAAATTATATAATAGGAATAAGCCCAAGGGAGGTGTAAAAATCAAACATTTATACTCACCTTCCCTTACCTCTTTCAGGCCTCCTCATGACGTCCAGCCATGTGTTCCTTCCTCCTCCATGCTCGTGACGCCTCAGAAGAGCACCAGAACTGGTGCCTGGTGCTCTTCTGTGACGTCAAGTGTCTGAAGCCTATAATTGGGCCTTAGCGGTGACATGGGCAGGCCAACTAATTTTTGGGTATTTGTTATAATACAATTCTTAACATCTTTATTTCTGATGCTATAGATGATGGGATTTAACATTGGCGTGACCACTGTATAGAAAACAAATGCAATCTTGTCTTTCTCTACAGCGTTGGAAGATTGAGGATGAAGATAGATGGACATAAGGGTTCCATAATAGAGGCTGACAACAGTGACGTGGGAGAAATATGTAGAAAAAACTGTGTGTCTTCCTTGTGAAGAACGGATTCTCAAAATGCTGGAGATTATGCAAACATAGGAGATCAAGGTCAACAAAAAACAACACATAACAATAGACACGGCCGATACATATTTTGCTATCTCATTAAGCCAAGGATCTATGCAGGACAGTCTTAAGAAGGGAGGTACTTCACAAAAGAAATGGTTGACATGATTAGACCTACAGAAGGGAAGTCTCCAGGTAAGTGTAACGTGTATAGAAGCGTTTATGAGACCGACGATCCATGGTATTAGGGCTAAGGTGATGCAAAACCTCATGTTCATAATACTGCTGTAGTACAATGGTTTACAAATGGCTACAAACCTATCATAAGCCATGATGGCAAGTAAGACACACTCAGCTACCCCAAGTACTAGATAGCAGAACATCTGGGAGACACAGCCAGCTACTGAAATACTAGTGTCTATGGATAATGTGTTTATTAGTATTACAGGAGCTATAGTGGAAGAGAAAAAGATGTCAATGAAAGATAGATTACTGAGGAAGAAGTACATAGGAGTGTGTAACATTGGACTGGTCCTCACTGTAATGAGAAGAAGACAATTTCCTGCCAATGTGATAATATACATTGCCAAGAATAGAAGAAACCCTATAACTTGAACATGAGGAATAGTAGATAATCCAAGCAGGATGAACCTTTTTGGAAGTGTTTGATTGAAGTTTTCCATAGAATTACCCAGAACCTTGAACAAAGTTGAAGATGGTTAATTATTTTGACTGAACTTGGTAATAGTATACATAAGGATATTAATAGGCCCCACTTAAAAAACACTGGGGCAAAGGGGTAACAATGTTTTGAACTTTTGACCTTCAGGCTCCATATCTCACCATCCACTACATTTTCGAATGTGAGACTACCATCATTTTATAGACAATCATCTTGGCTATCTCATACATAATTTGACTTGTAACTATTTAGCATATGATTAGTTATGCAGATTCTTGTCGTGTAACTGCATTGTTACTGTTTTGCTACTAAAAATCTAAATTTTAATTTTTATTATTTTGTAAATTCGCCTTTGGCTTTCTACACTGCCTGAATCTTTCTGGATATGTTCTTGACCTGATCCCAAGTCTCTCCTACACGTTCCCAATGTTGGTGCATACTGGTCGACTCACTTGGGTATGAATACAGCTTTTTATTCAACTCTACCTACAAGTGTTCATTTGGGTTGAGGTCTGGGGACTGTGGGGGCCAATCCAGCACCTCTACTTCTCAACGTATGCTTCGGGTCATTGTTCTGCTGGAACACTTATGTTGTCCTTTTCATACCCATAGTACTCAAGTTTACAAAGTAACTCGTCTTATAGGATACTCACATATAGCTCAGCATTAAGACCACCATCAATCCTGGTTAAGTATTGCAATGCCTTTGGCTATGAAACATCCCCATATCATCAGGCTTTCTCCACCAAACTTGATAGTTCCTTCAATTTTTCTATCCGTTAGCCCCTTTTTCGCTTGTTTCTTCCAGACCCATTTGCACCCATCAGAGCCCAGTCTATTGACCTTCATCTCATCGCTCCAAATCATCCATTTCCAATCTTCTACTGTCCATCTTTCATACTTTTTTGCAAACTTAAGCCTACGCTTCTTATGATGTTTGTGAAGTCGAGGCTTCTTCACCTTTTATCAGGCCACCATATCAGACTTTTGTAACGTGCGTCGCTGCATGGACATCTGTGATCTCACTATTACAATGCATATGAGCCACCTCCACTGCCGTGTTTGTCATGCCAGGACTGATAGACCTTGTGATGAGCCGAGTTGTTGACTCTGATATTTTTGCCTGGATGTCCACCTCTTGGCATCTTGTATTCTTTCAACTGTCATGGCACTCACATGATGCAGTTTGGCAATTTTCTTGGCCGAGAGACCACTATCGATAAGTTGGATTCTCTTTTCTTGGGAAATCTTCATGGCTGGTCCTGAGCTATTAGGGAATGTGAGAAAAAGTTGTAATTTGTAGTATACAAGAGGAAAAAGATTTTTCCACTGTCAGGAGCAAAATATTAACAATGCAGTTACATGACAAGAATCTGCATAACTAATCATATGCTAAATAGTTGCAAGTCAAATTTATGTATGAGATGGCCAAGATGATTGTCTATAAAATGATGGTAGTCTCATGTTCGAAGCTGTAGTGGATGGTGAGATATGGAGCCTGAAGGATAAAATGCCATGTGTACTCTCTAAGTAGTACCAAAAATTAATTGAAATCTGATTGGTTGTTATGAACCTCTTATTCAGCTCTACTAGGGGTGGATTTCCCATTAAGATCACCACTTGTAGAGCTGAGTACAAGAGTACAACATACCAACAATACAGAATATTCTACAAATGGCACAAATCATTGTTACATTGTCCAAAACTCTGAACATGAATGGTGTTTGTGAAAGTTACAACAAAAGAGGCCAAATCTCTCCAAAAAAATCTATTGTTTTCTGTTTCAAATTTATCTAAGATTACCTGGATGTTCCTCAATGCCTTAGAAGAAATTTTCTATGGACAGATGAGATAAAACTGGAATTTTTAGCAAAAAATCACAATGCTTTTGGAGATAAAAGAAGACTGCACACCAACACCAAGTCCTTATTAAAACTGTGAAGTATGGTAGAGGGAGCATCATGGTTTTGGGTTGATGTTCTACTTCAGATCCTGGATGCCTTGTGTTCATTGAGGAAAAAATGAATTCCATGATGTAGGAGAAAGTAGGCAGGAGATTCAATACATGATCTTAAGCCTAAAAGAGATTGGATGATGCAACAAGAACATGACCTTAATCACACAAGCAAATCAACTAAATAATGATTGTAAAAGATTTGTGTTTTGGTTTGTCTATCTCAGAGTTCTATCACCCCTTGAGATGCCATGGCAAGATCTAAAGAGGGCAGAGTACACAAGGCATCCCAGAAATATTGATGAATGGTAGAGCATGGTAGAGGGAGCATCATGTTTTTTGGCCAATGTGCTACTTCAGGTCCTGGAACCTTGAATTTCAGGATGTATGAGAATGTAAGGGTAGAAGATGCATTACATTAAGCAGAAGAGATGTTGTGTGATGCAACAAGACCTTGACCCGAATCATACATGCAAATCAAATAAATGGTTGTAAAGGATTTGTGTTTTAATTCAGCCATCTCAGAGCACGGATTGTAACCCTATGGAAATATTGATATACAAAAACACATTTTCAGGAAACGTTTAGTGGTGCTGGCTGTTGGTAAAGGGAGATATACAGATTATTCAATTCAAGGGTTACTTTTCTCTCAACACTATGGAGGTTTACACAATGTGCACAATTAAAAACATGAACAGTAAAAGTGGGTCTTAGTTTCATTAAATAATGTCTGTGTATATTATGAATGAGATAACAATCAGAGCACATTGTATTAGTAATCAATGCAGAAATCCTGGTAGTTCCAAAGCATTCACTTACTTCTTTTGTTTTGTATAGATACATAAACCTTTTCCAAACTAAGACAAAACTAAACTTTGAATAAATAGGGCTAAGAACAGTTTATTAGTTTTATCAATGTATTTTTCATAAATACACACGTGGACAAAATTGCTGGTACCACGTCATTCAATGAAAGAAAAACCCACAATGGTCACAGAAATAACTTGAATAACATTGCTTTTCAACCAGGCTTCAACAGAATTAAAAAAAAAAAGAAAACTCATGAAATAGGCCTGGACAGAAATGATGGTTCCCTTAACTTAATATTTTGTTGCACAAACTTTTGAGGCAATCCCTGCAATCAAATGATTCCTGTAACTGTCAATGAGACTTCTGCACCTCTCAACAGGTATTTTGGCCACTCCTCATGAGCAAACTGCTCCAGTTGTCTCGGGTTTGAAGGGTGCCTTTTCCAGACGGCATGTTTCAGCTCCTTCCAAAGAAGCTCAATAGGATTTAGGTCAGGGCTCATAGAAGGCCACTTCAGAATAGTCCTGTTGCAAGACCCATGATCTGCGACTGAGACCAAGCTTTCTGACACTGGGCAGCACATTTCTCTCTAGAATCACTTGATAGTCTTGAGATTTCATTGTACCCTGCACAGATTCAAGACACCCTGTGCCAGATGCAGCAAAGCAGTCCCAGAACATAACAGAGCCTCCTCCATGTTTCACAGTAGGGACAATGTTCTTTTCAAGATATGCTTCATTTTTCCATCTGTGAACATAGAGCTGATGTGCCTTGCCAAAATTTTCGATTTTTGTCTCATCTGTCCATAGGACATTCTCCCAGAAGCTTTGTGGCTTGTCAACAATTCCAGTTTTGTCAGATTCAAGTTATTTCTGTGACCATTGTGGGTTTTTCTTTCCACGTCTGTACGCATGTGTTGTGAATGCTAATATTCTGGGTGGGGGAGGTTTCTATTCATTACGTACAGTACATAAGATGCATATACACAGGTTCTTGTGTGTCACATGTTTACTGTGGTACACATTTTAAGGGTAGCTATCATTACAGCACCATGTAATAAATATTCAAGTATACTTGAAGGGATCTGATTTTTTTTTTTCAAAAAGACCTGATTTAGTTAGAACAACAGTAAGGACATGGTCAAAAAGATCTCCAGCAAATCTGAATGCATGATACTGGCTGTTGAATTTGCTTGCCAGATGCTAACAATTATTGAAAAACAGCAAGGTACTCCGTAAATCTTGAAGATATCAATAGGATCATTAGAGGCCTCTGCACACCTATTTCCTAGTTGGTGAGTGGCTTCTACTCAACTCTATTTCAAGGGTTAAACACCCCTAGGGGTTCTAAAAATAAAAGTAAAAAAATAACAAAAAGGTTAAAAATATATAAAATTTCATATGACCCCCCCTTTCCCAACATCAGAAATAAAAATAAATGAACACAAACTTTAAGTATCCACGCATCCAAAAAAAAAACCTAAACTAAAAACATAAAAATATTTTTCCCATACAGTGAATATTGTAGCAGGAAAAAAAAGCTTAAAATGGGCAAACAGTTTTTTTGCCCTTTTGACTCTCAAAAAATGTAACTAAAAAGTACTTTTAGCCCTGCAAAATAAGCCCCCAATACGAAAATATAAAAAAGTTACAGGTGTTAAAATATGGCGACTCCAAGAAGTTTGATATGTTTGTAAAGGTATTAAAATAAAAAAAAAACTATATAAGTTTGGTATTGTCACGATTGTACCAACCTGTAAAATAAGGTAACCTGTCATTCTGGCTACGCAGTGAACGCTGTAAAAACAACCACTAATCTGATATTGTTCACTTATTGTAAGAATACCCCATTAATATTAAAAACCTGGAAACTGTAAAATACAACTACAATTCAACTGTAACACAGATAACGAAAGATTTTGCAGGTTTATCTGCATTCTCATAAAACTAACAATAACACATTGGTACCACTGATGTTTTTAGTATTTTCCCCTAATATTGCTTCATTAAAACAGGAAAAATGTGCCTTACAGAAACTTGGTGATGGAGCTGAAATATATTATTGGAGTATTTTTAGTGTTTTTTACATTTTCTGAAAATCTATGTACCAGGAAGGATGAAATTTGAGCTGAATGTTGCTATTTAAATAAATTATGAACATTGTAATGAAGTTGAAGAGACAATAGACTTGGACTCCCAATAATCTAATATTAATGGTCTACCTTTAATAGACTATATATTTTAGTCCTTTTTTTTTTATTACAGTGATTTACAATGTTTACTATTATAACTTTTTTTTACATGATTTTAGCTTTGACCTACCTTGAGGCCATGTGGTTTTCAGTCCACCAAGCAAGCGTTCATTTTATGTAGTAATAATAATAATAATAATAGTAATTTTTAACAATAAAATATCACAATTTGCAAGTTGTTGATTTTTTTTTAAAGAAAGTCTTTATAGATTCTCACTCTTATTTCTTTGCTCACTTCTGTGTCAGTTGATAGAATGACTTGCCATAGAAAAATACAGAGCTAAAGAAGGCCATAATATATATTAGGTGTCACAAGTATCTACGTCTTTATATTAATGGGTGGTTGGAGATTTATTACTGTGTTTGAAGCTTTCAGTGCTCATTATACTGCAGATCCCCTGACACCAATTTATCTTAAGAATGAAAAAGTTATCTTACGAAATTCTAAAAGTTTGAAAAAAAAATTACTTTTTGGTAAGGTAATGAAAATTGAAGCTATAGTCAAATAGTTTACGAAGTTCCAGATCTTCCATTGGCAAGTTGCTATTAAACTCTGAGATTTAATAATGGCTTAGCAATTTTACCATAAAGTTCTAGACTATACTATTACAATCTATGGTCAAACCTCATTGGGGAGGTGGAAGGGGGTCTAAAAATGTTAATTTAAATCACCCACCTTTCTCCATTTTAAAAACAGAAATAAATAAAATCAATCAAGAAAAATCTAAATCCACCACTTTGCCTTCCAAAAAGTGAAGAAAATATTATCAAAATATCTTAAGTTCACCAAAACTACATCAATAAAACTTATAACTTATTACAAAAAAAGAGACCTTACACAGATCCATAGATGGCAACAAAAAAATGTACAGGTGGCACACATTTTTTTTTTTAATTTTTCACAAGTTATTGCTATAATCATACCAAATAAAAGCAATGTTTCATTTTTGCCACATAGCATACGTATTAAAAACAAAACCTGCAGAGAAAATGGCACAAGTATGTTTTTTTCCAACTTCTCACCAATCAGAATTTTTTTTCCAGTTTTCCAAAACATCATGTGGAATATTAAATTGTGATATTAGGAATTATGATTTGGCCAACAAAAAGCAGCACTTATATTGTTCTGCATACTCTGAGATGTAAAAAAAAAAATCTATGACTTTTTGACTTTTTGAAGGCAGAGTCTAAATATCGAAAATGCAAAAACAAAAAAGGGCAGTGGTGGGAAGAGGATATTATTACCAACAATATATTGAGAAATTGTGTGGTACAATTGAAAAATAAAATAATTCTGCAATTTTATGTGTTTGTTTTTAAAAATGCAGACTCTAAGGTGATAGAGTAAAATAAACTCCTAGGTAGATTAGGTAAACCCGGTACCGGTGTATAAGCAAATAAAACAGAGGCGACACAGATTTGTCTGTAACTGCCAGAGATCTCCTGTTGGAAGACCACTGGTCCTTTATTTTCTAGGGTATAAAACAACGGTAGTAATCAATCACATTACGTAAATTAGGGATGGATTATTGGCATACAAATATAGGATTTTACATAATTTCTGGGAATTCTTCTTGATTTCTGAGAATTTATATTTAACTATGTTACACAATAGTTCTTATGTTACCTAACAATGATGGATGAAGTAATCTTGACTCCCTCACATTCTTCAACCCTATCTGTCTGGTGTTACTGCCTCAAAAAAAGTTGGCAGTACAAATTGTTTACTGTGTATAAAAATTAGAATACATGCATAAATGGTAAAAAAAATGGAGAGGTCATGGTTATTATGAAACTACAAGGATTTATTCAAACATGGTTTCATATTGGTTCATATATTGGTTCGTAATAGAGTATATATATATGACTATATGAGATTAACTATAGCGTCACTCTAACAAAGGTAAAATGACATGTTGGCTTTATTTTGCAGGTCATTTATATTACAATTATATTATTATTATTGTTTTACTAATTTATTAAAAAAAACTTTGAAATAAATTGTTCTTGCATCACCATATTCTGGAACACAACTTTTTTCAATGAGCAGTCATTTTTATTTGGTACAGGCAAATTTTCTATCACTTTTTATTTTATTTTTAGGGGAGGAGATGAGACTAGAGATGGCCTTTTTTGGCATAGTGATTATTTTTACATTACCATATTCACACGGGCCATGACTGCTGAGACCCAGGGACCATTTTCTGGCTGGTGAGGCTCATGTAGAAAACGTTTGAGATACTCTAGAGCAACTTGTGATATTCCAGCTGTTGTGAAACTACAACTCCCTGAAAACAGAGACAGTGCCGTTTTGGGGTTGTAACACATAGTAACTAATAAATGATTCAACCCCACCATTTTGGTCCATATATGTTCATTCATTAGTGCCAGGGGTGACCCAATTTTTTTCTTTCTTATAGCACTGAAAATGGAGAGTCACAGGTTGGAGACCATTGTAGTCATTTTATTAGACCCAATATATCTGTTCTGTTTCTGAATTTATTCTTTGCTGATGGTCTATTTCCTTGGCTCACTAGTCAAGCAAATCATTGATACCTTAAACATACCTTGCTAAAAAGTGTATATGACTTCTACCTTAGTATATTATTAAATGGGTTGTCCAGGATTTAAGTTGTTATGGCCTATCCTTAGGAAGGGACATAAATATCTGATCGGTGGGGAGCCAACAGACGGCCCTGACACTAATCAGCTGTATGGGTCCATTTCCGACATCCGTACTATATACAGCATGGATCCGGAAGCATTTAGATCGGAGACCTATACAGTGATTGGGTACTGGTGCTGCAGCTCAGCTCCAATTGGCATGGGAGTTGAGCTGCAGTATCGGTGCCCAACTCCTATACAGGGACTAGAACTATAGGTGTGTCACCCCCCCCCCTCTCGTGAGCACTCAAATATCAACCACCTGGTATTAATTCTTACTTTTACCCTAAACCAGCAATAAATAAAATATGAACCCCCTCTACTACCCTAGACCATCTGAACTAGTCACATTAAACCACCAATACCATAGACCACAAGGGAAGTTTTAATTATTATTAAACATTAAAACATCTCTAAACTTGGGTATGTCCCACTGTATATCTTGGTGTCTTATAGTGTGAAAAACACAGTAAGGCTGAGGCCCCATGTTGCTGAATCAAAGCTTTTTTTTTTTCAGATTTTGCTGTGTTTTTTTGAGCCAAAGTCAGGAGTGGATTGATCAGAAGGTAGAAGAATAAGAACTTCCTATATATTTCCCATTCCTTTTGTAGCCATTCTTGGTTTTGGCTTAAAAAACTGCACCAAAATCTGCAACAAAAAAAAGCTGCATTTCCGCAGTGGGGCCTTAGTTTAAAGGTTCATATGGATCATATTTGTAAGGGTAGAGTATAAATAACATACACTTAAGACAATGAAACCACATTTAATGGTGCATGTTTGGCTTTCATCAAACTCATCTTTACTTCGAGCAAGTTTAGGTACAATAACACAAATACAGTCTTTAATGTTTTTTGATATTCTTTATTATACTATTCTTCACATCCTTATTCCTGATACTGTAGATGATGGGATTCAACATTGGAGTGACCACCGTATAGAGAACAGATATTATCTTGTCTGCCTCTACAGAGTGGGAAGCTCGAGGCTGAAAATAGATGGACATTATTGTTCCGTAAAAGAGGGTGACAACAGTGATGTGCGAGGAACATGTAGAAAAAACGGCATGTCTTCTTTGTGAGGAACTGATCTTCAAGATGGCGGAGATGATAAAAACATAGGAAATTAAAGTCAAGAGAAAGGAACATAAAACAATAGTCCCAGCTGCTAAATACATTGCTACCTCATTGAGCCAAGGATCTCTACAGGAAAGTTTTAAGAAGGCTGGTACTTCACAAAAGAAATGGTTGACATGATGAGTCCTACAGAAGGGAAGTTTCCAGGTGATGTGCACTTGTATAGTGGAGTTTACAAAACCTACAATCCATGGTATTGTGGCTAAGATCATACGAAATCTTAAGTTCATAATACTGATGTAGTGCAATGGTCTACAAATGGCTACAAACCTATCATAAGCCATGATGGCAAGTAGGACACATTCTGTTGCCCCAAGTAGTAATGAGAAGAACATTTGGAAAACACAACCACCTACTGAAATTCTATTGTCTGTGGAAAGAGTATTTATAAGGATTACAGGTACTATGGTGGAGGAGAAACAGATGTCAATGAAAGATAGATTGCTTAGGAAGAAGTACATAGGAGTGTGTAATGTTGGGCTGATCCTCACTGTAATGAGAAGAAGACAATTACCTGCTAATGTGATAATATACATCACCAAGAATACAAGGAAACCTATAATCTGAAGGTGAGGGATGGTAGATAATCCAGGCAGGTAGAACCAGTTTTGAAGCGTCTGGTTGGAGTTCTCCATAGAATTGCCAAGAACCTTGGACAAAGAACAAATGTAGAAAAATTAATTACTTGGACTAAACATGGTGAAATGTATGTGGCTGTTAATACTCAAGTATAGACAGCCAAGATTATACTTTCTGCATATAGATAAAACCAAAGAAGGTACTAACAGTAACCAATAACCAGACTACATCACTGTGTCCCCATGCGACATCACAAGTAATGCACTCCAAAGTTGCCACAACTGCCATATGCAGAACACTGATTTTCTTTTTGCAACAGAAAAATGGAAATATAGTGGTGCTTGAAAGTTTGTGAACCCTTCAGAATTATTTTATATTTCAGCATAAAGTTGAACTATATCAGATTTTTATAGAAATCATAAAAGTAGATAAAGAGAACCAAGTCAAACAAAAATATTAGACTTGGACATGTTATTTACAGAAGAAAATGACCCAATATATTTACCCAAATATCTGTTATAATTTGAAAGTGAAATTAGAGTCAATGGAATGACAATCAGGTGAGAGGGGGTGACCTGTTTTATGTAAAGAACCTGGAGTTATCAAAGTCTGAGCTTCACAACACAAGTTTGTGGAATTGTATCATGATACAAACAAAGGAAATATCTTAGGACCTCAGAAGAAGACTTATTGATGCTCATGAGTGTGGAAAAGGCTACAGAGCCACCTATAAAAAGTTTAGAATTCACCAATCCACAGTCAGACTGAGTACAAATGGAGGAAATTCAAGACCATTATTACCTTACTGAGCACTGGTCAGCTAATAAAGATCACATCAAGAGCTAGGCTTTTAATAGTCCATGAGGTCACAAAGGAACCCAAGCTAACCTCTAAGCAACTTGCTCACCTTAGCTCTGTTAATGTTCATGAGATCATTATCAGGAAGTCACTGAACAACAATGATCTGTATGGCAGAATTGGAATCAAAAAGCTGCTGCTATGTAAAAGGAACTTTGTGACCCATCTGCAGATTGCTCAAACTAACCAGAACAAGTAGATGACAAGGCGATGAGACTAAAATAGAGACTAAAATAGAGCTTTTTTTTATTTTACTTAAATGAGAAGCATTATGTTTGTAGGGAAGAAAATTCTGCTTTCTAGCATAAAAACCCTGCATTTTATTATGCTTACTTATATAGCGCCATCATATTCCGCAGCGCTTTACAGACATTGACAGTCACTGTCCCATATAGGGCACACAATCTATGTTCCCTATCAGTATGTCTTTGTAGTGTGGGAGGAAACCGGAGAACCCGGAGGAAACCCACACAAATATGGAGAGAACATACAAACTCCTTGCAGATGTTGTCCTTGGCAGGATTCGAACCCAGGACTCCAGCGCTGCAAGGCTGTAGTGCTAACCACTGAGCCACCATGCATAAAACCTAATAACATCTGTGGAACATGTTGATGGTAGTGTCATCTTTTGCTGCATCTTGGCTTGGATGACTTTCCATAATTGATGGAACATTGAATTCTGAATTATACCAGCAAAATGTCAGAACATCTGACCACGAGCTGGATCTCAAGATATGGGGTCATGCAGCTAGACAACAACCCTAAACACAGAAGTCGTTCTACCAAAGAATGGTTGAAGAAGAAAGTTTAAGTTTTGGAATGGCCAAGTCAAAATTTTGACCTTAAAGGGGTTGTTCAGGATATACAGTTTTTAGCAAGGACTTCCGCAGGAAGCAACAGGACCGAGCTGCAGTGAGAGACACCGTAGCATGTGGGACAGGTGAGTATATTTTGTTTCACCTTACCCAGCAGAAACTGTATATTCTGGACAACCCCTTTAATCCAATAGAAATGTGGAAGGACATGACATGAGCAGTTCGTGGCAGGAAACTACCAAAACAACAGAGTTGAAACTGTTTTATATGGAGGATTGGGCTAGATTTCTTTGAAGCCGATGTGCAGAAATAACCAACAATTACCAGAAACATTTAGATGCAACTATTGCTGCAAACGGGGTCATACCAAATACTGAAAACAATGGTTCACATACTTTTGCCACTCACAGATATATAATATTGGGTCATTTTCTTCCATAAATGAAGTCTAATATTTTTGATTCATTTATTTGATTTAGTTCTCTTTATTTACTTTTAGGACTTCTGTGGAAATCTGATGTAGTTGTAGGTCAAAAATTTTGAAGGCTTTGCAAACTTTTTAAGTACCACATGTAATAGTATAGATGAGAAAGTGGCCTTAAGAATACCCATACCCATAAATTTTTAACCTGTCATTAATTCAATATACCAAATTAAGTCACACAACTTATACAATAAAATCCCATATATCAATGTAATGCAAACCAACAAAACAGAACAATATTACAAAACCATGTGTCATCCTTATTATAGCATATAAGCAATAAAAAATATCTAAAATCTTACACAAAAACCCATGGAAATAAATAGGATCACAAACCAAAAAACAAAAGCTACAAAAAATGTATGTAGTTTACATGTAATCTAAATACCCCATAATACTTTATAAAGGTGCGAGCAAAAATGTACAACATTAAAAAAAATCATAATGTCCAAATATTACACAATATCTTAAACATTTTACAGAAAGTTTATCAAGATTCCCATAAAGACTTTTATGGACAGCAATAAAGTTTTGAGTATTTCCCCATCACCACTACATCAAGATATATAAAGGACTTACCTCAACAGAATGTGGCTCGGAGAGACTTGGTGACTGAGCTGAAATATTTTTGGAGCATTTATTCATGGTTGGTTCATTTTTGGAAAATTAAATCTAATTTTTTTTAAAATCTGTGAACAAAAATGTATGGAATTGGCACTTTTCACATAGAAAGGGTCAAGGCGAATGTTGGCTTTTATAAGAATTATGAAAAGAAGTTTTCTAGAACTCCCAAATGTGCGTAGATTATCCAAAGTAAAAATAACTTCATAAATAAGTTGTGAATCTCTACAGGTTATTCCACTTTGGTGAAGACAACTTTTAATAGGCTCCCCGTAGATGTAAATGTTAAACTATAGATTGTTATAACTAGTTCTTAAGTTTAGCATCAAGAAGAGAAGATTGTAAAGTTGAATGTAGATGTGTAAGCTTTTTGTTGTAATGTATTTATTTTTTATGTCTTATTTGCCACTGCAAGATTACAGATATTTTCCAAAATTATCTTCTCCTTAGGATAGGTAAAGAGTATCAGATTGGTAGGAGGCCATTACCCATCCCCTCCACCGATCAGTTGTTTGAAAAGGTTGTAGAGTTTGCACAAGCACTTGGGCCTCCCAATGGTTATTAAGCACAGATATATTCATTAGAGATGGGCGAATCGGTTCGTATTTTTAACAAAACCAAACAATTTGGTATTCGTCTCAGATGAACTAAAATGGCCATCATGGCATGCATTGCTGTAAGTAATTACACACGTGGACAAAATTGTTGGTACCCCTCGTTTAATGAAAGAAAAACCCACAATGGTCACAGAAATAACTGGAATTTACCAAACTACATGTTGACAAGCCACAAAGCTTCTGGGAGAATGTCTTATGGACAGATGAGACAAAAATTGAAATTTTTGGCAAGGCACATCAGCTCTATGTTCACAGACGGAAAAATGAAGCATATCTTGAAAAGAACACTGTCCCTACTGTGAAACATGGAGGAGGCTCTGTTATGTTCTGGGGCTGCTTTGCTGCATCTGGCACAGGGTGTCTTGAATCTGTGCAGGGTACAATGAAATCTCAAGACTATCAAGGGATTCTAGAGATAAATGTGCTGCCCAGTGTCAGAAAGCTTGGTCTCAGTCACAGGTCATGGATCTTGCAACAGGATAATGACCCAAAACACACAGCTAAAAACACCCAAGAATGGCTAAGAGGAAAACATTGGACTATTCTGAAGTGGCCGTCTATGAGCCCTGACCTAAATCCTATTGAGCATCTTTGGAAGGAGCTGAAACATGCTGTCTGGAAAAGAAACCCTTCAAACCCGAGACAACTGGAGCAGTTTGCTTATGAGGAGTGGCCAAAATACCTGCTGTGAGGTGCAGAAGTCTCATTGACAGTTACAGGAATCGTTTGATTGCAGCGATTGCCTCAAAAGGTTGTGCAACAAAATATTAAGTTAAGGGAACCATCATTTCTGTCCAGGCCTGTTTCATGAGTTTTCTTTTTTTAAAAATTCTGTTGAAGCATGGTTGAAAAGCAATGTCTGACTTTCATGTCTTCATTTTCATAGAATTTTTATATATTATTACTTTTGTCAGATTCAAGTTATTTCTGTGACCATTGTGGGTTTTTCTTTCATTAAACGAGGGGTACCAACAATTTTGTCCACGTGTGTATACTCTGGGGTCTCTTCAGACCCCAGAGTGTAATAGATGAAGCTCCTTCTCGCATTGTCCGGTGCGCTATCTCTGACTTCTCGGTGTCGTCTTGCACTCCTGTGGCATCCTGTTTCCGGGGTCACAGCTGAGGCCTGTGATTGGGCCTCAGTGGTGACATGGGCACGCTGAGTGTCATGAACTTCACTTCCTGGTCTATCCAAATAAGTTTGGACCGAAACTAACCCGAGGATCGCTTTGCTGGAACTGGGACAAAACAAATCTTCAGAGTTTGCCCATCTCTACCATACATGCTATAGTGCTTGTTTTCAGCTCAGTCCTATTCAGTTGAAAGGAACTGACTTGCAAACAAGCCATGTGACTTACAAACTTAACAGCAAAGGCCTGTGAAGTGGAGGCAGTGCTTGCACAAGCACCAATGCTGGTGCTTCAGACAGTAGGATCAGTAGGAGAGCCAGGTGTAGCACCATCGCCAATCTTATATTGATGACCAATCCTAAGGATAGGGCATTAATATTGAACTCCTAGAAAACCCCTTAAGGCTGAAGCCACAAGTTGCAAAAATGTTTTACAGTCTCAGCAAAGTGACTGAGATTTTGTTTAATCTCATCCCCACATTGTGGAAAAAATGTAGCATGTCAATTTCACCAGTGAAATCGCTGACTATAGACTTATATGCCGGGAGGCAAAAATGCATTTATTTTTTTCCACAGTGTTTTTAGCTGTGTTCCGCTTTGTCATAAGGAAACAGTGCAGAAAGTTGCAAAATCTCTTTTCCTCTGAAGGACATGCATCATATAGACACCCCATTCATTTCAACTGTGTAATGCTTTATCACTCCAGTGGTGGCGCTGCAGGATAACTGCATATCATCCGTGCATATTATCTGAGCCAGAACAGAGAGCACTCTTTAGACCAGGGGTCAGCAACCCCCTGCATGCGTGCCAAGAGTGGCACGCGAGGCTTATTCCCTGGCACTGCAGCGGAGTCCTTGCCCAGCAGCCGATCGGACCAAACATGGCCAAAACGAAACTGCTATTATTATACTGTGGTGTCTCTTCAGACCCCTGAGTATAATAAGCGGAGACTTAGGAGAAGTGATGAAACATAAAAAACGATGATACTCACCTTGTTCCCTGCGCTCCGCGGTGGCTGTGCGATCTGCAGGCGCTTCTAACAGCTGACAGGGCCTCAGGGGTCACGTCTGCGTCTGGCGTCATTACGCATAATGATGCAATGTGACCTCAGAGACCCAATCAGCGGTCGCTGACTACAGGCAGAAGCGCCGAAGAGAACAGAGTGGCTGCGGAGTGCAGGAAAAGCTGAGTATCATTGTTTTTTATGTTTGTCACCTCTCTTGGCCCTGCATTTATTATACTCTGGGGTCTGAAGAGAGCTATGGGACATAATACCATGTGCAGTGGCCGCTATGGGACCTAATACCATGTGCAGGGGCCGCTATGGGACATAATACCGTGTGCAGGGACCACTATGTGACATAATACCGTGTGCAGGGACCACTATGGGACATAATACTGTGTGCAGGGACCACTGTGTGACATAATACCATGTGCAGGGGCCACTATGGGACCTAATACCATGTGCAGGGGCCACTATGTGACATAATACGGTGTGCAGTGGCCAATATATGACATAATACCTTGTGCAGGGGCCACTATGTGACATAATACTATGTGCAGGGGCTGCTATGGGACATAATACGGTGTGCAGAGGCTGTTATGGGATATAATACCTTGTGCAGGGGCCACTATGGGACATAACACCATATGCAGGGGCCACTATGGGACATTATTCTGTATAACGGTGTGTTTTCTTCATTAAGGATGTGTTTTTGCACAGAAAACACAGACATTTTTTTTTGTGCAAAAATGCACCATGTGAATGCAGTTTTACATTAAAGTAAAAGTTTCAGTGGCCTAAGACTATATCTGCATCCAGATACATAGTGTGTCACCACCCTGAGGGTGCTGCCATATGATGCTCCTGAACACATACATTTATCACTAATTGGGGGCTGCTCATGTACTTTCATTAATCTAATCGGAAAGTACAGGAGCGTCCCAGGAAATAGCAGTAAACGCATGTATCCTAAAGCATCTGGTGGCAGCACTTCTGTATTATGGTTTGTGGTATATGACTTTAGTTTAGGGGTCGTCAGACTTACAATTATTGACCGTCACCTCGAGTACCTCATCTGTGATTTTTTAATTAAAATCGGCACGCCGAACAAAAAAGGTTGCCTACCCCTGGCCTACGCCAACAGCTCTGAAACATGTCACTAAATAAGGACTTCTTATAAAAATATATCACCCATTTGACCCAAGAGAGGTATGTTTATTTAGTGTAGGCTCCCATCTTAATGAGGTCACCTTGTTGGGGCAGGTGGGCTTCTTACTATTTGATCAAATGTGTATAACCAAGAACCTCTAATTTATATGTGTAGCTTATAGATCATATTAGTTGATTTTAATAATAGTAGTAATGCTTTTCTATTCCGTATACCTTTGTGCTGTGCGCAGGGCGCTGCTGAAATTTCTGTATATATATATATATATATATATATATATATCGATATAATGGGGAAAGATAATAAACACAAAAAAGTGATGCTCACTTTGGGACCATTTTGGGCATCTTCTAGTCTCCTGAGTGAAGTCATGTGCCCCGGGAAACCACTGAGGAATGAGATTGCATATCAGGGGTGCGCTGACGTCAAGGCACTTGGCAGCCCCCCAGGGCCTGTGATATCTCCCAGGAGGCTGAAAGATGACCAAAGAGAATCAAGAGGGAGCCCAAGAGAGCTAAGGGAAGTTGAGTATCACTGTTAATTAGGTTTCTGTTTTTTATATTCTGGCATTTAAAGAGACCTCAGAATATAATAGTGATTCATAAGTAATGAACCCAAAAAAGTTTGGGGATCATTTGAACCCAAAATGAATTGGTTCCCCCATTTGCACAATATTGCACTGACCAGATTGATGAATATGAAGAGACAAGACTCTATATGGTGGGTGAGAACATTTTATTTGTGACAAATACTGTATCATAAGAATGATTTTCTTTACTATTCAAAATAAATAAACCAGGTCCATACAACAATGAGCAGGACTTACAGTCTTACTGTAAATTTCAGCAGCAATTTATTCATAGGACTGTGCGTTTTGGAATAGGATGGACCCCTTCATCAGGTCAGAATTTTGTGTGGACAACATAAGAAATGAAGAAACAAAGACTTGGAATTGGACCTTTGTGATACTTTTTTTTTTTTTTGTTTTTATCTGTCTTTTTGTCCTGCTGAAATGGGGACTCTTGTGTCTGCAGGCATTTCTTTTGTCTACACAAGAGAGAAATTACTGCAGCTTAGAGTCACAACAACAGGGCTGCATACCATTTGCCCACCCATCCCCCAAGAACTCTGGAGAAAGAAAAAGCGGGGGGAGGGGCTGCAGAGCAGGAACTCTTCAGAGGATTAAAAAGAGGCGTTACCGACCAACTGTTCCCTCCATCATTATGGGCAATGTGAGATCTCTTGCAAACAAGATGGATGAACTAACAGTGCTCACCAGGCACCATCAGGAGTTTCGGGTGTGCAGCATGATGCTACTTACAGAGACTTGGCTCACTGAAGTTACTCCTGACTCTCTGGTCTCCTTGGATGGTTTTAAACTCCTTCGGGCAGACAGGACAAGGGAGAGCGGTAAGAGGAAAGGAGGGGGGCTGGCAATGTTTGTGAATAATAGATGGTGCAATCCTAGGCACATTGTGATTAAGGAGCAAACTTGCTGTAAGGACATTGAACTATTAGCTGTGAGCATGAGACCTTTCTATCTACCAAGGGAACTATCACATGTCATCGTGATAGCTGCATATGTCCCCCCCCCCTGCGAAAGCTGACACTGCCTGCGAGGTCCTACAAGCCACGCTGAGCCAGTTACAGTCTCAGCACCCCCCAGGCCCTCCTTCTTGTGTCTGGCGATTTCAACCATGCCTCGCCATCATCCACACTTCCCAGTTTCACACAGTATGTAACCTGCCACACAAGAGACAACAAAACACTGGACTTGTTCTTTGCCAACGTGAGGGAGGCATATAACTGATCAGCCCTACCGCCCCTGGGAAGATCGGATCACAACCTAGTACATCTCCGACCTGTGTACAAGCCACTTGTATGTAGAGAACCAGCTGTCACCCGCACAGTGAGGATATGGTCTGAGGAGAGTGATGAGGCTCTGAGGGATTGTTTTGATACAACCACATGGGAAGTTTTGCAGGATTCGTATGGAGAAGATATAGAAGGACTCACACACTGCATAACGGACTACATTAATTTTTGTGTGGACAACACAGTACCCACAAAAGTGGTGAGGTGCTTCTCCAACAACAAACCATGGAGTAACTCTGATATAAAAACACTACTTAAGGAGAAAAAGATGGCATTCAGGACAAGAGATAAGGGGGGGTTGAGGGAAGTACAAAAGGAGCTGAGGCATCTAATCAGGCAAGGAAAAGCCAGTTATAAGGAAAAAAATGGAAAAGCAAATGGAAAGAAAAGACATAAGGGGGGGTCTGGGAGGGGCTTAAGTCAATTTCGGGTCATAAACAGTCGGTCTGCCAGATTGAGGCAGATGTTAACTGGCTTAATGAACTAAACCTATTCTTCAACAGATCTGATCACACACCAGCTCCTCCCACCCCAGAATGTCCTTCAGCTCCCCTCACCACAATGACTTCACCCCATTCACCCCATGTGGCTACTTCCCAACAGACCAGTAAATCCAGAAATCTGTCTTTATCTGACCACAGTCTGACCTTCACACGGGCCCAGGTGAGGAAGGAGATGAAAAAGATCAAGGCGAGGAAAGCCGCAGGGCCAGATGACATCAGTGCAAGGCTAATTAAGACTTGTGGGGACCAGCTGTGTGGTATAATTACATATATGTATAATATGAGCCTGAGGCAGGAAATAGTCCCTGAATTATGGAAATCTTCTTGTGTGGTACCAGTTCCAAAGAAACCTCACTCTATGGACCTCAACGACTACAGACCTGTAGCACTGACATCCCACTTGATGAAGATCTTAGAGAGATTGGTTCTCACACATCTCCGCCCTCTAGTGAGCCCCGCTATGGACCCCCTCCAGTTTGCTTATCGGCCGGGCATTGGGGTAGATGATGCCATCATCCATCTTCTGCACAGGGCTCTGTCTCACCTGGAGAAACCAGGGAACACAGTGAGAATAATGTTCTTTGACTTCTCCAGTGCTTTTAACACCATACAGCCCAGGTTATTGAGGGACAAGCTGGGCCTTGCTGGAGTGGACCACCACCTCTCCAACTGCATCCTAGACTACCTCACAAATCGACCTCAATACGTGAGAGCCCGAGACTGTGTGTCAGGTACCGTGATCTGTAATACGGGGGCACCTCAGGGTACGGTTCTCGCCCCTTTCCTCTTCACACTGTACACTGCTGATTTTAGGTGCAACTCATCCAGCTGCTACCTACAGAAGTATTCTGACGACTCTGCAATAGTAGGCCTCATCACAGACGATGATGACAAGGAGTACTGAGAACTGAACCGGTTTTTTGTGGACTGGTGCCACCAGAACCACCTGAAGATTAACGCGGGGAAGACCAAGGAGATGGTGGTGGACTTCCGTAAAGGCAGATGCTCTCCAAAACCAGTGGACATCCTGGGGACGGGCATCGAGATTGTGAACACCTATAAGTACCTGGGTTTGCTCCTTAATAATAAGCTGGACTGGGCAGATCATATGGAGGCCCTGTACAGGAAGGGCCACAGCAGGCTCTACCTGCTTAGGAAGCTGAGAGCCTTTGGAATCCGGGGGGCACTTCTTAGGACTTTCTTCAGCTCGGTAGTGGCATCAGCCATCTTCTTTGGAGTGGCCTGCTGGGGGAGCAGTATATCAACCAGGGACAGAAATAAACTTGACAAGCTGATTAGAAGGGCCAGCTCTGTCCTGGGGAGCCCACTGGACCCAGTGCAGGTGGTGGGTGACAGAAGGATACTGTCCGTGGTGAGCTCCATGCAGAAGAAGAAGTCCCATCCCATGCATGAGACTGTGATTGCGCTGGGCAGTACTGTCAGTGACCGACTGCTCCACCCTAGGTGTGAGAAGGAGCGCTATCGGAAGTCTTTCCTCCCCACCGCGGTTAGGCTGTACAACCAACACCGACCTAAGCGGAGATCATTACATACAGAGAACTGAAATATCTCTCTGCCTGTTAAATCCCCCCCCCCCCCTCTGCTACGTCCTATCTGTCTGTCTGCTATTAATGTAATGCCTCTCACCTTGGAACATTCCTGTACATGTTGTATTTGTATTTGTATCTGCTTATCTTATCTTTGCTGCTGTAACACACTGAATTTCCCCACTGTGGGACTATTAAAGGACTATTATTATTATTATTATTATTAAAGATAAGCAAAGATATCAGTCATTAGTTGTCCTTGAGACTAGAGGAAAGAGCTTTGCTTCTTCCACCACCAAAAAAGTTCCATTCTAGTTTGTTGGCTACATCTGGTATTTCAGCTCAGCTCGATTCAAATAAGTTCCTAATATAGACCATGTTCAATACAAGTAAAAATGTAAGAATAAGACCTGGAAAGTCCTTTATAAGCTGTCTCATGACCACCACCTTAACATCTGTAATAGGCCATAGATTGAGAGGTGCATGGCCACTCCTGGCATAGTGAGGGAGACTGCTGCTCTTTCACAGTGATGTCCCCCCTCCCGTACTTCATGGCCATTACAAATAAAATTGCCTTCAGCTACATTCATCTAATTCCTGGGTTTAGCAGCATTTTGGGTGCAAGCGCAATGTATAAAACCAACTAATGAAAAGTGATTGAGAATGAGCATTTCTATGAAAAAGCCTGGCAACCTGTAGTGGGGTGGGGAGCACGGTGGCTTTGCAGCACTGGAGATCCTGGTTCGAATACAGCTAAGAACAATATCTGGAGGATAAGGAGTTTGTATATTCTCCTTGTGTTGGACTAAGTTATAGTTATAAGGAATTTAGATTGGGAGCCCTACATGAGACAGTGATGAAATATTTGTGAATATGTTGGCGTTATAAAAGTAAGTAAAATACTATAAATAATCCACCCCCGGGAAGGACAGTAAGAAAAAAGTGGAACATTTCCTGTACACTAGTACTTTCAACTTGTTCTCAGAACTAATGATATACGTATACTAGTGTTAATAAAATGGATGTTTAAAGTTGGCCACTTTTACACAACCATTGGCCGTGAAACTTGATCCATGTGTTTGTTGGGTTTACCAATCTGAACACTATACAGGGAGACAGACTCCTGCATTATACTTATCCCTGCCACAAAATACTGTCCTATACAGGACACTACAGGACAGTGTTTTTCGAGGTGGCAGGAACTCCAAGCATTGTAGATAACTATATTGCTAAGACACATTGTGTTCAGGCTGGCAAATCCGGCTCACACATGGGCTGAGTTTTACAGTTGAGACTTTGTCGAGTGAAAGTGGCCATAATCTGAAATTATGTGTAATCAATGTTTATTAAGGAATTTTCAATCCAATACAAGATAAGAGGTAGAGGCGCTAAGGCGCGCAGGCCTCGCCCTAATACAAAAGGTTATGGGGGAACCCCACCTGTTGTTTTAAAACACAGTATACTAACAATGGGGTGAAGGCCCAGGTATATGAGATCATACGAACAACATCTGCATAGAACCAAAAGATGGACAAAACAGACCAGGGAAACACACAACTGGAACAAACTATCGGGAAGACACATGGGCAAGATAAGGAGGGGGAAGGGGAGCATCAGGGGAAGGGTAGAATGACCAGTAGCCGCTGAAGAGAAAAGGGAAAATAAAATAAAATAAAGTAAAGTAATTCTGGATCATGAGAAGAAAGAGGAGAACTCGGTCAATTCCTGAAACATCACCCAAGGCCGCCAAAGAGCATCAAATTTGGAAGGATCAGAAGAATCCACCGCCACCAGGGCCTCCATTCTCCTTATTAGGAGAAGCTCCTGTAGGAATTCAACCAGGGAGGGTGCAGCAGTGCTTCGCCAGTGCCTGGGAATGACGGTTCTGGCGGCCATGAGGAAGTGTCGCAGGAGATCCTTCTTCACTGCAGAAATCCTACCAGGGATAACTGAAAGAAGGGCCAGTTGGGGAGTTGCTGCGACGATACGACCACACACCTTAGCATACAGGTCGAACACAGCTTCCCAGAAGGGCCTAAGAACGTCACACTCCCACCAGATGTGATACAGGGTACCTTTCTCAGTGCCACAGTGCCAACATGAGTCAGTCACAGCAGGATATATTCTGTGGAGGAAGTCAGGACACCTGTACCATGGAGTAATCTGAAATTATGACTATACAAGGTATAAGGTATCAAACCCAAAAGAAAGGCAGCCAGCGCTGGTCCACTTGGAAGGAACTTTATTGGAAGACAATAACACACAACACGGTTTGGGGCTCATCCCCTTTATCAAGTGTACAAATGGAGAGCAGGTAACTTGTTGGCTGGATGAGATGCCTTTCAGTCAACCCTCGGGGGTACTGGTTCTTACTGGAAGGACCTACAGGTACCTGGTGAATGGAGACTTACATACAGGCAATGCTTCAGGGTGAACTATATGCAAATGATCTCTCCAGGAGGAAGAAAAGTCTTTCATATTAGAGACAGCTGTTTTGGGGATCTTGCCCCTTGTCAGGACACAGCAGGGTACTAGATGATTGGTTGAATGTCTGACTGGCTAGCAGATCTATAAAAGATTCACACATTAGGGTATATAAACCATAGGTGCAGCTGCTATGAGATCCTTGTAGAGAAGGGTTGCAACTCTAGATTGTCTCATCCTTTATTCATACTTTTTGTTTCTGTGGTGAATAAGGACTGCAGGACTTCCCTCTCCAGAGGATGTGTATAGTAAGCATCCTGAGACCTTGGAAGTAACCCATAAAAAAGACTCTGAGGCCAAACCCCCTGTTTTTTGTATAACATTTCATCTCATCTGGATAGGTCAGTCCAACACAAATGCTCCCCATTGCAAAGGGGATAGAATCAATACCCTTAGTTGGCAAAATTTGACACTACAATGGAGTCCATTTTGAACTTTGCCATGGGACTCCTCTCTTCTTATAGACTCATATCATCATGTTTTATGGAGATCTGACTTTCTTTTTAACATGCTTTAATACACAGTTCTTGACATCCTTATTCCTGATGCTGTAGATGATGGGGTTCAACATTGGGGTGACCACCGTATAGAGAACAGATAAAGTCTTGTCTGTCTCCGGAGAATACGCTGATCGAGGCTGAAGATACATGAACATGATGGTCCCATAGTAGAGGGTAACTACAGTGAGGTGGGAGGCACATGTGGAAAAAGCTTTCTGTCTTCCTTGTGAAGAGTGAATCTTCAAAATGGTGGTGATGATCTGGACATATGAAACTAAGGTCAGGAAAAATGCACACATCGCAATAATTCCAGCTGCTGTATACATTGCAAGCTCATTGAGCCAAGGGTCTTTGCAGAACAATCTTAGGAAAGGAGGCACTTCACAAAAAAAATGGTTGACATAATGAGACCTGCAAAAAGGTAATCTGAAAGTGAGTGGCACTTGTATAAGGGCATTTATTAAACCCATACTCCATGATGTTAGAGCTAAACAAACACAAACCATCTTGCTCATAATAATGTTATAATGTAATGGCCTACAGATGGCTGCAAACCTATCATAGGCCATGACTGAAAGTAAAATACACTCTGTTGATCCAAGTACTAATGAGAAGAACATCTGAAAAGCACAACCCACAAAGGAAATACGTCTGTCCTTGGATAAAGTATTTATGAGAATTATGGGAACTATGGTGGAGGAGAAACAGATGTCAATAAAAGAGAGATTACTCAGAAAGAAGTACATAGGAGTGTGTAATGTTGGATTGGTCCTCACCACAATAATTAGTAAAAGGTTTCCAGAAAACGTGATCATATACATCACCAAGAATATAAGAAAACATATCAGCTGAAGGTAAGGGACAGTAGATAAGCCAAGTAGAATGAACCAATTTGGACTGGTTTGGTTTGACTCCTCCATTTAATTTACCCCGTTTCTGAAAGAAAAAGAGAGGAGCACACTATTGGTTAAAATGTTTGAAGACACTAGTAAAATCGTCAACAAGTAAGGTATTGTTCATACTTGGTGTTTGAAATACATTAGGGGTATGTCCTAGGGATGCTTACATACAGCCATAGGGAGCATTGACCCAGGTTAGCCAAAAGTGCCTTCGTTGTATGTAACAACATGGTAGACTATGTTATTCCATGTAGAGGCACACAATAAAAATATATACCCTTAGTATTTTTTTTTCTACAATGGGGCTCTTTTGGAAACCATATCACTGTTTGACTACACAGGGGCATACATCATTGGAGGTACTGTATACATCCAGAAATACTCTGGACAACGACAAAAATAAAGTGTGAGCAGGACCTAAGATGTAGTTGTATTTTGGGTTAAAACACTTTTATAATAGGTTTTAATTAAAAAATCTTCTTGCAGCTTCTATGTTTATATTACACAACCACTATATATTGCCAGTTAATTTTTTTCAGACTGTCTAACAACTGATTTTCCAGTCCTCCAATACTTCTCCTGCATGTTCTTAAAACATATTTATAACTAAATCAATGTTGAACTTGACAGTAGAGATTAGCAAACTGGTTCCGATCAAAACGGATTTAACCCAAATTTTCCAAAAGTTTAAAAACTGCAAACCGTAAGTGAAATTTATGTACACTGGGCTCTCTTCAGAAGGGGGGGTATAAAAATAAAATTCATTTATACTCACCTTCCCTCACCTCTTCTGAGCCTCTTTAAGGTGTCCAGTGCTCTCTCTCTCTCCACCTCCTAGGAGAAGTCATGTGCCTAGGTCACCATTGATATCTGTGATTGAGCATCATGAAGTTACCATCAGTCCTAATATTCTAGTTGCCACAGTTGATGATTTTATACTGACTGCTTGGGACCTAACCATAACCCCAAGGGCTTTCCAAGGATACCATCTGTGCATTTTTATTTTTTTTTATACAAGGGTTTTATTATTTTCAAAAGTAAACAAATACAATAAGAAGACAGTTACAAGATGTACATAGATACATTATAATTAGAGATGAGCGAATTTCTCAAAAGTTCGATTCGAAGTTCCAAAAAAATTTGCTTCGATCCAAATTACTTTGCGGCGAATAAACAGCTATTTCCAGTCTACAGAGAGCCGGGGTGGGCAGCAAAATGCCGGAAGCCCTTGGATGCTGCGGTCATGTATCTCCAGCACGGACAAGTTTTATTAATGTGGAAGGATCTGCTAACAAGCAAAGACACGCCTACTGTGATGATTCTGCTTAAGTGTGGCTGTGGCTCAGGGATATATTTTGGTCTCTGGGTAGCGTATTTCTCTCTAGTTCCATTTATTCATACTGTGCGCAGCTATAAGCATAGGTGTATATTGGCAGTAGTGGCCACACTGGAACAATAGGGCTCCATTGTACTCCTACACAGCCCTGAGTGATCAAACAATAGGGCATTGTTCCAGCCTGGGCTGTTAGATCAGATATGCCTGATAATATTGTATCATTCCATTTGGTCTCATCTACATACAAAGGGTCTGGACTTGATTGCATTAACTCATCAGACGTGCTGCCGCCGATGACCTCATTCTGGGAGGTGGCATAAAGGGTATAAAAGATGAGGTAAGAGTTCTGTGGGGAGAGATCATGTTATGGAGACTGTGCTGATATAATGCTATGGAGATAATGCTATGGAGATTATGCTATGGAGATTGGGCTGAGACCATCACAGACTACAGAGTTGTTACAGAGAGACCATGAGGAGATTTTTGTGATGAGACTACTGGACTAATGCTGAGAGACTGTGTAAAGAGCATGCAGGCTGGATTACTGTTGTTGATGCCACATGCTGAAAAGCCTCCACTGGTGATCTCCACATGCTATGTGTGAGTGTTGGACTATAGAGCCACATCAAGGACATGTGTGGTAAAGTAATCATTTCACCTTTATCCCTTTTATTTTATTTGTACTGTATCTTGTAACTAGTAACTGTTAATGCTTGCATATATCTGCATATCTGTTCTGAACTGTATATGTTAGATTTTAATACCGACCCATTTAGGGGTTAATAAATATATAAAATTTAGAAGGCTTGTCTTGTATTTATCTGTGAACCCGGCACTCACTGGCGGTGAGTGTGGTTTTTATATGAAAGAGGACTCAGGTGTGGCCAAAACGGTGTTGGCGCACTGAGGATCTTTCACATTGGTGGCAGCGTAGTGGGATCTTAGGATAAACGGCGTGTGTTGGTGACCTTTATCACTCACATGCTGGGGATTATGGTAATCCTATGAGACAAGCTCGGTATTAAAGCAAGCATTAAGATACAGTGAAAGTTTGATACAGTGCTGTTCCCTCCCTTACTCTTTGTATTCTATCCTATCTTTTATTTGGCAAATACCAGTGGATGGCTAGTGGGCTCAGAAGCAGAGCTCAAGAATTGTTGAACCAGGCTTTTTGAGATCCTGAGCGTATGGCTGAAATGGAGGCAGCCACAGCCATGCAGAGAATCGAGCAGAGTCCTGATTTTGGGGCTAGGCCAGGAAGTGCAGCAAGCAGCCTGGTCCCAAGGATTACTTCACCAGGAGAGACCAGTAACCCCAGCCATGCTATGGGAACGGTTTCATACTGGCAAATGGCCCTACAGCAAGTAGGCACCAGTGACCCTAACACATACCTGCAGGTGTTGGACCATTTTCTGGAAGCGGTAGAACAAGAACGACAGGCCGCAGAACGGCAGGCAGATCGTGAGGCAGCAGAACGGCAGGCAGAGAGAGAGAGGAAGGCAGCAGAACGGCAGGCAGCAGAACTGCAGGCTGATCGTGAGGCAGCAGAACGAGAGCGGCAGTTTCAGCTTGAGCTCAAAAGGATGGAGCTCTCCCAGCAGGCACAAACCGCCCATACGCAAACTCCAACAACCCTGCAGAGACCCTCAACTTGGAAGGAGAAGCCAGTCCGGAGTTCACCACAGCCATCTGTCGTCAGGTCGGGTGAGACAAACTATGCCCCGGGTGGTCCCTCCCCTGTCCCAAGAACTCTGGGTGCCCGGGTGACCTTTCCCAAACCCCAAGGGGAGGTGCGGCGGGGCCATGCCTGTAACCAAACAGGACATTTCAAGGTGGAGTGCCCCAACCGCCCTGAGAACTTCCCTGCTTCCCAAGCCACAGCAGGTGGCCCATCTGTGTATCTGGACTGGGGTTCAGGAAAAGGAATGCAGACTGTGGGACTAATGACTGATTTGCCTGCTAATGTACTGTTGGGGGCTGATTTAGGACCTATGATGTCCCAATATGGGGTGGGGAGCACCACAATTTACTGTGATAAACTGTCTATGATTAATGCTGATAACGTGTCTGTCATATCTGCAGAGAGGGCCGTAACCCCCTCTCTGAGATACTTCCCATGGCAGTCAATTTATATGCTAATGAGTTGCCTTCAGCTGAGAGCAGGGAAGATGCAAATGAGCTTCCTGCAACCCAGCTCAGCAAAAATGTTATTGATGCTTTGTTTCCTCCGGTGCTAGGAGCCAATGAGACTAAGTCTGTAGACACATCCACATCTGCGGGGGCGTCGCCCTCCCAGCTTGTTAATCTGTCTACCACAAATCTCATTGAGGCCCGGTGTGAATTAACAATTGCTGATGAAGGTACTGTCAATGTAATTGCCAATGCTTGTTGTGAAAGTGTACAGGGTAGCTCTTCTGAGTCACTGGAAGCGACTTCTACTATTTCGCCCAGTGCATCCGATAAGCACCCAACTGCTGACCATGTACAAGGTGGTCAGGTAGGCTATGGGGATCTTATGGCCGATCCAGGTGAGGGACGGACTGCTGGTAGTGCGGTGTTAGCCCGCAGCCAGAGTGCTAAAAGGGTGGAGGGCGTTCCGACCCTTGAACCGTTGCCTACACCACCTGGATTCGGTGCTGAGACCGCCATGTCTAGCCTCACTCCCTTGAAGCCAGAGGAGTCTGGCCGGTATGAGACATACACATCTCTTCTGTCCAGTTCTATTCCAGGAGTGCCCGTGGCCCAAGTGCAGATGGCATGGGGTACTGGAGGTGTGAACCAAGAAGAGGGTATGTCCAATGTATTACCTGTCAATGTATTGTGGGGGGATGGTTTGGGGAAGCATGATCTCAGTCATTTGCCCAAGGTATCACCATCACCCACCCAAGTACAGGGAGGACAGGGTCCAAACATACCTGTGCCAGAACCAGAGGTGCCCCTAGGTTTGGAAGCAGAGGGGGAGGTGCAGAATCCCCTAGAACTCTCCCAACTAGCGGCTAGTGTGAGAGAGCAGGCCAAGGGTAGCCAGGAGAGCAGAGATTGCCGGGAGGGGATCTCTGGAATGGTATCCCAAGGGCCTGAGGTCATGAGTGTAAAGCTACGGGATGCCCGCACTCAGAAAGCAGACCCAGAACAGGCAGGAGGTAGCTAAGTGTATGTGGCTCAGAGCCTGGGCCTTAGAAGCATCCCTAGTCAGACTAGAGAGCCAGAAGGGTCCGGCAGCTATGTAACATGCACCTCTCTTTTGTCTCACTCCAGCCAAGAGTTCAGAGAGGATGTCCAAGCTGACCCTAGTCTGGACATATTGAAGGCGCGTGGCGCTCAACCACCCTCGGAGTCTGACAAGGCCCGAGTTTGCTGGGACCTCGGGGGAGGTGAGGAAGCCTTGGGGCCAGAGCCTGAGAAGCTGGATGTGGAGGTGCTTTCAGAAGAGGGGCGTAGGCCCCTACTTCCTACAAGCCCCATCTAAAGGGGGAGGTGTGATGATTCTGCTTAAGTGTGGCTGTGGCTCAGGGATATATTTTGGTCTCTGGGTAGCGTATTTCTCTCTAGTTCCATTTATTCATACTGTGCGCAGCTATAAGCATAGGTGTATATTGGCAGTAGTGGCAACACTGGAACAATAGGGCTCCATTGTACTCCTACACAGCCCTGAGTGATCAAACAATAGGGCATTGTTCCAGCCTGGGCTGTTAGATCAGATATGCCTGATAATATTGTATCATTCCATTTGGTCTCATCTACATACAAAGGGTCTGGACTTGATTGCATTAACTCATCAGACGTGCTGCCGCTGATGACCTCATTCTGGGAGGTGGCATAAAGGGTATAAAAGATGAGGTAAGAGTTCTGTGGGGAGAGATCATGTTATGGAGACTGTGCTGATATAATGCTATGGAGATAATGCTATGGAGATTATGCTATGGAGATTGGGCTGAGACCATCACAGACTACAGAGTTGTTACAGAGAGACCATGAGGAGATTTTTGTGATGAGACTACTGGACTAATGCTGAGAGACTGTGTAAAGAGCATGCAGGATGGATTACTGTTGTTGATGCCACATGCTGAAAAGCCTCCACTGGTGATCTCCACATGCTATGTGTGAGTGTTGGACTATAGAGCCACATCAAGGACATGTGTGGTAAAGTAATCATTTCACCTTTATCCCTTTTATTTTATTTGTACTGTATCTTGTAACTAGTAACTGTTAATGCTTGCATATATCTGCATATCTGTTCTGAACTGTATATGTTAGATTTTAATACCGACCCATTTAGGGGTTAATAAATATATAAAATTTAGAAGGCTTGTCTTGTATTTATCTGTGAACCCGGCACTCACTGGCGGTGAGTGTGGTTTTTATATGAAAGAGGACTCAGGTGTGGCCAAAACGGTGTTGGCGCACTGAGGATCTTTCACACCTACCCAATCACATCACTAGAGAACATCATGTGACCGTCTGATGTCACAAAGGTCCTTACTAAATATTCGTTAACGCGAAGCATCAGGAAATCCGGAATCGTGGAGAATCGAAGATTTCCTGAAATTCGGATCGAATTCCACTTCTGCAGAATCGATTCGCTCATCTCTAATTATAATGAAGCAAGCAGGGGTTGACAAGTAGCTTTACCAGCATGTGCAGGAATGAGGAAAATGTCCAGTAGAACAAACACAAATGCAAGTTGGGAGGTCAGGACAAGCATGTAGACAGCTGCCACATCACAATATTACTATTAATCAGAATAAGCGGGTAATAACATTGGAATGAGAAACCAATGACTTCTCGCACCCCAAGAGAATGGAGGAGGTTAATGAAAAGGAATCATTGCCCTTCTCAGGGGACATAAGACAATAAAAGAGAAACAGACAAGAAACAAACATTAAACAAAGAACAGACAAATAGCTATGAAAAACGCATGATGCATAGGAAAAAGAGAAAGAGAGAGCCATCTGTGCATTTTATATGGTCAGGCAATATTGTAATTTTGTAATAAATATAGGCAGAAATAGGAGTAGAAATAAAATAGAATAGAATTGGAAAAAAATTGTGCAAAGTTTATAAAAAATTAAAATACAATAAAAACGCTCAATTATTTAAAAAAAAAAGTTGCTTACAGTATACTTAGCATACTTACCATGAGGTACTGGTGAAGGAGGATGCAGATACAACTGTATAGGACTATAGCTGATGCTTCGATATTTGGCCAGTTGTAAAAAAAAAAAAAAGCAACATAAAAAAAACAAAGAGATAGCACTCCAAAACAGGTGAAAAAAGACAGCTAATGGACTACTAAGATTCACCTATTTTTGGAGTGCTGAGTTTTTGTTTTTTTATACATCCAACTAAGTATGATGGAAAAAACAAAAGGACAATCGGGCAAAACACAAGATTGTTGCCCAACCAAAACTATATGAAACTATATATTTTATATAACAAAGTATTCTACGTGATCAGACACATAGCAAGGAACGCAATCAAAAAATGATGGGTATGATGTGCCTATTAGTGCACCCGCTAGTTTACCACCAACCACATATCCTATAAATCAATAGACCAAATGATGTTATATGACGTGCCATGCATAGTGCAAACACGATATACTATACAATATATGATGTGGCATATGATGAAATTTTTCAAGAATCAAGATGCTAAATGAGAATTGTCCAAATGGAAAAGTTGGTTCCACTTCCGGCCTCAGCTTCTTCAGGGCTCTTAGGCGTAGGGTTATCAGCTAAATCTCTATTTTTAATATATTTTCATATTTTTCTTTGTTTTCCTGGTTTTGCAATTGACTTACCTTGAAAACAATTGGTTTCCAGGTAACTACTGACATCTATTTTTAGTTTGATAATTTTTTTGTAAATTTTTTTCTTCTTTTTTACTCCGTACCACTCGTATACATGATCATTATTAATATTTGCTCAGGACCAAATCACTTTTCATAGAATAAAAGCAAACTGGTGTTTAGTAACCCTCTTTATATAGACAACTTGTCATTTCAGTTGTATCGTAGAATAGCAGAGCCGATAATAATTCCTGGAATTCCCTTGTTATTCATTTGTCTCTAGAGAATATTAGATTAGTCTCTCATCATTGTAAGGAATAGAACACAATTAATTATTACTCTGGAGATAGAAACTTGTACACATCATTATTTTATTCTGTGTCTTCTGTTATTATTTATAGGTTATTGATACAATATATACAGTGGGGAAAAAAAAGTATTTAGTCAGCCACCAATTGTGCAAGTTCTCCCACTTAAAAAGATGAGGCCGGCCTGTAATTGTCATCATAGGTAGACCTCAACTATGAGAGACAAAATGAGAAAACATATCCAGAAAATCACATTGTCTGATTTTTTAAGAATTTATTTGCAAATTATGGTGGAAAATAAGTATTTGGTCACCTACAAACAAGCAAGATTTCTGTCTCTCACAGACCTGTAACTTCTTCTTTAAGAGGCTCCTCTGTCCTCCACTCATTACCTGTAGTAATGGCTCCTGTTTGACATGGTTATCAGTATAAAAGACACCTGTCCACAACCTCAAACAGTCACACTCCAAACTCCACTATGGTGAAGACCAAAGAGCTGTGGAAGGACACCAGAAACAAAACTGTAGACCTGCACCAGGCTGGGAAGACTGAATCTGCAATAGGCAAGCAGCTTGGTGTGAAGAAATCACCTGTGGGAGCAATAATTAGAAAATGGAAGACATACAAGACCACTGATAATCTCCCTCCATCAGGGGCTCCACGCAAGATCTCACCCTGTGGGGTCAAAATGATCACAAGAACGATGAGCAAAAATCCCAGAACCACATGGGGGGACCTAGTGAATGACCTGCAGAAAGCTGGGACTAACGTAACAAAGGCTACCGTCAGTAACACACTACACCGCCAGGGACTCAGATCCTGCAGTGCCAGACGTGTCCCCCTGCTTAAGCCAGTACATATCCGGGACCGTCTGAAGTTTGCTAGAGAGCATTTGGATGTTCCAGAAGAGTATTGGGAGAATGTCATATGGTCAGATGAAACCAAAGTAGAACTGTTTGGTAGAAACACAACTCGTCGAGTTTGGAGGAGAGTGAATGCTGAGTTGTATCCAAAGAACACCATACCTACTGTGAAGCATGGGGTTGGCAACATCATGCTTAGGGACTGTTTCTCTGCAAAGGGACCAGGACGACTGATCCATGTACATGAAAGAATGAATGGGGCCATGTATCGTGAGATTTTGAGTGCAAACCTCCTTCCATCAGCAAGGGCATTGAAGATGAAACGTGGCTGGGTCTTTCAGCATGACAATGATCCCAAGCTCACCGCCAGGGCAACGAAGGAGTGGCTTCGTAAGAAGCATTTCAAGGTCCTGGAGTGGCCTAGCCAGTCTCTAGATCTCAACCTCATAGAAAACCTTTGGAGGGAGTTGAAAGTCCGTGTTGCCCAGCGACAGCCCCAAAACATCACTGCTCTAGAGGAGATCTGCATGGAGGAATGGGCCAACATACCAGCAACAGTGTGTGCCAACCTTGTGAAGACTTACAGAAAACGTTTGACCTCTGTCATTGTCAACAAAGGATATATAACAAAGTATTGAGATGAACTTTTGTTATTGACCAAATACTTATTTTCCACCATAATTTGCAAATACATTCTTTAAAAATCAGACAATGTGATTTTCTAGATTTGTTTTCTCATTTTGTCTCTCATAGTTGAGGTCTACCTATGATGACAATTACAGGCCGGCCTCATCTTTTTAAGTGAGAGAACTTGCACAATTGGTGGCTGACTAAATACTTTTTTCTCCACTGTACTAAATTACATCCATGGATCAATTAATTTTTTTTACCATTGTTTTATTAAGGCAAACCTGTTAGTAGAAACATTCCCTTAAAGGGGTATTCTCACGAACATAACCATGTTTAAATTTGAAGATAATGAAAAGTTAAACATTTTTGCAATTACAAATAATTAAAAATTTTGCAGTTTTAAAGATTTTCACTAACCATCTTAGTGGTGACAGTCTGTTGTCTTGATCGGTTGCCAATGGATACGTCCATGAATGCAGAAACTTTCTATGGTCTGAAATCCAGCCAGGATTTCCTTATTGTAGCTGAATTATCTTCTTATTCATGTGGTGTCTCTCCTTGAAAACCTGGACACAATAAAGACATCATGGCTGGGTTTCTAACAAGTCCTAAACCATAGAAAGTTCCTGCATTCATGGTCATATCCATTGGCAACCGATCAAGACAACAGACGTCACCACTGAGATGGTTAGAGGAAATCTTTAAAACTTTGCAAAATGTTTAATTATTTATATTTGCAAAAATGTTTAACTTTTCATTGTCTATGAATTTATATATAGTCATGTTCATGGGAAATCCCTTGAAGACTAAAGCCCTATGTTTAGAAAGAGCAGCATTTTTGCTGCTGCAGAAACACCACAGAAAAAAACCACTGCGTTTACAGTACCGGCAAAGTAGATGGGGTTCTGGCTAATCCTATCCACACATTGCAGAAAAAAATCTGCAGCGGAAATGTTTTTGTAAATCGCAGCATGTCAATTATACCTACGGAAATGTTTTCTGTAAAGGTATAATAGAGACAAAAAGTCCACAGAGGAAAACTCGGTGGACTCTGTGAAAAACGCTGTGGGAAAATACGCGATACATTTCCGCCACAATATTTTCTACAGTGTTTTTTGGCTGTGGCTCGCTACGTAGGGCCTTAGCCTTAAGTAGTGTTTCCCAGCCTTTTCAGACTTAGGGTATTCCTGACACCAAAAACGTCCTGAGGACAAATATAATGTTGCATGAAGGCATGCGGTTATCTTCCCAACCAGAGTGACACAGCCCCTTGGCGGGCTTCCAAGACAACCCTATGGGAAGTCACTGACATAGACCTTATTCACATGAACCTGACCATCGTGTCAGTCCATCGTGTCAGTCCATCTTCTGAGAAGTGTAAATTTTTTTATTTTTTAATTGAAGGAGCTGGTTGAGGGCTTATTTTTTGCGGAACGAGCTGTGCTTTTTATTGGTACCATTTTTGGCCATACATGACATTTTGATCACTTTTTATTCCATATTTTGTGAGGTAAGATGGCAAAGAAATCATTACTCCTGGCCTTTTTTTCATTTTTTTTTTTTTTTTTACAACATTCACCCTGCGGGCTAACTAATGGTTTAGTTTTATTGTACAGTTTGTAACAGATGTGCCTATACCAAAAATGTGCTGTTTTATATTTATACTGTATATGGGAAAAGGGTCATTTTATGGGCGGGTTATCCTTCCCTCAATAGAATTAAGTCTATAAAGGATCCATGGAAATGGATGCTCAACAGATGCAAAACGACCATTTGTCCATTTTTTACATCCATTTATTCCACTGTTCATGCGACTGTAGCCTTCATCTAATTCCTATTGACAAATTATCATCTATGGCCATATTATGTCATACTATTTAGTGCATATTTATTTGTTCAGTGATTTTTGTGAATCTCATACTTGGAAACTATTAAATAACATACAATACGTGAAAAAGTCCCTGTCGAGAAATAGACCAATTGACCCACCAGTTTGAGAAGACATAGACGTCTATACAGACACTGTCAATGAAAGGGGTTGTTCAATATTAGAACATCACTTTTATTCTCAATCTTTAAAATAAAGGATTCTTGATATTGAGGTATCGGCACATCAGCACTTAATATCTATAAGATGACATCTTGGCATAAAGCTAACATTTTTATTTATTTTTTTAATATTAGTGAGAAGCTTACGGTGATTTTTTGCCAGTTGGGCGTATTGTAAATAATTTAGTAAGTACCTAGCAGTTTTTGAGATTAGATTTCCCACAGTTCCCCCAAAACAGTACCCCACTAGTCCATGGGTTGTATTTAGTATTACAGAATAGAAGTAATCAGGTCTCAGCTACAGTACCAGACACAACCTATAGGCAAGAATGGAACTGTTTTGCAAGTTCCAGAAAACCCCTCAAGACATGTAACTAGTTTTATTGATTTTGGTGCTTTTTTGAAGAATTGAAGAAAAAAGTGTTTTTCACATCCTTGTTCCTTATACTATATATTAAAGGATTCAACATCGGAGTCACTGTTGTATAGAGGACAGACACTACCTTTTCTGTTTCATTGGAGTACTGTACATGCTTCTTTGAGTGTGGTCTTAAATACATGAATGCAATGGTCCCATAGTAGAGAGTGACAACCGTGAGGTGAGAGGCACATGTGGAAAAAGATTTCTGCCTCCCTTTTGAGGAACGAATCTTAAAAATACTGGAGATAACATGGACATAAGAGATCAAAGTCAAGAGAAAGGCACACAACACACCAATTGCTCCAGTGACATATATAGCTAGCTCACTAAAAAAAGTATCTCCACAAGCCATTCTTATGAAAGGAGGTATCTCACAAAAGTAGTGGTTGATGTTGTGAGACTTGCAGAATGAAAGTTGGAATGTGAGGATAATCAGCAATAAAGAGTTAATAAAGCCAGCAGTCCAAGATCCGGCAGACAAGTGGAAACACAATTTTTTGTTCATTATGGTGGTGTAGTGCAATGGCTTACAGATAGCTGCATATCTATCAAAAGCCATGACGGCAAGTATTAAACATTCAGTAGCACCCAAAGCAAAAAGAGAAGTACATCTGTGTCGCACATCCCAATAAAGAAATACTTCCATCGCTGGTTAAAGTGTTCATTAAAATCACAGGAACAATAGAGGAAGAGAAGCAGATGTCAATGATAGAGAGGTTGGTAAGAAAGAAGTACATGGGGCTGTGTAGAGTTGGATTGACCCTCACAACGATGATCAGCAGAAGATTTCCTGATATAGTAATTATATACATTAGCAAAAATATGATGAAGAAGGTGACTTGTAGGTGAAGGACAGTAGACAACCCAAGTAAGATGAATCTATCTGATATAGTTTGGTTTGATTCTTCCATAACATTTAGATGGTTCCTGATATATAACAATAAAATAATTATTAAAAATACTCAATATCAAGTTGCAATAAGATAAAATGTCATATAACAACCAACAAAGATTGCCAACATAAGGAGTCTAGTCTTTCCCAGGGTGACCACCATTCTAGAATTATAGATGTGTCTTCATTGACATGTCCTCTTGACTGGTCAAGTCCAGATATGTATATAAGTTAAGCGTTCTTTCTATATATAACATGGTTTCATGATAAGTTATCACAAAGTGGTATTCTAACTATCCTATTTGTGCCTGTAGGTGACCACCCAAAGGAGGTCACACAATGTGACTCTTAGCATAGCGAATACTGTGAGATATCAGAAGTGTGAGATTATGTTTATCTACGACTCTCTAAAGTGGTGCGCCTTCATAAGACCTTTTGGTTAAACATGATTGTTTTGATTTTTACAAAAAAAGAGTGTTTTTTACTTATTTACTAAATTCTAGTAAGGTGTTATCTTTGTTGGTTGGAAGCAATCAGTTGTAATCAATGCTGAAGAATGGTGATTTTCCGGCAGAGAGTATACCTCACTGTTTTAGTAGATTTACAGTTTTTGAAAAAGTACAAAAAATAAAATAAAGAAAATAGAAACAAATAGTTATTTTAATTTCAACATATTTTTTAGCATTAGAATAAAAAAAAAAAATTGAAGAGGGAATTGTTGAAATTATATCCAGCCTCTGGATTTCCTATACTGAGAAAATTGTAATTACCATTATAAAAGAAACTGCATAATCTGTATGGACAGGTTAACAGGTCTGATATCCTGTTAAAAAAATAAGTGAGAATTATGTCCTCTTATATACATTTTACAATTGATACGTAATTCCCATTTGCAACTTTTTGAATTTCCCAACTTAATTATACAGACGGTTCAATAAGTCATTATTTATTCTCTGTTGAGTTTTCTATTAGCAGTAGGTTATTTGTTGCTTATGGAGTACAAATTTGCCGTCATGGGCAAGAAACTTTCTCTTTCTATTATTAAACTCCTTCAAACTTTATAGGCACATCACTCTGGAATGACACCTTGAAATAAATAGTAATATTGATATATGGCATTATAAGGTAGTGTCTAATATTTTTGGAATATTGATAAGGATGAATTATAGTTAGTTTTAGAAACAACGTGGTCTCCCTACGGAACAGAACTCTATGGTGATGCAGGTGATGGCCAAGTTGAACCGATGGAGATCTGGAAGTCCATAATACAGACCCCCTTCAGGAGTTTTTGATACTGTAAGAGCAGTGATATTATGAAACTTTCTGCCAAAGAAAGTTGTAAAAGGGAATTGTGTAAAATAGTTTAAGAACAGCCTGGATTCCTTTCTTGAGAGCAACAATATTATACTATACTATAATCGGATACTAAAGAGAATTGGATTGATATGTCGTTAGTTTGTTACTATATTAACAAATGGTGCTTATTTAGCACCCAAGTAGAATGCCGAAAGAAAGTATAATACTAGCTTGGTATGCAAGAATAATAGTATCATATGAACATAACTGTCCTTCACTTAATAATAATAATAATAATAATAATAATAATAAAGTCCTTTAATAGTCCCACAATGGGGAAATTCAGTGTGTTAAAGCAGCAAAGATAAGCAGATACAAATACAAATACAACATGTACAGGAATGTTCCAAGGTGAGAGGCATTACTTTGATAGCCGACAGACAGATAGGAAGTAGCGGGGGGGGGGGGATTTAACAGGCAGAGAGATATTTCAGTTCTCTGTATGTAATGATCTCCGCTTAGGTCGGTGTTGGTTGTACAGCCTAACCGCGGTGGGGAGGAAAGACTTCCGATAGCGCTCCTTCTCACACCTAGGGTGGAGCAGTCATGCATGGGATGGGACTTCTTCTTCTGCATGGAGCTCACCACGGACAGTATCCTTTTGTCACCCACCACCTGCACTGGGTCCAGTGGGCTCCCCAGGACAGAGCTGGCCCTTCTAATCAGCTTGTCGAGTCTATTCCTATCCCTGGTTGATATACTGCTCCCCCAGCAGGCCACTCCAAAGAAGATGGCTGATGCCACTACCGAGTTGAAGAAAGTTCTAAGAAGTGTCCCCCGGGTTCCAAAGGCTCTCAGCTTCCTAAGCAGGTATAGCCTGCTGTGGCCCTTCCTGTACAGGGCCTCCATATGATCTGCCCAGTCCAGCTTATTATTAAGGAGAAAACCCAGGTACTTATAGGTGTTCACAATCTCGATGCCTGTCCCCAGGATGTCCACTGGTTTAGGAGGGCTTCTGCCTTTGCGGAAGTCCACCACCATCTCCTTGGTCTTCCCCGCGTTAATCTTCAGGTGGTTCCGGTGGCACCAGTCCACAAAATCCTGGTTCAGTTCTCTGTACTCCCTGTCATCATCATCTGTGATGAGACCCACTATTGCAGAGTCGTCAGAATACTTCTGTAGGTAGCAGCTGGATGAGTTGCACCTAAAATCTGCAGTGTACAGTGTGAAGAGGAAAGGGGTGAGAACAGTACCCTGAGGTGCCCCCGTATTACAGATCACGGTACCTGACACACAGTCTTGGGCTCTCACGTATTGAGGTCGATTTGTGAGGTAGTCTAGGATCCAGTTGGAGAGGTGGTGGTCCACTCCAGCAAGGCCCAGCTTGTCCCTCAATAACCTGGGCTGTATGGTGTTAAAAGCACTGGAGAAGTCAAAGAACATTATTCTCACTGTGTTCCCTGGTTTCTCCAGGTGAGACAGAGCCCTGTGCAGAAGATGGATGATGGCATCATCTACCCCAATGCCCGGCCGATAAGCAAACTGGAGGGGGTCCATAGCGGGGCTCACTAGAGGGCGGAGATGTGTGAGAACCAATCTCTCCAAGATCTTCATCAGGTGGGCCATAATGGAAAATAGTGGGTTCCACATATTTACATTGCATTGCATTTCAGTGTAGAACATACATTAAATAGAGATGTGTCCACCCTTTGTTGTGTCCCAGTAGAGCCACCGCTAGAAAATTTTAATATCTTCGCACATAAAAAATGTCGTTGAGGATGTCATGTAACTTTCTAGTTAAGGGGAGGAGACAGTCTCCTGCCTCCTTAGGAGGAAAGAGGATGTGGAAAGCTGGGACATTTTGGTTAAATGAATAGTCAGTTAGCTAATAGTCAAGTAAGGAATAGGGAGTTGAAATTGATGTCCCTGGTCTGGTGGATGCTGATGATGGACTATATTAAAGCCAGTCCACATAGCACAGGTAACAGGGGGTTGAACGCTGCTTCTGACCACCAGACCTGGGGGTCATGACATGGCCAGATTCCCTGGGTCCATCAACATCCACTGGACCAGATAAATCAACGTTAACTTCCCGAACAACCCCTTTTAACATTTTTCCATTTCTTTCAATGACTTTTGTTGCAAGTCTTCATTGTGAAGAAAATGATCAGATGCAAGTTGAGGATGGCTACATCTGAATATAAGGATAAAGTTATGGGCATCATAATTAGGACTCTGCCTGTAGCTTCAGGTCAGACAGGGTAAACCAAGATTTGCACCACATAGCCAGGGCATTGCAGATATGTGCAATCCACAACCCGCAACTCCAGTTCTAACAGTGTCCCAAATTTGTGCCACCATTTTTGTGGAAGATATTCTATTTAATTGAACACCCCTCTAAGATATAGTAAAACATGTATTTGCACCGTTTTTTGTCTCTTGAATCTAAAACCCTGTAACCATCAACACCAAGGACACCCTAAACACCATCAGGCACAGAGAGACTCAGGAAGACCACAGGGAGTGCCCGGGGAAACTTCCTTTTTTATTTCTCCATTGATGTAACCAAATGACAACTTGACAAGTAGTATGAAGCACTTTGGAGAATGCATAATGCATTAAAAACTTTTATCATTTTTTTTCTTTTTTTGGTGGGGTAATAGCAACATTTTTTTTTAAATAAAATAAATGTATTTGTATGGAGCATCAACTACCCCATACTTATGATGAACATATTTGCAATAGCTGTATCCATATCTGTAGAGGGATCAGGTAACCTCGTCACAAGACTGATGCAACTAATGGATCTGGCATTGTGTAGGTGCTGAACCAAATCTATAGGGTAATTCAATCAATGTTTTCTAAACTAGAGTACATGATTAAATTCAATATCCTTATAGAATACAAAGAAACCTGTTTCCTATATTATTTCCTACTCAGCTTATTGGTTATGGAGTCTTTAAGAACCTTAAAGCGCCAATACACACAAGAGCAAAGTTGGAAGGACTGGACAGCTATTATATGCGCCTGATGGTATTGTGCTGATTCTTGCCTGATATATGATGTTGGGAGGAGGAATGATTGGGCAGATTGGGCATTGTGTATGGCCAAGTACGGTAGACATATAAACATTATGGCACCTTAGTGTCTCTATAAGGCAATGTAAGAACTTGCTAGATCTAGAAGTTAACAAACAACTTGAATAACAGTACAAAACTAGTGAAAGAGCTAATACCAAAATAATAGGTAGAAAATAGTGTTCATGAGAATAATACTGATTTGGTCCTTCGTAACTTACTATATTGATAGGTAGAAAAAAATTGCATCTATGAGGAAATTCTGATCAGGTTCAAAAGCAAACCAAAAAATATATGAAAGTATGAGAGCTTATGGATTTTGGAGAAGCAAAACCTTATTAAAAGCTGTATCTTGGACAGGTTTTGCTTGAGCACACTCCTTGGTATCACGCTGCTTAGCTATGGCCTTATACTAGGTCCTAGACAAGTTCAGGGGTAACTCTACTGCAACAAGACACTTCATTGCATGCCATAAACCTTATAGTTCCAGAATTAAGAATTACTTAATAAACAAAAAAGTGTTAAAGCAACTAGAAAGTGTTTTTGATCATAGATTCCTTGGAGTAGCCCACTTTTACTTTGATTATAGTTTTGCATACACTTAGCACTCTCTCGGTCAGCTTCATGAAGTAGTTACCAGGAAATGAATACCAAAAGTTACCTCCAAGGCATAGGATAAATTCATTAGCATTACCAGTGTCAGAAACCACAAATTATCAAGCACCTCATATTAGAGCCCACATAAATCCTTCACAGAGATCAAGTACCAGACACATCTCAGCTTTGACTGTTCAGAGGAGACTGCGAGAATCATGCCTTTATGGTCAAATTGCTCTAAAGAAGTCACTACAGCATAAAAGGCTTGGATTAAGAAACACAAGAAACATTAGACCAGTGAAAATCTGTACTTTGGTCTGATGAGTTAAAATTTTAAATTCTTGGTTCCCACCACCATGTCTTTATGAGATGCCAAAAAGGTAAGCAAATGCTTTCTACATGTGTGGTTCCTGCTATGAATAATGTAGAAGAAGGTGTGATGGAGTGGGGGTGCTTTGCTAGTGTCTAGAGGTGGGAAAAACTCTGAAGATTTGTTTTGTGCTGGGTTCGGACTTAGCGATCCTCCAATTTGTTTTGGTCCAAACTTGTTCAGATAGAACTGAAAGTGAAATTATTATAGTCTGAGGTCTCTTGAGACCCCCGAATATGATAGGTAGAGGCCCAGAGGAGGTGTAAAAAAATTAAAAAAACATTTATACTCACCTTCCTGTTTTGGGCCTCTTTGAGGTGTCTGGCGATCTGTCTCTGGCTTGATGTCATGATGCTCAGTGTGCTTATGTCACTGCTAATTCCCAATTATAGGCTTTAGTTGTGACCCCGGGAGCATGACATCACAGGAGAGTGCCAGATGTCACCAAGGAGGCCCAAAAGAGGTAACTGAAGGTGAGTATAATTTTTTTTTTTGTTATCTCCTCTGGGCCTCCACCTATTATACTCTGGGGTCTCTACTAGTGACACTGTGATTTATTCAAAATTCAAGCCACAATTAAACAGCATGGTTAACACAAATTTCTGCAGCATCATGCCACCTCATCTGGTTTGGACTTAGATCTATGTTATGGAAGGGCCATTTGATCAAGAAGGAAAGTAATGGAGTTCTTTGTCAGAGGACATGGCCTCCACTATCACCAGACTTTAACTCAATTGAGATGGTTTATGATGAGTTGGACCTCAGAGTAAAGGAAAAGCAGCCAAAAAGCGCTTAGCACTTTTGGGAACTCCTTCAAGACTGTTGTAAAATCAACCCAGGTGACTGTATTATGAAACATATTGCGATAATGCCAAATCAATGCAAAAGCTGTAATTAAAGCAAAAGGGGCTACCTTGAAGAATCTAATATATAAAACAAATTGTGGTTTGCTTAACACTTTTTGCTTACAACTTATTTTCATAGGTATTACTTCATAGTTTTTATGCCTTTAATATGAATCTAATATATAGAAAATAATAAATAGCAAGAAAAACCATAAACCATCGAATGAAAAAGTGTGTCCAAACTTTTGACTGGTACTGTAGCTTCCTAAATTTTGGGGTACTAGTTTTTGGGACATATTACTCTTTCATTAACTGGGTTTTCCCATGAACATAATCATATTTAAATTTGTAGACAATTAAAAGTAAAAATTTTTGCAAATATAACAATAAGTTCACACTAGCATTGGTCTCTCCTTTGTTTGGGGCCCCATACAGAGAGCCTACCCACTAAAAAAGTGGTTACCTGCAGACCTCATAGAAAATAGTGGGGTCTGCTGAGTGTCTGTTGAGTTTTCACCAGTTTTATACTGCAAAACTTTTCTCTCTGTCCATTTTGGCAATAATCTGTGGCGGGGTTTCTACGGAGACTTCAACACAGATGTGAACTTAGCCTAAGTAATTTAAATTTTTCAGAGTTTTAAAGATTTTCTCTAACCATCTTAGTGGTGACAGTCATTTATCTTGATAAGTTGCCAGTGGATATGACCATGAATGTAGGAATTTTCTATGGTCTGGCACTGGTCCCCAGCCATGAGTTCCTTATTGTGGTTATCAGGCAGGGACACTACATGTATGAGAGGATAAGCCAGCCACAATAATTGAGTTTATTACAAGTACAGTCATGGCCAAAAGTTTTGAGAATGACACAAATATTATATTTTCACATGATCTGCTGCCCTCTGGTTTTTATGTGTGTTTGTCAGATGTTTTTATCACATACAGAAATAGAATTGCATTCATATTATGAATAACAGAAGCTTATATTGACAGTTAGAATGAGTTAATGCAGCAAGTCAATATTTGCAGTGTTGACCCTTCTTCTTCAGGACCTCTGCAATTCTCCCTGGCATGCTCTCAATCAACTTCTGGACCAAATCCTGACTGATAGCAGTCCATTATTGCAGAATCAATGCTTTAATTTTGTCTGAATTTGTTGGTTTTTGTTTGTCCACCCGTCTCTTGATGATTGACCACAAGTTCTCAATGGGATTAAGATCTGGGGAGTTTCCAGGCCATGGACCCAAAATCTCTATGTTTTGTTCCCTGAGCCATTTAGTTATCACCTTTGCTTTATGGCAAGGTGCTCCATCATGCTGGAAAAGGCATTGTTGAGCGCCAAACTGCTCTTGGACGGTTGGGAGAAGTTGCTCTTGGAGGACATTCTGGTACCATTCTTTATTCATGGCTGTGTTTTTAGGCAAGACTGTGAGAGAGCCGATTCCCTTGGCTGAGAAGCAACCACACACATGAATGGTTTCAGGATGCTTTACAGTTGGCATGAGACAAGACTGGTGGTAGCGCTCACCTCTTCTTCTCCGAATAAGCTGTTTTCCAGATGTTCCAAACAATCGAAAAGGGGATTCATCAGAGAAAATGACTTTACCCCAGTCCTCAGCAGTCCACTCCCTGTACCTTTTGCAGAATGTTAGTCTGTCCCTGATGTTTTTTCTGGAGAGAAGTGGCTTCTTTGCTGCCCTCCTTGAGACCAGGCCTTGCTCCAAGAGTCTCCGCCTCACAGTGCGTACAGATGCACTCACACCTGCCTGCTGCCATTCCTCAGCAAGTTCTGCACTGCTGGTAGCCTGATCCCGCAGCTGAAACACTTTTAAGAGACGGTCCTGCCACTTGCTGGTCTTTCTTGGGCGCCCAGGAGCCTTTTTGGCACCAATGGAACCTCTCTCCTTGAAGTTCTTGATGATGCGATAGATTGTTGACTGAGGTGCAATCTTTCTAGCTGCAATACTCTTTCCAGTTAGGCCATTTTTGTGCAGTGCAATGATGACTGCACGTGTTTCTTTAGAGATAACCATGGTTAACAGAAGAGAAACAATGATGGCAAGCACCAGCCTCCTTTTAAAGTGTCCAGTGGTGTCATTCTTACTTAATCATGACAGATTGATCTCCAGCCCTGTCCTCATCAACACCCACACCTGTGTTAATGGAGCAATCACTGAAATGATGTTAGGTGGTCCTTTTAAGGCAGGGCTGCAATGATGTTGAAATGTGTTTTGGGGGATAAAGTTCATTTTCTAGGCAAATATTGACTTTGCAAGTAATTGCTGTTAAGCTGATCACTCTTTATAACATTCTGGAGTATATGCAAATTGCCATTAGAAAAACTGAAGCAGTAGACTTTGTAAAAATTAATATTTGTAGCATTCTCAAAACTTTTGGCCATGACTGTACAAGACCATAGAAAATTCCTGCGTTCTTGGCTGTATCCATTGGCAACTGATTAAGGCAGAAAATTATCACCATTAAGATGGTTAGAGAAAATCTTTAAAACTAAGTAAAATTTTTAATTACTTATATTTATGAAAAAGGATAATGGGCTAATGGAAACGCAAAAAACAAATTTTTGGGATTTTTGTCTTACTTTTACTATGCTGTACATTCAAATTAATACACACAGTGTTACATATGCAGTGATACCAACTACCATATGTAAGTTTTTTTTTCCTGCTTTACTATTTTACAATAATTGTTAATGGAGAAAATACATTTTGTTTTTAATTTATATTTTTTTTTTCCATAACTTTTACTTAATTTCTATTTTTTCTCTTTTTTTGTCCCACTGTGGGACTTGACTGTGTCAACTGACACTTGGGTAGATAAACTAATAAACATGCACCAGAATCCTGGTTTAATTTGCACCGATAAAATAATGTACATACTTTACACCCAATTTTCTATGTGTTTTAGATATTTTCTAGCAGTTTCTGCGCCTCATACGAAATGCAGAGGGAACTTGCTGAAAAGGGTGTGTGTGTGCACACTGTGAGTCAGAAATTGCAGAAGATTTTGGAAGATGCGGCAAAATTTTGTCCATTGTGCCAAACTTATTGACTAAATTGTACTAACTCTTTCTGGGTGGGATGTAAAAGAAAACATCAAATCTGGTATTGCTTTTTAACATTTAATTTTTTTTCCGTGCAGTGTACAGAACAAGTAACATGTTACCTTTATTCTGCGGGTCTGTACAATTATGGCGATACCTAATTTATGCTGTTTTTTTAATGCATTGCTAATTGTGCAGAATAAAATTCCATTTAGGGAAAAAATCTATATTGCACCGCCATTTTCTGAAAGGCATAACATTTTTATATTTCTGTTGACAGAGCTGGTTGAGGGCTTATTTTTTGCGGGGCGACCTGTGCTTTTTATTGGTACCATATTGGTTTTCATCTGAGCTTTTGATTACTTTTTATAGAACATTTTGTGAGGCAAAGATGGCGAATAATCATTATTTTGTACAGTTTTCTACCTTTTTTTAAATGTTGTTCAGTGTACAGGTTAAATAAGATTTCAGTTTTATTGTTTGGGTTTTTACAGACGCGGCGATACCAAATATGTAATGTTTCTTTCATTTTTCTTTATTTTATGTAATAAAACATTTTATATGGGAAAATGGGATTTTTGGGTCACTTTGTTTATTTGTTATTTTTTTTAACGTTTAAACTTTTTTTTTTTTTTTTACGTTTTTAAAAAAAAAAAATTTGTCCCCATAGGGGATTAAACAGGAATCTTCTGATTGCTGGTTCAATAGTTATACACTGCAATACTGAAGACGCATAGACTGACAGCCTCCATTCTTGGCAGGATCAACCAGGTATGTGGAGCATCAGCAGTGGGGCAGACCCGGGGTCACTGATCAGACCTCAGGCTGCCTATTAAGAACACTAGTACCTCCCGAAAATGTCACGGGGAGGGCGATCGGTACCCCAATATATAAAGAAATCCCTGAGATGCCGTGGTCATGTTTGACCAGGGCATCTCAGGGGTTAAAACCCGTGATCGGAGTTCAGCTCTGACTGGGTGTGTTAGAGGACAATGTCAGCCGTAACATACGACTGACACCCACAAAGCAGGGTGCGCACACAGTTTCTGTGTGCGCACAATGCTTCCACCGTAGTACTACGATGGTTTGCGGGAAGTCCTTCCCGGCAGTGCCGTACTATTTCGGTGGATGTCAGGATCCACCGTAATAGTATCAAAATCTGAAAAACACAACGGATGCAAAATGGCAGTTAAAGATAGATGTGTACCTCCATCTTTAACTTCCATTAGATCCGTCAAAATCATCAACTGTGAGATGCTCTCCAGCTGATGATAAGGCACAGTTGGGGAAGCAATTCTGACAAATGATTGTGTCCTACACAGACTTTTCTTTGGCTGTACCAAAAAATCTCTGGTTTAGAAACATAAATGACTCCTTTGCTACTTATGGTATTGTTATACTGGGCTCAGAAGACAAATGAAAGTTACATTTTGATATGTTTTTGAACATTGGTATCAATATTGACCACTGGTGGTGTTCACCAGAAATGTTTGGGAATCCATGATCTACAAGCCATGAATTGTAAGAGTTTGACTCCATACTTCATTCATCTTACATCAAGTGAGTTTTTGTCTAGTAGAACAGTTAAGAAACAAAGCTGAAAATAGTAAGAGACAATAAAATATGGACACATATATCACTGCCATCTCTTATTGGGCCTCTAACCCCTTTCCGCAGGACTTGAGACGGTGATTGCTCAGGAGCTCAGTGGGCAACTCTGATCACGGGCATTTAACTCTCAGATACCAGGATCAAATGCAAGAATGCACCTGAAGGGTTCTTAAACGTTCAGATTCCCATACCAAACTACTTTTGTAGGCGGCGTTTGGTTCCTATGGCAGCTTTCTGAAGGCTCCGAGGTCTACCATAGCAATATTACTATTGAAGGTTGCCAGTGCAAACCTCAATAGTATTATAGGCATTTTAGCATAGACTGAAATACATTGGTATTGCAGTCTATGGTATAAGAGATTTGAAACCAGACTCAACATACAATTTTTGATTGAAAGTTCCAACAATTTAGCATGGTCATTTCATTGGTAAAATCCCTGTATTATTGAAGTGTATGCACTGACTGACCAGTAACGCCTCTCTACACGAAAATCTAGTATTACATGTTATTTACGTCTCTCCAAAAAACATTTGAGCAAAAAATAATCAAAACATCACATAAAAAGACAGCTCCATACAAGAAAATATAGAAACTTGCTGGTGTTATAATATGGCAATGCAAATACATTGTTTCAAAGTTTAAATTTTTTTTTTTAAAGTAATTTAAAACATATAAAAATTATTTCAGTTTGGTAACATCATGATCATACTGACCTTCAGAATATAGATAATAGGTCATTTCTACCAAACAATGAATAATGTAAAATTTAAATCAATTCCACCCCATTCTGAATTTTTTAAAATCTTCCCAGTATATTGAACAGAATACTAAATGGTACCATTATGGAGTATATTTTTTCTAAAAAAAAAAAAAATAATTCCTCATAAAACCTTGTAAGCTAAAAAAATATATAGGTTATAACTTTTGGAAGGTGGGAAGTAAAAAAGGAAAAAAACAAAAAACAAACAAAAAAAAGCTTCATCCTTAAGGTGTTAAACACTATATCTGAATTCTGATATTTCCTCTACCTCTAGAACAGAGAAAGTTGCTGAGTGAGGCTGGTGACCAGTATAGTAGGATTATAACACTGAAGGTGATGGCAACCAATGAGGATGGCACCGTCTAGCCTTTATCAATTAAAGATGTCTAAATTCAAGTCAGAAAATATTCACCCAAAACCTTTACAGAACTAACTTTAATTCCATTTCTTCCTCTTCAGTTGAGTGATGATGGTATTTTTCACGTCCATGTCCCTTATGCTATATATATATATAAAAGGGTTCAACATTGGAGCTACTGCCGTATGAAAGACAGAAACCACATTCTCTGATTTATAAGAACAATGAATATAGTTATTTGTGTGTCGTGGACCTTTGAGCCTTTAGCCCCTTCCCATAGGACTTGAGATGGTGTCTGCTCAGGAGCTATGTGGGCAATTCTGATCATGGACATTTAACCTTCAGATGCCAGGATCAATAAAAGAATGTGTCTAAAGAGTCCCTATAACCTTCAGATTCCCATATAAAATTGCTGGTGGGAGGTGTTCAGTTCCTATGGAAGCTTTTTGAAGGCTCACAGGTCTGCCATAACAATATTACTTTTGAAATTCGCTAGCCACCACAGTAATATAGGCATTTTAGCATAGACTGAAATACAACAGTATTGTAGTCTATGGTATAAGAGATCATTTGACCACAGGCTAAAGGAAGGGCCTAAAAAAGAAAAACTTTGAAAGAGTTTAAAAACTTTTTAAAAACCTAATCTAAAAAAAAAAATTTAAAATATAAAAATTTAAATCATCCCTCTTTCCCTAAAATACAGTGACCACTAAAAGCCTCAGATTACAATCTTTTCAATATATGGTACAATGGTTATTTGAGAAAAATTGTAAATTGAAACCCAACTCATCATAAAATGTTTGGCTGGGGTTCCAACAAATCTGCATGGCCATTTCATTGTTAAAATCTCTGTATTAGTGAAATGTGTGCACTTTCTACTGACTAGTAGTGCCTCTCTACAGGATAGTGCAGTACTATATGTTCTTTGCTTCTACGCCTTTATGCCTTATCTAAATTTGTCCCTTAAAAGACACCTTACACAGCTCCATAGAAGGAAATATGGAAAACTTCTTGCAGCCACCATCATCAGAGGATACTGTTTGTGCCACCCACCTCCCCACTCTATCACCGGGTCACTCTATGGCCTCCTCATGCTGCTTCCACCTCCACATTATGTCACCTTGACACTCTGTGGCCTACTCATGCTGCTGCTACCTCCACATTATGTCACCTTGCCACTCTGTGGCCTACTCATGCTGTTGCTACCTCCACATTATGTCACCTTGCCACTTTGGGCCTTCTCATGCTGCTGCTACCTCAACATTATGTCACCTTGCCACTCTGTGGCCTCCTCATGCTGCCGCCACCTCCACATTATGTCACCTTGCCACTCTGTGGCCTCCTCCTGCTACTGCTACCTCAACACTATGTCACTTCTCATGTTGTTCCCACATCTGAAATATACATTGATTCAAAGTACATCGTTCAATTATGTCTTTTCATCCCTGTTTTTGCCCCCTGTCCTTCCCAATGTCTCTGCCTGTCTCACACCCACATCATCCCCCCCTTATTCCTCCCCCCATTTTTGTCTGTTTGAGATCCTCCACTCACCAGTCGCTATTGTTTCATTTGTTACATTTCTTTACCTTAATGGTCTGTTTTGTATAAGACAATTTGTCAATATGTGTGTATGTTAAAACTTAAATAAAGTATATACTAAAAAAAAAAAAAAAAACACACAGAAAATTATATACATTTTCTACAGAGTGTACACAGTAAAAACAATACCCATAAGAAAATAGCACAAATGCAGTTTTTTTCTATTTCCACCCCATTATGAAAGCTTTTCTCCAGCTTCCCAGTACATTGTACAATTTATCCCACAAAAACTAAGACCTTATACAGTTCAGTGAATGGAAAAATAAAAAAAGTTAAGGCTTTTGGTAGGTAAAGAGTAAAAAACAAAAACAAAAAATGTATGCATCAGGAAGGCGTTAAAGTTTGTTTTCTTATATTTACTTGTATAGGGCCACCATACTCATTGTCAGTCATTGTCCCACATAGGACTCACAATCTACATTCCCTAGCAGTATGCCTTTGGAGTGTGAGAAGAAACCCACACAAACACAGGGAGATCATATAAACTGCTTGCAGATGTCTTTGGTTGGACTTGAACCTAGGATTCCAGCTCCAGACAGGAAGGAAGGGGGAATACGGTGAGAGGGGTTAGTGTGGAAGTTACATAGCAGGAAGCTGAACCATGTAAACAAATGCAGGAGACACCCAGAAATCACTCAAAACATGGCTAAAGGTATATGGGTGCATTTATTAACTCATTAATAGCACTAAAAGACATTTAAAAACAAAACAAAACATTTTTTGCCCGGAAAACCCCTTTAAGGAGACATGGTTGAAAGTTCTGAATGGCCCTGTAGAAAAATTATGTGTTCAACATTAGAGGAGGAGGAAGAACACGCAGAAGCCTGATTCAAGATCATATCACTCTTGGATGCAATATTCTCCTGTGGCTGCGATGAGTGAGCGAAGTAATCAAAAACGTCATCTTCATTCTCAGGAAGTACAACAATCATGCGGCTACTGGGAGTGCCACCAAAAATAGTGTTGCTGTTTGCCACCCATATTCTTATTGTTAGTACTTGCGCAAGTGTTTCCTCCTCCAGTTATTTTACTGCACAACGCTTAATTATAATAATCTGAATATTCCAAATTGTTTTTTTGTTTTTTTTACAAAACCGAACAAATAGAAATTTATCTCAGATGAACCAAAATGGCCACCGTATTACACTCTGGGATCTTTTTAGACCCCAGAGCATAATAGATGGAGGACCTGGGGAGGTGGAAAAAGAAAAAAAAAACACTCATACTCCCCTTTCATTTTCTCTCTTGGGCCTCCTGCGGCATCCGGTACTTTCCTGGTAATGTCTGGCGCTCTTCTGTGATGTCATCAGCCCAGCCTCAGAGGTGACTTGGGGACGCCAAGCGCTATGACATCATGACGTTCGGCGTGCCCATGTGAACACTGGTGGTCCAATCACAGGCCTTAGCCATGACCCCCCAGGCTGATGACATCCTAGAAGAATACTGGAGTGCGCCCGAACCTCCAGCTATAATAATCTGTGGTCTGAAGAGACCCCAGAGTATAATAATGTCACTTTTCACTTTGACTTAACTTTAGCTGTATTTGCCTTATGGAGCTATAAATTGGATAAATAGGTTAATAGGAGCCCTAAGAGTATTCTGTACTATGTATAGAGCCAATTTAAAGTATGCTTCATGCAGAACTTGTTTATTCTGAAACAAACTGGGGACCTGAGCCTCCGAACTCGAGTCTCTGCTTTAAATGTCTGTTGTCTAGCCCAGTACAAAATTCAATGTCGTCTTAAAAAATATTAATATAGGCAAATCACCAGATTCAGATGGCATACAGTGATACACAGTTCATTATCTCTTATATATATAAAAATGAGTTCCTGTCTGTCTGTTCTTTATGCGCGACCAAACGACTGGACCGATCCTCACCAAATTTGGCACACATGTACATCAGGTGTCCGGGAATGTTATAGACTGGGTCTCAGCTCTCTTGGACGTACCGTTCCTGAGGTACAGTATTCCCAAAAAATGACCAGCATTAGTCTATACAAGCCTGCAAGTCTTTCACTCATATTCCAACTGCCATACACACGGTCACATGTCCCTTATCAGCCAATAACAGCTCGCAGGCGCTTACTCTCCTCAGGCACACAGGTTTCTATAGCAACCAAGCTATGTATGACCTGTATTAGTGAATAGCAGTTCACAGGACCTTAAATATTCAGTCATATCACGTGTATCAGCCAATATAAGTTCACATTTAATTTACCAGGTTTCCATAACAACACAGCCATAAATAGACTGTACCTATACTGGACTCAGTGGCGTAACTAGCAATGGCAGGGCCCCAAGGCGAACATTTGACATGGGACCCCCCCGGCAACCCCCCCCCATGCACACAAACTGCATTTCTGCACACACTCTTATGCCCCATAGTGGCCCCTGCATACACTATTAGACCCCATAGTGGCCCTTGCACACAGTATTCTGCCCCATAGTGGCTCCTTCATATAGTATTATGCGCACTTCCCGCTACTTCTTCAATGTTGGACCAGATGTCACGTGAGCCAGGCATGTATCGCAACGCATAATGACGTCAGACTGGCCCACCGACATCTGGGACGCCACCAAGGAGGCCCAAAGCCTGCTGAAAAGACCCCAGAGTATAATGATAGCAGTGTTTGTGGGGTTCACGGCCCACAGGCCTTACTTACCAATCCCCGCTCCTGCTCACAGCCGCCTCTGCAGAAGGTGAAGTGCAGGCGGCCGTGAGCAGGAGTGGGGATCGTTAAGTAAATAGGGCCCGTTACCTGCTGGTGTTAAAAAAAAAAACATCAGAGGCCCACCGGGTCCCCTAATGTCCCGGGCCCTATGGCAGCTGCTACCACTGCTAAACCGGTATTTACGCCACTGACTGGACTGCCATACTGGATTTCAACATTCTTATAAATTGAAATGTTTTTAAACTACTCATGTCCCCTGCAGCAAAACGCATGGCTGCTGCTCGAGCTAATGAAAACTCTCAGCAGACCCAAGCCTGTCTCCAATCTGATAAGGTATCTAACAGACAACAGCGAGCTGCTGAAACTCCCCAGCAGACCCAAGCCCGTCTCCAATCTGACAAAGCATTGTCAGCCACATGCACACAGCTACACTCCAGGTTTCAATAACAACCCAGCCATTTTTCTTCACTGCTGTAGGTCAGCTTTAAAGGGGCAGGGCGCTGTGGATGACACTGTTACACAAGGTCACATACACACAGCTTTACTCCAGGTTTTCCATAACAACCGATCGCAGGTTTTTCACTGATATCCAAACTGAGATGCACATGATCATATGACACTTATGGACCAATGGAAAATCGCAGGTTCAGTCTTGACATACACACAGCTTTACACCAGGTTTCCATAGCAACCAAGCTATTTATGTCCTGTATGAGTCAATAGCAGTTCGCAGGTCCTTAAATATTCAGTCATATGACGTGTATTAGCCAATGTAAGTTCACATTTCATTTACCAGGTTTCCATAGCAACACAGTCATAAATAGACTATACCTATACTGGACTGCCATACTGGATGTCAAGTGCAAAACTGGCCAATTCTTATGGGGTCACTACACAAACAAAAAATGAAATATACCCGTGCGAAGCCGGGTCCTTCCTCTAGTATCTAATATTTAAGGATTCTACAGTAGCATATTATGATGCCAATATTCCACAGGGGGTCAAAAAGTAAGCTTGGTAAATATAGATCTGTAAATTTATCCTGTCAAAGCATCTTAGGCCTTATTCATATGACATTCATGTTACGGCTGTTTTTGCAACAACTGTCACATGGCCTTTTTGTGAACACATTGATTTCAATGTATCTATTCACATGTTAATTTTTTTGACAGACCATTTGTCACAGCAGTCAAAAAAAAGTGACATAGTCTATCTTTGGCTAAGGCCCCATGTTGCAAATTTTGCTGCAGTTTTTGAGCCAAAGGCAGGAGTGGATTCAGCAGAAGGTAGAAGTATAAGAAGCTTTCTAGATATTTCCCATTCCTTTTATAGCCATTCTTGGCTTTGGCTCAAAAAGCCACAGCAAAATCTGCAACTAAAAAAGCATTTCTAATGTGGGGCCTAAGATTTTATCTGTTCTACAGACATACGGACTCAATAAGAATCAATGGATCCATTTTTAACTTATATAAAAAGGATTGATGTCCATGTTGCGTCCATTAAAAATGGTTTAATGAGTTGTGTCAAAAAAAAAAAAAAGATCCATTAAATTTGTTTTTTCCACTATATTAAATACTGATGCAAAACAGATGACACTTGGCCAAAATCAGAAAAACAGAATGGATGCAAAACGGCCATTGAAAATTGATGTGTATATTCGTTTGTAACTCCACTTAGATCCCTTTAAAAATATCACTGTCATCTGAATAAGGCCTTAAACTGTGAGATGTTCTCCAGCTGATGATAAGGAACAGATTGGGAAGCAATTCTGACAAATGATCATGTGCTACACAGACCTTTCTTTGGCTGTACCAATAAACTCTGGTTTAGCAACATAAATGGCTCCTTTGATACACTGAGTTCAGAAGACAATTGAAAGTTACATTGTGATTCATGTTTTTGAATATTGACCACTGGTGGCGTTTCCCATGCTCTGGCATAAGAAACGTTTGGGAAACCATAATCTACAATCTGTGACTTCAAAGACTGTGCCACCATATTTCTTTTGACTTACAGCATGTGAGTTTTTTTGTCACGTCTGTAGAGCAATTAAAAAACATAGCTTAAAATGGTAAGAAAGGATAAAATATGGACACATAGATCACTGCCATCGCTTATTTTCGCCTTTAACACTTCCCACAGGACTTGACATGGTGCCTGCTCAGGAGCTGAGTGAGAAACTCTGATCATGGGCATATAACCCTCAGATGCCAAATGTGAAAATCAGTTCCCATAATTTTCAGTTTCTCGTATCAAACTGCTTGTTGAAGGCGTTCACTTCCTATGGCAGCTTTCTAAAGGCTCCCAGGTCTGCCATAGGAATATTGCTATTGAGGTTTGCCAGTGCAGGTCTCAGTAGTAATATAAGCATTTTAACATAGACTGAAATACAAGTCTATGGTATAACTTTGAAAGAGTTTAACATTTTTTTTTAGATTAAGGCCCCACGTAGCGGGCCACAGCAAAAAAGCGCTGCGGGAAAAACAGTGGCAACACATCTCAGTTTTTCCTGCAATGCTTTTCACAGAAAGTCCGCAGAGGTTTCCTCTGCAGATTTTCTGTCTTCATTATACCAATAGGGAAACCGCCGGTGTTTCCATAGGTATAATTGACATGTTGTGATTTCCAAAACCGCAATGATTTTGGAAATCATGTTGCGTATTTGTGTATTTGTCTGAAATGTGTGGATGGGATTTGCTAGAATTCTATCCACCTTGCAGTGACTGTAAAATGCCACATACAGCTATGGGATCTGCAATGATATGGCTCCCTTCTTACCCAGCGGTCATTTGATCTGCCAGGGATCAGAGACTATTAGAGCTGCTGGGTCTTAGAGGACCCTAATCATCTCAGCATTTATGGGCAGGAGGTTTATTTTCTCCTGTAACTGGGGCTCAATGTATCAGCCCCATTTACAGGGGAAATAACCCCCCCCCCCAAAAAAAAAAATATATAATAAAATGCCCCAAAGGTCTATTATGACCTTATGGGGACACGATGTTAAAAAAAAAATAAAAATAATAATAATAATAATAATAAAACATATAAATAAATAAAAAGGTAACAAATAGAAATTCAAGTAAAATAATTAAAAAAAATAATACACCAATACCACAGTTCTATACTTAACCCAGGCGAAACAATACAAAATAAAAATTACAGTTACAGAGAGGGAAAACTTTTTTAGCACTGTGTTATTAAAAAAAAAAAAAAAAATCTGAAAAACAAATTTTCCCCCATTTTATTTACATTTTCCCAGATAAAAACAAAACAAAACAAAACCATGCAAAAATAAAAATAACTTAAATGTAAAGCCCTATGTGTCATAGAAAAAAGACACAAAAATTAGTTAATTATCCCTCAAAACCACATATACGAAAAAACCCTAAAATGTGTCTGTTCCTGAACCAGGGAAATTGGCCTGGTACGAAAGGGGTTAAAAAAAAATCTAATAAAAATTAAAAATCTAAATATTGAAATCACCCCTCTTTCCGTAAACTACAGTGACCACTCAAAGCCTTGGAATACAAACTTTTCAACATACTGTACAGTGGTTGTTTCTGGAAATTTGTAAATTGAAAGCCGACTTATCATACAATGTTTGGCTAGAGGACCAGCCCAAATCAGCATGGTCATTTCATTGGTAAAATCCCTGCATTAGGGAAATTTATGCAATGACAGAATAGTAGCACCAATCTATAGGACAGTGCCATTCTCCATGTTCTTTACTTCATTCAAGATAATTGCCACTTACAAAAAGCAACTCACAAAGGGAATCTAAATAGTAAGACAGGCCATTTGATGCAACAGAAAACATAACGGTTAAAACATAACCATTAATAAATACTCAATGAAAAACACACAGTGTGTCTATTTAGCAAAATATATATATATAGAAAAATCCACAAAATTTGTGAAAGGGAGTAGAGTGATGCAGACAAAATCCCAAAATCCATGTCATGAAGAGAAATATAACAATGATGATACACACACTGCAAAAACTAATCTCCATCAACCAACATACATATTGGAGACACTCTGAATGTCCGCTTGATATACACAGAAAAAAACAGGCTGTAAAATACTGGAAAGGGGGCCCAGGTGGTGAGGCTACTGGCCTAATGCCACACCAACACCAACTGCAGCCCCTAAACAGTTCTGGAAAAAAAGCATATAGCAATGGAGTGAAACAACTAACTGGTTAAAAAGACAACCCTATGCATTTCTTTAAACTCAACTCATCAGGAGTCAAATACTGAGTGATAGTAACACTACAGCGTAAAGCACAACAGACGTCAGACAACATGGTCCATTGGTGATAGAGTATGACCGCATCTGATGACAGCGGTGAAGCACACTCATAACTCCCACCTTTTTAAGTGATGGACGCAGCCTCCAACCTCAGAAACGGTCCACTCACCTCTGGACATGTAGCCAGGGGCCGGATGACAAGCCACGCCCAGGGAAACGCAGTAAGCCATACCCACCCGAAGTGTTGAGGGTGCACTCCCTCTCACAACTTTTGTGGATTTTTCTATATGTCTATTTTTCTGAATAGACACACTGTGTGTTTTTTTTTATTGAGTATTTATCAAAGGTTATCTTTTAACAGTTATATATTTTCATGCCTTACTATTTAGTCTCCCTTTGTTAGATGTTCTTTACTTTGCCTCCCAAAAATGTTTTAATAAAAAATAATTATTAAATAATAAAAATAATAAAAATATTAATTAAAACTTCACACCTCTCTCCAAATGGTGTCAAATAAAACCAAGTTTGTCCCTCAAAAGACACTTTACACAGCTCCATAAAAGGAAATATGGAAAACTTGCTGGTGTCACACTATGGCAAATACATTTTTTAAAATCTATATTTATATATGCATACATTTTTAAAAAGTATTAAAGCATATAAAATTTATTTCAGTTTGGTATCACCAGGATCTCCCTGACCCACAGAATATAAACAATTAGTTATTTTTACCAAATGATGAATCCTAAAATTAAAAACTTAACCAATAAGAAAATGGAACAAAAGCATTTTTTCAATTCCGCCCCATTCTGAATTTTTTGACAGCTTTCCAGTACATTGAACAAAATACTAAATGGTACCATTATGCAGTGTAACTTACCCCCACATAAAATAAAACCTCGTAAAAGGTGAAGAAAAAAATAAAAACAGAAAAAAAACAAACAAACAAAAAATCTGCATGTTAAAAAACATCTTTTGCAATGTCTGAAAGCTAAGAGTTCCTCCAGCTCTAGAACAGAGAAAATTGCTGAGTGAAGTTGCTATCGAGTACAATAGCATTATACCACTGATACTGATGGCAGCCAATGAGGATAATACTATATAGTCTTCAGCAATCAGATCAGGTCTAGATTAGGCTACATTCACAAGACCACGGAAAAAAATAGCCATGAAAAACGGATTAATGGTCTGCTTTTTCCATGGTCTTTTTGCAATCGTGGGGCATCTGTTTTCAAGGATCCCACATAGACTTGAGTCTATTGTAGAATCCTTGAAAATGGACAAATATAACATGTTCTATTTTTTAACAGACTGTCAAAACGGATAATTAAAAACAGCCATGTGAATAGACACATTAAAATCAATGTGCTATAGAAACAAAAATGCTCATGTCATGGCCATTTCTATCTCTCATGTGAATAAGTCCTTAAGGAGCTGGTTTTATTTGTATTGCCTTTTATTTAGATGAATGATGATGGTGTTCTTCACGTCTTTGTTCCTTATACTATATATAACAGGATTCAACATTGGAATTACCGTTGTGTAAAACAAAGAAACCACATTCTCTGATTTATAAGAACAATCGGTATATTTATTGGAGTGTCGCCGTAGATAAATGAACGCAATAGTCCCGTAGTAGAGGGTGACAACAGTGAGGTGAGAGGAGCATGTGGAGAAGGATTTCTGTCTTCCTTGTGATGAAGCAATCTTCAGGATACTGGAGATAATATGGATATATGATATTAAAGTCAAGGAGAAGGTGCACATAACAATAATTGTTCCTGAAGTATATATAGATAACTCATTAAGAAAAGTATCTCCGCAAGACATTCGTATTAAAGCAGGTATCTCACAAAAGTAGTGGTTGATGTCACGACACTTGCAGAATGCAAGTCGGAATGTGAGGAACACCTGCACAAAACAGTTAATAAAGCTGGAGCCCCAACTGCCCACAGCTACATTGAAACACAATTTCCGGCTCATTATGGTGTTATAGTGCAACGGTCTACAAATAGCGGCAAATCTATCATAGGCCATAACGGCAAGTATTACACATTCTGTGATACCAAAAGTTAAGGAAAAATACATTTGTGTCGCACATCCCAATAAGGAAATACTTCTGTCTTTGGCTAAAGTGTTCTTTAGGAGCCGAGGAATGATGTAAAGGATAGAAAGGTTAGTTAGAAAGAAGTACATGGGGGTGTGTAGTCTTGGATTGATCTTCACAATGATGATCAACAGAAGGTTCCCTGATATAATATTCACATACATTAGCAAAAATATAAGGAAGATAATAGGTTGTAATTGAGGAACAGTAGACAACCCAAGTAAGATGAACACTGGTGATGTAGTTTGGTTTGACTGTTCCATAACATTTAGTTGGTTCCTGATATAAATAAAACATATTAACACATTGGTTTTTGTTATTACATAAAGGGGAAAACATTTTGGAAACAAAAATTAATTATGGTCAACGATGACCAAGAATGCAGAGCAAAATAAATCTAGTCTTCTTCAGGATGACCACCATTATAGAATTACCTCAACTACCAAGACGTGAATATTAGAACCCTGGATGCTGAGTTAGAACATATGATATCTGAAATTACCTCTAAGGTGGTCAGAATTGCTTTCTGGAAACTCTGTTTTAGTCATTGCCTTCTGTTGGCACCAAATGTAGATTATTAAGATGATAAACCATACCTACAAGAAAACTTTTTGAATAGTAATCTTAGCGGAATTAAAAGTTCATGTGGTTGTCCACCTAACTAAGGGTGGATTCACACTTGCGGCGGCACTCCGTCCGTCGTGAATCCGACCTAAATGTCGTAAAACTGGATAGGCACTGGAGAGGGAAAGGTTTGCGATGTATTGCTTAAAACCCCATTCACTTGAATGGGGTTTTAAAGCAATGCATGGGTGTGCGCTTACACCCTCTGTGCCACGAATCTGTTTTTTTCGCTGGAAACAAAGTCCTGCATGTCCGACTTTGTTTCCAGCGAAAACACCCTAAGGAACACCCTTGTTTAGTTCACAGCTTTCTAACCTTCCTCACCCATCTCCAAACAGCCCAGGGATCTTTACAGTCTATATTTTTTATATAATATTTCACCAAATTTAGAGTATTTTAAAACAACAATAATTTGGTCACCGTAAAATAAAATAGAAATGTCTTATCGTGTTTATTGAGCCATCAAAAATAGAATTTTCATTTTGAGGATTAATCAAACAGACATTTGATTCTTTGTCTTATCTTTATAATTAATATTATATGTCAATATTACTTACCACAGACAATTATGAAATACGCAGTACAGTCTTTATGGACAGGATAATGGCTGTGATGTCTAATAATAAAGGTCTTTTTATATGTTCATCACTTCATTGCTCCCATTTCCCAGTAGTATCATGAATCTCTGAAGTCAGTGATAAACTAGAAAATAGAACCTGTGAGGAAAATCATTATCTGTTCCCTGTATTTTTATGTATTCATATTTTATATTGTTTATGTAACATAATAGTGACATATTCTATATTTCTGTTCCCCAGACCAGCAGGGATACTGGCATTACCCTTTCATTTCCCTAGTCCAGGGCATGTCAACCTTTTTCCACCAAAGACTTAACAGTCAGAAAATGCTAAACATCATCCTATGTTAAAGTCCATGCTCAAATAAAAATGTGAAGCTTTCTTTTTTTTTTTTACCATTAAAGGGGTTTTCCAGGGAGTTTATACTGTCATGATCTGGATGATGATGATGGGCCCAGTTGTTCCAGCCTTGTCACAACCCCCAAATGACATGGTTGGAAGCAGCGGTCTGACCTTCACGTTTCTCAGCCCACCCCTTTCCACTGGAGGCTTTTTTTTTTTTTCGATTTTTTTGATTTTCATTTTTGACTTCCCCTCTTCCAAACCCCATAACTTAAAATTTAAGGGACAAATTGTTCTCCATAATGATATCATTTCGGTACAATTCTGGGGATTCCAAATGTATATTGTAATATTTACATTTTAACACTTTAAGAAAAATCCAAAAGATTTTTTTCTTAAAGTTGCCATATTCTGATACCCATAGCTTTTTTATATGTACTTGTACGGGGATGCATAGGGCGTCTTTTTTTACAGGGTCAGGTGTACTTTTTATTTTTACCATTTTGGGGAATGTCTATTGCTTTCATCACTTTTTATTAAAATTTTTATTAGAGATGAAACAGCAAAAAAATGATGGCTTGGCACTTTTTTTTTCCCCACTACAGTGTTCACTGTACAGATAAAATATTTTTATAAGTTTGTAGACTGGGCATTATAGGACACAGGGATGTCTAATGTGTATGTGTTTCATAGTATTTAAGTACTTTTATGTGTTCTAGGGAAAGGGGGGGTGATTTTAATTTTTAATTATTTTTTTTAATATTTTTCTTTTTTTAATAATTTATTTATTAGACTCCCTAGGGTCTTGAACCGCAGGGAATTTGATCACTAATGCAATGCATTACAATGCATTGCAAATATCGTCATTTATATTACAGGCTGCATAAAGCTACAAATGAACGCCAGGCAAGCCTGGGAGCATTCAATAGGCTCCAGCTATCATGGAAAAGGAAGACTGGCCCTGGATCTCATTCTGAGCACTGAAGATTCTATCCAAAATGGTGGTGCCCATGTGCCACCAGGAAAAAGGTGCCTTGATCAGCTTTGACCAAGGCACCAGGAGCGATGATGAGAGCACAAGTTTACACCACAAGATATCCCAAAATGGCACTCAGGTAAAACCTTATATTGTGTCTGTGACATCAGCACTGTAATGCCTCCACCTACATACCAATCATTATTGGCTGAGAAGATGTCAGGTGATACCAGAACCACAACAAACATTACAGACACATGTATCCTCTGTATTTTCACTGTGCAATGCATGTAGCAGTGGCCATTTTAGTTTAGATGGAGACAAATTGCAAAGGTTACGGTTTTGCTAAAAATTGAACATTTTGGAATATTCAGGTCAAATTCAGCTTGTAATAAATCAGTTTGCTCATCTATACCCAGTACTTATGTCCCTCACCCTTTTTATCCCTTTGTGACATCCGCTGAGATAGTTCGGAAGATGTTGGGTATTTAAATACGACTGCCACTCAAAGTTGACCAAGGCGCCATTTTCCCCACAGCGCATTGGCACCACCATTTTGGATGGGATCATGGCCTGGCGATCCATTGCCATGACAGCTGGGAGTTTATTGAAGGCTCCCAGACTTGTCTGGCATTCATTTATATGACAAGCTGCTTTATGCTTTTTTTTTTTTGCAAAGTTTTGAATTTTTAATAACCAAGAAAATATGACCACTAAATTATAAAACAATTTCAGAAGTTACCACATACATAGACAAATGGATTCAAAAAATGGAGACACCACATAATAAATAACCAAACGGGGAACACTGGGGCATAAACCATATATAAATAGCAATGAAAATACACAGTCAGAAACAGACACCTATGCATAGTAAGTAAACATACCATATGATACTAGGGTGAAAACAACCCAAAATGCATGTTGCCATGTAATAAAGATAAGTGACAAGATCCTGACAAGTAATTACTCAAAGATGTGTACCAAATGAATAAACTCCCAAGTGTAACCTCATCTGGCCAGTACTCCACCCCGACGCACATTTTGCTGCAAGGCTTCCTCCAGGGGGAATTTTTGTTAAGGGGTTAAAATGTAAATAAAACTATATAAATTTGGTATCCCTGGAATCGTACCGAAAAATAGAATACAGGTGACATGTCATTTTGCCTGCATATTGAACGCCATAAAAATGAAGCCCATAAGAAAGTCACGCATATGCACTTTTTTCTCCAATTCCACCCCATTCTGATTTTTTTTTCCAGCTTCAGAGTACATTGTATAGAATAATAAATGGTACCATTATAAAGAACAATTTGTCCTGCAAACATTAATGTCCTCATATGGCTCTGTGAACGGAAAAATAAAAAAGTTATGGAGTTTGGAAGGCGGGGAGTCAAAAATGAAAATCAAAAAAATCGAAAAATGTCACCAACGGGAAGGGATTAATGCTAACCTACAAGACCATCTACAGCCTGTTGCCACTTTACAACTCTGACCTAATCTCCTGATATCTCTCCACATGTAATCTCCGATCCTCACAAAACATGCTTCTTCGCTCTGCTCTTATCAGCTATTCACACAAGCCTTTGCAAGATTTTTCCCATGTATGCCCTATATAATCTATGCTACCACAATATATAAGACTGTCCCTCTTAATCACATAATTGAAGAGCAACCTAAAACCTACCACTTCAGAGAAGTCTACAACCTTCAAAAAACCAGGCTGCTATACTATCTGTTCAACTGCTACCCTCACCTACTGTGTGCTCCACCTAACCTTAAAGTGGATTGTAAGCCTAATGAGAAGGTTCTTCTAAGTTTATTGTACTTGTGATGTATTATCTATGTAAACCCTTTTCTTATGTACAGCATTGTGGAGTTAATTAATAAATAGCAAAAATTTATAATAATAATAATAATAATAATAATGCCTTCTCATAAGCTGAGCGGGGGCCATAGCTATCTGGTCTTTGCCGTACAGAGAGCTGAGATTCAGTGGGAATGCCCACGATCAGTCTCCTCTCTGGTCATTGGTACTGACCCTTCAGATGCCTTGGTCAAATGAGACCGAGGCATCTGATTACTGCCACCATTTTGAAGTACTCCTGAATGAGATTAGGGGCCACAATCTTCCAGTGGTGAGTATTGAAGGCTCTCAGTTCTGTCTTCACTATACTTCAATTAATGGCTGCCATACTATAATACAGTTGTATTGTGGCATATTGTACTGGTGATCAGCCCCCTAGGGTTCAAGTTGTATAAGTTCTCTAAAAAAAAAAAAAAAAAAAAAAGGAATAAAAAAGTATTAAAATTAGATAAAGATAAAAAATAAAGTTAAACATAAACACATTAGGTATCCCCGCATGTGGAAATGCCCAAACTCTAAACAAACATAATTTTTTTTTTTATCCCACAAGGCAAATGCTGTTGCAGAGGAAAAAAAAAAAAAGCAAAATTACAGAATGGCCATTTTTTTGCAACTTTCTCAAAAAATTGAATAAACAGTAAAGACTGTTCGCAAAATGGTATAAATAAAAAGTACAAATTGCCCCCAAAAAGCCTTACACAGCTTTGTACATTGAGATATAAAAAGTCACGAGTTTCAGAATATGGTAAATCAATTTTTTTTATTTTTTGGATTTTTGTTAAGGTGTTGAAACACAGATAAAACAATATACGTTTGGTGTCACTGTAATCGTACCAACCTGCAGAATATAGCTATCATGTAATTTTGGCTGCAGAATGTGCGCAGTAAAAATAATACCCTTTTTTTTTTTCTTAGTCCACCCCATCATATTTTTCTTCAGCTTCACAGTACATCATACTAAATATTAAATGGTGCTATTAATAAGAACAATTTGTCCCACAAAACCTAAACTCTTATACATCTCTGTGAAAGGTAAAATAAAAAAGTTATGACTTTTGGTAGGTGGAGGGTAAAAAACCAAAATGAAAAATGGCTGCATTGGGAAGTCTTTAAAGCTTGTTTTCTTATATTTACATCTTTTCTCTTACTTGTATAGCACCAACATACTCCATAGCGCTTTACAGACATTGATAGTCACTGTCCCATATAGGATTCACAATCTAAGTTCATTATCAGTATGTCTTTGGAGTGTGAGAGGAAACCCACACAAACACATGGAGGACATTTAAGCTCTATGCGGGTTTAACCAGTGAACTGGAAGTGAAATTATTATAGTCTGGTGTTTAGGTGGAGGCCCAGGGGAGGTAAAAGAAATAGCAAACAGTTAAATCTACCTTCCCTCAGCTCTTCTGAGCATCCTTGACGCATCCGTTGCTCTCCCTGGGCCCTCTTCTGACATCTCTAATCTTGGGGCCGTACTGTCTAAAACCGGAATTAAATGAATCTTCATTCGCCCATCTCTGCTTATTGATTGTCAAGGATGATTCTGTTTGTGGATCACACAAATCAACAGAGCAAAAAATGATGGGGTTACCCAACCACTTTATTCCACAAAAAAATTACACAACGTGTAGCATGTCACACAGGAACAAAACTCCTGTGTGACACAATCTGTACTTTAGTCCCCTAGGGCGACACATAGAGGATGAATCAGTTCACCAACTCTCCAGGTCGCTCTTTCAGGGGGTGTAAGCCACAACAACTACTCCCCACTCCTTTTACTTCAAGGAGTCTGTTTTTAATGGCTGTTAGAGCTGTCAAAAATATCACTGTCGTGTGAATCAGATGCTCTTCAGCTGATGATGAAGCACAGTTGGAGAAACAATTATAATAAATGTTCATGTGCTACACACGTCTTCCTTTGGTTATACCAATAAATCTCTGGTTCAGCAACATAAATTTCTTCTTTGGTACTTATCCTACTGTTATACTGGGTTCAGAAGACCAATGAAAGTTTAATTGTTATAATTTTTTTTTTTAATATTTGTATGAATATTGATCACATAAAAAATTTTTGGAAGCCATGATCTACAATCCATGACCTCAAAGAGTTTTTCACCATACTTATTATGTCTTACATCATGTGAAAAAAATAAAGTTAGAAATAGGAAGAGACAATAAAATATGGACACATATATCACTGTCATCAGTTATTTGGGCCTCTAACCACTTCTTGCAGGACTTGAGATGGTGACTGCTCAAGAGTTCAGTTGACAACTCTGATCACAGGCATTTAACCCTCAGATACCAGGATAAAATGCAAGAATGCTACGGGGGGGGGGGGGGGTCATAAAACTTTCAGATTCTCATACCAAACTATTTTTGTAGGTGGCGTTTGGTTCCTATGACAGCTTTCTGAATGCTCCAAGGTGTACCATAGCAATATTACTATTGAGGGTTGCCAATGCAAACCTCAATAGTATTATAGGTATTTTAACATAGACTGCAATATATAAGTATTGCAGTCTATGGTATAGGAGATTTGAAACCAGACTCAACATGCAATGTTTGGTTAAAGGATCCAACAAATCAGCATGGTCATTACATTGGTAAAATCCCTATATTATTGGAGTGTATGCACTGACTGACTGACCAGTAACGCCTCTCTACAGGAAAGTCTAGTATTACATGTTTATTACATATGAGCAAAAAATTATCAAAACATTACACAAAAAGACACAGCGCCATACAAGAAAATATAGAAAACTTGCTGCCGTTATAATATGGCAATGCAAATACATTTTTTTCAAAGTTTTACATTTTTTTTAAAGTAATTTAAAGCATATAAAAATTCTTTCAGTTGAGTAACACCATGATCATACTGACCCACAGAATATAGATAATAGGTCATTTCTACCAAACACTGAATAATATGACATCTAAACCCATATGAAAATGGGGTAAAAGCATTTTTTTCCAATTCCACCCCATTCTGAATTTTTTGACAGCTTCCCAGTATATTGAACAGAATACTAAATGGTACCATTATGGAGTCTAATTTGTCTAAAAAAAAAATTCCTCATAAAACTTTGTAAACTAAAAAAATATCAAAGTTATGCCTTTTGGAAGGTGGGAAGTAGAAAAGGAAAACACAAAAACACAAAAAAAAAAAAAAAAAAAAAAGCCACATCCTTAAAGTGTTAAACACCATATCTGAATTCTGAGACTTTGTCTACCTCTAGAACTAGCCTTTAACCATCAAAGGATGTCTAAACTCAAGTCAGAAAATGTTCACCCAAAACCTTTACAGAACTAACTTTATTTCCATTTCTTCCTCTTCAGTTGAGTGATGATGGTGTTTTTCACGTCCTTGTTCCTTATGCTATATATAAAAGGGTTCAGCATTGGAGCAACTGCCGTATAAAAGACGGAAACCACATTCTCTGATTTATAAGAACAATGAATGTAGTTATTTGAGTGTTGTCGTAGATAAATGAACGCAATAGCCCCATAGTAGAGGGTGACAACAGTGAGGTGAGAGGAGCATGTGGAGAAGGATTTCTGTCTCCCTTGTGATGAAGCAATCTTCAGGATACTGGAGATAATATGGATATATGATATTAGAGTCAAGGAGAAGGTGCACATAACAATAATTGCTCCTGCGATACATATAGATAACTCATTAAGAAAAGTATCTCCGCAAGACATTCGTATGAATGCAGGTATCTCACAAAAATAGTGATTGATGCTGCGACACTTGCAGAATGGGAGTTGGAATGTGAGGAACACCTGCACAAAAGAGTTAATGAAGCTAGCGCACCAAGAACCCACCGCTAAGTAAGAACACAATTTCTTGCTCATTATGGTGTTATAGTGCAACGGTCTACAAATTGCGGCAAATCGATCATAGGCCATTACGGCAAGTATTAAACATTCTGTGACGCCCAAAGCTAAGGAAAAATACATCTGTGCCGCACATCCCAATAAGGAAATACTTCTGTCTTTGGCTAAAGTGTTCATTAGGAGCAGAGGAACGATAGAGGAGGAGAAACAGATGTCAATGATAGAGAGGCTGGTCAGAAAGAAGTACATGGGGGTGTGTAGAGTTGGATTAACCCTTACTACGATGATCAGCAGAAGGTTCCCTGATATTGTAATTACATACATTATTAGAAATATGATGAAGAAGATAACTTGTAGGTGAGGGACAGTAGACAACCCAAGTAAGATGAACATTGGGGACGTAGTTTGGTTTGACTGTTCCATAACATTTAGTTTGTTCCTGATATAAATAAAAATATTGACACATTGTTTTTGACATTATATACGGGTGAAAATTTTTGGTAATGAAAAATAATTGAGACCCACAATGACAAAGAATGGAGAGCAAAAGAAACCTAGTCTTCCTCAGTGACATGATAACCTCACTTTCAAAGACATGAATATTAAAACATTAGATGCTGAGATACTGGAACATATGGCACCTGAAATGATCTTTCTCTATAGCACACTAGGGTGGTCAGGAGTAATTTCTGGTCAGTACATACTGTAGAGCTTGTAGTAGAGGCAAGGAAAGGACATGTGGTTGACCACCTAAGGAACATTCTAGTTTATCTGACCATGTTAAAATCTCCTACTCCTATCTCTTACCATTACAATTAAAGTTATAGGTAAATATTACTTACCACGGACAATTGTGAAATTAGCTGAACATTCTGTATGGACATGATAAAACCTCTGATGCTTTATAATGAATGAGATACTGTAAATGTCCTCTTATATGTTTCTCAGTTCATTGCTCTTAACTCCCAGTAGTAACTTTTCAAATCTCTTAAGTCATTTATACACTAGAATGTAGGACCTGTGGAGCAATTCATTATTCTCTGATAATATTTTTATATATAATTATTTTATATCAATTATGTAACATACAGTCACATATTCTGAATATTACCAAGGCCAGGTATGAATATCGAGCCCATACAGCCTGCTCAGCTGAACAGGGACATAGAGAGGATGGGGATTATTTAGTTGTCAATATAGGTCACTATATTATATTATATATTATAATAAACCTCTTGACTCAGTGTCAGACTGAGGTTCCTTGGGCCCACCAGATAAAATAAATCTGGGGCCTAGCATCCAACAATCCCTAGGAAATAGACCACATTGCCCTTCACATTTAGGTGTCTTCTGCTCAACCATTGTTGTGTAAGAGTCTTGACCCATTGGATGATCCTATGGTCCTCTGGTAGGCCACTCTATCATTGCCTTGAGTGCCCATTTTGTTTACAGGCCTCTCAGCTAACATAAGCAGTAAGCTCCCATTTGTACCAATCAAAGGCTTTAGTGATTAGATCACAGTTGACAGAAGCATCTGAAGAGTTAAAGGGGTAATCCAGCTTTTAAAAGTTGATGCCCTATCCTTTGTAGCTGCCTGAGCATTAGCGGCCTAAATCCAGCTTCCTAATTCCTCTTTAGGAGAGAAGAGAGACTAATATTTTGAAGTCAGATGGAGGTTCCCTTTGCTTTTTTCCAGCCAATATGGTACAGTCCAAATTAAAGATTCAGAAATAAGTAACATGTCACAAGATGCAAAGTTCACATTTTATCAACAATTAACCCATTAGAATTAGAGTTGGGCGAACCTCTCAAGATTTGGTTAATTTCAGGTTCGTTTGACTCGGGTCCAAGATTTGCATCTGGTCGAACAAGTTCGCTACGAACCACACCTAAAAGTGGCTAACCCCTTCCCTCTGGTGACATTTTTTGACTTTTGATTTTCGTTTTTTACTGCTTCCAAACCCCAAAACTTTTTTTATTTTTCCGTTCACAGAGTCATATGAGGGCTTAATGTTTGGGGGACAAATTGTTCTTCATAATGTTACCATTTATTATTCTGTACAATATACTGGGAACCTGGAAAAAAATTCAGAATGGAGTGGAATATAAGAAAATGGGCATTTGTGTGACTTTCTTACAGACTTCGTTTTTATGACGTTCACTGTGCAGCCAAAATGACATGTCACCTGTATTCTAAGTTTAGGTACAATTCTGGGGACACCAAATTTATTTTTATAGTTTTTTTTTTTTTTTATAGCTGTATTTACATTTTAACCCCTTAACAAAAATTCAAAACTTTGCAAAAAAAAAAAAAATTCTTAAAGTCGCCATATTCTGGCACCTGTAACTTTTTTATATTTCTGCGTATGGCTAGACAGTATATTGTGTGAACAACAAGAAACCGCTTGTACACAACAGAATTATTTTTTTAAGATTTGCGCAGCAAAATCAATGCTTTGCTGTTAGAACAGCAGTATGTATGTATGTATGAATGAATGAAGAAATGTAAACTCTTGCCTAAAAAAGTCCTTAACAAAACATTTTTCGCTTACAGGATTGTCTTGTCTGTAAAAAAGTATGTGTAAAGAATGTGTATAGAGATGAAACTGTTCTATTGCACAACAGAGAGACAAAGTTAGAATATTGGCAATGAAAGGGTTAAATGTGTAAGCAGCAGCAGAAGCACATATTCACCCAGTCACTGTCTATGAACCTATCTTTCCAATATTTAATTAATTAGCACTAATCTGCCTGTGTAATTGCTTAATTCTCTCATTTCTCCTAGTCCTCTAACTATGGCTGGAATTCCTATTGCTTTTTATGAACTGTGCTATAACCTATGATGCAGTGAGATGGATCACAGATCTATTTCCATGTCCACCATTTACAGCAACTAAAGTCTAATCACAAGTGTCCAAGTTTTTATACTACTTATGACATCAGCACTGTAAGGTCCACCTACCACTTGTCTATTGGCTGAGAAGCTGTCAAGCATTGCTACAACTTTACAGTGACTCTCAGTCTGAGTCATTGTACACATGTATTTCCTGGTCAAACATGTGGTAGTGCCCATTTTCTCATAATACGGCCATTTTTGTTCGACCAAAGTGGATTGCCATTTGTTCAGTTTTGCTAACAATTTGCAATATTTGGGTTGTTATGAACTGATTCACCCATCTATAGTTAAAGCTAAAAATGTTGGCCCTTTAGACACTTGGGGGCATTGCCTATATTGGTGATAAAGGACCAATGGTTTTAATTTTTTGTTATCATCACATTCCAAATCTCCAATAAACATATATATTTTTTTAAACTTGTTTTATTGAAAAGTTATTCAATACAAGTGAGCAGCACAAGCGAATCAGAAGAGTAAGTAGAAAACAGCATGTTGTACAAAATACACAAAAAGCAGGTAAAAAAGAAAACATAGACATAAACAACTTAAATCAATAAATATTCCAGAAAAGAGTCCGAGCAGGGGAGCGAAGAAGAAGATGGTGATAAATCCAACCTGTAGAGGGTGAGAGCATAGAAATATACAGTCATATGAAAAAGTTTGGGCACCCCTATTAATCTTAATCATTTTTAGTTCTAAATATTTGGGTGTTTGCAACAGCCATTTCAATTTGATATATCTAATAACTGATGGACACAGTAATATTTCAGGATTGAAATGAGGTTTATTGTACTAACAGAAAATGTGCAATATGCATTAAACCAAAATTTGACCGGTGCAAAAATTTGGGTACCCTTATCATTTCATTGATTTGAATACTCCTAACTACTTTTTACTGACTTACTGAAGCACAAAATTGGTTTTGTAACCTCACTGAGCTTTGAACTTCATAGCCAGGTGTATCCAATCATGAGAAAAGGTATTTAAGGTGGCCAATTGCAAGTTGTTCTCCTATTTGAATCTCCTCTGAAGAGTGGCATCATGGGCTCCTCAAAACAACTCTCAAATGATCTGAAAACAAAGATTGTTCAACATAGTTGTTCAGGGGAAGGATACAAAAAGTTGTCTCAGAGATTTAACCTGTCAGTTTCCACTGTGAGAAACATAGTAAGGAAATGGAAGACCACAGGGACAGTTCTTGTTAAGCCCAGAAGTGGCAGGCCAAGAAAAATATCAGAAAGGCAGAGAAGAAGAATGGTGAGAACAGTCAAGGACAATCCACAGACCACCTCCAAAGAGCTGCAGCATCATCTTGCTGCTGATGGTGTCACTGTGCATCGGTCAACAATACAGCACACTTTGCACAAGGAGAAGCTGTATGGGAGAGTGATGTGAAAGAAGCCGTTTCTGAAAGCACGCCGCAAACAGAGTCGCCTGAGGTATGCAAAAGCACATTTGGACAAGCCAGCTTCATTTTGGAAGAAGGTCCTGTGGACTGATGAAACAAAGATTGAGTTGTTTGGTCATACAAAAAGGCGTTATGCATGGCGTCAAAAAAACACAGCATTCCAAGAAAAACACTTGCTACCCACTGTAAAATTTGGTGGAGGTTCCATCATGCTCTGGGGCTGTGTGGCCAATGCCGGCACCGGGAATCTTGTTAAAGTTGAGGGTCGCATGGATTCAACTCAGTATCAGCAGATTCTTGAGAATAATGTACAAGAATCAGTGACGAATTTGAAGTTACGCCGGGGATGGATATTTCAGCAAGACAATGATCCAAAACACAGCTCCAAATCTACTCAGGCATTCATGCAGAGGAACAATTACAATGTTCTGGAATGGCCATCCCAGTCCCCAGACCTGAATATCATTGAACATCTGTGGGATAATTTGAAGCGGGCTGTCCATGCTCGGCGACCATCAAACTTAACTGAACTGGAATTGTTTTGTAAAGAGGAATGGTCAAAAATACCTTCATCCAGGATCCAGGAACTGATTAAAAGCTACAGGAAGCGACTAGAGGCTGTTATTTTTGCAAAAGGAGGATGTACTAAATATTAATGTCACTTTTCTGTTGAGGTGCCCATACTTTTGCACCGGTCAAATTTTGGTTTAATGCATATTGCACATTTTCTGTTAGTACAATAAACCTCATTTCAATCCTGAAATATTACTGTGTCCATCAGTTATTAGATATATCAAATTGAAATGGCTGTTGCAAACACCCAAATATTTAGAACTAAAAATGATTAAGATTAATAGGGGTGCCCAAACTTTTTCATATGACTGTAGCAATGCAAAAGGTACAGTGCAATACGATTAGGACTGAGCGACCAGAAATAGTCTCAGGACCAGTACAGAGGTAAAACACAATCACAGATGAGGTCATGGTTTCATCCAACAGTATCCCCCATCTAGGGAATAAGTGGACTAAGGGCCGTACGAAAAGATGGGGCTGTGTATAAAGTCAATGGCGAATTACACCAGGGACCCCAGACTAATAAACATATTTTTCAATTTTTCCATTGACAGAAAATTTTCATTGCTATCTTAGAAACCTATCACTCATTGATTAACTGTCAATCACGTATTAAATATTTTGTAGAAGAGAGAATCAAATAAAACTCCCCTTTTTAATTTGTTTTTTTTTTTCATTGTTAGGTATAAATAGCATTTCAGTCTTATTCTGTAAGGTTTTTTTTTATTTTACCACTTTTGTATAAAAATATATAAAGGGCTAATGGGGGAAAAACTACAATCCTACCTTTGTTTCTTGGGATTATTTTTTTTTATTAAATTTACTGTGCATTGTAAAAAGCCTTTTCAATTGATTACACAGGGATTACATAAATGTGGTAATGTATGCAAATTTTTATTGCGGTTTGCCATTTTACAATTATTTGTAATAGGAAATCTGGTTTTTTTCCTTTCTTTGTTTTTTTTTTTTTTTTTTTTTTTAGCCCTTCATTTTTTCATACTTTTTTAATTACCATTTCTCCTTTTCTTTGTCCTTCTGTGGGACTTGGCTGCAGTCTTGCAATCCTCCTATATTGCAGTGTATTCTTGCTATTAAGGGGAAAAATAATTATTTACAGAGAAAAATGAAATCTTTATTACAATGCAAAGAAATAAAGTAGACTCTCTTTAAATGGCTCCAAACCAAAGGAAAAGTGCAGTGTCATCTTAAAAGGATTAAAAAAAAATCTAAATCATCAGGTCCGGAAGGCATATGGTGATAATCCATTACATATACTATTTAAGGATTTTATAATAATTGGACCATAGTCCATAACAATTATAGTACCACTGTTCCAAAACTCATCCCAATAACTATAGACTTTCTGGTTTAACCTCTTTTGGGGGTGAGAAGGTTGAAGGTTCTCCATACTTCTTACACTGCGAGATGCCCTCTATTTCATGGTAAGGCACAGATGGGGAGGTAATTTTGACAAGTGATCATTTGCTGATCAGGCCTTTCTTTCTGCTCCAATCTCTGGTTTAACAACATTCTGTACTTAATTCCTTATGTTAATGGTATACTGGGTTCTGAAAACCAATGAAAGATAAATAAAAGCAATTAATGAAGTATTAGAATGGGCATTGATCACTGGTTGTGTTCACCTTGTTCTGTCCCATAAGAAACCATGATCCACAGCCATCAAGTCTTCTTGTGACATCAAAGAGTTGGCCACAAGAGAAATTCTTTGGTTCTAGATTATTGAAGTTTTTTAGTAGAGAAGTCAAAGAGAACAAAGTTTAAAGGAGTAAGAGAGAAAAAAAATGAACAGATATAAGAATATCATTGCCATCAAGGTATTTGGGCCTTTAAACATCTTTGCTGTTTCTGAATGCTGAGACTTCCTCCATCTCTATAATGAAGACATTTGGTGAATGAAGTAGATTCCCAGTACAATAGGATTATGCCACTGGCAAGGTGATAGTAGCCAAAGATGGTGATGTCATCTAGTCTTTCATAGAAGGTCTGGGCTGAAGTAAAAAAATGTTTAATGTTACCCAAAACCCTTAAGGAGCTAGATTTATTCCCATTGCTTCCTCTTCAGTTGAGTGATGATGGTGTTCTTCACGTCCTTGTTCCTCATACTATATATAAAAGGATTCAACATTGGTATTATAGACGTGTAAAGAACAGAAACCACATTCTCTGATTTATAAGAACAATGAATATATTTATTTGAGTGTGGCTGTAGATACATGGCCATAATAGTCCCATAGTAGAGGGTGACAACAGTGAGGTGAGAGGAGCATGTGGAGAAGGATTTCTGCCTCCCTTGTGAAGAAACAATCTTCAAAATACTAGAGATAATATGGACATATGATATTAGAGTCAAGAAGAAGGTGCACATAACAATGAATCCTCCTATGATATATACAGCTAACTCATTACGAAAAGTATCTCCACAAGACATTCGTATGAATGCAGGTATCTCACAAAAGTAGTGGTTGATGTTGTGACACTTGCAGAATGGGAGTTGGAATGTGAGGGACACCTGTGCAAAAGAGTTAATGAATCCGGTACTCCATGGCCCTACAGCTAAAAAGAAACATAATTTCTTGTTCATTATGGTGTTATAATGCAATGGTCTACAAATAGCGGCAAATCTATCATAGGCCATAATGGCTAGGGTTATGCATTCACTTCCACCTAAAGTTAAGGCAAAACACATCTGTGTCGCACATCCCAATAAAGAAATACTCCTCTCTTTGACTAAAGTGTTCTTTAGAAGCAGAGGAACGACAGAAGAGGACAAACAGATGTCAATGATAGAGAGGTTGGTGAGAAAGAAGTACATGGGGGTGTGTAGAGTTGGATTGACCCTCACAATGATGATCAGCAGAAGGTTCCCTGATATAGTAATTACATACACTATCAAAAAAATAAGGAAGTAGATAGACTGTAGGTGAGGGACAGTAGACAACCCAAGTAAGATGAACATTGGTGCTGTAGATTGGTTTGACTGTTCCATAACATTTAGCCGGTTCCTGATATAAATAAAAAAACATTGACACACTGTTTTTGACATTACATATGTCAAAATTGTAAAGAAAAAGTATACCCATAAACCATACCTCCAATAAAACGTTTTGCATAATAATCCTAGAGATCTATGTGGTTGACAACCCTTGTTTAGTTGGCCATCTTTACATTCGATATTTTTAATGTAATATTTCACCAGCTTGTTGCGCTGTCAACATAAAGGCAACCTGATCACATTAAAATGAATGATAATATTAAAAATAAAATTTTAAGTGATTTATGTAGAAATTTTACATACAGCAGACCACTGTAAAATAATCTGGATACTGTCTGTGAACAGGATAATAGCTCCAATATGCTATAGTGAATGTAAGGATATCTTCTTATATAATCAGCAGTTTATTGCTCTTAACTCCCAGTAGTAACTTTCATTATATATTCCCTGATGATGTATTTTATATTAGCAGTTTATTTGTTGTTTTTGTAACATAATAGTCACATATTCTGAATTGGTGTTACCATCTCAGTTCCCCTGGCTAGCAGTAATATTGGCCTTACTCTTTCATTTCCCTAGTCAAGGATAGTCAACCTTTTTCTACCAGTACCTTACCAATCGGAAAATAAATAAGTTTTGTTTTTAAGAATAAAATAACCACAAAGTTATGCCAAATTAGCACAGCTAGGGGTGAGGACTGTGCAAAATATGATCAACTTTCACAACTGCCTCCTCAGATGTGCCTCACCAGACTGCCTCACACTTTGAGAAGCAACCGCCTTAAAATTATATAGTTACATAAAAAAAATTGAAAGACAATATTACTCAATTCTTCCTTTATTCAAAGGCCCCCCTTAACTGTCTTGTGCCATGTGACCGATGCAGCAATCACAGGCTTCAGTGGTGACCTCTCCACAAACAGCACATCCCTGCTGATACCAGTCAATCTGGCCAAACCGGTCATCTGGCATAGTGCAACTATGTGTTTACAAAGAGCAATTTTGCAAATATTTGCGCAGTTCATCTGCAAATTTTGGTTCACACCATGGATAGTGGAGTTCTGAAAATAAAAGAAATTTGCTCAGACTTGTGAAATAATTAGAAGTTTTTGGAAGTTTTCCCCCATCTCTATTTGCAACTCATCAGACTTTCCCTAAAAGACCACAATAAAATGAATAATTGGACTGGAAAATAAAGAAAACATATAGCACATATCACAGTCTACAGTCCTGCAATCTTCTGATAACTTCAAAGGGAACTTGTAAATTTTCCACCAGACTCAACATTTTCTTGTGCCTTGTTTTTAGTAAAAGTGTTGGAGCAGTATCCACCAAAACATGACTAGGCGGTGCATAAATATGCTTAAGCATGTCATTGTAATATAAAGTGTATTGTATGTGGACATATAAAGATATACTATATCTGTGAGTCGAACTTTCATACCCTGATGTTTGTAGCTGCTGCAGAGGGTGGCATTTGAAATGGGTCACGCCACCTAGCGTTTTTGCAATTGGGCCAAAGTCAAAAAGTTTTTAATGTTGCATAAGTTGTAGTTTATGTGGCGTACTCATTAAGAAAGATGTCTCCTGAATACATTAGTGTGAAAGCATGTAAGTGGGTCAGACCTTACAACTATCTTTGGCCCTATGAGTGGTATAACTAGGGCCCCAATTCTAGGGCAAATATAAAGATGGGCACAGCAGATGAACTTGAACAAAGCTTTTATTGACAAGGAGGTAACTGGTGTGATGGTTACAACCAGTCTTACTAGAGCCAACTAGATATTAGTCAGATGTTTCTATGGCTATTGAGGTCCAGTTATAAGAATTTCAAAAGTTTTTACACTTTTTTTGACAAACACATCAAGTTTAAGTAGACTGTATATATACACTCCATAATTTTCAACACTTAAGCAATTTGCCCTGGCATGCTGGATATCAGCTTCTGGGCCAAATCCTGGCTGGTGTCAACCCATTCTTGCCTAATCATTGCTTGGAGTTTATCACAATTTCTGTGCTTTTTTTATCTGCCTTCTTTTTGAGGATTGGCCACAGGTTCTCAATGGGGTTGAGATCTGGGGAGTTTTCTGGTCATGGACCCAAAATGTCAATGTTTTGTTCACCAAACCACTTAGTTATCACTTTTTCCTTGTGGCATGGTGCTCCATCATGCTGGAGATAGCATTCATCATCACCAAATATCTCCTAGATGGTTGGGAGAAGTTGCTCTGGGAGGATGTTTAGATACCATTCTTTATTCAGGGCAGTGTTCTTAGGCAACATTGCGAGTGAGCCAACTCCCCCGGATGAAAAGCAACCCCACGCATGAATGGCCTCTGGATGCTTTACTACTGGCATGACACAGAACTCATGGTAGTGCCCATCTTTTCTTTTCTAGACAATCATTCTTCCAGATGTCCCAAACAGTCTGAAGGGACTTCATCAGATAAAATATCTTTACCCCTGTCCTCTGTAGTCCAATCCCTGTACCTCCTGCAGAATGTCAGTCTGTCCTTCATGTTTTTCTTGCAGAGATGTGGCTTCTGGAAGAATGATTGTTCAGAAAAGTAAAGGTGAGGGCTATCATAGTAGAATGTAAAGCACCCTGGCATAAGCTCTCTGGTTTCTTCTCGGAATACAGCAGATAAAGCCATTACTAAAGACAGATGTTGTTTTATAACTAGCTACAATACAATTATTAAACCAATAAGAAAATAAAAACATAAAGGGGTTGTCCAGGATAGGCCATAAATATTTGATCGTGGGGGGGCGATAGGCAGCACCAGAAGAGCAGTTGTACACGATACCCATACTATGCTTAACACAGGGCTAGAAGCAGTCGACTCCATGCCCTGTATAGTGACAGTGAATCAATACTGCAGTTCAGCTCATTACTCCATTAAAGTCAAAGGGAGCTGAGCTGCAGTACCAGTGCCCAGCCACTATACAGAAACCAGAGTATGGGCATCAGAAGCATCGTACAGCTAATCTATATGGGTCTGTCCCACCATTTAGAAATTTATGGCCTATCCTAAGGATAGGCCACACATTACTAACTCTTTTAACTTTACTTGTTCAGTGTTAAAGAACGATATTGCTCATTGATTAACTTTTAATCACTTATTAAATATTTTGGAAAGCAGGGAAAATTGATACTCCCTTTTCAAGGTTTGTGGTGACATCAAAGAGTTTGCCACCAGATTGACAACTTCTTTGGTCCTAAATTATGGGAGTTTTTCTGCAAGTCGTAGAGCAGTTGAAAAGAACAATATTGAAAAAAGTAAGAAAGAATAAAATATGAACAGAAATGACAATATCATTGTCATCAGGTCTTTTGCCACTTCTTCCATCTCTAGAATGAAGACATTTGGTATGAAGGGGATGCCCAGTATTAAACCATTATGACACCTGAAAGGTAATAGTAGCCAAAGAGGGTGACGCCATCTAGCCTTTTAGAGGAGGACAGGGTTCAAGTCACACAAGGTTTAAGGTTATCCAAAATCCTTACAAATAGTTATCCAAAATCCACCCTTAAAAAATGTAAATTTGTTTCCATTGCTTCCTCTTCAGTTGATTTATGATGGTATTTTTCACATCCTTGTTCCTCATACTATATATAAACGGGTTCAACATTGGAGTTACTGATGTACTGTATAAAGAACAGAAATCACATTCTCTAATTTATAAGAACAGTGTGTATACTTATTTGAATATGATTTTAGGTACATGGCCATAATAGTCCCATAGTAGAGGGTGACAACAGTGGGTTGAGAGGAGCATGTGGAGAAGGATTTCTGCCTCCCTTGTGATGAAGCAATCTTCAGAATATTGGAGATAATATGGACATATGATATTAGAGTCAAGAAGAAGGTGCACATAACAAGAATTCCTCCTGTGATATATATAGATAACTCATTACGAAAAGTATCTCCGCAAGACATTCATATGAAAGCAGGTATCGCACAAAAGTAGTGGTTGATGTTGTGACACTTGCAGAATGGATGTTGGAATGTGAAGATCACCTGCACAAAAGAGTTAATGAAACTGGCACTCCATGATCCCACATCTAGATAGAAACACAATTTCTTGTTCATTATTATGTTATAATGCAACGGTCTACAAATAGCAGCAAACCTATCATAGGCCATAATGGCGAGTGTTATGCATTCACTTCCACCCAAAGTTAGGGAAAAACACAACTGTGTCGCACATCCCAATAAGGAAATACTTATGTCTTTGGCTAAAGTGTTCTTTAAGAGCAGAGGAACGACAGAGGAGGACAAACAGATGTCAATGATAGAGAGGTTGGTGAGAAAGAAGTACATGGGGCTGTGTAGAGTTGGATTGACCCTCACAACGATGATCAGCAGAAGATTTCCTGATTTAGTAATTACATACACTATCAAAAATATAAGGAAGAAGATAGGCTGTAGGTGAGGAATAGTAGACAACCCAAGTAAGATGAACATTGATGGTGTAGTTTGGTTTGATGGTTCCATAACATTTACTTGGTCCCTGATATAAATAAAAATATTGACAAATTATTTTTGATGTTACAAAAAGGGGGAAATATTTTGATAAAGAAATTTATTTGAGATCAATAATGACAAATAATCCCGAGCAAAACAAGTATAGTCTTCTGCAGCATGACCACCATTATAGAATTAGGACTCAAATATTAGAACATTAGATGCTTGCTAATATATTGAAATATAAGACATCTTATATTAAGCTTTTTGACAATACACAAATCAGTACCAGATCTTAGAGGCAAGTAGTAGAGGTATGGGTATATTGAAATAAAATATAAATGTCTTAAACTCTTTCATGGTCCATGAAAATACTTTTGAAATAAATACAATTTTGACTGTTGAGGTTTTATCTTACCATTATAATTATTATCGTGTGTCAGTTTTACTTACCTCGGACCATTGTGAAATATGCAGAAAATTTTTATGGATAGGATAATGGCTCCGGTGCCTTAGAAGAAAACTGTCCACGTATATGTTCATCAGTTCATTGCTTCTGACTCCCAGAAGTAATTTTTTGAATCCCAGAAGTCAATGATACACAAGAATGGAGGACCTGTGGAGTAACTCATTATCCGTCTCTTGGGATATTTTTATATTAGCAGTTTATTTGTTTATGTAACATTATGGACACATATTCTGAATATTACCAAGGTTATGTATGGACATCGAGCCTGTAAAGCCCCTACAACCGCACAATGACCCAAAGGGAAAGTGGATCGTATGGCCTTCAGTATAGACCACTAGGGATATTATAATGAATCCCTTCACTACCCTAGACCACAAGGGTTATTAATTGTACCCTTTCTGTTTTCCCAACTAACAGTAATATTGGTATTACCCATTCATTTCTCTAGACCAGGGCTTGTCAACCTTCTTCTACCAGGACCTTACCAGTCAGATCATGTCTGGGAAACCTGAGCTTCGTCTTTAGTAAAAATCCATGTTGAGATGAAAATTTTCAGGGTTTTTTTTTGTTACCATTAAAATAACCAAAAAAAGTCAATCATGATACTAAATTGAAAATTGGTGCAACCAAAGGAAGGACTGTGCAACTGTCACAACTGCCTGCTTAGATGAGTCTCACCAATAACTTTGGGGAGCATCACCAGACTGCCTCACAATTGGAAAAACTCTACCTTAGACTGTCATATTTGTTGATATAAAACAAATGTATTCTGAGATTATTAAAATATGGAAAAATACCTATGTGTGTCTGAATTCTCACCACCACAGATAGGAAATAATTATTTTTCATTTTTATGATCTTTAGAGAATTGATCATTTTAGTGAATTTATTCAGCATGAATTGGCATGAATTAAATTTTTCCTAAATTTCCCAAATGTTAAAAATTCTAGATAATCCAAAACTTTGGGTTACATTTTTCATAAATTACATCAAATGGAGGCCAGTTTCTTGTACCCTCCAGTCCTCTAGTCTTCTGGTAACATCAAATGAGAACTTTTGAATTTTCCTTACTCAGCACTTTCCCATGGTTTGTTTTTGGTAAAAGTGATGGAGTAGTAGTCCTCTGTCATAAATAAGTCCATTTTGACTGTACTAGTCTCTACCACAAACTCTCACATTCCTTAGAACTGGTACAGGGAGGGTGTCTGTAGTGTGGATGATGGTGGGTGGCAGTAGATTTACGCAGGGCGCACCCTGAGATAATGTGTCCTACCTGATGTTGGTTGGGGTGGACTTGCCAATGTAAACTGTTTAGATTACTAGTGGACAGTTAATGTGTTAATTTTACCTACCATCAATCATTGTCAAATAATGATGAACAATCTCTGTGGACAGGATAATGGCTGTGATGTCACTGGCTGGCTAAGTGGAGATTCATGAACTAAAATGGCCACTGCATTATACTATGGGGTCTCTTCAGACCCTATATTATAATAGGTGGAGGCCCAGGGGAGGTGAAAAAAAAAACTAAAAAAAAAATTCATACCCACCTATTTTGGGCCTCCTCGCTGTCCGGCGCTCTCCTAGTGATATGTGGCACTCTTCTGTGACGTCATTAGCCTGGGCTCAGCACTAAGCCCTGTGATTGGGCCTCAGCAGTGACCTGGCACACTGAGCATCATGACGCTATCAAACTCTGTGTGCCCAATCACAGGCCTCAGTGGTGATCCCCGGCTGATGATGTCACAGAAGAGCACCAGACATCACCAGATGAGCGCTGAACTCCACAAAGAGTTCAAAAGAGGTGACAGAAGGCAAGTATGATTTTTTTTCTTTTTTACGCCTCACCTGGGCCTCCACCTATTATACCCTGGGGTCTGAAGAGACCCCAGTGTATAATGATGTCACTTTCACATTGGCAAACTAATCAGAGACTCGAGCCACCTGAACACGAACACTAAACTAATCTTGAGAGGTTCTCCTATCATTAACAGTGACCCACCCCCTGTGTTTAAATCAAGATGGTGAAGGGATTATTGTAGACCTTTACAGATGAACAATGGTCCATAGCACACAGTTTAGGTGGCCAAATTTCTCACTGCATCACACACTTAGAGACAATTTGAAAAGTTTTACATCGCTCATCACCTCTCAGAAATATACCCAGGTTCCTCAAGAGTTTGTTGGAGGTGCAATCCCATGCAAAGCACTATAATGCAAATCTAGTGGACCTGCCCACCTATCCTATTGTTTTGGGCTCAAATAGGACAGTTGCTTCAACTAATTGTGGAATAGGATATTACTTGGGGCCCACATGTTGTTTTATTGCTTTTAGACCAAGAAGATGAATCTGCTTCTAATCTTATAACTATTGTTTATGCATTTATAACTTCCATATCCTGTATTACTACATTATGAAAGTTTACTGCCATCCCCTCAATTCAAGAAGAATTGTATGAAGTCCACCATAACTGTATCATGGACCATCTCATTGTCACTCGTCAGGATTGTGAATTTCAATTCTAACAGAACAGGTTCCCTTGCTTTTGTTTTTCGGATACTCCTGTTAGGTTCAATGGACTAACTCATTTGGCACTCTCAAATTACCTCCTTCCTTTTTATTTTATTGCACACTACAGTCTACATTTCCATGTATCCTTTCCAGTTGAGTATGGGGCTTCTCCTAGGATTTTTTTTTCCTTTTATGTTCTGTCTTTAGTTTTTGCTTGTTGTCCTTCATCTTCACTATAATTCCCTTTCACACATAAGACTCTGTGTACGTGCAGAGTCAAGGTGTTGCTCATATGAGTTGAGGACCAGAAGGCAATGGATAACTCACAAATGTTGTTACCAATAATAACATTACCTTCAATACAAGTTTAGCATGTACCTGATGGGCCAGATAACATATTTTTGCGTTGGAGCACTACTCAATGTTCCACTAGTTGTTATGTATAAGTCATTAGGAAAGATATCTTCTCAAAATATTAGCATGAAATCTTGTAAGTGCGTAAGGCCTTATGAGTATCTTTGGTCCTGTGAGTAGTATATCTAGGGTCCATGTGAGGATAGGAAGTGAGCACAGCAGATGAACTTGAAGAAGGGTTTACTCACAAAGAGATAACTAGTGTCATAGTTACAAACAGTCTTACTATAGGCAACTGACTTGGTGGCTATAAAGGCTAACAAGATGCAAGTGGATTGGTGGTTACAGAAAAGTCCTTCAGTGATGGCGTGGCTTGCAGAGCACAGTCTCTATAATACAGTCTTTTGCAGATCTGGCACAGGGTGTCTTAAATCTGTGCGGGGTGCAATGAAATCTCAAGACTATCAAGGGATTCTAGAGAGAAATGTGCTGCCCAGTGTCAGAAAGCTTGGTCTCAGTCGCAGGTCATGGGTCTTGCAACAGGATAATGACCAAAAACACACAGCTAAAAACACCCACGAATGGCTAAGAGGAAAACATTGGACTATTCTGAAGTGGCCTTCTATGAGCCCTGACCTAAATCCTATTGAGCATCTTTGGAAGGAGCTGAAACATGCCGTCTGGAAAAGGCACCCTTCAAACCCGAGACAACTGCAGCAGTTTGTTCATGAGGAGTGGCCAAAATACCTGTTGAGAGGTGCAGAAGTCTCATTGACAGTTACAGGAATCGTTTGATTGCAGTGATTGCCTCAAAAGGTTGTGCAACAAAATATTAAGTTAAGGGAACCATCATTTCTGTCCAGGCATGTTTCATGAGTTTTCTTTTTTTTTAAAATTCTGTTGAAACATGGTTGAAAAGCAATGTCTGACTTTCATTTGTTCATTTTCATAGAATTTTTATATATTATTACTTTTGTCAGATTCAAGTTATTTCTGTGACCATTGTGGGTTTTTCTTTCATTAAACGTGGGGTACCAACAATTTTGTCCACGTGTGTATATACTGTATATCTATATATATATATATATATATATTCCTCAATTGTTGGAAAACAGCAAGGCTGTTGATATTACTTTGTATTCAAAGGCAACCCAATGCAATGGATAGCCACTGGGAGCCTTGACATTACTAGAACAGGCATTGCAAAGGAATGGAAGAGTCAATGGCATTGTGGTCACTCGCCAGGACCCATCGGTGGAGCAGGTGGAATAAAGATAACATCCCAGCCCAGAAACCCTTTTATGGAATTAGTGATGTTGTTTTCTACTTGAAAATTTAAAAACTGTGTTTTTCACATTTTCACATCTTTGTGCCTCATACTATTTATAAAAGGATTCAACATTGGAGTTATTGTTGTATATAGGATAGACATTACATTGTCTGTTTTATTAGAGTACTGTACATGTTCATTTGAGTGTTTTTATAGACACATGAACCTAATAGTCCCATAGTAGAGTGGGGCAACAGGAATTCTAATGCTACCAATTTTGGCTTAGCTTCAATATTCTATATTGGTCATACTAGACCTTTAAACACCCTATAAGATATTTCTACCCACCAGGTTTTATTACGTCTTATCTTCCCTGGAGAAGTTACAAGAATCTTCAGGAGATACTTCGAATTAATTTTTTTAAGTATAAAGTATAAAATAATCTTTTCTAATCCTGGTTCTCTTCTCAGGATTTCTCTCTTTGGGATCATATTCCTTCCATTCATTTATATGATATTGTTTCCTACTAACCTTCTTACAATTCAGAATTTGCTTATTCTCAAAATCTACTAAGGATTTGACAGCAGAGACAAGGGATGTCTTGACTCTTCCAACAAGCATATTGATGGTTGCCCGGCTTCTAGACATAGCCATCGGCTGCAGATATGAACTACTTACTAGCACTCATTGCAGGAGCCAGGTGAAATAATATTCCACCTCAAAAATCACTTTACAGAACTAGTTTTGGCGTTTTTGTTGCCTATCCGAAAATTTATAAACTGTGTTTTTCACATCCTTGTTCCTCATACTATATATAAAAGGGTTTAACATCGGAGTCACTGTTGTATAGAGGATTGACACTACATTGTCTGTCTTATTAGAGTACTGTATGTGTTTCTTTGAGTGTGGTCGTAGATACATGAACATAATAGTGCCATAGTAGAGGGTGACAACAGTGAGATGAGAGGAGCATGTGGAGAAGGATTTCTGCCTTCCTTTCGAGGAACGAATTTTCAAAATACTTGAAATAACATGAATGTAGGAGATCAGAGTCAAGAAGAAAGAACACATAGCAATAATCGCTGCTGTGATGTATACAGTTAATTCATAGAGAAAGGTATCTCCACAAGCGATGCGGATGAAAGGAGGCATCTCACAAAAGTAGTGGTTGATGTTATGAGACTTACAAAATGAAAGTTGAAATGTGAGGGTCACCAACATGGAAGAGTTAAGGAAGCCGGCAGTCCATGATCCGCCTGATAAGTAAAAACACAATTTCTTGCTCATTATACTATTGTAATGCAATGGTTTACAAATAGCAACATATCTATCATAGGCCATGATGGCAAGTATTATACATTCTGTAGCACCCAAAGCTAAGGAGAAGAACATCTGTGTTGCACATCCCAATAAGGAAATACTTCTGTCTTTGGCCAAGGTGTTCATTAAGAGCACAGGAATGAGAGAGGAGGAGAAGCAGATGTCAATGATAGAGAGATTGGTCAGAAAAAAGTACATGGGGCTGTGTAGAGCTGGATTGATCCTCACAGCGACGATCAGCAGAAGATTCCCTGATATAGTAATTATATACATTAGCAAAAATATGAAGAAGAAGGTGACTTGTAGGTGAGGGACAGTAGACAACCCAAGTAAGATGAATCTATCTGATGTAGTCTGGTTTGTCTCTTTCATGACATTCAGGTGGTTCCCGATTTATATACTGTATATAAAGTGATAGAATATTAAAAATATTTACTACCAAGTATTATTAAAATAGAACATGGTTATAGTAGACTAGTTTAAGGAGCCTAGAGGGGTTAGGATAGACCTTTAATATCTGATCGATGGGCACCCGGCTCACAGACCAATGAATTCCGTCCATTTTCTGATGACCATGCAGCATTACTACATCTCTGCTCCAATTAAAGTGAATCATAGCTGAGCTGTAATGGTGAGGCCGCACGCAGTCATATAGATAGCCTAGACTAATATTATATAATCAAAAAAAGGTCTCAGAAAACCCCTTTAAGGCCCCTTGTAGACGATTGTGGGTGACATCCATGTGCTTTCTGTGTTTTTCGAGAATAGCACACTGACCCATTCATTTGTATGGGCACATACACGACCATGTTTTTCACTGATCAGTGTGCGAGCCGTGATTCCTTACCACATCAGATAGAACAGGTCCTATTCTGTTCAGTTTTTGCTAAACAGACTTGCCCATAGAAGCCTATGGGAGAATAAAAACCTAGGAGGGCACACTGATGTACTCAGGGTGTGATCAGTGTGCCGTCCATTTTCGCGGACAAGCTAGGGATATCATTAGATGTCTTCTGTGTTTTTTTATGGTGGATCCGCAAACTAGGATCACACACTGATGGCACACTGAAGACACACTGTCAGTTTTTGCAGACCTACTTCACTGATGCTGAAGAAACACTGAAGACACACTGAAGACACTCTGTCCACAAAAACTGAAGACTAAGGGCCAATTCACATCTGCGTTCGGTTTCCGTACAGGGGAGTCCGCTTGGGAACCCCCCGAATGGAAACCTATATGCAGAGAGAAGCGGTTTACATAAGGAAACCTGCGGACCCCATAGACTATAATGGGGTCTGTATGGTTTCCGCTCGGCTTCCGCACGAAACATGCGGAAACATGCGGAGAGAAAAGTGCTGTATATAGTCTAAGTAGTCCGCAGGTTTCCTTATGTAACCCACTTCTCTCTGCATATAGGTTTCCGTTCAGGGGGTTCCCAAGTGGACTCCCCTGTATGGAAACCGAACGCAGATGTCAACTGGCCCTAATTACTAGTTTGCTGACCGCAAAATACACACGGTCGTCAGCAACTAGCCTAAGACTTTTGATGCTGGGATCGAAAGTATGAGATTACCTTTCTCCACAGCTCTTTTGTATCCAACTAAAAGTGTAAAAGGTCATAAAGAAAAACCACATGTCTAACTAACAGGACAGAAAGAACTTTGAGCATACTGTATAGAGAAAATACAGCATATTATTTCATTACAATTATAGCTTTCAGTAGAAGTGCATGTTGCAAAAATTACTATATAGTGAGTATAAGAATAAAAAATTATAAAATGACAGATGTACCCATTGAACAATCTTGCAAATTTCACATTGTAATTTCAACTACAGATTTTTAAATATTTAATTAAATGAACTAATGAAGCAGAAATCATCATTATTTGTCCAACTATTATTATTATTATTATTATATAGATGTGTCCAACCTTATCTCATCTCAAATTTGGAGAAGGAATCGGAAATCCTTGGAAAAACATTTTTTTTTTTTATGAAACCAATTCAATACAACATTGTGACATGTTAACAAAACCCTTGAAAGGATGCAATGCACAAAACAAACAATGAGTAGAAAATATCACATAACAGGTATTGTCTTGAAAAGCTGACTATCTTGTGACACACATGTCCAGCCGAGAGGGCATGTAAGGTGAGATTTATCATTCTATGTGTATATGGATGGGATAATACCTCTGATGACTTATTAAAGATGAATGAGAACAATATCCTCTTATATATTTTTTTTAATTCCCAATAGTAACTTTTTACATTTCCCAACTCAATTATACAGTAGGGTGTAGGGTCTGGGGATCTCATCAATATCTCTTCTCTGGTGATTTTTTTTATTTATTTATTTTTTTTACATTAGCAGGTTATTTGCTGTTTTTAATATGGTAGTTAGTTAAAATGATATATTTTGGAATATTACTAGGACCTTAAAGAGGACCTTCCACCACATCCTAAAATCCCCGCTCTACGTCAATTAATAGGCACTGCTCCACTGATTCCAGTATAGTCGAGATTAAAGGACTAGACAATTTTCATTTTTGCATTTCCTTTTTTTCCCTACCCACATTCCAAGAGCCATAATTTTTTCACTTTTCAATTCACAGAGTCACATGATGGCTTATTGTTTGCAGGACAAATTGTACTTTGTAATGACACCATTCAATAACCTGTACTGTGTACTAGGAAGCTGATAAAAAATTCAGAAGGAGTTGGAATTGGAAAAAAATGCATGTGAGAGAATTTTTTATGGGTTTAATTTTTACGGCGTTCACTGTGGCAAAAATGACATGTTACCTGTATTCTCCGGGTCACTACAATCATGGCAATACCAAATTTATATAGTATTTGTAATGTATTGATACCTTTTAAAAATTTAAAACTTTGTAAAATAGAAAAAAAAAATTGTGTCACCATATTGTGACACCTGTAACTTTTTCATATTTAAGTGTATAGATTTGGGTAATGCGTCTTTTTATGTGAGACAAAATTACATTTTTATTGATACCATTTTGGGGAAGGTCTGATGGTTTGATCACTTTTTATTCAATTTTTTATAAGAGGCAAAGTTTTGAAAAAACAGTCATTTGGCCATTTAGATTTTTCTCACCGCTACGGCGTTCACAGTATGGGATAAATATTTTTATATTTTAATAGTTTGGGCATTTTTGTGCATTGCGATCCCTAAAGTGTTTATGTTTATTATTGTTTATTTATTTTTATATGTGACCTAGGGAAAGGGGGGGGATTTAAACTTTTATATTTTTTGTGTTTTTTAATAGTTTAAAAAACTTTTTTTATTTTACTAGGCAGCGTGTGATAGGACTAATGTAATGACAAGCCTGGGAGCCTTCGATTGGCAATTGATCACTGCCCTCCAATGACGTTTCGGGAGGATCATGTAGGATTATAATAATTCCTACATGATTCTGATTTGCTTGTATATGTGATGCACCTCTATAGATCCTCACTTTAAAGCTAACGTGTGTGCCGTGGCTTTTCTTCTTCTTATATTTTTTGGGTTGGAGAACCTCCCACTGAGCACCACAAAATAAGGGAGTGCAGTAACATTGTTATTACAAAATAACTTTATCAGGGGAGCACCTTCCTATTGTATCTTGCCACGGTGTGTTTTTGTGTGTATTTCTGTTTTTAAGGCACCACCATTATATGATACTAGCTAGGTATGACAAGTCTAGTTAGGGATTGGTGACTACACACAGCAAAAACAGCTAGAGTTAGGAAGAACTTCTTTATAATCCAACATGACTTTCATATCAAGAATGCTTTTGCTGTGTTCAATATGATGCCCCTTGTGGTAGTGGAACATCATATCTGGTTTGCTGCAACTAGGAGTATAAGTAGTGGGGAGAAACAGTCAGACACAGACACCTAAGTGGGGTGTTTGATCCTAGGTTAGCGAAGTAGACACAGTGTCACTATACAAGTCTTAGGAAGTGTACTCCTGTACTGAGCTGGACTATATTGACATGTTGATTGGTCCACCAGCAGTCACATGGGCATACCAAGCGTCATGGCACTCGGCGTGCCCAGATCACCACTGAGGCCCAATCACAGGCCCCAGCACTGAGCCTGAGCCAATGACACCGCAGAAGAGTGCTGGACATCAACAGGAGAGCGTGCGACTTCGTAAGGAGGCCCAAAAGAGGTAATGGAAGGTGAGTATAATTTTTTTTTTTATTTTTTCACCTCCCCAGGGTCTCCACCTATTATACTCTGGGGTCTGAAGAGACCCCAGAGTATAATGAATTGGCCATTTTAATCCACCTGAGATGAACTGATTCACCCATCTCTGACAGAGTGAGATAAGCTGCAGAGAGGAATTAGAGACCGTGACACCTGAAGGGGAGTGCACACAGGTATGGTAATGCCAGTGATGTAACATGTATTCATCATGTGGTCTTTGTACAGTTCAGTCCCATTAACCCCTTTGTGTCATTGGTAGCAAGCAGCTGTATGGAGAGTGCTCAGGAGGTGAGCCCTATACATACACGGGGATGCTGGCTGTATAATACATATCCAGTCAAGAGTGAAGGAAAGGAAGGAAACATCTGTATATATATTTTTTTCCATCTTCTGAAGTGTGTAAGGGCTTGTTTTTTGTGAGATGATCTTGCTTTTTGGTCTAGAACTCCCAGGGAGATCAGGTTGTGTTATTTGTGAAACATATTTAACCAGTTAATTTTCTACAAAGATGTAAATCTGATTAATAATTCTAAGCAACTTATCTTTTCTCATACTTTAGCAAAACATTTAGGACAGAGAAAAAAATGTAAGCAAAATAAGAGCCTAGGATTTATTGTCTACATTAGAAAGCAGATGAAATCAGAAAATCCAAGCATAAAAACACATTTGGAGAAGATTGTTGTAATCTCATATTATGTCTCAACAATAGACACTATATGCACTATTTTATTTACAGATACATATCCAAATTCTTCCCACTGGAATTTACAAACCCATATAATACTATTGACATCTGTGTTGAAAATGTGGAAAAAATTTTATCTGAGGAATTTGTATTTTGGATGCTCTGGAAAAATACTGATCCGTATTTAGAGTCTTAAAGTTGGATCCGATTTTTTAGACTCTATTGTTATTTTGGGTGAATACCAATTATATGGATCCGTTTTGTCCCCTTTGACGACAAAATGGTTAAAACACAGACTTCTATACAAACAATACTGATTTGTGGATTTCAGCGAAAATGTTGCTTTTGCAAAGACTGCTGAATAGAGATAGGCAAACCAATTTGTTCCAAGCTGGGTTCAACCCGAATATTCCAAATTGTTCAGTTTTTAAAAAATACAAATAAATAGTAATTCATTTCGGACTAAATAAAATGACATGCATTGAGCATTGAAAATGTTCAGGAGTCACCTGACATCACCACACGATCACACATCACCATCACCTACCAATAGTAGTAGGTGGACAGCTTACAAAGCTGATGTCATTTACAGTATATAAGGTACTGTGGGCTGGAACACGAGGCATTTCAGTGATTGCGGAAGTAGGGAATGGATTTGTTATTCATCCCTGCATGATCCAAAGCAATTACTCCATTTTCTTCAGCAATACACAGCACTGACAGCAGCAATGTTTGCAATACAGTTAGAGATTGGAATAGCAGAGTAAGAACAAAGTGTAGTCAGATTTAATCAATTACAGGCAGGACAGTGATAGAAATCATAGATAGGAGTGAGGGAGAATATCTGTGCTATTTGAGCCAGACTGCCACCCCAACATGTTGTGGCACCTGGTCCATCAATTTATTCCATGCCGTACTACCACAGCTACCCCCACTCAGCCAGACATGCCCTTTGGCCTGGTCCATCAGGTCCATCATATTATTCCATACTGTATTGCCACAGTGACCACCGCTGCCGCCACTCAGCCAGACACGTCCTGCAGCTTGGTCAATCACATTATTCCTTGCTGCACTACCACTCATGTTGCCAAAGCTACCACCACTCAGACAGACATGTCCTGTGGCCTGGTCCACCATCACATTCCCCTATACCACATTGTTGGTGCCACAGTGTTGGTATAAAAAAAAAAAAAAAATTGATTTCACATCTGCTCCCATAAAGGGATAATTTTTGGTGGCTTTTTTTTTTCCAAAAACCAATTGCGCATCACTTTTCAACTTGGTTCACAGCCAGAAATTGGTCTCCCAAACAAAAACAAGTCTGCAGCAATATAACCGCCATGTGTGTTTAAAAAACCATTGGCAAACATCTTTCCCAAAAACAGGTTAATATTTGTAGCGTTTTAAATCTTAAAATGCGTAAAAACGAGTGTCAGCGCAGTGTATGTATCCTCTGCTTACCATTCGTTTTTCCATAGACATATATATGTCACATTCACTTTGACATACAGTGCTGGCCAAAAGTATTGGCACCCCTGCAATTCTGTCAGATAATACTCAATTTCTTCCAGAAAATGATTGCAATCACAAATGCTTTGGTAATAATATCTTCATTTAATTTGTCATCAATGGAAAACCACAAAAAGAATTGTCAAAAAGCCAAATTGCATATAATTCCACACCAAACATAAAAAAGGGGGTGGACAAAAGTATTGGCACCCTTTGAAAAATCATGTGATGCTTCTCTAATTTGTGTAATTAACAGCACCTGTTACTTACCTGTGGCACATAACAGGTGGTGGCAATAACTAAATCACACTTGCAGCCAGTTGAAATGGATTAAAGTTGACTCAACCTCTGTCCTGTGTCCTTGTGTGTACCACATTGAGCATGGAGAAAAGAAAGAAGACCAAAGAACTGTCTGAGGACTTGAGAAGCAAAATTGTGAGGAAGCATGAGCAATCTCAAGGCTACAAGTCCATCTCCAAAGACCTGAATGTTCCTGTGTCTACCGTGCGCAGTGTTATCAAGAAGTTTAAAGCACATGGCACTGTGGCTAAGCTCCCTAGATGTGGATGGAAAACAAAAATTGACGAGAGATTTCAACGAAAGATTGTGCGGATGGTGGCTAAAGAACCTCGACTAACATCCAAACAAGTTCTAGCTGCCCTGCAGTCTGAGGGTACAACAGTGTCAACCCGTACTATCCGTCGGCGTCTGAATGAAAAGGGACTCTATGGTAGGATACCCAGGAAGACCCCACTTCTGACCCAGAGACATAAAAAAGCCAGGCTGGAGTTTGCCAAAACTTACCTGAGAAAGCCAAAAACTTTTTGGAAGAATGTTCTCTGGTCAGATGAGACAAAAGTAGAGCTTTTTGGGAAAAGGCATCAACATAGAGTTTACAGGAAAAAAAAAAGAGGCCTTCAAAGAAAAGAACACGGTCCCTACAGTCAAACATGGCGGAGGTTCCCTGATGTTTTGGGGTTGCTTTGCTGCCTCTGGCACTGGACTGCTTGACCGTGTTCATGGCATTATGAAGTCTGAAGACTACCAACAAATTTTGCAGCATAATGTATGGCCCAGTGTGAGAAAGCTGGGTCTCCCTCAGAGGTCATGGGTCTTCCAGCAGGACAATGACCCAAAACACACTTCAAAAAGCACTAGAAAATGGTTTGAGAGAAAGCACTGGAGACTTCTAAAGTGGCCAGCAATGAGTCCAGACCTGAATCCCATAGAACACCTGTGGAGAGATCTCAAAATGGCAGTTTGGAGAAGGCACCCTTCAAATCTCAGGGACCTGGAGAAATTTGCCAAAGAAGAATGGTCTAAAATTCCAGCAGAGCATTGTAAGAAACTCATTGATGGTTACCGGAAGCGGTTGTTCGCAGTTATTTTGTGTAAAGGTTGTGCTACCAAGTATTAGGCTGAGGGTGCCAATACTTTTGTCCGGTCCATTTTTGGAGTTTTGTGTAAAATGATCAATGATTTGACTTTTTTTCATTCTCTTTTGTGTTTTTTCATTGCAAGCAAAATAAATGAAGATATTATTACCAAAGCATTTGTGATTGCAATCATTTTCTGGAAGAAATTGAGTATTTTCTGACAGAATTGCAGGGGTGCCAATACTTTTGGCCAGCACTGTATATACAGTACAGACCAAAAGTTTGGACACACCTTCTCATTCCAAGAGTTTTCTGTATTTTCATGACTATAAAAATTGTAGATTCACACTGAAGGCATCAAAACTATGAATTAACACATGTGGAATTATATACTTAACAGAAAAGTGTGAAACAACTGAAAATATGTCTTATATTCTAGGTTCTTCAAAGTAGCCACCTTTTGCTTCGATTACTGCTTTGCACACTCTTGGCATTCTCTTGATGAGCTTCAAGAAGTAGTCACCTGAAATGGTTTTCACTTCACAGGTGTGCCCTGTCAGGTTTAATAAGTGGGATTTCTTGCCTTCTAAATGGGGTTGGGACCAAAAGTTGTGTTGTTCAGAAGTCAGGTGGATACACAGCTGATAGTCCTACTGAATGGAGTGTTAGAATTTGTATTATGGCAAGAAAAAAGCAACTAAGTAAAGAAAAACGAGTGGCCATCATTACGTTAAGAAATGAAGGTCAGTCAGTCGGAAAAATTGGGAAAACTTTGAAAGTGTCCCCAAGTGCAGTGGCCAAAACCATCAAGCGCTACAAAGAAACTGGCTTACATGAGGACCGCCCCAGGAAAGGAAGACCAAAAGTCACCTCTGCTGCGGAGGATAAGTTCATCCGAGTCACCAGCCTCAGAAATCGCAGGTTAACAGCAGCTCAGATTAGAGACAAGGTCAATGCCACACAGAGTTCTAGCAGCAGACACATCTCTACAACAACTGTTAAGAGGAGACTGTGTGCAGCAGGCCTTCATGGTAAAATAGCTGCTAGGAAACCACGGCTAAGGACAGGCAACAAGCAGAAGAGACTTGTTTGGGCTAAAGAACACAAGGAATGGACATTAGACCTTTGGAAATCTGTGCTTTGGTCTGAGGAGTCCAAATTTGAGATCTTTGGTTTCAACCACCGTGTCTTTGTGCGACGCAGAAAAGGTGAACGATTGGACTCTACATGCCTGGTTCCCACCGTGAAGCATGGAGGAGGAGGTGTGATGGTTTGGGGGTGCTTTCCTGGTGACACTGTTGGGGATTTATTCAAAATTGAAGGAATACTGAACCAGCATGGTTACCACAGCATCTTGCAGTGGCATGCTATTCCATCCAGTTTGCATTTAGTTGGGCCATCATTTATTTTTCAACAGGACAATGACCCCAAACACACCTCCAGACGGTGTAAGGGCTATTTGACCAAGAACGAAAGTGATGGGGTGCTACGCCAGATGACCTGGCCTCCACAGTCACCAGACCTGAACCCAATCCAGATGGTTTGGGGTAAGCTGGACCGCAGAGTGAAGGCAAAAGGGCCAACAAGTGCTAAGCATCTCTGGGAACTCCTTCAAGACTGTTGGAAGACCATTTCAGGTGACTACCTCTTGAAGCTCATCAAGAGAATGCCAAGAGTGTGCAAAGCAGTAATCAAAGCAAAAGGTGGCTACTTTGAAGAACCTAGAATATAAGACATATTTCCAGTTGTTTCACACTTTTTTGTTAAGTATATAGTTCCACATGTGTTAATTCATAGTTTTGATGCCTTCAGTGTGAATCTACAATTTTTATAGTCATGAAAATACAGAAAACTCTTGGAATGAGAAGGTGTGTCCAAACTTTTGGTCCGTACTGTATATCTATATATATTGATATATATATTCCTCAATTGTTGGAAAACAGCAAGGCTGTTGATATTACTTTGTATTCAAAGGCAACCCAATGCAATGGATAGCCACTGGGAGCCTTGACATTACTAGAACAGGCATTGCAAAGGAATGGAAGAGTCAATGGCATTGTGGTCACTCGCCAGGACCCATCGGTGGAGCAGGTGGAATAAAGATAACATCCCAGCCCAGAAACCCTTTTATGGAATTAGTGATGTTGTTTTCTACTTGAAAATTTAAAAACTGTGTTTTTCACATTTTCACATCTTTGTGCCTCATACTATTTATAATAGGATTCAACATTGGAGTTACTGTTGTATATAGGATAGACATTACATTGTCTGTTTTATTAGAGTACTGTACATGTTCATTTGAGTGTTTTTATAGACACATGAACCTAATAGTCCCATAGTAGAGTGGGGCAACAGGAATTCTAATGCTACCAATTTTGGCTTAGCTTCAATATTCTATATTGGTCATACTAGACCTTTAAACACCCTATAAGATATTTCTACCCACCAGGTTTTATTACGTCTTAACTTCCCTGGAGAAGTTACAAGAGTCTTCAGGAGATACTTCAAATTAATTTTTTTAAGTATAAAGTATAAAATAATCTTTTCTAATCCTGGTTCTCTTCTCAGGATCTCTCTCTTTGGGATCATATTCCTTCCATTCATTTATATGATATTGTTTCCTACTAACCTTCTTACAATTCAGAATTTGGTTATTCTCAAAATCTGCTGAGGATTTGACAGCAGAGACAAGGGATGTCTTGACACTTCCAACAAGCATATTGATGGTTGCCCGGCTTCTAGACATAGCCATCGGCTGCAGATATGAACTACTTACTAGCACTCATTGCAGGAGCCAGGTGAAATAATATTCCACCTCAAAAATCAATTTACAGAACTAGTTTTGGCGTTTTAGTTGCCTATCTGAAAATTTATAAACTGTGTTTTTCACATCCTTGTTCCTCATACTATATATAAAAGGGTTTAACATCGGAGTTACTGTTGTATAAAGGATTGACACTACATTGTCTGTCTTATTAGAGTACTGTATGTGTTTCTTTGAGTGTGGTCGTAGATACATGAACATAATAGTGCCATAGTAGAGGGTGACAACAGTGAGATGAGAGGAGCATGTGGAGAAGGATTTCTGCCTTCCTTTCGAGGAACGAATTTTCAAAATACTTGAAATAACATGAATGTAGGAGATCAGAGTCAAGAAGAAAGAACACATAGCAATAATCGCTGCTGTGATGTATACAGTTAATTCATAGAGAAAGGTATCTCCACAAGCGATGCGGATGAAAGGAGGCATCTCACAAAAGTAGTGGTTGATGTTATGAGACTTACAAAATGAAAGTTGGAATATGAGGGTCACCAACATGGAAGAGTTAAGGAATCCGGCAGTCCATGATCCGCCTGATAAGCAAAAACACAATTTCTTGCTCATTAGACTATTGTAATGCAATGGTTTACAAATAGCAACATATCTATCATAGGCCATGATGGCAAGTATTATACATTCTGTAGAACCAAATGCTAAGGAGAAGAACATCTGTGTTGCACATCCCAATAAGGAAATACTTCTGTCTTTGGCCAAGGTGTTCATTAAGAGCACAGGAACAATAGAGGAAGAGAAGCAGATGTCAATGATAGAGAGGTTGGTGAGAAAAAAAATACATCGGGCTGTGTAGAGCTGGATTGATCCTCACAGCGACGATCAGCAGAAGATTCCCTGATATAGTAATTATATACATTAGCAAAAATATGAAGAAGAAGGTGACTTGTAGGTGAGGGACAGTAGACAACCCAAGTAAGATGAATCTATCTGATGTAGTCTGGTTTGACTCTTTCATGACATTCAGGTGGTTCCCGATTTATATACTGTATATAAAGTGATAGAATATTAAAAATATTTACTACCAAGTATTATTAAAATAGAACATGGTTATAGTAGACTAGTTTAAGGAGCCTAGAGGGGTTAGGATAGACCTTTAATATCTGATCGATGGGCACCCGGCTCACAGACCAAACCATTGTTCAGGACTGCTATCAATCCTGATAATATAAAGTGTTCACAGCTGGAATTCCATCCATTGTCTGGTGACTGTGCAGCATTACTACATCTCTGCTCCAATTAAAGAGAATTATACACAACTGGACAAAATTGTTGGTACCCCTCGTTTAATGAAAGAAAAACCTACAATGGTCACAGAAATAACTTGAATCTGACAAAACTGGAATTTGCCAAACTACATATTGATAATCCACAAAGCATTCATTTGTATGGGCACATACACGACCATGTTTTTCACTGATCAGTGTGCGAGCCGTGATTCCTTACCACATCAGATAGAACAGGTCCTATTCTGTTCAGTTTTTGCTAAACAGACTTGCCCATAGAAGCCTATGGGAGAATAAAAACCTAGGAGGGCACACTGATGTACTCAGTGTGTCATCAGTGTACCGTCCATTTTTGCGGACAAGCTAGGGATATCATTAGATGTCTTCTGTGTTTTTTATGGCGTATCCGCAAACTAGGATCACACACTGATGGCACACTGAAGACACACTGTCAGTTTTTGCAGACCTACTTCACTGATGCTGAAGAAACACTGAAGACACACTGAAGACACTCTGTCCGCAAAACTGAAGACTAAGGGCCAGTTCACATCTGCGTTCGGTTTCCGTACAGGGGAGTCCGCTTGGGAACCCCCGAATGGAAACCTATATGCAGAGAGAAGTGGTTTACACAAGGAAACCTGCGGACCCCATAGACTATAATGGGGTCTGTGTGGTTTCCGCTCGGCTTCCGCACGAAACATGCGGAAACATGCGGAGAGAAAAGTGCTGTATATAGTCTAAGGAGTCCGCAGGTTTCCTTATGTAACCCGCTTCTCTCTGCATATAGGTTTCCGTTCAGGGGGTTCCCAAGTGGACTCCCCTGTATGGAAACTGAACGCAGATGTCAACTGGCCCTAATTACTAGTTTGCTGACCGCAAAATACACACGGTCGTCAGCAACTAGCCTAAGACTTTTGATGCTGGGATCGAAAGTATGAGATTACCTTTCTCCACAGCTCTCTTGTATCCAACTAAAAGTGTAAAAGGTCATAAAGAAAAACCACATGTCTAACTAACAGGACAGAAAGAACTTTGAGCATACTGTATAGAGAAAATACAGCATATTATTTCATTACAATTATGGCTTTCAGTAGAAGTGCATGTTGCAAAAATTACTATATAGTGAGTATAAGAATAAAAAATTATAAAATGACATATGTACCCATTGAACAATCTTGCAAATTTCACATTGTAATTTCAACTACAGATTTTTAAATATTTAATTAAATGAACTAATGAAGCAGAAATCATCATTATTTGTCCAACTATTATTATTATTATTATATAGATGTGTCCAACCTTATCTCATCTCAAATTTGGAGAAGGAATCGGAAATCCTTGGAAAAACATTTTTTTTTTTTATGAAACCAATTCAATACAACATTGTGACATGTTAACAAAACCCTTGAAAGGATGCAATGCACAAAACAAACAATGAGTAGAAAATATCACATAACAGGTATTGTCTTGAAAAGCTGACTATCTTGTGACACACATGTCCAGCCGAGAGGGCATGTAAGGTGAGATTTATCATTCTATGTGTATATGGATGGGATAATACCTCTGATGACTTATTAAAGATGAATGAGAACAATATCCTCTTATATATTTTTTTTAATTCCCAATAGTAACTTTTTACATTTCCCAACTCAATTATACAGTAGGGTGTAGGGTCTGGGGATCTCATCAATATCTCTTCTCTGGTGATTTTTTTAATTTATTTATTTTTTTTACATTAGCAGGTTATTTGCTGTTTTTAATATGGTAGTTAGTTAAAATGATATATTTTGGAATATTACTAGGACCTTAAAGAGGACCTTCCACCACCTCCTAAAATCCCCGCTCTACGTCAATTAATAGGCACTGCTCCACTGATTCCAGTATAGTCGAGATTAAAGGACTAGACAATTTTCATTTTTGCATTTCCTTTTTTCCCTACCCACATTCCAAGAGCCATAATTTTTTCATTTTTCAATTCACAGAGTCACATGATGGCTTATTGTTTGCAGGACAAATTGTACTTTGTAATGACACCATTCAATAACCTGTACTGTGTACTAGGAAGCTGATAAAAAATTCAGAAGGAGTTGAAATTGGAAAAAAATGCATGTGAGAGAATTTTTTATGGGTTTAATTTTTACGGTGTTCACTGTGGCAAAAATGACATGTTACCTGTATTCTCCGGGTCACTACAATCATGGCAATACCAAATTTATATAGTATTTGTAATGTATTGATACCTTTTAAAAATTTAAAACTTTGTAAAATAGAAAAAAAAAATTGTGTCACCATATTGTGACACCTGTAACTTTTTCATATTTAAGTATATAGATTTGGGTAATGCGTCTTTTTATGTGAGACAAAATTACATTTTTATTGATACCATTTTAGGGAAGGTCTGATGGTTTGATCACTTTTTATTCAATTTTTTATAAGAGGCAAAGTTTTGAAAAAACAGTCATTTGGCCATTTTGATTTTTTTTCACCGCTACGGCGTTCACAATATAGGATAAATATTTTGAGATTTTAATACTTTGGGCATTTTTGTGCATTGCGATCCCTAAAGTGTTTATGTTTATTATTGTTCATTTATTTTTATATGTGACCTAGGGAAAGGGGGGGGATTTAAACTTTTATAATTTTTGTGTTTTTTAATAGTTTAAAAAACTTTTTTTATTTTACTTTTATTTTCAGACCCCCTAGGGACCTTGAACCCTAGGGGTCTGATCGCTCATACTATTCACTGCAATTCTAATGTATTGCAGTGTATAATAAAATACATTCCTTCTATTACACACTGCCATAGGCAGCGTGTGATAGGACTAATGTAATGACAAGCCTGGGAGCCTTCGATTGGCAATTGATCGCTGCCCTCCAATGACGTTACGGAGGATCATGTAGGATTATAATAATTCCTACATGATTCTGATTTGCTTGTATATGTGATGCACCTGTATAAATCCTCACTTTAAAGCTAACGTGTGTGCCATGGCTTTTCTTATTATTATATTTTTTGGGTTGGAGAACCTCCCACTGAGCACCACAAAATAAGGGAGAGCAGTAACATTGTTATTACAAAATAACTTTATCAGGGGAGCACCTTCCTATTGTATCTTGCCACGGTGTGTTTTTGTGTGTATTTCTGTTTTTAAGGCACCACCATTATATGATACTAACTAGGTATGACAAGTCTAGTTAGGGATTGGTGACTACACACAGCAGAAACAGCTAGAGTTAGGAAGAACTTCTTTTTAATCCAACATGACTTTCATATCAAGAATGCTTTTGCTGTGTTCAATCTGATGCCCCTTGTGGTAGTGGAACATCATGTCTGGTTTGCTGCAACTAAGAGCATAAGTAGTGGGGAGAAACAGTCAGACACAGACACCTAAGTGGGGTGTTTGATCCTAGGTTAGTGAAGTAGACACAGTGTCACTATACAAGTCTTAGGAAGTGTACTCCTGTGCTGAGCTGGACTATATTGACATATTGATTGGTCCACCAGCAGTCACATGGGCATACCAAGCGTCATGACGCTCGGCGTGCCCAGATCACCACTGAGGCCCAATCACAGGCCCCAGCACTGAGCCTGAGCCAATGACACCGCAGAAGAGAGCTGGGCATCAACAGGAGAGCGTGCGACTTCATAAGGAGGCCCAAAAGAGGTAATGGAAGGTGAGTATAAATTTTTTTTATTTTTTCACCTCCACCTATTATACTCTGGGGTCTGAAGAGACCCCAGAGTATAATGCTTTGGCCATTTTAATTCACCCGAGACGAATCTCCATTTGTTCTGTTTCGGTACGAACTGATTCACCCATCTCTGACAGAGTGAGATAAGCTGCAGAGAGGAATTAGAGACCGTGACACCTGAAGGGGAGTGCACACAGGTAGGGTAATGCCAGTGATGTAACATGTATTCATCATGTGGTCTTTGTACAGTTCAGTCCCATTAACCCCTTTGTGTCATTGGTAGCAAGCAGCTATATGGAGAGTGCTCAGGAGGTGAGCCCTGTACATACACGGGGATGCTGGCTGTATAATACATATCCAGTCAAGAGTGAAGGAAAGGAAGGAAACATCTGTATATATATATTTTTTTCCATCTACTGAAGTGTGTAAGGGCTTGTTTTTTGTGAGATGATCTTGCTTTTTGGTCTAGATCTCCCAGGGAGATCAGGTTGTGTTATTTGGGAAACATATTTAACCAGTTAATTTTCTGCAAAGATGTAAATCTGATTAATAATTCTAAGCAACTTATCTTTTCTCATACTTTAGCAAAACATTTAGGACAGAGAAAAAAATGTAAGCAAAATAAGAGCCTAGGATTTATTGTCTACATTAGAAAGCAGATGAAATCAATCAGAAAATCCAAGCATAAAAACACATCTGGAGAAGATTGTTGTAATCTCCTATTATGTCTCAACAATAGACACTATATGCACTATTTTATTTACAGATACATATCCAAATTCTTCCCACTGGAATTTACAAACCCATATAATACTATTGACATCTGTGTTGAAAATGTGGATAATTTTTTATCTGTAGACAAAAAACAGGAATTTGTATTTTGGATGCTTTGGAAAAATACTGATCCGTATTTAGAGTCTTAAAGTTGGATCCGATTTTTTAGACTCTATTGTTATTTGGGGTAAATACCAATTATATGGATCCTTTTTTTCCCCTTTGACGACAAATTGGTTAAAATACAGACTTCTATACAAACAATACTGATTTGTGGATTTCAGCGAAAATGTTGCTTTTGCAAAGACCGCTGAATAGAGATAGACGAACCAATTTGTTCCAAGCTGGGTTCAACCCAAATATTCCAAATTGATCAGTTTTTAACAAATACAAATAAATAGTAATTCATTTTGGACTAAATAAAATGACATGCATTGAGCATTGAAAATGTTCTGGAGTCACCTGACATCACCTCACGATCACACATCACCATCACCTACCAATGGTAGTAGGTGGACAGCTTACAGTGCTGATGTAATTTATAGTATATAAGGTGCTATGGGCTGGAACACGAGGCATTTCAGTGATTGCGGAAGTAGGGAATGGATTTGTTATTCATCACTGCATGATCCAAAGCAATTACTCCATTTTCTTCAGCAATACACAGCACTGACAGCAGCAAAGTTTGCAATACAGTTAGAGAATTGGAATAGCAGAGTAAGAACAAAGTGTAGTCAGATTTAATCAATTACAGGCAGGACAGTGATAGAAATCATACATAGGAGTGAGGGAGAATATCTGTGCTATTTGAGTCAGACTGCCACCCCAACATGTTGTGGCACCTGGTCCCTCAATTTATTTCATGCCGTACTACCACAGCTACCACCATTACCCCCACTCAGCCAGACATGCCCTTTGGCCTGGTCGATCAGGTCCATCATATTATTCCATACTGTACTGCCACAGTGACCACCGCTGCCGCCACTCAGCCAGACACGTCCTGCAGCATGGTCAATCACATTATTACTTTCCGCACTACCACTCATGTTGCCAAAGCTGTCACCACTCAGCCAGACATGTCCTGTGGCCTGGTCCACCATCACATTCCCCTATACTACATTGTTGGTGCCACAGTGTTGGTATAAAAAAAAAATTGATTTCACATCTGCTCCCATAAAGGGATAATTTTTGGTGGCTTTTTTTTTTTTTCAGAAACTATTTGCGCATCACTTTTCAACTTGGCTCACAGCCAGAAATTTGTCTCCCAAACAAAAACAAGCCTGTACCAATATAATCGCCATGTGTGTTTAAAAAACCATTGGCAAGCATCTTTCCCCAAAAAAGGTTAATATTTGTAGCGTTTTAAATCTTAAAATGTGTAAAAACGAGTGTCAGCGCAGTGTATGTATCCTCTGCTTACCATTCGTTTTTCCATAGACATATATGTCACATTCACTTTGACATAGCTTCAGCTGTGTTTGCCTTAGAGAGCAATAAATTAGATAGATAAGTTCCTAGGAGCCCTTACAGTGTTATACAATATGTTTTAAGCAAATTTAAGTTGTGGTTCAGTCAGGATTTGTTAGCCTATATTCACACAAATCGGCCATGACACAATTGCATTAAATTCATGGTATGTGTATGAGGGCTACTCAAATGACCAATTTTTTGATGGTCCATTTTAACAGACCATCAAAAATAGTTCATGTCTTATTTTTGTCTATTTCCAAAGATCCCTCAATACACTGAAATGTATGAAGGATCCATGAAAAATGATGCCTCTTGGCTGCAAAACAGCCATGAAAAATATCCATTTTTTAGGAGCGTTTGTTACCACAGTTGTGTGAATCTAGATTTAGTTTTCCACCCAACTCAGAACTTTTTTATTTCTTGTTTTTGGTCCAACTGATCAGTACATAGTACACCAAAACATGGTTGAGCTGTGCTTAAGGAGATATGAAAAAATGTTATGTCATTGTATTGCAAAGTGTATGTGGACCCTTAAACTTTTTCTACTGTACATCTATTCCCTTCATCACTATAGTGAAACCATGAGCATAATACAAGAAGTGCAGGCATTTCAGCTGCTAAGGGGCCACAGTTGGAGACCACCTTAATTAAGAGGTGAAGACCTTTCATGCCCCGATCATTGTTGGTTCTGGAGTAGGACCCCAATCAAGTTTAGAGATAGGGTCCAATCGTTACTTATGTTCCTGAATTAAGTGACTTGTTTGAAGCTAATGGTCTAGAGCATTGTATTACCTAGCCCTCTGGTAATTGATAGAGATCCAGGGCCAAATCCAAAAATTTATCATGTTATACTAGCTTTAGTTGGTTCCTCCTCAATTGATTGATGATGGTGTTTTTCACATCCTTGTTCCTCATACTATATATAAAAGGGTTTAACAGCGGAGTTACTGCCGTATAAAGAATTGGCACTATCTTGTCTGTTCTTTTAGAATAATCAGTATAATTTTTTGGGTGTGGCCGTAAATACATATACATAACAGTTCCAAAGAAGAGGGTGACAACAGTAAGGTGAGAGGCACATGTGGAGAAAGATTTCTGCTTCCCTTCTGACGAAATAATCTTCAGAACATTAGAGATAATACGGACATATGAGATCAGAATCAGGTAGAAGCAACCCATAGCAATAATTGTTCCTGTGATGTATATAGATAACTCATTAAAAAAGGTATCTCCACAAGACATTCGTATGAAAGCAGGAACCTCACAAAAGTAATGGTTGACATTGATACAGCCACAGAAGGGGAGTTGGAATGTGAGGGACACCTGCACAATGGAGTTAATAAATCCGATACTCCATGACACTGCCACTAAGTAGAAACACAATGTCCTGTTCATTATGGTGTTATAATGCAATGGTCTACAAATAGCAGCAAATCTATCATAGGCCATGAAGGCAAGAATTAAACTTTCTGTAGCGCCCATAGCTAAGGAGAAGCACATCTGTGTCGCACATCCCAGTAAGGAAATACTTCTGTCTTTAGACAAGGTGTTCACTAGGAGGACAGGAACAATGGAGGAAGAGAAGACAATGTCAATGATAGAGAGGTTGGTCAGAAAAAAGAACATAGGGCTGTGTAGTCTTGGATTGATCCTAACAATGATGATCAACAAAAGGTTCCCCGATATCGTCATTAGATACATTGTCAAAAATATGAGGAAAAAGATAACTTGTAGGTGAGGGACAGTGGACAACCCAAGTAGGATGAACCTTTGGGAAGTGGTTTGGTTCAACTGTTCCATAACGTTCAGGCAATTTCTGTAATATAATAAAAAAAGAATTTGCAAAATATACAACAGCTCACCAGCCCTGGAGACACAGAAGTATAAGAAGCACTGGAACTGAAAGGAAAGTCCATTATCCATAAAAATCAGCATCCACTAAGAACCACTACAGCTGGAAACATGTAGGCAATGGGCCTTTTCCTGTTCCTCTAGATTTTATGGTTATACAATAAAGTTGTTGGCTTTAATTGATTATGGATTTCTTTCAATTACAAAATATAAAATATAAGAAAGTGATAGGAGACTATTTCTTCTGTAACTGGGGATCAACCAAAATATCAGCCAAAGTTACAGTGGAAATAAGCAAAAATCAAAAAATGCATGTATGAAAAAATCTGAAATTGAGTCCAGTCCTAAACCAGGAAAAATGGCCTGGTCTTGAATTGGTATTATAGTGTGTGGGGTTTGGGGGGATTATAGTGTGTGGTGAAATGAGGAGAGAAAAGCGTTCCTGCATTTTTCAAGCGGAAAGGGAAATGGAATCCCCGAATGGAGTTCCAGCACTGGTGTGAATCTAGCCTGAGTGTGTGTTCAATCCTAAGACTACACAGGTTAGTGTGACCAAAGATTGCAGTCTCACCATTGTACATCACAGCACAACAAAAGTGAATAGAGCTGTAATGGAACAGGAAAGAAAGTCCCACAATGTGGAAACGCAGTTTTTTTTGTTGCAGATTTTTCTGCATTTTTTGAGCCAAAGCCAGGAATGGCTGCAAAAGGAATGGGAAATATAAAGGAAGCTTCTTATACTTCTACCTTCTGCTCAATCCACTCCTCGCTTTGGCTCAAAAAGCTGCAACAAAAAAATGCTTTGTGGGGCCTCAGCCTCAGGTTGAGCAGCGGAAAAAAAACGCCACGTAAACGCATCACAGTTTTTCCCGCTGTGCTTTTCACAGAGAGTCCTCAGATTTTTCCTCTACAGACTTTCTGCTTCCATTATACCTATAGGGAAAACGCCAGCATTCCCGTAGGTATAATTGACATGCCACGATTTCCAAAAACGTGAGGGTTTTGGAAATCGCAGCAATTCTGCTGCAGGTATTTTACTAGAATGTGTGGATGGGATTCACTGGATACCCATTCTCTTTGCAGTGACTGTAAATCGCCAAGGTTTTTGGCACAGCGTTTACGCCATGGGGTGCCATGGCGTGGTACAGCCTAAAGGACAGATGGACTTTTGTTAATCCACACCTGGATCAGAAAACCTGAAAAAAAACTCTGATGAAAAAAATGTGTCCACGCACCCTCAATGTGTTTATCTAGATGCAGTTGGTGCTCCTTAGCTAACATCAAACAGCAGGGCTACAAAAAGGTCAGTGTTGGTGTGTGCAATATATGCAGTGCAGAGCTGTGTATGTATATGTATATGTATATGTGTATGTGTATATAAATCATATACAAAGCTCTGTGTGAAAAATATATATATATACATATATATATATATATATATATATATATATATATAGTGCTGAACGGTGTTTGATGTATACAGTGCAAAGTCTCTATGTAAAGCACATGTATACAGACCAGGGCAAACCTGTACAGAGTAGTGAGCACAGGTGTAAGTTTCTACTACTCATAAAGGACACACACACACGCATACACACATACATACATACACAAACATACACACACACCTCTATCACCTGTGCGTAATAATAAATTTCACTATAATATAAAAAAAAACTTCACCCACCACAATCTACAGTGTGATTTCTCCCATACATTCATGATATCATCAAAGGCTATTTATTCCACTAGGATTTAGACTGGCGATGACATCATCAGAAGTCCTTTATCTCACTAACACCAGTAAAACACCCCGCTATACTTCTGTACTGCAGTGTAATATAATTGTTAGGGTGAAGTGGAAAGTGTCAGCATTTGCAGGAACCAGAGAATGCGTTTGGGCATTCAAGTGTTGGTCTTCTGGATGACCTGGAATAAGGGTCATGTTTCAGGAATGAAGAGAAGGCTGGGCTCCCATTCCACCAGTACAGGCCAACTCTTTCACATGAAAGCACCAGGTGTGCAAATCCTTAGGTGAAGGGGTGGAGAAGGAAATTTAAATGCTTGGCCTGGGGACAATCTCTATGGATGGGGTTAGATCTTGGTTTTCTTACAAAACATGGATGACCTTCTTATGCGGTGACCTTCTTATATATATCTTATACCTCTTATTCATGAATCCCTAATGGAAGCCTTAAATCCCCCAACTCATTTCCCAAATTGGTTTGGAGACCTTTATGATATATCATTATCTATTCTCTGTTGACCTAATTTGTGATATAATAAAATAGAGGAATAAATTTCTCTTGTATATTTGGAATCATAAGTAAAATTATTATGGGAGACAAACCACAGATTTCTGACTATTTAGCCCTTTCCCGACATCCACAGTAATAGTACAGCAGATGTTGCATATTTAAATATGACGGCCGCTCAGGGGTATTAACTCCTCCCCCCGGCACCTCAGTTAAAGCTAACCAAGGTGCAATTGTCCCAGCAGCACATGGGCGTCGCCAATTTGGGGTAGATTGCCAGACTCCAGAATGAGATCTCCGAGCCTATTGAAGTATCTCAGGCTTGCACGTCTATTACAGGCTGCGCTATGCCGGTATTTTACAATGCATTGTAATACATTGTGTTAGTGATAAGACCACCTGGGGTTCAAGATCTCTAGGGGGTTACAGTCAAAAAATAAATAAATAAAAGTAAAAAAAATAGTAAACAAAATAAAATAAAAATACAAAAGATTAAAAAATTCAAATCACCCCCCTTTCCCTAGAACACATATCAATGTACATAAATACAGTGAAACACATTTGGTGTCCCTGTGTCCAAAAATTCCCGGTCACATTTAATTATTACAAACTTTTAGTTATAAAAATATTTTTCCTGTACAGTGAACATCGTAGTAGGAAGAAAAAAAGAACCAAACTGCTGTTTTATCGCTGTTTCGCCTCTTATAAAAAAAAAAAACAAAACGATCAAAGCAATAGACATTCCCCAAAACTACATCTGGCCGCGCAAAAAAAATATACCTTACGCATGCCCGTACACGTAACTATAAAAAAGTTATGGGTGTTAGAATTTTTTTTTTGGCAATGTTTTGGATTTTTTTAAGGGGTAAAAAAATAATCGAGAGAAATTTGGTATCGCTGTAATCGTACTGACCTATAACATACTGGAGACTAGTCATTTTGGCTGTAGAGTGAACACCATAAAAACAAAGTCCATAAGAAAGTTCCACAAACGCAGTTTATTTCCAATTTCACCTCATTCTTAAGTTTTTTTTTCTAGCTTCCCAGTACATCGTACTTAATATTAATAATATTATTACGAATTACCATTTGTCCTGAAAACATTAAGCCATCATATGACTCTTTAACCCCTTAGCGACACAGGACGTAATAGTACGTCCTGCGTCGCATGAGGATGTATGGAGAGAGCTCAGGATCTGAGCTCTCTCCATACAGGGCGGATGCCGGCTGTGTAATACAACCAGAACCCGCCACTAACAGCAGCGATCAGTGCCTGCACCGATCGCGGCTGTTAACCCTTTAGATGTTGCGGTCAAACGGCACCGCGTTGTCTAAATTGCACAAGCGCCACGGGCACCACCATTTTTCACCGATCACCGCCCTCCAGAACATCATCGGAGGGCGGTGATCAGTTGCCATGACAGCTGGGAGCCTATTGAAGGCTCCCAGGCTTGTCATTGCATTAGCTCTATTGTACGCTGACAGAAGCATCATCTAATAGAGGTGAAGGCATTTTGCTATGAGTGATCAGACCCCCTAGGTTTCAAGGTCCCTAGGGGGTCTGATCATACAAGTAAAGGTAGAAAAAAAAAAGTTTTTAAAAGTATAAAAAAAATAAAAAAAACACAAAAGTTCAAATCACCCCCCCTTTCCCTAGATCAGATATAAAAGTAAATAAACAAAAGTAAGCATAAATACATTAGGTATCCCCATGCTCCAAAATGCCCAAACTATTAAAATATTAAAATATTTATCCCATACGGTGAACGGCGTAGCGGGGAAAAAAAATCTAAATGGCCAAATTGAATAAAAACTGGTCAAACCATCAGATCTTTTCCCAAATGGTATCAATAAAAATGTCATGTTGTGCTGCATAAAAAGACGCCTTACCCAGCTCCATACATGTAAATATGAAAAAGTTACAGGTGACACAATATGGCGACACAAAATTTTTTTTTCTATTTATCTGAAGTTTGCTAGAGAGCATTTGGATGTTCCAGAAGAGTATTGGGAGAATGTCATATGGTCAGATGAAACCAAAGTAGAACTGTTTGGTAGAAACACAACTCGTCGTGTCTGGAGGAGAGTGAATGCTGAGTTGCATCCAAAGAACACCATACCTACTGTGAAGCATGGGGGTGGCAACATCATGCTTTGGGGCTGTTTCTCTGCAAAGAGACCAGGACGACTGATCCGTGTACATGAAAGAATGAATGGGGCCATGTATCGTGAGATTTTGAGTGCAAACCTCCTTCCATCAGCAAGGGCATTGAAGATGAAACGTGGCTGGGTCTTTCAGTATGACAATGATCCCAAGCACACCGCCAGGGCAACGGAGGAGTGGCTTCGTAAGAAGCATTTCAAGGTCCTGGAGTGGCCTAGCCAGTCTCCAGATCTCAACCCCATAGAAAACCTTTGGAGGGAGTTGAAAGTCCGTGTTGCCCAGCGACAAAACATCCCTGCTCTAGAGGAGATCTGCATGGAGGAATGGGCCAACATACCAGCAACAGTGTGTGCCAACCTTGTGAAGACTTACAGAAAACGTTTGACGTCTGTCATTGCCAACAAAGGATATAGAACAAAGTATTGAGATGAACTTTTGTTATTGACCAAATACTTATTTTCCACCATAATTTGCAAATAAATTCTTTAAAAATCAGACAATGTGATTTTCTGGATTTGTTCTCTCATTTTGTCTCTCATAGCTGAGGTCTACCTATGATGACAATTACAGGCCGGCCTCATCTTTTTAAGTGGGAGAACTTGCACAATTGGTGGCTGACTAAATACTTTTTTTCCCCACTGTACTATGGACAACGCCAGAAAGCACAGAAGAGGTGACGGAAGTTGAGTATAATTTTTTATTTTTTTTTTTTGCAAGTATAATACTTTCCCTTCTGGTTCTTTCTAAACAAGTTCAGACCAAAGAGAAGGTCTTTTCTTAACTTTGAGCAACAAAGCATAAAAAAATAAATAAATAAATAAAATTTAAAGAATACCTCTGATTATATAACAACTTTTAATAAATGAATGGTACAAGTGAATATAAGGAACTTTGCAATATATTTTATTAAAGAAAAAATGCTTTATTCTCCATTTATTGGGCTCAGTTACTCGTAAAGTCGAAGTCTATGGAGAGGGGAAGGGGGAAAGAGCAGCTGCTAAGCTCTGGTCATTGTAACGAACAAGGCAAAATATAATTACTATTTGGTAGCAACCTTCTTCTTCCTCTCCCCTCTCCATAGACTTCTGTGTGTGAACTAAAAATAGATATTTCTACTGTTAGAGATAAGGAAGGAGGAGAAAACCAGTCTGATGATTGGAGAACAAAAATTTACAAAATTTCGAATATTCACCTTATTTATGAAAAGTAGTTTTTTTTTTTTGAATGGAGGTACAATTTATAAAACAAAATAAATAACCCACCCATAAAAAAAAACCTTCTCCCAGATTGTCATTCTGATACTACTGAACTTTAGAAATGGAGGGCTTCCAGCTCTCAGGGACAAAATCCAACAGCTTTATTTAGGACAAATAGAAAAGTTAAACTACAAGTGGCCAATAATTTAGATGAATGCAGTACAGAAAAAAGCTTAATCCCGGACAACCGCTTTAATAACACTATAAAACTTCCCAAATGTTCAATCGCAAAAGACGAGAAAGTGGAAAGCCTCTGAACGAAGGATCTTGATAATTGAAGTTTATGAAAAGGACAGTCAAATAAGAGTCAATAAAATTGATGGCAGCTGAAAGGGTTACCGATTCTTTGGGCAATTGGTGGGTGTATGGGCCCAAGTCAGAAAATGCTTTGTTTAATGACATGACTTCTGTTTCAGTTGAGTGATGATGGTGTTTTTCACGTCCTTGTTCCTCATACTATATATAAATGGGTTCAACATGGGAGTTACTGTTGCATACAAAATGGACACTAACTTGTCTGTTTTATAAGCGGAATGAGTATAATTTTTTGAGTGTGGCCGTAGATATATGGACATAATAGACCCATAGTACAGGATGACAGCAGTGAGGTGAGAGGTACATGTAGAGAAGGATTTCCGCCTCCCTTGTAATGAAATGGTCTTCAGAATATTGGCAATAATATGGACATAGGATATCAGAATCATGTTGAAGCAACCCACAACAAAAATTGCTCCTGTGAGGAATATAGATAACTCAATAAAAAATGTATCCCCGCAAGACATTTGTATGATAGCAGGAACCTCACAAAAGTAGTGGTGGACATTAAAACAGTTGCAGAAGAATTGAAGTTGGAATGTGAGGGACACCTGAACAATGGAGTTAATAAATCCGACACTCCATGACACTGCCACTAAGTAGAAACATAATGTCTTGTTCATTATGGTGTTATAATGCAATGGTCTACAAATAGCAACAAATCTATTATAGGCCATAAAAGCAAGTAATAAACACTCTGTAACGCCCAAAGCTAAGGAGAAGCACATCTGTGTCCCACATCCCAGTAAAGAAATACTTCTGTCTTTGGCGAAGATGTTCATTAAAATCACAGGAATGTTGCAGGAAGAAAAGAAGATGTCAATGATAGAGAGGTTGGTCAGAAAGAAGTACATGGGGCTCTGTAGTCTTGAATTGATCCTCACCGTGATGATCAACAGAAGGTTCCCCGATATGGTCATTAAATACATTGTCAAAAATATGAGAAAGAAGATGACTTGTAGGTGAGGAACATTGGACAACCCAAGTAAGATGATCCTGTCTGGAGAAGTTTGGTTTAATTGATCCATAACCATCAGGTGGTTTCTGATATACATTAAAGAAAAATATAGAAGAGGGTCATGTAATGCATAAAAAAATGCAGTCAGAAAAAAAGACTGCAAACTCCACGTACTTTGATGGGTTACATAGAATTAAACTTATTATCCTGATGTTATGGTTAAGATGACAGGAGATATTGGGCAAGATATATCAAACCCTTTATGACAGTTTTGTGGCATAGAGGGATGATATTGTGATGGCACAAGGCCCTTTTAGTGCCAAACATGCACCACAACCCCATTCTACGCCTTGCTCGCAACATTGTGTGACTGGGGGCTGAGCAAGACTGGTCGCCAGTTTTCTGATGTGAGTTCCTAACTGGGGTAGATTTCAGTAATGAGAAGTGCAGGAGGCCGGAGACTCTTCATAAATCACCCGCACTAGTCAATGATAGGCGTATCATAGACCAGTCTTAATAAATCTGCCCCACTGTGCTTACAAAGGTGATTACTAAGAAGAAGTTCCCTCATAGTATGTGTCCCTAAGGTGATGCTTTTTGCTTCCTATGAACTTGTTGTTGTTAAGTACCTCCACCAATAGTGGTGAGTAAAGCCCTTTGAGGCAGGGGTCCCACGTAGAGAAACGCAGCAAAAAAAAAAAAAAAATGCTGTGTGTTCGCAACATGGGGCTTCAGCCTAATACAGTATTCTTATTAATAAAGACAGGGATTCTGGTATAATTGATCCATCACAAATTATTATTCTATGGCTTCTTTTCTGTTTTGCATGTAACTTTGTCTTCCTCATACACTAGTATTCATTGCCCCAAGATATCAGAATCTGCCTTATCCCCCAAACATTCAAAAGCAACCTGAAAACCCACCTCTTCAGCGCAGACTATAATCTACAATAAACCCTATTGTGTAACTACTACCCTCACCTATTGTCTCCTCTCCCCTTACCTTGTAGATTGTAAGCCCTTACAGGCAGGCTCCTGAGAAGTTATACAGTTGTTAGGGATTACAATGGACCCCAAGATATGTTGTAGAGTTTCTGATTAGGTAATTTAGACGAGCTCGGAGAAATCATATGCACACAACAGGTAGCATGTCAAATGAGTTCTAGTTTATTGTGAGGTGTGATCAACCTTTATAGCAAAAATATAGCAATATGCCCAGATATTACAAAATTAATAGTTTTTGATTACATGCATATAAATTTCAGAGAAGAGATAAGAAATATACATATGTCAGGTGTATCTTCTCAAAATGAGGCCTCCAAAGATAAGGATTAGCAACTTACACATGAACATTCCATACCACATTCCTATAAGCCTTAGAGGGGCCTCTTTTAGTCCTCACAGAAAAACATACTTATACATTTATATGTAAAAGAATACAAAATGGATGACACATACAAGATGGAGGATCACCTCTAACACAGTAAATAAATATCTCATGAGCAAGGGCCCTGGACAAAAGCAACATAGAATATTCCAGCCATATTCTAGAATCCTTTCACATGGGCAGATAAGTTGTTCACAAGTGCCAATTTATAATATAGCAAGTTAATCAGAAATTAAATAGTACAAGCTCATCACAGTCTCTTAGGCATCAGTTAGCAAATATCACAAGGAAAGGGTTGCCATAAGGTGCGACTGTGTGTCAGACTGTGGTTCCTTGGGCCCACCATATAAAACTATTCTGAAGGCTCAACCTCCAACAACCCCTAGGATATAGACCATAGTATCCTTCTAATTTGGATGTCTTCACTGGTCCATTATTGTGTTAGTGCCTGACCTACCCAAGGATCCTTTGGTACTCTGGTGTGCCAGCCCAACACTGGCTCTCTCCATTTGTTTCCATTTGTGTAGTTCTGAAAATAGCCAAGCAGGCAGACATTAGATAGCTAGTCTCAGTAAAATTGATAGTTTAGGCTGAAACACATGTGATGTGTTTGGCCAGTTTGTGTGTCCCTGGCTTTGAGGATAAAACCTTGGACCTTGTCGGACTGGTCTGGTGGGACCCCAGAATCATTTTATCTGGAGGGCCCAAAAAACCTTGGGCTGACAGTACTTGTACATACATGTGATTGCTGCATGTTCCTATTGCTCCATGATGGGTTATTGTGAAAAAAACATGATAATTGGATAAGATGGTGGTCAACCAAAGCCGAGGAAGGATTCTGCTGACAGATTCTTACAATAAGATGGCTGTTCTGTTTGCTTTCCTTTTATTTTAGTTTTGCAATAAATATGTGCACCACCATTTTGTGGGTTCTTAGTCTTCTTTTAAATGTACATTATTATATATTGTTAATATTTGGTGATGGAATAAAGATGTATAGTTCAACAGAAGGTTTTAAAAGATCTAGGAGTTAGCAATCCCTTACTGTATTATGGTGCTGTATTATGTTTTTTTTATCTATGTTGGTTACTTGTCCTGACATCAGCGTAGTGCTAATAAAAGTGTTATCTTAGTGTCTTCCACACTTAAATAGTGTCCTCATATAGTTCATATAGTGATAGTGCTCTATTAACAGTGTTACCAGAACAGTTGTTGGGTAAGAGAAAATTCCCTAAAAATCCAGTTAAAGCTCATTAAATAACCAAACCTACATATATGTCTTGTAAGAATCACATACACAAATAAATAACAACAGTTATAGAAAATACATAACTTTTTATTAATTTATCATGAAAGAGCCAAAAATTCATCCAGTTTAAAAATAAAAAAAATATAGACAAAGGAGTAAAATGGTCAAAATACCAACAGGTAATTCATATATTGTACAACAACAAAGTAAACAAGTGGATAAATAAGTATACAATTGAAAAGTGATGAGTGTCACAATTTTCTGCTACAAAAAAATAATCCTGTAAAAATGTCTATACTTATTTTACCAGTATTATATTCTCACATATACAGTCATATGAAAAAGTTTGGGCACCCCTATTAATCTTAATCATTTTTAGTTCTAAATATTTGGGTGTTTGCAACAGCCATTTCAATTTGATATATCTAATAACTGATGGACAAAGTAATATTTCAGGATTGAAATGAGGTTTATTGTACTAACAGAAAATGTGCAATATGCATTAAACCAAAATTTGACCGGTGCAAAAGTATGGGCACCTCAACAGAAAAGTGACATTAATATTTAGTAGATCCTCCTTTTGCAAAAATAACAGCCTCTAGTCGCTTCCTGTAGCTTTTAATCAGTTCCTGGATCCTGGATGAAGGTATTTTTGACCATTCCTCTTTACAAAACAATTCCAGTTCAGTTAAGTTTGATGGTCGCCGAGCATGGACAGCCCGCTTCAAATTATCCCACAGATGTTCAATGATATTCAGGTCTGGGGACTGGGATGGCCATTCCAGAACATTGTAATTGTTCCTCTGCATGAATGCCTGAGTAGATTTGGAGCTGTGTTTTGGATCATTGTCTTGCTGAAATATCCATCCCCGGCGTAACTTCAAATTCGTCACTGATTCTTGTACATTATTCTCAAGAATCTGCTGATACTGAGTTGAATCCATGCGACCCTCAACTTTAACAAGATTCCCGGTGCCGGCATTGGCCACACAGCCCCAAAGCATGATGGAACCTCCACCAATTTTTACAGTGGGTAGCAAGTGTTTTTCTTGGAATGCTGTGTTTTTTTGACGCCATGCATAACGCCTTTTTGTATGACCAAACAACTCAATCTTTGTTTCATCAGTCCACAGGACCTTCTTCCAAAATGAAGCTGGCTTGTCCAAATGTGCTTTTGCATACCTCAGGCGACTCTGTTTGTGACGTGCTTTCAGAAACGGCTTCTTTCGCATCACTCTCCCATACAGCTTCTCCTTGTGCAAAGTGTGCTGTATTGTTGACCGATGCACAGTGACACCAGCTCTTTGGAGGTGGTCTGTGGATTGTCCTTGACTGTTCTCACCATTCTTCTTCTCTGCCTTTCTGATATTTTTCTTGGCCTGCCACTTCTGGGCTTAACAAGAACTGTCCCTGTGGTCTTCCATTTCCTTACTATGTTCCTCACAGTGGAAACTGACAGGTTAAATCTCTGAGACAACTTTTTGTATCCTTCCCCTGAACAACTATGTTGAACAATCTTTGTTTTCAGATCATTTGAGAGTTGTTTTGAGGAGCCCATGATGCCACTCTTCAGAGGAGATTCAAATAGGAGAACAACTTGCAATTGACCACCTTAAATACCTTTTCTCATGATTGGATACACCTGGCTATGAAGTTCAAAGCTCAGTGAGGTTACAAAACCAATTTTGTGCTTCAGTAAGTCAGTAAAAAGTAGTTAGGAGTATGCAAATCAATAAAATGATAAGGGTACCCAAATTTTTGCACCGGTCAAATTTTGGTTTAATGCATATTGCACATTTTCTGTTAGTACAATAAACCTCATTTCAATCCTGAAATATTACTGTGTCCATCAGTTATTAGATATATCAAATTGAAATGGCTGTTGCAAACACCCAAATATTTAGAACTAAAAATGATTAAGATTAATAGGGGTGCCCAAACTTTTTCATATGACTGTAATGCAAGGCTGTATATAAAGGGTATAGTGCAGGACTATATGTAAAGCACACACTGAGCTACTATGTATGTACAGTCATGGCCGTAAATGTTGGCACCCCTGAAATTTTTCCAGAAAATGAAGTATGTCTCCCAGAAAATTATTGCAATTAGACATGTTTTGTTATACACACGTTTATTTCCTTTGTGTATATTGGAACAACACAAAAAGAAGAGAAAAAAAATATATATAATTTTACACAACTCCAAAAATTTACTTGCACCCTCAACTTAATATTTGGTTGAATGCCCTTAAAAAATAACTGAAATCAATTGCTTCCTATAACCATCTACAAACTCCTTACACCTGTCAACTTGGATTTTGGACCCCTCTTGTTTTTGAAAACTGCTCCAGGTCGTTCATATTTGAAGGCTGCCTTCTCTACTCCCAACAGCAATTTTAAGATTTCTCCACAGGTGGTTAATGGGATTTAGATCCAGACTCAATGCTGGCCACTAAAGAACTCTCAAACGCTTTGTTTCCATCCATTTGTAGGTACTTTTTGGAGTATCTTTGGGGTCATTTTCCTGCTGGAAGATCCATAGGACACAAACCCAGCTTTCTGACTGGGCCATACATTAAGACACCAAATCCTCTGGCAATCTTCACATTTCATAATGCCTCGCACACAGTCATGGCACCCAGTGCCAGAGGCAGCAAAACAACCCTACAACATCTTTGAACCTCCAATATATTTGACTGTTGGTCAATGTGTTTTTTTTTCTTTGCAGGCCTCATTCTTTTTTCGGTAAACAGTAGAATGATGTGCTTTACCAAAAAGCTCCATCTTGGTCTCATCTGTCCACAAGACGTTTTCCTAGAATAATTTTGGCTTACTCACGCACATTTTGGGAAACAGCAGTCTAGCTTTTTATGTCTCTGTGTCAGCAGTGGGGTCCTCCTTGGTCTCCTGCCATATCATTTCTTTTTATTCAAGTATCGACAGATAATTTACACTGACACTGATGCATACTGAGCCTGCAGGACAGCTTGAATTATTTTGGAACATGACTAGGTCTGCTTATCCACCATCCGGACAATCCTGCGTTGCAACCTTTCATCAATTTTTCTCTCCCGTCCATGTCCAGGGAGATTAACTACACTACCAAGGGTTGTAAACGTCTCTGGAGATCTCTGGAGATGGACTTGTAACCTTGAGATTGTTTGTTTATATTTTTCCACAATTTTGGTTCTCAGTCCTCAGACAGTTCCCTTTTCCTCTTTCTGTTCTCCATGCGTAGTGTGGCACACACAGACACACAATACAAATGCAAGTCAACTTTTCTCCTTTTAATCTGGTTTCAGGCATGATTTTAATACTGTCCACACCTGTTACTTGCTACAGGTGAGTTTGAACGAGTATTACATGCTTGAAACAAAGGTACCCACAATTTTGAAAATGTGCCAACAATTTTTCAACCCATTTTTGGAGTTTTGTGTGAAATTGTGTCCAATTTGCCTTTTTTTCTCATTTTTTTGTGGTGTTCCAATAAACACAAAAGAAATTAACATGTGTATAACAAAACATGAGAAATTGCAATAATTTTCTTGGAGAAATATTTCATTCTCTAGAAAAATTTAAGTTTAAATTTAACTTATGGCCATGACTATGTGTCTAAATCATGCAATGCACAATGCCTACATTATTTGTTTTTATTCACCTTTCTCCAAAAACGGAATACAAATTGATCAAAAAGTCCTATGCAGTACAAAATGGTACATGTAAAAGTTATAGTATTCCCAACAAATAATAAGTTCTCATACAGCTCCATCAAGGGAAATTTTTTTTTAAAAAAAGTTATGGGTATAAGAACATGCATTTTTTTTTTTTAAAGGCTTTTATTTTTATACAAGTTGTAAAACATAACAAAACCTATATAAATTTGGTAATACTTAATCATGACCCACTGAGAAAAAAGTCAGAAAAAAATGAAATCCAAAAAATAATGTGTAATGTAATATACATTTACTGTTCATATTATTTGATCTGCATTTGTATTAGATTTCTAGTGATTATAATAAATAATCTCTCATGTTAAAGGCAATGTCTATATCTAATGAGGTACTTCTTAGTGTCCTGTTCATCAAACAGTGAAAACTCACCCCCAGCTTGCTGAAGAATACAGGACAGCAGGCAAAGCTGCTGAGGCAGGGAGATGTGAAAACCCCTTTAAGGCATTCAATGCAAAGCTACAGTATGTATGTAACACATTCAGTGCAGAGGTGTGTGTGACTTTTGCATAGGGTGAAGATCTGTCTGTGTATGTGTAAGGACTTATGCACTTGACTGAGTGAGCAGGAAATGGGGGGGCAATTTTATAGTGGGATGAAACTCAGATGCCTTCAATAGAGGTTCTGTTTTGTTCTGATGTCACTGAACATTTTAGGACTTGCTTTATAATCACTGGAACAGAACAGAGCATCAGGCCCCCCCATGAGAAGAGCCTCGACCTGCACACTTGGTTGTATAATTGAGACCTAAATCATATGATGCAGAGCTGTGTCTGTATAAAACATATAATGCAGAGCTGCATAGAGCACACAGTACAACCACCTATATCACACCATGTGAGGGACCAATCTACCAGCAGAGTGAAACCTATGATATACATGGGGGGGATATTTTAATCTAATCTAAACTTTTATGTAGAAGTAAATGTTGTAGTCCAGGCAATCGAGCAGCATGTTTTTGTTTTATATTTTAAATGTTTTATTATTCAACATTTTTTATATATAATTTTTTATTTCAATTATTCTAAATATTTAAATTAAATCAAAATATTCTAAATATTTAAATGTTTTGAATATTTAAAGTCCTTAGCCAAATTGGAGAACAGTTAAATGTGGACACATCCATATAATATTATAATATACAGTATAATAATTTTACTTACAAACATTCTGTGAAGTATGCAGGGCTTTCTCTATGAATAGGGCAACATCTTGGTTTTCTTAGAAAAAACATAAATCAAGTGGTGGCCTTGTTATATATTTTACACCTCAGAATTATTAATCCCTTTTGCAATTTTTTGAGTCTCCAGTCACATTACTGAAATAGATTTGAAGACCTTTGTGGTTGTGAAGTCATTATCTATTCTCGGATGATCAATTTATCATTTTATTTTGTGTTTTGTGCAACATAATAAAATTCACTATCATAAATAAGATTGATATGGTACCAAAACCAAATTTTTACCCTGGGTGAGTGTTCTTATTGCTGGAGCAAGAGCAGAGAGCTAGACGTGACTATTCACTTATGATGAAGGCTTGAGTGTTGAGAGCATAACTTGAGGAGATGCAGAGAGTGCAGTTACACCCAGGTCCAGAAGCCTCAAGTGATCCATAAGGTGTCTATTTCCAATATGAGGAGACCAATACTATAAACAATACATTATAGTTGGGGGGCCTGGTATATATTTTTCATTGGGGCCCAGGAGCTTCATGCTACGCCTCTTCTTCTGTGAGGTTTAGGTCACATGATAAGGTCATATGGTCTCTTCTATGAGGAAAGGTTAGGTTTAACATGAGGGTTATTTGGGTGGAGGACATGAGGTTCTGAAGATAGTTTGATGGCACGGTTGTATTCTCCTAGGACCCGATACATTCTAGACAAAACCAATCTCTTACCGGCTATCTCTCAATTCGCAAGCACCATGGCCATGGCAAAAGAGGCAAGAGAGGAGAAGTAATAGTAGCAGAGAGTTATGAAGAGGGTGTCATCATACATAGTGCAAGAGGGTGGCAATCAAGTGAGGAACATGTAGAACAAGAGGGTGGTGCAGCTGCAATGAGGAAGTCTAGTCTAAGCATGCACTGTCTAAAACCTAGATAGAATTATTTTATCTGCTCCAATATACTTATTGGTTGTAATACACTCTTGGTGACACAGTTAAACTTGTTGCTTCCTGATTGTACTTGGTAGTATGCAACCCTGGAATGTTCTAGAACTTTACACACTTGACATAGCTTTCATCTCTGCCTCCTTAAGGTGGTCATGGAGACAAGCAAGCCAGCTGTCTTGAGCTGTTTCTATAACTCTGATATAGGTAAATAAGTTATAGTGTAGTACTTCCATAATTCCTGTTTACCTCTATACCAGTAAATAAAATAGCATAGAACAGCCATGCTCTCTTGGCCTTGTGGTTGGGAAAAGGAGCTGCATATTCCCATCTTGGCCATGCTTGAGTACTAGAGAATCACCTCATAATTATGTCCATCAGTGTATATACAGTATTGCTACAGCATCACCTCATCATGTCTGTCAGTGTATATACAGTATTACTACAGCATCACCTCATCATCATGTCTGTCAGTGTATATACAGTATTACTACAGCATCACCTCATCATCATGTCTGTCAGTGTATATACAGTATTACTACAGCATCACCTCATCATCATGTCTTTCAGTGCATATACAGTACGTATGTATAAGCATTTCTGCCTCTCTTCTGATTAAATTATTCTTATAATCTTTGCGATAATATGGACATATGATACCATTATCAAGACAAAGGAACCCATAGCAATAATTGCTCCTGAGATAAATATATATAACTCATTAAGAAATATATCTCCTTAAGACATTTACATCAGAGCAAGTGTCTCACAAAAGTAGTGGCTGATGTCTAGACAATTGCAGAAAGGGAATTGGAATTTGAGGAACACCTGTATGATAGAGTTAATAAATCCAAAACTCCATGAGCCTAGTGTTAAATAAAAACACAATTTCTTGCTCATTATGGTGTTACAATGCAATGGTTTACAAATAGTGGCAAATCTATCATAGGCCATGACAGCGAGTATTATACATTCTGTATCACCCAAAGCTAAATAGAAGAACATCTGTGTCGCAGATCCCAATAAAGAAATACTTCTGTCTTTGGCTAAAGTGTTCAATAGGAGGACAGGAACAATGGAGGAGGAGAAGTAGATATCAATGATAGAGAGGTTGATTAGAAAAAAAGCACATGGGGCTGTGTAGTCTTGGATTGATTCTCACTGTGATGATCAACAGAAGATTCCCTGATATTGTCATTAAATACATTGTCAAAAATTTTCTGAAGAAGATAACTTGTAGGTGAGGGACAGTAGACAACCTCTGAACTTCTTAAAAAAATATATTATGCAATGGATAGTCACACTGAAATACTGCAAACTAACACTTTGGAGGATCACCCCATGTTAGATGCCTTGATGGACTACCTAGAAATACACATTTTACCTTGATATTATGGTTAAGAAGGCAGAAGATACTAAGCTAAGGTGATTACAAATAAATTATTCTCTCACAGTACATTTAATGGATCTTCAAGATGATAACTTTTGCCTCTTTTTTTTTTTATACAAATATTTTTATTTTCAAATAATACATGTACAATAAACAAGCGATACAATGTAATCAACACCTGCAGAAGGCGTCTAAACATGAGTGCAGACATGACTATAGATATGAAACACATGAAGTAGTCTACAAGTCCAAGGAAGATGGATGACCATGCGTATAATAGAAAGAGAACATGGTTATTACAGACCACACCCAATTACTTATTGCGAATATGCAGAGAAATGTGATTACAGAATATACAAAAATACAGAGGTACAAGGATACAAAAATACAAAAATACAGAAAATACAAAAATACAAATACATGGAAACAAGCCAGTGTACGCGAATACCAAGAATTCAAAGAGACAAATACCCAAAATACTAGGCTATATAAGAGTACAGTATGCAGTGCCATAAACAATGTGATAAGTAAAGTCACACTTGTCATGTTGTTTCTATGGAGGTGATACCTGAGAATTGTTGTTAAAGACAGTCCTAGTGACAAAATGTAAGGAACGCACATTCAACAATAATGGACAACAAGTATCACACATAGAGAGAAAGAAGGAGAAGAAGAAGAAAGAGAAAAGAAAGAAAAGAAAATGAAGGAAGAGAAGGAAGAGGGGAGAAAGAAAAGAGAGAGAGAAAAAGACTCCTTGAATTGATTTTTGATTCGAAACGGCTTGTGTGAGTAAGAACTGTGCTCTCATATTATCTTCATGTCGGAAGTAAGCTGAGCCACTTGGACCAGATCCAAAGGAATTTTTGATGAGACCTCCTGGTCCAGCTTAACAACTCTTCGAAGCGGGAGATCTGATATACTCTGGAGTCCCATTCCTGGGCAGTAGAAGGAGAGGTTTGAAGCCAATGTAGAGGAATAATTAACTTTGCCGCCTCCAGATGTGTGATTAGAGGGTCTTTCTGGGGGCTGTAGTGCTGTGACGGCTGCACTTGGAAAATCATGGTCGGCGTCAGGACAAAGTCTGGAGACGAGATCTGTGTAATTTGTTGCTTGACATGAGACCAGAAAGGAGCTATCAAAGGGCAGTCCCACCAGAGGTGCAAATAGGTACCCGGACCATTGTGGCAGCACCAACAGACATTAGATAGAGTAAGCTTCTTGTGGTTTAACCAGTCTGTGGTTCCGTACCATCTAGACAGCAATTTATAATGGTTTTCTTGGATGCGGATACAGGTAGAAAAACTGTGTGAGCGGCAGAGAGTAGCTCTGACATCTTCGGGGACAGTACTATGCCCAGATCCAGTTCCCAAGAAGGAAGAAAAGCCGGTTTAACGACTTCTAACTTGTCTATGAATTGATGGAGGAGATGAAAAGTTTTACTCAATAGTCTGGCATCAGCAGTTGCCAGGTGCTTCTCAAACGGAGTTAGACAGATGCGTATGATAGTACTCTTCCAGAAGATGGACAGGCAGTGTTTCAGATGTTGGGAGTGTAGGAAGTTTGGTTTGAAGGCTGGTAGAAGCAACAAGATATCTTCTAAAGCCATAGGTACACCACTGGGGCAAATGTCTCTCAGCTGAAGCTTATCCAGAGGAGCTCACATTGAGCGGCAAGGGGTTTGCTTCAAATCGGTGAGATGTGGAATTAGGCTGGCGGGCAAAAGTGGGGATGGGAAGGGAGCCAATTTCTCTTAAAGTTCTCTCCACACTCCAGCACAACCATTAAGGATAGGATCAATGAGTAAAAGCTTGAACGCTAGCAAGTGTGGCACCCACAGTGCAATTCGGAATGATGTAGGTAGCAAATCTCCTGGCCAAACACTTGGATAGATGGATGAGGCGCCTCGGGCCAATTTCACCCACCAGCCTTTCTGGGCCGCTTTATAATATTTGTAGATATCAGGAAGGCCTATTCCTCCAGCTGTTCGCTTCTTGACCAACTGCAACCAGACTAGTCATGGCGTTCCTCTTCTCCAGATAAATAACAAAAAAATGCTGTGGACCCTTGAAGAAAACTGAGGGGAGATAAATAGAAAACATAGACAGTCTATATAGCAATTTGGGGAGAACATAAGTTTGTATTAGATACTTTCTTCTAAACCAGGATAGAGGGAGTTTGTCATAGGAAGTGAGGAGGGTCTTCAATTCGGACAGCAAAGGAACAAAGTTCATCTGGTAAAGATTTTCAACTTTTCTCATCAGGGCGATGCCCAGGTATTTCATGGAGGAGCCAGCCCATGCGAAGGGAGTGGACTGTCGGTGAGGTTAATGGGGAGTATTTCTGATTTCTCAAAATTAACTTTGTAATTGGACAGTCTGCCATATGTTTACTTATGCCTCTTTTGAACATGGAATTGTTAGGTTCCTACTGCTATGGTAGGAACTGACTGACTCCAATATATCGTTCTCTCTAAAATCAATCTCTATAAAAATGTATTGTATATCTATGCTCTTATTCTTACTATGAAACTCACTCTCTGATACAAATCCACTATCTTTTTTTCTCATTCTCTCTCTTCTATCAGTATTGCGACAAAGAAGCCGCCTTTCCTAGTTGGACTGTTTTCCAGTGACTGTCTGCAAGGTAAAGTGTGGAAGCCCACCTCATAAGATCATGTGATGTTAGTGGCCATTTTGAACAATTTGTGTGGGACAATGCCCAAAAGTTTTGGGTCCACTGAAATCCAAAACTTCTGGGAAATTCAGATTGAATTGGATTTGTGCCAAATGAATCTGCTCATCTCTACTGAAGAAGGATATAGATGTCTTACTCATGGTGGTAGCCCTTTCCTTACTTCACCAAGATCTAACTATCACTTTTTACTTTAAAATGTCAATTTCTTCCCACATGTACCCTCCGATGTATTTTAAGACTTTCCTTTTACTCTACTCTTCCCCCTCACATAACCATCCTCAAGATTTTTTTCTAAACATCTTCCATACTCTTGAACTTACTACTCCTACACATCAAACTCTTCTTTGCCTCTGATATCTTCAAAAGCAACCTGAAAACCCAGAGAAGCCTATAAACTATATAACATATTCTACCATATGAGCACTTACTTCCCCTTATAGATTGTACATCATCGAAAGCAGGCCGGTAGCTGTCAAATCTTCAGGCATTAGTAGGTGGGATTGCGATACCCACTAGTATATAATTGACTATATACTGTTCCATTCTGAGCATTTTATCCAACAATACAGCTTCATCATTCCTCCATTTACTGGTGAAACGCATGTTCATTAAAATATCATTGAGAAAACTGAAAACATTTTGAATGTTCACCACGGACACTGAACATACAATAAAAACAAGCACATATGGCAAAAGACATCATTAGCAATATACGCTATTTTTTCTTTCAGAAGAAGAGCGAGATATATGTCAACTAAAGTTGGGGCCACTGTGGTCTTCATCTCCTGCTAATTGTTATCAGTGGTCTACAAGTGGGTTAAAAAATATAGACGCTTGTATTTCACCTCCCCAATGTTGTCATTCCAATGGTGCCTGTGTGCTTCGCTTCGTGCTCCGATATCAACAAAGCATCAATTATTATATGGGTGACTAAGGTCCCACGCAGCGAATCACTGCAAAAAAAGCTACCGAAAAGATTGCGGTGGAAGTGCACCACCTTTTTTTCAGCAGCCTTATGATTTTCTGCTCCTATTATACCTATATGGGAAAACGTGAGATTCTGGAGCGTTTTTTTGAGTCAAAGCAACAGGTACAACTTCTATAGTAGCATGGGAGATATAAAGCTACTCCTTTAAGCTGGTAGCTGCCTCAGTCCATCCCGTTCGAGGATCACCTAAAATCCTGGTGTTCACAACATTCACAATTTAAGCAAAATGGAACAGCTTTGGACTTTAAGTACAGTACAAGTCCCTCATGCTCATGGCTAGTAATCAAGTTTATGCCTTGTTGTTACAATAAACTTGATACAATTACTTACCATTAACACAAGGGACTTGTGACGAAAGCTGTTCCATTTTGCTTAAATTGTGGATGAGTGAAAAAAGTGGACTCTTTATTCCTTGTGTGATGTTTCAGTTCACACATTTGGTACCCTAAGGCCTTTTTTACTTTCTGCTAAATCTTACGATTTACAAATGATGTTCACTTCCTAGCCCTCCATATTATTTTGCCAGCCCTGCTCCATATCAAGCTCTATATAATACACAATTTAATCCCTATGTACCTACCTGAAAAACATGACCTGGTCTTTTGAATAGACTAAAACCATAACTCATAATTAGTCAGGTCTATAACGATATATATACCCCATAACCAATACCGATATATAACCCCAAAACCAAAAACAATCTGTCCAGTGTATCCTGATTTCTCTAAAATCTTGTCTCTATATTGTACAACTGGAGATGTAACGTTGCTTAACCCTTTCACACATAATCATGTAAATTTACGTGAACGTGATTATGTGGCAAAGGATGTATGGAGAGGGCTGAGGAGCTGAACTCTCTCCATACACGGCAGGTGCTGACTGTATAATATAGCCAGGACATGCTGCTAACAGCTGCAATCAGTGCCAACACCGATTGCAGCTGTTAACACTTTAGATGCCACAGTTAAACTCGACGACGGCATCTATAGTGCGCAGGCACTATGGGCGCTGCCATCTTTGACTTATCGCCGCCTTCCGGATCATCCTCAGAGGGGAGCAATTGGTTGCCATGACAGCCGGGAGCCTATTGAAGACTCCCAGACTTGTCATTACATCAGTTCTATTAATATTGCATTAATATATAAATTAATATTGCAGAGAATAGTTTGAGCATTCAGACCCCCTAGGGTTCAAGCTCTCTAGGGAGTCTGCAAATACAAGTAAAAGAAAAAATAAAGTTTTTAAAAGTATAAAAAAAATATATCAAAGTACAAATCCAACCCTTTCCCTAGATCACATATAAAAATAAATAAATAAAAGGAAACATTAATCCTTTAGGTGTCCCCGCGCTCCAAAATTCCCGAATTATTAAAATATAAAAATATGTATCCCATACGTTGAACGGTGTATCAGGGAAAAAATCTAAATGGCCAAATGGCGATTTTCTTCAACACTTTGCCTCCTCTAAAAAATGGAATAAAAAGAGATCAAACCATCAGAACTTCCCCAAAATGGAATCAATAAAAACTCCATCTTGTCCCGCATGAAAAGACGCCTTACCCAGCTCCATCCACATAAATATAAAAAGTTACAGATGTCACAACATGGCAAAACAAAAAATTTTGTACTATTTTGCAAAGTTTAAAATTTTTTAAAAGGTATCAAAACATTACAAATACAATATAAATTTGGTATCGCCGTGTTTCTCCTGACCCACAGAATACAGGTAAAATGTTATTTTTGCCACATAACCCAGTGGTTATAGTCCTTGAATTTCATTCTGTATTATAAAATATGGATGCTCAGAACCTAGGAGCATGCCTGAAGTTTATGGTCCAAAGCTGATGGAGACAATTTGAACTTTGCACTTAGCCAAAGTACAGTGGAAAAATCAATGTGCTATTGGGCGAACCTCAAAAGAGATGGGCAAACCTCTGAAAACTCATTTTAGGTTTGAATGGTTCAGCCCAAAGATTCATTTGGGTTCGAAAACGTTTGTCACGAGCCTAAAGTTAAATTATTATCATACTTGTTCATTATTTTTTTGCACCTCCCCTGGGTCTCCACCTATATTATTCTTGGGTCTAAAGAAATCCCAGAGTATAATAATTTCAGTTTCGTTTCACAGGTAATGAACCCCTAAAGTTTTGAGTTTCAACCCAAAACTTTGTAAAATTCAGGTTGAATATGATTCGATCCAAACTGATTCACTCATCTCAAACTGTTGGTTGTCTTTGTCAATTCCACACCGCCTCTATATATAGCAAATATAGCCCACATTTCATTTTAATTTTTCATGTATGGCCATGCAAAAATTTAAATAAATCAATCATAGAAAACCCAAGTAAATATATATGTTTTGTGACAATTTGGGGAATTAGACTCAAAATGGCGGCTTTTCCTGGTCCGGACAGCGGTGGTTCGTGGTACTGGGCGCCGGAAAGATAGCTTTCAGATGGTCTAAGTGTAAAATAAAAGTGGCTTTATTCAGCTTAACTGCAACACAGCAAAACAACAAAAAACCTAGACCACAGTTAGGGTCCTAACTCACTCCTTGAGCCCCTAACTGTCCTGACTATTGCTCAGCTCCAGCAACAGTCCTCTGTGTACCCCAGCCCTTCTGGGACAGAGCCTCTCTCTCTGTCCTAGCTGGTCCACCATTTCCTGCTTCCTGCAGGACACTCCAGCCCTTCTGGAGTTATGTGCCACCACCCAAAGGCGTGGCTGAGAGCCTTTTCTGGCCTGGCCTGGGTCGCTCAACAGCGCCCTCTGGCTCACATACTTACAGTTGATATATAAAGAAAACATCTGTGAAAGTTCTGTAATCCCTAGGTTACGCCATCAATCATGTTCTATTAAATTTTCAAGAAGGGCACAAATTTGTTTTTCAAAGACAAATTTATATCCTTTCCATAAAATTTCCTTGCCTTTCATTTTGAATATATTTACTAGTTTCCATGTAGAAGATCCATAGAACTCAATCGAGTTTAACAGTATGGATCTGCACTTTATATCAGTATTAGTAGTAATAAGAACAGTATTTTTTCAATGGAAGAAAATATTGTCTAAAGTGGGAAGAATCTTTTTTTACTTATGAATATTTATATTCAACAACAAATGTTGAATTTGCAAAGACAGCCAAAGCACTTAAAGGATTTTTCTGTGACTCTATTATTGAGTTCCTCTTCCTCTTCTCTGGCTTTGACATAACATCCTTTGGTGACATGACCATGCTACAGCAAAGTCCCATTCAAATTGCTGGGGCTGAGATGCAAAAACAAATGCAGCCACTATACAATGTACGATGCTGTGCTTGGTAAGTATTGAAGAGGCGATCAGGAATCAATGCCATAGTCCCGGAACGACCCTTCAAATGATTTTAGCCAATTTTCATTTTAATATTATCTGTTCTTCCTTCCTATTATCTCTAATATTATTGTTCTTTCTTGACAGAACAAATGTACAAACAAACAGCTGGAACAGATGATGCAAAGTAACACAAAGGTTATCTTTGTCTACAGTTCTCTAAACTTTTCATGAAAGGGGATTTTCCAGTTTTTCCACCAAACATTACTTGTTCCTTGATTTTGGTCAAATCAGTGGAGAAGCATTCATTGAAATGCAATAGCACAATGCTTGACCTGGTAATCCCTTGGCTACGCCATGAATCTCTAAGATACAAAAAAACAAAGATATGAAAACATTTATGGCAATAGCGAGGTTGGTTCCTCTAGAAAGAGGTAAAGATCTAGGCCTTAGTCAAGAAATTTAATGTTGCAAAAGTTAAAGAGACTTTACTTCTTCAATAGAATACTTAGGGTGTTTTTCACGTCCTTGTTCCTCATACTATATATAAAAGGGTTCAACATTGGAGTTACTACGGTATAAAGAAGGGGCACTACCTTGTCTGTTTCATTATAAGTAGATTTGTTTGAGTGTGGCTGTAGATACATGAACATAATGGTCCCATAGAAGAGGGTGACAGCAGTGAGATGAGAAGCACAGGTGGAGAAGGATTTCTGCCTTCCTTCTAATGAAATAATCTTCAGGATCTTGGAGATAATATGGACATATGAGATAAGAATCAAGTAAAAGCAACCCATAGCAATAATTGTTCCTGTTATGTATAAAACTAACTCATTGACAAAGGTATCTCCACAAGACATTCGTATGAATGCAGGAACCTCACAAAAGTAGTGGTTGGTATTGAGACAATTGCAGAATGGAAGTTGGAATGTGAGAGACACCTGCACAAAAGAGTTTATAAATCCGACACTCCATGACCATATAGTTAAGTTAAAACAGACAGTGTTCTTCATTATGGTGTTATAATGTAATGGTCTACAAATAGCAGCAAATCTATCATAGGCCATGACCGCGAGTATTATACATTCTGTTGCACCCAAAACTAAGGAGAAGAACATCTGTGTCGCACATCCCAATAAAGAAATACTTCTGTCTTTGGCCAAGGTGTTCATTAGGAGGACAGGAACAATGGAGGATGAGAAGAAGATGTCAATGATAGAGAGGTTGGTCAGAAAAAAGTACATGGGGCTGTGTAGTCTTGGATTGATCTTCACTGTGATGATCAACAGAAGGTTTCCTGATATGGTCATTAAATACATTATCAAAATTATTACGAAGAAGATAACTTGTAGGTGAGGAACAGTGGACAACCCAAGTAAGATGAACCTGTGTGAAGTTGTTTGATTTAACTGATCCATAACATACAGGTGGTTCTAGATATAGAGCATAATGAAAAAAAGAGTTGACCAAAATATGACTACCGAACGTCTTAAAATTTGAGTTTATCATTTAATGGATAGTCGCAAAATACTGAAAATTAACACTCAAGAGGATCACTCAATATTAGATGCCTTGATGGGATACCTATAAAACACATTTTACCTTAGTATTATGGTTAAGAGGACAGAAGACACTAAGGTAAGATGATAACAAATAAGTCATCCCCTCGCCATGCAGTACATTTTAATGGATCCTTACAGTGATGATGTTTTCCTTTTGTGAACCTATAGTTGTTGTCTACTGCCTAGAGTGCCTACTGCTGTTGAGTGCCTTTTGTCAGAATTGAAAGTGTCCCAATTCTCTATGAATATGTGTTGTTTTATTTTTTTCAACCTATTTGCAGCCTAGTGACCGCAATTAATATATGGGTAGAAATACCATTAAAAGGTCTATTAGGTTTTAGCATCAATATTCTTTGGTACTTTTATATTGCAGTGAATTATGCCTGCAGACAGTTTTTGAAGGAACTCAGCAAGGTGGGTGTTCCCGCCATCTTGGAGAACTAAGCACAGCTCTTCTGTGGATGTAGGCTTGCTCCAATCCTTCTGTCTCTTCATGTAATCCCAGACAGACTCAGTGTTGAGAATTGGCCTCTGTAGGGGCCATATCATCACTTACAGGACTCCTCCTCCGAAGTAAGCTCACACCAAATATTAATGGAATTTAGATTTCTCTTTTCTTCATCCACTTCATTTTGTTAATTGACAAAAATAAACTATTAACATTTCTATTTCTGAAAGCATTCTTACTTTACAGCATTTTTCCACACTTGCCTAAAACTTTTGCATAGTACAGTCATTCAAGACCCATTCAAGAACCCTAAGGGGACTAAAAATAAAAGCTAAAAAAGAAAATATAAAAAAAAATGATATTAAAAGTTCAAATTACCTCCTTTTACATGAAATAATGTAAAATCACACCTTCTAATTCCACCATATGTGAGGTATTCATGGGTTCAAAAATGCCTAATCTACAAATTTGTAAAAATATTATTCCCATACGGTGAACGCCATAGCAGAGAAAAAAAAAATCAAAAGAGCCGAACTGCATATCAGAAAAATTTCAATAAAAGCAATGAAAACATCAAAATCCCCCAAAAATAGCCTAATGCAGCCCCATGTATGGAAATATAAAAAAGATACTGTCAGAATATAGCAACTCCAAGATTTTTTTTTTTTTAAGTTTTGGATTTTTTTAAAAAGTTTAAAACATACAAAAAACTATATATATTTGGTATTGCAGTAATTTGTATGACTCAGAAAATTTAGGTAACATATTTTAAATGCAAAATGAACACTGTAAGAACGAAGCCCAAAAGAATGTTGTGCAAACATAGTTTTTCTCTATTTCCACTTCATTCTGAATTTTTTCCAGCTTCATAGTACATCTATTATGAAGTGCAATTTATTCCACCAAAATTAAGCCTTGATATGACTCTGTGAACGAAAAACTAAAAAAATATTGCTTTTGGAAGTTGGGGAGCAAAAACGAAAATAAAAAAAAATGGCTGTAGTGTGAGAGGGTTAAGAAAGCCATATCAATGTGGTATTGCTATAATCCTACTGACTCACAGAATAATTTTTGACCACTATTTGAACAGTAAAAGCGAAACCCTTAAATCAATTGTATAATTGCATTCTTCCTCATTACATCACACAAAGAATTTATTTACAGAATAAATCTTTAAATTTATTTTCCAGACCAATCTATAAGAACATTAAATGGTTCCATTTGAAAATGCAACTTGCCCTGCAAAAAATAAGCCCTCTAGCTATGTCAATGAAACATTAGAAAAGTTATGGCACTTGGAAGACTGAGTGGAAAAATCTAAGACAAAAAAACCCAAAAACAAATACAAAAAATGTACGTTGACCATTGCTGGAAGGGGTTTTAAAATCTAAGAAAAAGTAATTAAAATTTTTTATTATATATACACACATTGTAGATGCTGCAGAGTTAACCCAACTTGGTTATTATTTATACTGTACTTACAATCCATTTTGCAGCATTTTGCAGCATTTTGCAGCATGCATACAATCTCTATGAATGGGAGCAGCAGCTTAGTTTTCTTTAAAAAAAAAAAAATACATAGATAATGTGGTGACCTTTTTATATGTTTTACACCTCATAATTATTATTCCCCTTTGCAAACATTGGAATCCCAAATCCCATTTCAGAAATAAAAATCATTATCTATTCCCTGTTGATCTCATTTGCAGCCAAACATTTTTTTATTTTATACTAGGTAAAATAATGAATAATTTTATATTGTATATTTGAAAGCATAGATTGATTACAAAGATTGTTATGGGGCAAATTTGTGCAGTTTTTGAACACAGTGACCCAGATTTACAAATTAATTGTGCAAATTTAGTTAGTCTGAAAATACAGCAAATTTATCATAGTGTTCTCTGCTGGATGATAAATCTGGAGCATCTTCAGACTTTTTAGTCTATGTTTATACCACCTTTGAGTTGACTTAATGTGAACTAGAATTTTTTTTAAACAATTTTGGTGCAGTTTTGGTGCATCGTGGCCTCCTTTTACTGAGAATTCACACCCACATGTCTAAGTTGAAAAATATTAGCCCAAACTAGATGTGCTAATTACAATTAATAATTAAAAGTTATAATAAATTTAATATACTAGATTTTTTTAGATGAGAGGTTGATCTGGGGATTTATCCTAATGTTTGGAGTCAGGAAAGAATTTATCCCCTACTATGGGATATGTGTATTTTTTAACCTTATGCAAGGGTAAGTTCACACTATCGTTATTTAATGTTCGTTGCTCTCATCCGTCACAGGATTACAGATTCAGATGGAGCTCTCTCCATCTGGTTTCTGTCTGCATTCACCCCCATGTAAAAACATTATAGCAGCTTTCTTTTGTAATGTTTTTGGCATACAGGACTTTTTCTTCTGTTACAAAAACAATCATGTTTTTACATTATAGTCAATGAGAATGGACGCAGATGGAGGGGGCTCTGTCTCTATCCATTACTCTACTGCCTTCAAAGTCCATTGGTCTTATCCTATGACGGATGACAGCAATACACTGTAATAACCGTAGCGTCAGCATACCCTAAGTATGTACAGGTGCAAGTCAATAAATTAGAATATTTGTGAAACGTTCATTTATTTCAGTAATTCAGTAATACAATCCATAATCAGCGTCTTCCATGATTGTGTGTCCTACTGAACCAGACTGAGGGACCATTTAAAGGCTTAAGAAACCTTGGCAGGTGACACTGAATTTACAATACTGAACTGAACTTACAATATTCTAATTTTCTTAGATTTGGGCTTTCATTACCTGTAATCCATAATCAACGTTTACAGAAATAAAACACTTCAAATAGAACATTCTGTGTGTAAAGAATCTAGAAAATATAGGAGGTCACTTTATTAATTTAATTACTGAAAGAAATAAACGTTTCAAAGATATTCTCATTTATTGAGATGCCCCTGTAACTATGCTGGGAAAGTTGGTGAAGGAAACTAGAGGAAAGTGATGCATTCTTGAAGGCTGTAGACTTTTTTTTAGAGGATTTTTGTATAGTAACCTGTGTGAATTAGTGCCAATGTCCTGACTGCCAGGCTGAGACTTTCAGAAACAGCTGAACAGGGCTATAGGACCTATGGAAACAGTGTAGAACAGTCATATTCAACAGTTTCCACAATCCCTGACCAACTTAGGGAGACAGGGATATGAGTATTATCATCTCAGTCATGTAAGGCTGAGCTAAGAATACCCCATTAACCCCTTTGCACAAAATCTCGTATATGTATGTGATTAGGCGTGGAGGGGTGTATCGAGAGGGCTCAGGAACTAAGTCCTGTCCATACACTGTAGTTGCCGGCTGTATAATACAGCCAGCACCCGCCTCTAATAGCTGCGATCATTGCCGACACACTTTAGATGCTGTGGCTAAACACAACCGCAGCATCTAAAGTGGGCAGGTGCCATGGGTGTTACCATCTTTTCCTGATTGCCACCCTCTGAATCGCCATCAGAGGGTGGCAATTGGTTGCCATGACAGCCGGGAGCCTATTGACTTCTACCTGTGGCAGCGAGTAATAGAAGTCAATGTTTTTTACTATATTACTACTATATTACTGCTATATGACTACACATTTCACTACATTAGTATTGCAGTGAACATAGTGAACGATCACACACCCTAGGGTTCAAGGTCCCTAGGGGGCCTGAAAATATACAAAAAATACAAAAGTTTAAATCCCCCCCCTTCCCTATATCATATATAAAAATAAATATACAATAATAGGCATAAACACTTTAGGTCTACCCGCCCTCAAAAATTAAAATATAAAAATATTTATCCCATACGGTGAACGGCGTAGTGGGGAAAGAAATCAAAATGGCTGTTTTCTTCAACACTTTGCCTCCTATAAAAAATGGATTAAAAAGTGATCAAACCATCAGAACTTCCCCAAAATGGTATCAATAAAAACAACATCTTATACTGCATAAAAAGACGCCTTACCCAGCTCCATACACATAAATATAAAAAAGTTACAGGTACCACAATACGGCAACACAAATTTTTTTTTTCTATTTTGCAAGGTTTTTAATTTTTAAAAGGTATAAAAACATTACAAATACTATAGAAATTTGTCATCGCCGTGATTGTACTGACCTGCAGAATACAGGTAACTGGTCATCTTTACCACATAGCGAACACTGTAAAAATCAAACCCATAAGAAATTGGCGCAAATGCGTTTTTTCCAATTCCACCTTATTCTGAATTTTTTTTTTCCAGCTTCCCAGTACATTGTATAGCATAATGAATGGTTCCATTACAAAGCACAGCTTGTTTCGCAAATGATAAGCCATCATGTGACTTTTTGAACTGAAAAATGATAAAATTATGGCTCTTGGAATGGGCGGAGGAAAAAAACGGAAATGCAAAAACGAAAATTGGCTGTGGCATGAAGAGGTTAAGGTTAGGTTTAAGTTGAGAGTTGTTGGTGGAGGACATGTGTTCTAAGGATGGTGGAAGTAGGACTGAATTCATTTTTACTGTTATAATTGACTTGATCTACCAAATCCTGTGGATTACAGTTATTTAGAAACATGGAAGACTGACAGCAGTAAAATCCCCCCTGGTCCATCTATTCTGTCCGCATATTATTACCATTTTATCTTAGGATAGATACTGTATGTGTTCCCCGCCATACTTACATTCACTTATGTTAGATTTTCTGACCAGATCTGCTGGAAGTTTGTTCCAATCCTCAACTATTACAGTGAAATAATATTTCCTAAATTGCTTCTGATCTTCCCCTAACTAATTTCACATTGTTTCCCCTTGTTCTTGTGTTTTTTTTTTTTATTATTAACATTCCCTCCCAAACCTTATTTATTATCTTTCAACATTAAAAATTTTCATCATGTCCCTCTTTCCTTTCTTCATTAAAGGATATATAGATTAAGTTAAACGTAAAACGTACCCTCCTCTGTTTATGCTCCAACATTACCTCACAGGATATGATGCCGTATCAGACTAACTTTATATGTCCAGGCACCATCTGCACGTTAAAGGACACGACTGGTGACGGCTCGTACAGCTTTATATATGTGTAATGACAGTAACCTCTATTACAGAATTGTCTGACCATTGTATAAGCAATGCTACCTCCGATGCCGCCCCTGCTACCTCCTGTGTCACCCCCTCTACCTCATAGATTGTAAGCTCTTGCGAGCAGGGCCCTCAGTCCCAGTGTGTGAATTGAATATTTCTTTGTACTGTAATGTATCTTTTTTGTCAGTACTTGAACCCTACAAATTGTACAGTGCTGCGGAATATGTTGGCGCTATATAAATAAACTCTATTATTATTATATTATTATTATTATTATTATTATTATTATTATTATTAAAGTTCTTTAAGACTCTGCTGATATGTTTTCTGCTTCATAACTTTCACCACTTTTGTACCCCGCCTTAGCACTCATCACATTTTATCTATGTCTTTTTGTTAGTGGGGTCTCCAGAACTCGACATAGTATCCCAGAATGTGATCTCACCAGTGGTCTATACAACAGGATCACATTCTCTCTCTTCCTACTGATTATTCCTTTAACTATACAGATGAGTATTCTACTGATTTATACCTCCACCTATATAGCCGAGCATCCTACTGGTTATAACTCTAGCTATATAGCTAAGATTCTTACTGGTTATACCTCTAGTTATACATCTCACATACTAATGGTTAGACCTCTAGCTATACAGCCGAGCATCCTACTGGTTATACTTCTAGCTATTCAGTCAAGCATCCTACTGGTTATACCTCTATCTATACAGTTGAGCATCCTACTGGTTATACCTCTAGCTATACAGCCGAGCATCCTACTGGTTATACCTCTAGATATACAGCCGAGCATCCTACTGGTTATACTTCTAGCTATTCAGTCAAGCATCCTACTGGTTATACCTCTATCTATACAGTTGAGCATCCTACTGGTTATACCTCTAGATATACAGCCGAGTATCCTACTGGTTATACCTCTAGATATACAGCCGAGCATCCTACTGCTTATACCTATAGCTATAAAGCTGGTAATCTTATTGGCTATACCTCTAGCTATATAGTTGATATACTACTGATTATACCTCTAGCTATACAGCTGACCACCCTATTTGCCTTCCCTGTTGCCTGGCTCCACTGCTGGCTCATTCTGAAGCTGTCATATATAAGGTCTCTTAAATACTTCTTTTTGGAAGTTCTAGATAACACAGAACTGTCAATACTATACTCAGATGGAGGGTCCCTTCCCCACAAGTGCATTATTTTACTTGTGGAAACATTGAACTGCAGTTTCCATTGTTTGAATCATTTATCTAGTATTTCTGCTATATATTCCTAACCCTCTGGATTAAATTATTTCCTATTGAGCATAGTGTATTACAACTTTATTATTCTACTAAGATATGTGGATTGACATTAAAGGTATTTGCACAACATTCTTACAGGGCTTTGATTTTATACCACTACAGATAATATTTGGCCTCTGCCTCGGTGGAAGAGAAACCAATCATTACTCTGGGTCGTGGGCATTACTTTTTCACAAGCCATGTGATGTCACTTGAATTGATCACATAGTATGTTTCCAGCTCAGTCCCATTGTAGTGTCCCCTTTGCTTATGTGAGCATTGAGCTTCTTCAGAGCCAACTCTGACACTGTATTCTCACTGACAGCTACTATGACATGCCATGGCAGCCCACCAATGCAAGCAACCCATAACCTTAAGGTGCACAATCAGTTTAGAACACACCATCCTAAAGTACAAAATATACACAAATTCATACTTGAGTTGGTTTACAAGGAAGCAGATATGTCTCCTGGTGGGTCCCTGTACCAGAGCGGTAGTGGACCCCTAGTTCCCAACCCTTGCAAGAGTAGTGCATGGCACAGTATACTCACTGCACTACATATAGATAGGTAGAGTACAACCTTTCATGTTTCCTATGCTCCCATTTAATGAACTTGTTAGAATATTTAACCCCTTCTCACCAAAGCCATTTTTCACTTTTTGATTTTAGGTGTTTACTCCCCGCCGTTCAAAAGCCATAACTTTTTAGTTTTCTTGTTCACAGAGTAGTATGAGGATCACATTTTTGTGGGACAAATTGTACTTCGTAACAGGACCATTTAATATTCCGTACAATATACTGTAAAGATGGAAATAAAATCAAAATGGGGTGAATTATAGTCCTTGAATTTCACAGGAGGAAATACAGATTCTTAGAATATGGAAAAAAATCCTTAGCTTTATATTCCACAGCTGTAGGAGTCTTGTAGTTAGCCAAAGTGCAGTGGAGAAATCAATCGTTGCTGGTGGTCTAAGTCAATTCCCCATTGTCCTTTGCAACATTAGCTTGGGCCTTTGATTTTGGAATTTTATGCATGGTCGTGCTTCAAATCAAAAGTGAAGAAAACTAAATGGATCTTCAGAAAACCGAAAGAAAAAAGTGGTGGCTGAGTGATAAGCATTTTTGGCTTGCAGCACTGGGGTTCTGGGTTCGAATTTGACCAAGGGCAATATCTGCATGGAGTTTGGATGTTCTCCCCGTGTTTGTGTGGGTTTCCTCCAGGTACTCTGGTTTCCTCCCATGTGCCAAAAATATACTCATAGGTAAATTGGCTTCGTGTAAAACAGCAGAGTGTTGGGGATAAGTGTCTGTGCGGCAACCACTTGCTCCTCTACTCCACAAGGCTCCCTTGTGAGAAAAGCGCATCACAAATATTTGGCATTTAATTATCACCATCAATAGGTTCCATTAAATATTCATGATAATTGAAGGGCACACATATGTTTTTCAAAGAGAAATCCGTGGTCTTTGTATACAATTTCATTGACTTCCATTTTGAGTATATTGGGTGGAATTTATTATGTTGTTTACACCAGAAAGTGAAATTAGTTATAGCTGAAATTTACACTAGTCCCTGACTGACGTACATTTCAATTCTGACACATTCGACCTCCTGAAACCTTCCAGAATTATTAAGAGCCCATAACCTCTTAATCTTGTGCCAGCAAGGGCATTGATTAAGAATGGCATAGGAATCAGAAGTCTGAATAAAATCACCCATTGACTTTTCTCCATGTAGAAGATCCAAAAAAACCAACAGTGTTTAACAATATGAGTCTTCACTTAATATTCTATCAACATTTGTAGTAAACATGTTGACCCATATCCAATGAAATCTACAACCAGAATCTATATTGTAGACTTCATTGATGTCTTCTGGGAAGATACCAGTCACATCTAATTCAGCCTGTAATACTGCTCTGTACTTTTATGGGTCTAAAATGTAGACTTCCATGAAAAGAATTTACTTTTCTGTTTACTACTAAATATTCATGGTTTAAATGTTCAATTTCTCGATCAAAAATGTTTCCCTATTTCCATTTGCATATCTGTTCTTCCTGGACAATAATAATAGAAATAGCACAAATATTGGGGGAGATTTACTAAGAAGCATGCCTAGATAACTTTGCACTAAAAACACCATCATGTATAACATGTTGTGAACCACATTTATCAAGTGTTTTAGACTTTTTTGAAAAAAAAGGGGGTTGTGGCTTAAGTAAAAAGGAGCTTGGTTTACCGTTTTGCTCCTGTGCATTAAAAAAATTCCAACAATTTTAAGCCAGCTAATAAGTGGTATAATATTAGACTAGACAGTCTACCAATACACCAAATTTATCAAATAGCATCAAAGATTTTGATAAATCTGGTCAAATTTCATATTGTGTAATCTGCCCCATTATCATTTTCTCCATTTGTCTAGATTCCTAGTAGCATCAAAGGGATTTTTGAGTTTTCCGTCAGACTCAGACATTACTTGTTCCTTGCTTTTTGTAAAAATTATTGGAGCAGCATTCACCAAAATGTAACAATGTAACAATGCTTAAAGTGGTATTCCTGTGGATATGCCATGAATCTCGAAGATAGAAAAACCTCTCTACAAAGATATGAACAAATTGATGGTAATAACAAGGTTGGTTCTTCTAGATCTAGGCCTTAGTCAGGAAGTGTTGTACTAGTTTTAGAGACTTCTCTTCCTCTTCAATTGATTGATAATGGTGTTTTTCACGTCCTTGTTCCTCATACTATATATAAAAGGGTTCAACATTGGAGTTACTACAGTATAAAGTATGGGCAGTACCTGGTCTGTTTCATTAGAAGTAGATTTTTTTTGGTGTGGTCGTAGATAAATGAACATAATTGTCCCATAGTAGAGGGTGACAACAGTGAGGTGAGAAGCACACGTGGAGAAGGATTTCTGCCTTCCTTGGTAGGAAGTTATCTTCAGAATCTTGGAAATAATATGGACATATGATATCAGTATCAAACAAAAGGAACACATAGCAATAATTGCTCCTGTGATGTACACATATAACTCATTGAGAAAGGTATCTCCACAAGACATTCATATCAAAGCAGGTGCCTCACAAAAGTAGTGGTTGATATCGAGATAATTGCAGAATGGAAGTTGGAATATGAGGGTCACCATCACAAAAGAGTCAATAATTCCAATACTCCATGACCCCACAATTAAATACAAACACAATGTCTTGTTCATTATGGTGTTATAATGCAATGGTCTACAAATAACAGCAAATCTATCATAGGCCATGACTGCAAGTATTACACATTCTGTATCACCCAAAATTATGGAGAAGAACATCTGTGTTGCACACCCCAATAAGGAAATACTTCTGTCTTTGGCCAAGGTGTTCCTTAAAATTAAAGGAAGAATGGAGGAGGAAATGAAAATGTCAATGATAGAGAGGGTGGTTAGAAAAAAAAGTACATGGGGGTGTGCAGCATTGAATTGATCCTCACAATGATGATCAGAAGTAGATTCCCTGATATTGTCATTAAATATATTGCCAATAATATTACAAAGAAGATAACTTGTAGGTGAGGAACATTGGACAACCCAAGTAAGATGAACCTGTGTGAAGTAGTTTGGTTTATTTGTTCCATAACGTTCATTTAGTTCCTGACATATCATAAGAAAAGAATTTGCCAAAATTAATTTTCCTAAATTCTTACAAAATTGCTAGAGCTGGTCATCTATTGGATAGTTTCCAAAACATTGCAAACTTTGGTTAATGATTCCAATTGAAAGCAATTCAGACAATGTCACAACATACTAACCAAAGTCTTGAAAGGCTGCAAATCACCCTCCCCCACTGGGTGGTCGCACATAGACAAAAACAGGATAGTTAGCATATACAGTGGGGAAAAAAAGTATTTAGTCAGCCACCAATTGTGCAAGTTCTCCCACTTAAAAAGATGAGGCTGGCCTGTAATTGTCATCATAGGTAGACCTCAACTATGAGAGACAAAATGAGAAAACAAATCCAGAAAATCACATTGATTGATTTTTAAAGAATTTATTTGCAAATTATGGCAGAAAATAAGTATTTGGTCAATAACAAAAGTTCATCTCAATACTTTGTTATATATCATTTGTTGGCAATGACAGAGGTCAAACGTTTTCTGTAAGTCTTCACACGGTTGGCACACACTGTTGCTGGTATGTTGGCCCATTCCTCCATGCAGATCTCCTCTAGATCAGTGATGTTTTGGGGCTGTCGCTGGGCAACACGGACTTTCAACTCCCTCCAAAGGTTTTCTATGGGGTTGAGATCTGGAGACTGGCTAGGCCACTCCAGGACCTTGAAATGCTTCTTACGAAGCCACTCCTTTGTTGCCCTGGCGATGTGCTTGGGATCATTGTCATCCTGAAAAACCCAGCCATGTTTCATCTTCAATGTCTTTGCTGATGGAAGGAGGTTTGCACTCAAAATCTACGATACATGGCCCCATTCATTCTTTCATGTACACGGATCAGTCGTCCTGGTCCCTTTGCAGAGAAACAGCCCCAAAGCATGATGTTGCCACCCCCATGCTTCACAGTAGGTATGAGGTTCTTTGGATGCAACTCAGCATTCACTCTCCTCCAAACACGACGAGTTGTGTTTCTACCAAACAGTTCTACTTTGGTCTCATCTGACCATATGACATTCTCCATAATACCATAATACTCTTCTGGAACATCCAAATGCTCAGACAGGCCCAGATATGTACTGACTTAAGCAGGGGGACACGTCTGGCACTGCAGGATCTGAGTCCCTGGTGGCGTAGTGTGTTACTGACGGTAGCCTTTGTTACGTTAGTCCCAGATTTCTGCAGGTCTTTCACTAGGTCCCCCCCGTGTGGTTCTGGGATTTTTGCTCACTGTTATTGTGATAATTTTGACCCCACGGTGTGAGATCTTGCGTGGAGCCCCTGATGGAGGGAGATTATCAGTGGTATGTCTTCCATTTTATAATTATTGCTCCCACAGTTGTTTTCTTCACACCAATTTGCTTGCCTATTGCAGATTCAGTCTTCCCAGCCTGGTGCAGGTCTACAGTTTTGTTTCTGGTGTCCTTCCACAGCTCTTTGGTCTTCACCATAGTGGAGTTTGGAGTGTGACTGTTTGAGGTTGTGGACAGGTGTCTTTTATACTGATAACAATGTCAAACAGGAGCCATTACTACAGGTAATGAGTGGAGGACAGAGGAGCCTCTTAAAGAAGAAGTTACAGGTCTGTGAGAGACAGAAATCTTGCTTGTTTGTAGGTGACCAAATACTTATTTTCCACCATAATTTGCAAATACATTTTTAAAAAAATCAGACAATGTGATTTTCTAGATATGTTTTCTCATTTTGTCTCTCATAGTTGAGGTCTACCTATGATGACAATTACAGGCCGGCCTCATCTTTTTAAGTGGGAGAACTTGAACAATTGGTGGCTGACTAAATACTTTTTTCCCCATTGTAATGATATAATTTGTGATATGTTATTACGAAACCATGTTCTTTTTTAAAAAGGTACTTACCTTGTGATACACATATCTGGATGTGGCCAGCCAAGAGGAGACGTAAGGGAGGACACATCTGTACAATCATAGGGCTCACTGAATATAAGATGCCTCAACAAATTTCCAAAGTCTAGAATTAAACCTATTACACTTTTAAGATTAATAAGATGGTGCTAAGTACACCAACATAGTACTACCACAAAGTAGTAAGACCCTTGAAATACATCTAAACAGAGATCCATAAGGTCATGTTTTTACCTCTTGTGAGCTTAGTGCTGATATGTGCCTCCTGCAATGGCAGAGAGTAGAGCTCTCTAGTACAGTATTTTCATTAAAAAGACATGAATTCTGCTATGACAATCCATCTGAAATTTTCATGTGTCATTATTCTAAAATTAATATATATTGTATATCAATTGTAGAACGATAAAACAATAATAGCGTTTTCCCCCCTCCATGTTGAATTTCTGACTCTAGTTGATCAAATTACCATTCTGCCTCACATAGTCCATAGTGATTTAAGGACTACTTTGCCTTCCTGAAAGATCTCTAGGTTTTAGAGCCTCAAACTGGTTCATCTCTTTGTGAGCTCTCCTGGAGTAGTTTTCACCTTTTGTTATCAAAATATTTTTAATGGGAATGTACAAAGGCAGGCCACAGACTTCCTATATATAATAATAATAATATAATTGTGTCATGTTCTTCATGAATGTTTTCAATACCAATTGGACATCTGGACATCTAGAAGCTGACACTTGACACTTGTAGACAAGCAATGGACATGATGGATTGGCATCGTAGTCTCTATGTTCATCTCATGGTTGACAGTATTGTGTTTCATTATACTTGAACAACCAACACCATGTCAGACCAATCATAAACTGAAGATGGATTTTTCTAAAAGGCAAAAAATTGATGGTGCCATCACAAAAAAACAAAACAAAAAAAAATATAATGTGCCACCTCGAGTAAATGGATCATGTGATTCTGATGATGGGATATATCCACAAATTACAAATGAAAAAAGCAAAAATTCCATCACTGTGTCCATAGATAATAAAACTGGAGGCGTTTACTGTATTGCATGAAATATGCCATGTACAGATGATCACGTATTTTAAGTGATGCAATGAAAATCTCAATTTTTATCAATAAAAATAAACAATGAAAAATAGCAATTTGAAATCAAATCAAATAACCGTAAAATTCTATTATTTATTCTACAATTATAAGCATAATTAAGAATCGGAAAAGATAAAATAAAATATAATTAAAGCAATTAGAAGATAGATAGATAGATAGATAGATTCAACATAGTTAAAGTAGTAAAAATAAAACTAATAACCTTAATTCTTACTTAGTTCTAAGAATTCTAATTCTACAAACCTTTTTACTTATCTGGGGCTATCTCAATGAATGGGGATAATCTTGATTTTTTTTTTTTAACAAAACACACATGATGTGGCGACCTTCTTTTATATATATATATATATATATATATATATATATATAGATAGATAGATAGATAGATAGATAGATAGATAGATAGATAGATATTTATCTCATTGTAATTAATCCCCTTGGAAAACCTTTGACTCTCCCAACTGATTTCTCAGATACGTTATATTTGATATATTTTTCATAGGTTATATATAATTAATCCCCTTGGAAAACCTTTGATTCTCCCAACTGAATTCTCAGATAGGTTTTCATTATCTAGTCTCTGTTGGTCTAATTTGTATCTTAAAGGGTTTTGGACTGTTTTGGCAGATTCTCAGCCTTACCAATTAATAACCACAAACCAATTGCTCTAAATTTGGGACCCCCAGATTGTTTAATTAATTTACTTATTCTAAATTTTACTTTTCAATTCCTGACACACTCCCTTATTTAACTATTTATTGTACTATTTAACTTACCTACTATTGATACTTTATACCAGGCCAATGACCTCTATTTCACCAATTGGAATCTGACCTACATCCATGGTCACTCATTAGACTGTCATGGTTTGGCAGGATAGCAGCCAGGAAAATGAGCTTGCTACCTAAGTTACTTAATTTGAATGAGTAGAGCTTGAAACAAATTGCAAGACTAAACTCATGTAATTCATATGAGATGATAAGTGGCCTCTACAATATATTCTCCGAAAACTTGTTTCAGTCTTACAATGCTGAACTTATGACCCAGATGACTGATACTGTATACTCACATCCCTCCTTGCCCTGGTAGGTACAGATGGAGGCTAATGCCTGCCATCCAATCCCATTGACACCTTTATATGGGTAAGACCACAAGACAGATCTCTGAGATTGGCCCAAGTGCTGTCACAAATGCTTTTTTTATGCAATAGTTTATTAAGAGTTACTGATTGATGTTGTCCTATATACCCATGGTGACAAACCAGGTTTCCAACCTGTGATGTGAAAGGCGGCATTTCAATGGTGGATTGACAAAAGTTTTTAGAGACCAGAATTTCCTGATGTGGGTGTGATATTAAAACCCTAGACAATTTCTAGAACTTCCACTCCCTCCTAGCTTTAGAGATCTTCAGCTGTAACCAGATTAGACATTTCCTTCAAGCTTGGAAAACCAAGCATGGCGATATATCCATATCTATTCCCATGGAGAAGATATGTCAGACTTTGTCTACTTTTAGAAAAATCTCCCATTTATTTTAATACTTGGTCCCAGCAGACAAAAAGCTCCCTTATATGTCTAGATAGGAGATGGATATGAGTAGAGAGTTAGAGCTGAAGCAAATGAGAACATGGAATACCTGATCTTGAAAACCTCTATTAATACCATTCTAGTTAAGACAGGATAAAAAGTCATTCTCCGATGGTATATGGCTCCGTCTTGGATTTCCAACTTTCTTCCATTTTATGACCCAGAATGATTCCACCAATGCTGTCAGGTGGTTATTTTTAGACATCATTCGTAGGAGTGCCCTACTGTAGCAAAATTCTGGTCAGAAGTGCAATGTTTTACACAATCCCTCACAAGAGTATCCCTCACTCTTAACTTAGTTATAGCATTTATGAATGGCCCAATCCCTTCTATTTCACAACACACCTGTAAGCTAATTCAATACATCCTGTTAGCAGTTACAATAACTACAATTACGGCCTGGAAGATCCTACTATTTCTGTGGCTCATGTGAGGAACACATTTACATGGATTATGATCATCTAACAGGCCTATTGTCAAACTCTTTGGTGAAATTTTACAGAATATGGAGACCATGGAAATTCCTACTCACTCTTTAGCAGTGGGAGTGGAATGTTCTTCTTTCTCACCGTCTTTTTCTTAGATGAGTGGCATGGTGGAAAATGCTGGAATCCTTTACTCCATCCCTTCCGCTCATACCCTTGTCACTCCCTTTTTCAAAAAATTTTGCCCTTTCCCTAGGTTAGTTTAATTTGTTTACCTGCATGACACACAGTCATTGAATTTATTCCTCATATCTAGCTTACCCTCTGAGGTGTGATGTTGACATGCTATACTATTTCCATATGTATTTTCACCAGTTTATAGAAACTTACCCCTCACACTGTCTTAACCACACTTTTTTCTAATATGCCCTCTGGACTGTTCTTTCTTGATATCCTATTATTTTCCTGTATTGGAACTGGAAAATTCAATAAAAATCTGAGCTTGCATTTCAAAGGATGAGATACTGTATGGATTATCAAAACCAGGAACCAAGCCTAAGCCTCATCTGATCACAGTACAGTAGGGAGTTCAATCTGCAGTTAATGGTCTCTGATAGTGTTGGGCAAACCTTGCATTTGTCTTGTGAATATTTGCAAAGATCACTCAGCAGTTTTTTTGAACTGGATCCCACAGGGGAGGTGTATAAACAGCAAACATTGTGATTAAGGAGCAAACTTGCTGTAAGGACATTGAACTATTAGCTGTGAGCATGAGACCTTTCTACCTACCAAGGGAACTATCGCATGTCATCGTGATAGCTGCATATGTACCCCCCTCTGCGAAAGCTGACACTGCCTGTGAGGTCCTACAAGCCACACTGAGCCTTTTACAGTTAAAACATCCCCAGGCCCTCTTTCTTCTGTCGGGTGATTTCAACCATGCCTCTCCATCATCCACACTGCCCAGTTTCACACAGTATGTAACCTGTCACACAAGAGACAGCAAAACACTGGACTTGTTCTTTGCCAATGTGAGGGAGGCATATAACTCATCAGCCCTACCACCCCTGGGAAGATCGGATCACAACCTAGTGCATCTCCGACCTGTGTACAAGCCACTTGTACGTAGAGAACCAGCTGTCACCCGCACAGTGAGGATATGGTCCGAGGAGAGTGATGAGGCTCTGAGGGATTGTTTTGACACAACCGCATGGGAAGTTCTGCAGGATTCTTATGGAGAAGATATAGAAGGACTCACACACTGCATAACGGACTACATTAATTTTTGTGTGGACAACACAGTACCCACAAAAGTGGTGAGGCGCTTCTCCAATAACAAACCATGGATTAACTCTGATATAAAAACACTACTTAAGGAGAAAAAGATGGCATTTAGGACAAGAGATAAGGAGGGGTTGAGGGAAGTACAAAAGGAGCTGAGGCATCAAATCAGGCAGGGAAAAGCCAGTTATAAAGAAAAAATGGAAAAGCAAATGGAAAGAAAAGAAATAAGGGGGGTCTGGGAGGGACTTAAGTCAATTTCGGGTCATAAACAGTCTGTCTGCCAGATTGAGGCAGATGTTAATTGGCTTAATGAACTAAACCTATTTTTCAACAGATTTGATCACACACCAGCTCCTCCCACCCCAGTATGCCCTTCAGCTCCCCCCACCACAATGACTTCTCCCCATTCACCCCATGTGGCTACTTCCCAACAGACCAGTAAATCCAGAAATCTGTCTTTATCTGGCCACAGTCTGACCTTCACACGGGCCCAGGTGAGGAAGGAGATGAAAAAGATCAAGGCGAGGAAAGCCGCAGGGCCAGATGACATCAGTGCAAGGCTAATTAAGACTTGCGGGGACCAGCTGTGTGGTATAATTACATATATGTATAATATGAGCCTGAGGCAGGAAATAGTCCCTGAATTATGGAAATCTTCTTGTGTGGTACCAGTTCCAAAGAAACCCCACCCTATGGACCTTAATGACTACAGACCTGTAGCACTGACATCCCACCTGATGAAGATCTTGGAGAGATTGGTTCTCACACATCTCCGCCCTCTAGTGAGCCCCGCTATGGACCCCCTCCAGTTTGCTTATCGGCCGGGCATTGGGGTAGATGATGCCATCATCCATCTTCTGCACAGGGCTCTGTCTCACCTGGAGAAACCAGGGAACACAGTGAGAATAATGTTCTTTGACTTCTCCAGTGCTTTTAACACCATACAGCCCAGGTTATTGAGGGACAAGCTGGGCCTTGCTGGAGTGGACCACTACCTCTCCAACTGGATCCTAGACTACCTCACAAATCAACCTCAATACGTGAGAGCCCAAGACTGTGTGTCAGGTACCGTGATCTGTAATACGGGGGCACTTCAGGGTACGGTTCTCGCCCCTTTCCTCTTCACACTATACACTGCAGATTTTAGGTGCAACTCATCCAGCTGCTACCTACAGAAGTATTCTGACGACTCTGCAATAGTGGGTCTCATCACAGATGATGATGACAGGGAGTACAGAGAACTGAACCGGGATTTTGTGGACCAGTGCCACCAGAACCACCTGAAGATTAACGCAGGGAAGACCAAGGAGATGGTGGTGGACTTCCGTAAAGGCAGAAGCCCTCCTAAACCAGTGGACATCCTGGGGACGGGCATCGAGATTGTGAACACCTATAAGTACCTGGGTTTGCTCCTTAATAATAAGCTGGACTGGGCAGATCATATGGAGGCCCTGTACAGGAAGGGCCACAGCAGGCTCTACCTGCTTAGGAAGCTGAGAGCCTTTGGAATCCGGGGGACACTTCTTAGAACTTTCTTCAACTCGGTAGTGGCATCAGCCATCTTCTTTGGAGTGGCCTGCTGGGGGAGCAGTATATCAACCAGGGATAGGAATAGACTCGACAAGCTGATTAGAAGGGCCAGCTCTGTCCTGGGGAGCCCACTGGACCCAGTGCAGGTGGTGGGTGACAAAAGGATACTGTCCGTGGTGAGCTCCATGCAGAAGAAGAAGTCCCATCCCATGCATGAGACTGTGATCGCGCTGAGCAGTACTGTCAGTGACCGACTGCTCCACCCTAGGTGTGAGAAGGAGCGCTATCGGAAGTCTTTCCTCCCCACCGCGGTCAGGCTGTACAACCAACACCGACCTAAGCGGAGATCATTACACACAGAGAACTGAAATATCTCTCTGCCTGTTAAATCCCCCCCCCCCTCTGCTACGTCCTATCTGTCTGTCTGCTATTATTGTAATGCCTCTCACCTTGGAACATTCCTGTACATGTTGTATTTGTATTTGTATCTGCTTATATTTGCTGCTGTAACACACTGAATTTCCCCATTGTGGGACTATTAAAGGACTATTATTATTATTATTATTATTATTATTATTATTATTATTATTATTATTAAACAGTTACACTCACCTAACCTGAGGACTATTTTGGCTTCCAGTGTGGGTCCACATCCTCTTTCGACTCCTTTAAGGCTCACAAATGATGTCAGCAGCCACAGGAGACAGCAGAAGCCTGTGGTTGGAGCCAGAAGAGTCCCAAAGAGGATGGGAACACGCACTGGATGCCGCAACAGAGCCCAGAAGAGCAGGACTGCTTGTTTTGTTTACACACCTCTAATAGGTCTCTGATTATTATATTCTGGCATCTGAAGAGACTCCAGGGTATAATAGTGGTTCAAGGGTAACAAAACCCAAAAATTTGAGGTTCAACTGAAACATTTATAACAAACCGAGCTCATTACAAACTGGTTCACTCATCCCTAGTCTCAGTCAATTCCCCACTTCCTCTCATAAGCTCAGCCTTGACCTATGGTTACTAAATTCAGCTGGCATGTGAAGATCTCCTTGCTGCTGTTTCTGCTGTTTTCCCTTCTGTCTACCTTACAGAAAGAAAGACAACATATTCCATACCACTAGCAGTGACACAAAAAGACTAGGACCATGCCTACTATATATATTGTCTATTAGGGTAAATTTTTAATATAAACTTCAAATTGGCATTCTCTTGAGATGGCTGCAGGGAGGCATATCTATGAGGTAATGTGGTATTTCTATAAAGCAGAGGTCACCAACCACTGGGCCACGGATCAACTGGTACTGGACCACAGGAAGATCTTTCAGTTGTTGGCAGCTCCCAGTGAGTGGGGAAGTGACAGCCAATAAGGAGAGTCCTAGAGTAGTGAATTCCTGGCCAGGGTGCTCCTCATTTGCTGCCACTCCCACACACACTGTTCATTATAATGCAGCATCTACTGAAAGTTGCCCACATTTAGAGAGCCGAGCTCTGAGACTATGTCCCCAGTCGTCCCACCCCCTGCACCCTTTCACTTAGCAATTACAAATGGTAGTTCCAAGCAAGACAATTTTCCCATGAGTATCCTCCTTGCCTCCCCCTCCCAAGCCTGAATTATGGGAACATTGTCTTGCTTGGAACTGGTCCAAGGTGCAAGAAAGGTTGAGGACTCCTGCTGTAAATGATGATCTGCTATATTCACTGTGGAAGTAATTTCTTGTCTGAAAATAAGAAAAAAAAAGATAAAAGAGAAAGAAGAGCATGTGTAATAAGATTAAAAGCAAGAAAAAGTAAACTAAAATAAAACAATCAAAAATAGAATAGAATATTTTATTAGGGAAATTCCTTGTCCAACAGTTCATTGCTCAATGGTTTACAATACTGATAAACAATGGTTTATAAAACAAACACTTCATTCACTACTCAGTACAGAATATAGAAGGCACAAGTATACCTTCATGGGCCATAGATGGTGGTGGGGGGTTAGTGGGGGAGCAGTGGTTTGGCCAGGTACCCATTAGTCTAGGGGACATAAATTATAGATCCAGTGAAGCGAGCAATGACAGAGAAGATAAATGATCCATTGAACCTCTCATCAGATTATGGGTTTGAGTCTTCCATAACATTCCATTACATTTTTGTAAAAGCAGAAGGGCATAAATCTGTATTCTTTCTATTCTAACTTAAAAATACAGATCCAAACAATTCCATTGACTTCAAAGTTTTGAATAGGAATTTTTTCTCCATATCAAACACAGGGCAATAGAATCAATGGATTTGATCAATTTCAGTTGTAAAAGTACTGACCCATATCCAGGGCCGGTTTTAGACAAAGTGGGGCCCTGGGCAAAATTAAAAGCGGGGCCCCAAATGCTGATATGCAAGCCCCAAATGCTGATATGCAAACAACACCATCGTCTTCCAGTGGCAACCCCTATAATAACGTCTCCTTTCTGCCAACAAAAAAGTAATAACAAGCCCCATTTTACCACACACAATTCAAGTGAGCACCTTTGTACCGCGTAATAGATTTTTGCACGCAGTCATCAGTTATTATAGCACCTCCTTATAAATAATAGTCCCTGCTTATTAATAATATTACACCTTTATCAGTAATAGCGCCTTTATAAATGATAAATAATGCCCTGTATCAGTAATATTCCCCCTTATCAGTAACAGTCACCCCGTAAAAATAATACTGCTCTCTTATAAATAATAGCCCCCTCATAAATAATAGTTACCCTTATAATAGTCCCCATTATCACTAATAGCCCCCTTTATAAATAAGCCCACTTAACAATTATATCCCTCTTATAAACAGTTCCCCTCATATAAATAATAGCTCCCCCCTTGTAATGGATGCCTTATATATAATAGTTCCCCCCTTATAAATAATAGCCCGTCTTATAAATAATAGTTCCCCTTTTTAAAATAGCCCCCTCATATTTACGTTTCCCAATTATATATAGTAACCCACCCTTATATATAATAATTCTCCATTATACAGTGTCAGACTGAAGGGGGAATGACATGGCCATGGGGCACTACACGTATGTGCAAGATTATAGTGAGGGACCTGTGATGCAGACATAGCACACAGGGCTGCCAGCAGGAATTTTGAGCCCCTCCCCACAGTATAATGCTCCACATGGTATATAATGCTCCACAGTATAAAATGCTCCCCCGAGTCCTCCACAGTTTCCCCACATGGTATATAATGCTCCACAGTGGCCCCACACAGTATAAAATGCTCCCCTGAGCCCCACCATAGTGGCCCCACATGGTATATAAGGCTCCACACAGTATAATACTCCACAGTGGCCCACACAGTATACTACTCCTTAGTGGCCCCAGATAGTACAATATGTTCCCCAGCAGCCTCACACAATATAATATGCTCCATACAGTATAATATGCACCCCACAGTGCCCTCCCAGTATAATGCTTCACAGTGGTCTAACACAGTATAACATGCTCCACAATGGCTTTCACACAATATAATATACTCCCCAGAGGGTTTCCCCCAGTATAATGCTACACAGTAGTCCCCCACAGTATAATATGCTGCCCATAGTCCCCCCCAGTATAATGCTCTACAATGGCCCCACAGAGTATAATATAATCCCGAAAAGCCCCACACAATATAATACACTCAACAGTAACCTCACACAGTATAACAGGCTCCTCACACTGCCCCTTCCACCCAATATAAAGCTCCAGAGTGCCCCATAGTATAATATGCTCCCCAGAGGGCCCCCGCTAGTATAATGCTCCACTGTGCCCCCCGGTATTTTGCTCCACAGTGGCCCCACACAATATATTATGCTCCACAGAGTGTCCCCCCAGTATAATGTTCCACAGTGGCGCCACGCAATATAATATGCTCTGCTGATGCCTCCCCCAGAATAATACTCCACAGTGACCCCACTCAGTATAACATACTCCAGAATGGCCTCCACACAGTATAATATACTGCCCAGAGAGGTTACCCCAGTATAATGCTCCACAGTGGCCCAAAACAGTATAATATGCTCTCCACAGACCCCCTTCTCCCAGTATAATGCTCCACGGTGGCCCCACACAGTATAATATACTGGAGGGCCCCCCTCTGGAGAGCATATTATACTGTGTGGGGCCACCGTGGAGCATTATACTGGGGGGCCCCCGAGTATAATGCTCCATAGTGGCCCTACAGACTCCGTCAGTGCTATTAGTATAATTATCGAAGGTCCGGGGAAGGTAAGGGAAAATAACAAACAGTTATACTCACCTTGCCTTACCTCTGCTGGGCCTCCTCGCGCTGCTCCGCTATCCCCGCCAGCGACCGCTTCCTCTTCTCTGTGGCTGACGTCACGCGTTGTGGACGTCACCGCTGAGGCCTGTGATTGGGCCTCAGCGATTACGTGAGCACGCCCCACATGATCGCTACGGCTGGTGCTTGGCCTCAGCGGTGATGTCCGGAACGCCAGAAGATGACGTCAGACGCAAGGACAGGTGAGTAAAAATGTTTGTTATTTTTACTCACCTCAGAAAGGGGCCCTGCGGCACAGGACGCTGGGTTCCTTTCTCTTATTGATATGGCCGGGCCTGACTCCGGGATCCGGAGTCATCAGGCTCTGGATCCCGGGGGCCCCTTTGGGGACGGGGCCCTGGGCAATTGCCCAGTTTGCCCCCCCCCCTAACGACGGCCCTGCCCATATCCAGTGACATCTAAAATATCTGTATTTTTAGACTATATAGCCCTATATGTAATATGAGCATCTATTATTTCTATGGATGAAGATAGTTTCTAAACTAAAGACTTCTATGGGATGAATACTGTTTTGTGACTTTGGTGAGGTGAAAGACTAACCCCCTTAGTAAACAACTCTGGCGCTGATTCGTAAATGTCCATAGTCCCTGTCCAAGAACATTTGGCATCTCTTTCGAAACAGTGTTTATTCAATTTTATGTTCATCTTTGACTGTTTTCTGGATACAGCAGGATCACATTCTCTCTTATCCTACTGATTATACCTCTAGCTATACAGCCCAGCATCCTACTGGTTATACCTATAGCTATATAGCTGAGAATCTTACTGGTTATACCTCTAGCTATATAGCCAAGCATCCTACTGGTTATACCTATAGCTATATAGCTGAGAATCTTACTGGTTATACCTCTAGCTATACAGCCAAGAATCCTACTGGTTATACCTCTATCTTACAATATTGATGTGAGCAGCACTCTAGTTAGCTTGTAGATGGGTGCACTTATTCCACCGGTGGCTGACCGGAAACCTACCAATTTTAATATAAGCTTATATTAAAAGATGGACAGCACTCCATGTAGTTGAACTTGCTTGTAAGTTTTATTTGCAGAACACATATTCCATGTTAGAGCAATATACAGTGGGGAAAAAAAAGTATTTAGTCAGCCACCAATTGTGCAAGTTCTCCCACTTAAAAAGATGAGGCCGGCCTGTAATTGTCATCATAGGTAGACCTCAACTATGAGAGACAAAATGAGAAAACATATCTAGAAAATCACATTGTCTGATTTTTTAAGAATTTATTTGCAAATTATGGTGGAAAATAAGTATTTGGTCAATACTTTGTTATATATCATTTATTGGCAATGACAGAGGTCAAACGTTTTCTCTAAGTCTTCACAAGGTTGGCACACACTGTTGCTGGTATGTTGGCCAATTCTCCTTCGTTGCCATGGTGGTGTGCTTGGGATCATTGTCATGCTGAAAGACCCAGCCACGTTTCATCTTCAATGCCCTTGCTGATGGAAGGAGGTTTGCACTCAAAATCTCACGATACATGGCCCCATTCATTCTTTCATGTACACGGATCAGTCGTCCTGGACCCTTTGCAGAGAAACAGCCCCAAAGCATGATGTTGCCACCCCCGTGCTTCACAGTAGGTATGGTGTTCTTTGGTTGCAATTCAGCATTCACTCTCCTCCAAACACCACGAGTTGTGTTTCTACCAAACAGTTCTACTTTGGTTTCATCTGACCATATGACATTCTCCCAATACTCTTCTGGAACATCCAAATGCTCTCTAGCAAACTTCAGACGGGCCCCGATATGTACTTACTTAAGCAGGGGGACACGTCTGGCACTGCAGGATCTGAGTCCCTGGCGGCGTAGTGTGTTACTGACGGTAGCCTTTGTTACGTTAGTCCCAGATTTCTGCAGGTCTTTCACTAGGTCCCCCCGTGTGGTTCTGGGATTTTTGCTCACCGTTATTGTGATAATTTTGACCCCACGGTGTGAGATCTTGCGTGGAGCCCCTGATGGAGGGAGATTATCAGTGGTATGTCTTCCATTTTATAATTATTGCTCCCACAGTTGTTTTCTTCACACCAATTTGCTTGCCTATTGCAGATTCAGTCTTCCCAGCCTGGTGCAGGTCTACAGTTTTGTTTCTGGTGTCCTTCCACAGCTTTTTGGTCTTCACCATAGTGGAGTTTGGAGTGTGACTGTTTGAGGTTGTGGACAGGTGTCTTTTATACTGATAACAATGTCAAACAGGAGCCATTACTACAGGTAATGAGTGGAGGACAGAGGAGCCTCTTAAAGAAGAAGTTACAGGTCTGTGAGAGACAGAAATCTTGCTTGTTTGTAGGTGACCAAATACTTATTTTCCACCATAATTTGCAAATAAATCTTTAAAAAATCAGACAATGTGATTTTCTAGATTTGTTTTCTCATTTTGTCTCTCATAGTTGAGGTCTACCTATGATGACAATTACAGGCCGGCCTCATCTTTTTAAGTGGGAGAACTTGCACAATTGGTGGCTGACTAAATACTTTTTTTTCCCCACTGTATCATATCATACAGGGTGTAGATAATTTAAAAGCCGAGAGCAACGTTTCGGGCTGCGAGAGCCTTTTCTTAGGCAATTAGAATATGAATATGAATGTGTGACAACTGCAGCATATCTAGGAAAAATATTTGTTGTGGGGCCCAGGAGAAATGATCCTGGTAAGGAACCCAAGGATGGGGGAGATGTATGTCTTCCCTTAGCAAGCTCTGGACCTCTAGCTATACAGCCCAGCATTCTACTGGTTATACCTCTAGCTATACAGCCAAGAATCCTACTGGTTATACCTATAGCTATAAAGCTGAGAATCTTACTGGTTATACCTTTAGTTATACAGATGACACACTACTGATTATACCTCCAATACAGCCAAGAATTCTACCAGTTATACCTCTAGCTATACAGCCCAGCATCTTACTGGTTATACCTCTAGCTATATAACCCAGCGTCCTACTGGTTCTACCTCTAGCTATATAGCCCAGCGATTCTACTGGTTATACCTCTAGCTATACAGCCCAGCATTTTACTGGTTCTACCTCTAGCTATACAGTCAAGAATCCTACTGGTTATACCTATAGATATGCAGCCAAACATCCTACTGGTTATAACTATAGCTAGAAAGCTGAGAATCTTACTAGTTATACCTTTAGTTATACAGCTAACATACTACTGATTATACCTCTAGCTATACAGTTGAACCGATTCCTATAGCTATACGTTGACCGTCCTTTTCCTCCTGTTGCCTGGCTCCACTGCTGGCTCATTATGAAGCTGTCAGATATCAGGTCTCCTAAATAGTTCTTTTCTGAAGTTCTAGATAACACAGAAATTTCAATAATATCCTCAAATGGAGGATCCCTTCTCCCCAAGTGTATTATTTTACATGTGGAAACATTGAACTGCAGTTTCCATAGTTTGAACCATTTATTTAGTATTTCTGCTATATATTCCTAACCCTATGAATTAAAATCATTATTTCCTATTGAGCATAGTGTATTACAATTTTATTTTTCTAAGCTATGTGGATTGAAATTAAAGGTATTTGCACAACATTCTTACAGGGCTTCGATTTTATGCCACTACAGATAATATTTGGCCTCTGCCTTGGTGGATGGAAGAGAAACCAATCTTTTCAGTATCTCCTGTTGTCTCCAAAGTTATATCTGTGTATTGTACAACTATAGTATGTCTGCTGAGCACCTCTTTAGTGCTTCTTGTCATTCTATAATGTACTTGTTTTTTTTTTTTTTCATCATTTCTTACAGCACTACCATTGTATGACATAGCTAACTACAGCACTTACACCAGCTGAACTGGACCATGAATATATATAAATGGTTTGAAGCCCACTGTCCTGCTAAACTATAGTTCTTGAATTTCATAGGAGGAAATACAGATTTCCAGAATCTGGAAACAAGCCTTAGCTTTATATTCCACGGCTGTGGGAGTTTTGTAGTTAGCCAAAGCACAGCAGAGAAATCAATGGCTGCTGGTGGCCTTTGATTTTGGAATTTTATACATGGTTATGCTTCAAAACAAAAGTGAAGAAAAGTAAATGGATCTTCAGAAAACCAAATATATAGAGCAAAAATCTAAAAATGTTTTGTTTTAATAGTGGCTGAGTGGTTAGCTTCGTTGGCTTGCAGCACTGAGGTCCTGGGTTAAATTCTGACCAAAGGCAACATCTGCATCTGTAGTATGGTTTCCTCCCCCGTGCAAAAAATATACTGATAGGTAAATTGGCTTCCTGTAAAACAGGTTCCATTAAATTATAATAATAAAAGAGCACACAATTGTTATTTCAAAGAGAAATCCGTAATCTTTGTATACAATTTCATTGACTTCCATTTTGAGTATATTGGGGAAAATGTATTATGTTGTTTACACCAAAAAGTGAGATGAGTTATAGCTGAAATTTACACTAGTCCCTGACTGACGTACATTTCAATTCTGGCACATTGGACCTTCTGAAACATGACAGAATTATTAAGAGCCCATAACCTCTTAATCTCATGCCTTGATTAAGACTGGCGTAGGAATCAGAAGTCTGAATAAATGCCCCCATTGACTTTTCTCCATGTAGAGGATCTAAAGACACCAACGGTGTTTAACAATATGGGTCTGCACTTAATATTCTATCAACATTTGTAGTAAAAAATATTGACCCATATCCAATGAAATCTACAACGAAAATCTATATTGTAGACTTCATTGATGTCTTCTGGGAAGATACCAGTCACATCTAATTCAGCCTGTAATACTGCTCTGTACTTTTATGGGTCTAAAATGTAGACTTCCATGAGAAGAATTTACTTTTCTGTTTACTACCAAATATTCATAGTTCAGCAAAAATTGTTCAATTTGTAAAGATTTCTGAAGCAAAAATCTTTCCCTATTTCCATTTGCACATCTGTTCTTCCTGGACAAAAAACATAACATGAATAACAGAAATAGCAAAAATATTGGGGGAGATTTACTAAGCAGAATGCCTAGATAACTTTGCACTAAAAACACTGTCTAACATGTTTTGCGCCACATTTATCAAGTGTTTTAGACTTTTTGGGAAAAAGAAGGTTGTGGCTTAAGTAAAAAGGAGCTTGGTTTACAGTTATACTCCTGTACACTAAAAAAAAGTTCCAGAATTTTTAAGCCAGCTAATGAGTGGTACAATACTACTGTAGACTAGACAGTTTAACAATACATACTGTAGATTTAGCAAACAGCATCAATGATTTTGATAAATCTGGTGCAATTTAAGACTGTGTAATCTGCTCCATTTGTCTAGATTCTTTGAAGCATCAAAGGAAAATTTTTGAGTTTTCCACAAGTCTCTGACATTACTTGTTCCTTGCTTTTTGTAAAAATTGGTGGAGAAGCATTCACCAAAATGTAACAATGTCATGCTTAAAGAGGTACTGTATTCCTGTTGTAACAAATTGATGGTAATAACATGGTTGGATCTTCTAGATGTAGACCTTAGTCAGGAAGTGTTGTACTAGTTTTAGAGACATTGCTTCCTCTTCACCTGAGTGATAATGGTGTTTTTCACATCCTTGTTCCTTATTCTATATATAAAGGGGTTCAACATTGGAGTTACTACAGTATAAAGTATGGACAGTACCTTGTCTGTTTCATTAAAAGTAGATTTTTTTGTGTGTGGTCGTAGATAAATTAACATAATGGTCCCATAGTAGAGGGTGACAGCAGTGAGGTGAGAAGCACATGTGGAGAAGGATTTCTGCCTTCCTTGGTAGGAAGTTATCTTCAGAATCTTGGAAATAATATGGACATATGATATCAGTATCAACCAAAAGGAACACATAGCAATAATTGCTCCTGTGATGTACACATATAACTCATTGAAAAAAGTGTCTCCACAAGACATTCGTATCAAAGCAGGTGCCTCACAAAAGTAGTGGTTGATATCGAGATAATTGCAGAATGGAAGTTGGAATATGAGGGTCACCATCACAAAAGAGTCAATAATTCCAATACTCCATGACCCCACAATTAAATACAAACACAATGTCTTGTTCATTATGGTGTTATAATGCAATGGTCTACAAATAGCGGCAAATCTATCATAGGCCATGACTGCAAGTATTACACATTCTGTATCACCCAAAACTAAGGAGAAGAACATCTGTGTTGCACACCCCAATAAGGAAATACTTCTGTCTTTGGCCAAGGTGTTCCTTAAAATTAAAGGAAGAATGGAGGAGGAAATGAAAATGTCAATGATAGAGAGGGTGGTTAGAAAAAAAAGTACATGGGGGTGTGCAGCATTGAATTGATCCTCACAATGATGATCAGAAGTAGATTCCCTGATATTGTCATTAAATATATTGCCAATAATATTACAAAGAAGATAACTTGTAGGTGAGGAACATTGGACAACCCAAGTAAGATGAACATTTGCGAAGTAGTTTGGTTTACTTGTTCCATAACGTTCATTTAGCTCCTGACATATCATAAGAAAAGAATTAGCCAAAATATACTTTCCCAACTTCTTACAAAATTGTCAGAGCTAGTTATATATTAGATAGTTTCCAAAACATTGCAAACTTTGGTTAATGATTCCAATTTGTCTTGAAAGTAATTCAGACAATGTCTCAACATACTAACCAAAACCTTGAAAGGCTGCAAATCACCCTCTACCACTGGGTGGTCGCACATAGACACAAACAGGATAGTTAGCATATAATTATATCATTTGTGATATCTTGTTACGAAACCATGTTCTGTTTTAAAACGGTGCTTACCTTGTGATACACGTATCTGGACGTGTCCAGCCAAGAGGAAACAAAAGGGAGGACACATCACAGGGCTCACTGAATATAAGATGCCTTGACAGATTTACCAAGTCTAGAATTAAACCTATTACACTTTTAAGATTAATAAGATGGTGCTAAGTACACCAACAAAGTACTACAACAAAGTAGTAAGAAATACTGTACATCTACTGTAAACAGAGATAAATAAGGTGATGTTTTTACCTCTTGTGAGCTTAGTGCTGATATATGCCTCCTGCAATGGCAGAGAGTAGAGCTCTCTAGTACCATATTCTCATTAAAAAGACGTGAATTCTGCTATGACAATCCATCTGAAATTTTTATGTCATCATTCTAAAATTATATATATTGTATATCAATTGTAGAACAATAAAACAGAAATAGAGTTTTCCCACCTCCATGTTGCATTTCTGCATCTAGTTGGTCAAATTACCATTCTGCCTCACATAGTCCATAGTGATTTAAGGACTATTTTGCCTTCCTGGTACTTCTCTCTAGCTTTGAGATCTAAGGACTACTTTGCCTTCCTGGAACATCTTTCTAGGTTTGAGATCTAAGGACTATTTTGCCTTACAGGAACATCTCTCTAGGTTCGAGAGCCTCATTCTGGTTCATCTCTTTGTGAACTCTCCTGGAGTAGTTTTCACCTTTGTTATCAAAATAATTTTTATGGGGATGTACAAAGGCAGGCCACAGACTTCCTATATATAGTAATAATAATAATATAATTGTGTCATATTCTCTGTGCATGTTTTCAATACCAATTTGGATATGTTCTATCTGGACATCTAGAACATCTTGTCACCTATAGACAAGCAATGAACATGATGGAATGGTTTTGTAGTCTTTATGTTCTACTCATGGATGACAGTATTATTTTCCATTATACTTAAACAACCAACACCATGTCAGACCAATCATAAACTGAAGATGGATTTTTCTAAAAGGTAAAAAATTGATGGTGCCATCACAAAAAAACAAAAACCAAAAAAAATCTAATGTGCCACCTCGAGTAAATGGATGGATCATGTGATTCTGATGATGGGATATATCCACAAATTACAAATGAAAAAAGCAAAAATTCTGTCACTGTGTCCATAGACGATAAAACTGGAGCTTTTACTGCATTGCATGAAATACGCCATGTACAAATGTTCATGTATTTTAAGTGATTTTATTTTAGCAAGAAAAATAATAAAAACTAACAATTTGAAATCAAATAAAATAACCGTGAAATTCTATTATTTATTCTACATTTATAAGAATAAATAAGAATCAGAAAAGATAAAATAAAATACAATTAAAGCAATTAGATAGATAGATAGATAGATATGATATCGATGGATAGATAGATAGATACATATGAGATAGATATGAGATGGATAGATAGATAGATAATTCAACATAGTTAAAATAAAAATAAAACTTTTAACCTTAATTCTTATATAAATTCTACAAACCTTTTTACTTATCTGGGACTATCTCAATGAATAGAGTTAATCTGTTTTTTTTTTCTTTTACAAAACACACATGATGTGGCGACCTTCTTATATATTTATTTTTTTCTCATTATAATTAATCCCCTTGGAAAACCTTTGATTCTCCCAACTGAATTCTCGGATAAATTTTCATTATCTAGTCTCTGTTGATCTAATTTGTATCTTAAAGGGTTTTGGACTGTTTTGGCAGATTCTCAGCCTTACCAGTTAATAGCCACAAATCAATTGCCGTAATTTGTGACCCCCAGATTGTTTAATTATTTTACTTAATCTAAATTTTACTTTTCAATTCCTGACACACTCCCTTATTTAACTATTTATTTAACTATTTAACTTACCTACTATTGATTCTTTATACCAGGCCAATGACCTCTATTTCACCAATTGGAATCTGACCTACAGTACAGACCAAAAGTTTGGACACACCTTCTCATTCCAAGAGTTTTCTGTATTTTCATGACTATAAAAATTGTAGATTCACATTGAAGGCATCAAAACTATGAATTAACACATGTGGAATTATATACTTAACAGAAAAGTGTGAAACAACTGAAAATATGTCTTATATTCTAGGTTCTTCAAAGTAGCCACCTTTTGCTTTGAAAACTGCTTTGCACACTCTTGGCATTCTCTTGATGAGCTTCAAGAGGTAGTCACCTGAAATGGTTTTCACTTCACAGGTGTGCCCTGTCAGGTTTAATAAGTGGGATTTCTTGCCTTCTAAATGGGGTTGGGACCAAAAGTTGTGTTGTTCAGAAGTCAGGTGGATACACAGCTGATAGTCCTACTGAATGGAGTGTTAGAATTTGTATTATGGCAAGAAAAAAGCAGCTAAGTAAAGAAAAACGAGTGGCCATCATTACTTTAAGAAATGAAGGTCAGTCAGTGCGAAAAATTGGGAAAACTTTGAAAGTGTCCCCAAGTGCAGTGGCCAAAACCATCAAGCGCTACAAAGAAACTGGCTCACATGAGGACCGCCCCAGGAAAGGAAGACCAAGAGTCACCTCTGCTGCGGAGGATAAGTTCATCCGAGTCACCAGCCTCAGAAATCGCAGGTTAACAGCAGCTCAGATTAGAGACCAGGTCAATGCCACACAGAGTTCTAGCAGCAGACACATTTCTACAACAACTGTTAAGAGGAGACTGTGTGCAGCAGGCCTTCATGGTAAAATAGCTGCTAGGAAACCACTGCTAAGGACAGGCAACAAGCAGAAGAGACTTGTTTGGGCTAAAGAAAACAAGGAATGGACATTAGACCTGTGGAAATCTGTGCTTTGGTCTGATGAGTCCAAATTTGAGATCTTTGGTTCCAACCACCGTGTCTTTGTGCGACGCAGAAAAGGTGAACGAATGGACTCTACATGCCTGGTTCCCACCGTGAAGCATGGAGGAGGAGGTGTGATGGTGTGGGGGTGCTTTGCTGGTGACACTGTTGGGGATTTATTCAAAATTGAAGGAATACTGAACCAGCATGGTTACCACAGCATCTTGCAGCGGCATGCTATTCCATCCGGTTTGTGTTTAGTTGGACCATCATTTATTTTTCAACAGGACAATGACCCCAAACACACCTCTAGACTGTGTAAGGGCTATTTGACCAAGAAGGAGAGTGATGGGGTGCTACACCAGATGACTTGGCCTCCACAGTCACCAGACCTGAACCCAATCGAGATGGGTTGGGGTGAGCTGGACCTCAGAGTGAAGGCAAAAGGGCCAACAAGTGCTAAGCATCTCTGGGAACTCCTTCAAGACTGTTGGAAGACCATTTCAGGTGACTACCTCTTGAAGCTCATCAAGAGAATGCCAAGAGTGTGCAAAGCAGTAATCAAAGCAAAAGGTGGCTACTTTGAAGAACCTAGAATATAAGACATATTTTCAGTTGTTTCACACTTTTTTGTTAAGTATATAATTCCACATGTGTTAATTCATAGTTCTGATGCCTTCAGTGTGAATCTACAATTTTTATAGTCATGAAAATACAGAAAACTCTTGGAATGAGAAGGTGTGTCCAAACTTTTGGTTTGCACTGTACATCAATGGTCACTGATTAGACTGTCATGGTTTGGCAGGATAGCAGCCAGGAAAATGATCTTACTACCTAAGTTACTTAATTTTAACTTGTTTCAGTATTACAATGCTGAACTTATGGCCCAGATGACTGATACTGTATACTCACGACCCTCCTGGCCCCAGTGGTTACAGATGGAGGCTAGTGCCTGCCATCCAATCCCATTGACACCTTCATATGGGTAAGACCACAAGACAGATCTCTGAGATTGGCCCCAGTGCTGTCACAAATGCTTCCTTTATGCAATAGTTTATTAAGCATTACTGATTGATGTTGTCCTATATACCCATGATAACAAACCAGATTTCCAACCTGTGATTCAAAAGGCGGCATTTCAATGATGGATTGACAAAAGTTTTTATTGACCAGAAACTTCTTGATGGGGTGTGATATTAAAACCCTAAACTATTTCTAGAACTCCCATTCCATCCTAGCTTCAGAGATCTTCAGCTGTAACCAGATTAGACATTTCCTTCAAGCTTGGAAAACCAAGCATGGCGATATATCCACATCTTCTCCCATGTAGAAGATATGTTGAACTTTGTCTACTTTTAGAAAAATCTCTTATCTATTTTTATACTTGGTCACACCAGACAAAAAGCTCCCTTATATGTCTAGATAGGAGTTGGATATGGGTAGAGAGTTAGAGCTGAAGAAATGGAGAATATGGAATACCTGATCTTGAAAACCATTAATACCACCCTAGTTAAAGCAGGTTAAAAAGTCATTCTCACATGGTATATGGCTCCCTCTTAGATTCCCAACTTTCTTCCATCTTATGACCCAGGATGTTTCCACCAATGCTGGCAGGTGGTTATTTTTTTTCATCATTCGTGGGAGTACCCTACTCTAGCAAAATTCTGTTCAGACGTGCAATCTTTTAGACAAACCCTCACAAGAGTATTCCTCACTCTTAACTTAGTTAAGCTAATTCAATACATCCTGTTAGCAGTTACAATAACTACACTTACAGCCTGGAAGATTCTACTATTTCCATGGCTCAAGTGAGGAATAAATTTACATGGACTATGATCAATTATCATCTAACAGGCCTATTGTCAAACTCTTTGGGAAATTTTACACAATATGGAGACCATGGAAGTTCCTACAGTTCCTAGCAGTGGAACTTTCTTCTTCTTCCTTAGATGAGTGGCATGAGTGGCATAATACCATGTGCAGGGGCCACTATGGGGCATAATACCGTGTGCAGGGGCCACTATGGAGCATACTACCATGTGCAGGGGCCACTATGGAGCATAATACCATGTGCAGGGGCCACTATGGAGCATAATACCGAGTGCAGAGACCACTATGGAGCATAATACCGTGTGCAGGGGCCACTATGGAGCATAATACCCTGTGCAGGGGCCACTATGGAGCATAATACCATGTGCAGGGGCCACTATGAGACATAATACAGTGTGCAGGGGCCACTATGGAGCATAATACCGTGTGCAGGGGCTACTATGGAGCATAATACCATGTGCAGGGGCCACTATGGAGCATAATACCGTGTGCATGGGCCACTATGGAGCATAATACCATGTGCAGGGTCCGCTGCGGGGCATAATACCGTGTGCAGGGGCCACTATGGAGCATAATACCATGTGCAGGGGCCGCTGCGGGGCATAGTACCGTGTGCAGGGGCCGCTGCGGGGCATAATACCGTGTAATACTGTATTAAAAAAAAAAACATCTACTCACCTGTCCCTGGTGCTCCGATGTCTCCTACCGCAGTCTGGTTCTGCTACTCTGGTGTTTTCTTCTGTGGGGAAGAAAACACTGGAGCAGCAGGACTGGAATGCGCTGGGAGACACCCGAGCACCTTCCCTAGCCTCATATTAAAAAAGTGGTTATCCTGGACAATCCCTTTAAGGTGGCATTTGGGCTTTATTAAAGGGTCTTTCCAACTCATTTTTATTGATGTTATATCCTTAGGACAGATTATCAATAAGAGATCAGTGGACCCCTCCTCTGATCAGTTGTATGGGGGCTATGGCGCCTGTTTATATCACACGCTGTCTGTTTATAGAGACCGTGTGATGTAATTACAGCCTTGTCACATAGACGTGTATAGGACGAGGCTGTAGTTACATTACATGGCCACTATGAGATGAATGACACTATGTAAACAGAGAAGTGGTCACAGTGCTTACACAGGTACCACGGTTCATACAAACAGCTGATCAGTAGGTGTCCTTAGGTGTATTTGAGGACAATGTGGGTCAGATGCCTGGAAAAGTGAGGTGCCAAAGATGTCTGTGTTGTAAACTTTACAGAGACAAGTCACAGCTGGAAGAAGTGGTCATGGCGGTCCAAAGGGAAGAGAAGGGAAATGTGACCGATTAGTTAGAGACGTCACCTGTAAGTCACAAAATGTTACTGCCCTGTATTCACCTACATAATAGAGGATAAATACCTGATTGATGGGGGTCTGTCTGCTGAGACCCCCACTGAGCCTGAGAATTGGGTTTTCCCCCCCACTGGGTGGGAATTCAGCCTGATCGCAGCCATATATATAGGTGTGTCGCTTGGTGGATGGATGAACCCGCATGGCTCTCATTCAACTTTGATGGGAGTGCCAAAGATATCCGAAGTCCAGTACTCAGCTATCTGCGGCGCTCCTATTATAGAGAATGGGGGCCACGTGGGCTCGTCCATCCACCAAGCAGAAGATGTGTAAAGTTACTTTCATTGTTATACAGGAAGACGAATTTTAAAAAACTGTTTCATAAGTTAGTGTATGTTTATTGTACGACAATAACAGCGTGTGACGCTAACATGTAAACGCAATTTTATATATATATATTTTTTTTTTTTGGGGGGGGGGCGTCTTTCGATAGTCCGCCTCAGGCAGCAAAGAGGCTAGGTTCATCACTGGTTACACTCACCTATGTGATGGAATAAAGTTTGAAGACTCCTGCTGTAAATGATCATCTGCTATATTCACTGTCAAAGTAATTTCTTGTCTGAAAATGAGAAAAAAAAAGAAAAAAAAGAGAAACATGAGCATGGTTTAATAAGATTAAAAGCAAGAAAAAGTAAACTAAAATAAAATACTTTATTAGGGAATTTCCTTGTCCAACAGTTCATTGTTCAATGGTTTACAATACTGATAAACAATAGTTTAGAAAACAAACACAATTCGGTACTCAATACAGAACATAGAAGGCACAAGTATACCTTCATGGGCCATAGATGGTGGTGGGGGGTTAGTGGGGGAGGAGTGCTTTGGCCAGGTACCCACTAGTCTAGGGGACATAAATTATAAATCCATTGAAGCGAGCAATGACAGAGAAGATAAATGATCCATTGAACCTCTCATCAGATTATGTGTTTGACTCTTCTATAACATTCCATTACATTTTTGTAAAAGCAGAAGGGCATAAATCTGTATTCTTTCTATTCTAACTTAAAAGTATGGATCCAAACAATTCCATTGACTTCAAAGTTCTGAATAGGAATTTTTATCTCCATATCAAACAAAGGGCAATAGAATCAATGGATTTGATCAATTTATATTGTAAAAGTACTGACCCATATCCAGTGACATCTAAAATATCTGTATTTTAAGACTAAATAGCCCTATACAGTGGGGAAAAAAAAGTATTTAGTCAGCCACCAATTGTGCAAGTTCTCCCACTTAAAAAGATGAGGCCGGCCTGTAATTGACATCATAGGTAGACCTCAACTATGAAAGACAAAATGAGAAAATAAATCCAGAAAATCACATTGTCTGATTTTTTAAGAATTTATTTGCAAATTATGATGGAAAATAAGTATTTGGTTACCTACAAACAAGCAAGATTTCTGGTTCTCACAGACCTGTAACTTCTTCTTTAAGAGGCTCCTCTGTCCTCCACTCATTACCTGTAGTAATGGCTCCTGTTTGACATTGTTATCAGTATAAAAGACACCTGTCCACAACCTCAAACAGTCACACTCCAAACTCCACTATGGTGAAGACCAAAGAGCTGTGGAAGGACACCAGAAACAAAATTGTAGACCTGCACCAGGCTGGGAAGACTGAATCTGCAATAGGCAAGCAGCTTGGTGTGAAGAAATCAACTGTGGGAGCAATAATTAGAAAATGGAAGACATACAAGACCACTGATAATCTCCCTCGATCAGGGGCCCCACGCAAGATATCACCCCGTGGGGTCAAAATGATCACAAGAATGGTGAGCAAAAATCCCAGAACCACACAGGGGGACAATGTGAATGACCTGCAGAAAGCTGGGACTAACATAACAAAGGCTACCGTCAGTAACACACTACGCCGCCAGGGACTCAGATCCTGCAGTGCCAGACGTTTCCCCCTGCTTAAGCCAGTACATATCCGGGACCGTCTGAAGTTTGCTAGAGAGCATTTGGATGTTCCAGAAGAGTATTTGGAGAATGTCATATGGTCAGATGAAACCAAAGTAGAACTGTTTGGTAGAAACACAACTCGTCGTGTTTGGAGGAGAGTGAATGCTGAGTTGCATCCAAAGAACACCATACCTACTGTGAAGCATGGGGGGGGGGCAACATCATGCTTTGGGGCTGTTTCTCTGCAAAGGGACCAGGACGACTGATCCGTGTACATGAAAGAATGAATGGGGCCATGTATCGTGAGATTTTGAGCGCAAACCTCCTTCCATCAGCAAGGGCATTGAAGATGAAACGTGGCTGGGTCTTTCAGCATGACAATGATCCCAAGCACACCGCCAGGGCAACGAAGAAGTGGCTTTGTAAGAAGCATTTCAAGGTCCTGGAGTGGCCTAGCTAGTCTCCAGTTCTCAACCCCATAGAAAACCTTTGGAGGGAGTTGAAAGTCCGTGTTGTCCAGCGACAACCCCGAAACATCACTGCTCTAGAGGAGATCTGCAGGGAGGAATGGGCCAACATACCAGCAACAGTGTGTGCCAACCTTGTGAAGACTTACAGAAAACGTTTGACCTCTGTCATTGCCAACAAAGGATATATAACAAAGTATTGAGATGAACTTTTGTTATTGACCAAATACTTATTTTCCACCATAATTTGCAAATAAATTATTTAAAAATCAGACAATGTGATTTTCTGGATTTGTTTTCTCATTCTGTCTCTCATAGTTGAGGTCTACCTATGATGACAATTACAGGCCTCTCATCTTTTTAAGTTGGAGAACCTGCCCAATTGGTGACTGACTAAATACTTTTTTCCCCACTGTATGTAATATGAGCATCTATTATTTCTATGGATGAAAATAGTCTCTAAACTAAAGACTTCTATGGGATGAATACTGTTTTGTGACTTTGGTGAGGTGAAAGACTAACCTCCTTAGTAAACAACCCTGGTGCTGATTCATAAATGTCCATAGTCCCTGTCTAAGACCATTTGGCTTCTCTTTCAAAACAATGTTTATTCAGTTTTATGTTCATCTGTCACTGTTTTCTGGATCAGCTATGTAACTGTTGGTAATGCAAAGCGTTTGGTCATGTGCTTTCCTTTCAAGTGCAGTGTATGAGTGTGCAACGTTGAAAAAGCAAGCATGGGAGGAGCTCTATAACCCATAGATTTCATACATTGGTTACTAGCGGACTTTATTCCAATGCAACTGACTTTCTATGTCCGTTATATCAGAGCGCTGCAAGGCTTCACAACCAGTCACATGCTCCTAATGTCCATGATCAGAAACCTACTGATCCCAGGTGTTTAACCCTGTGGATGCCATGGCCAAAACTGACCACGGCACTTGAATGGATTTGGGGTGCGGGCTCTCCCTCTATTAAGCATCGGCACCGATGTGACTCTATGAATGTGATCTAAAAATTAAATCATATCATGCCACATCCGATAACATATGGATGTTTTTGCATCTGTTTATGTATAGTATTGTGGAATGGGGTTGAGCTGCGATACCAAATACAACCCACAGAGCGATGAAAAACTCTCCTTTGATGTTTTTTAGAGAGTGAGCCCCAATATCTGTATAGTAGATAAGCAAAATTCAAGTGCATTTGTGTGAAATTTCTGGAAACATGTCAGCCAATAGAAAAATACAATTGTCTTCGACAGAAAACTATTGACATTTTTTTTTCTAAAAGTTTCCTTTCAGAATTAATAGAAACAAAACTGAGAATTTGTTATGTAAGTAACTGATATATTCATAAACTAAAGTTTATAAATAAAATAGTATCTTTACTCCTTTCTTGTTACAGAATGATATACAACACAGTCATAAAGATGTCCTACAAAAAATATATATATTTATGACATATGACATAGACATACAGTAGGTGAAATTTTGAAATGTTAAAATCAGGAAAAGTCGAATAAAACAAAATCTGTAAAAAGTTAACATATGGGATTAATATAACATAATATTATAATTTTAATAATACATACACACGTGGACAAAATTGTTGGTACCCCTCGTTTAATGAAAGAAAAACCCACAATGGTCACAGAAATAACTTGAATCTGACAAAAGTAATAATATATAAAAATTCTATGAAAATGAACAAATGAAAGTCAGACATTGCTTTTCAACCAAGCTTCAACAGAATTTTTTAAAAAAGAAAACTCATGAAACAGGCCTGGACAGAAATGATGGTTCCCTTAACTTAATATTTTGTTGCACAACCTTTTGAGGCAAACCCTGCAATCAAACGATTCCTGTAACTGTCAATGAGACTTCTGCACCTCTCAGCAGGTATTTTGGCCACTCCTCATGGGCAAACTGCTCCAGTTGTCTCGGGTTTGAAGGGTGCCTTTTCCAGACGGCATGTTTCAGCTCCTTCCAACGATGCTCAATAGGATTTAGGTCAGGGCTCATAGAAGGCCACTTCAGAATAGTCCAATGTTTTCCTCTTAGTCATTCTCGGGTGTTTTTAGCTGTGTGTTTTGGGTCATTATCCTGTTGCAAGACCCATGACCTGTGACTGAGACCAAGCTTTCTGACACTGGGCAGCACATTTCTCTCTAGAATCCCTTCATAATCTTGAGATTTCATTGTACTCTGCACAAATTCAAGGCACCCTGTGCCAGATGCAGCAAAGCAGCCCCAGAACATTACAGAGCCTCCTCCAGGTTTCACAATAGGGACAATGTTCTTTTCAAGATATGCTTCATTTTTCCCTCTGTGAACATAGAGCTGATGTGCCTTGCCAAAAATTTTTATTTTTGTCTCATCTGTCCATAGCACATTCTCACAGAAGCTTTGTGCCTTGTCAACATGTAGTTTGGCAAATTCCAGTTTTGTCAGATTCAAGTTATTTCTGTGACCATTGTGGATTTTTCTTTCATTAAATGAGGGGTACCAACAATTTTGTCCATGTGTGTATAACTAAAGAGATATAAAATAATTAAGTAACATATTTCATTGTAGGAAAAAGAAGAAATGATTGTAAAATTCTGCTACGAAATTTTATAAATACAATCAATTCATGCAATCTCTATGAATGGGGTAACATCTTGGTATTCTTACAAATTATGGGTGACAAGGTCTCCCTGAAAATAAAAAAAAAGCCCTGACACATTGACGCCCCAATTATTATTTAAGCCACATGGCGAAAAATTTATAGCATAAAATATCAATGGCAGAATTGCCAGAAAGAGTTAATAAAATTTAACCAATGAGATATATACCCCAAAATGGTGCCATTAAGTACTACAACTTGTCCCACAAAAAAAACCCTTACACAGATACAATTATAAAATAGTACACATATTAACTTTGCCTACAGTCCTTTAGTCTAAAAGTAGCAGTATAAGGCATTTCTGAATTTTCCTCCAGGCTTATTGTACCTTATTTTTGGTCAATTCGATTGTGAACTGCTTATTGAAATGCAGTGGAGCGGTGCATAAAGGGGTATTCATCTCTTTAGACAGGGTATATCCACATAATAAGAAATACGTTACTGATAGATTCTTGCTGGTCCCCCTTATTTGACATTTATGGAATACCAACAGGATCTTAAAAATGGGGCCCCATCTGTCACTCAAGGGGAACAGCGAGGAGCCGCACAAGTGCATGTTTCTCCATTCAGTTTTGGCAACAAATGGGGCCCTGCTCTCAAGATAGTTGAGGGTCCCAGAGATAGGACCCTACTTATTAGATATTTATGGTATATCTTATGGATATAGCCATAAATACAGAGATAGGAATACTCTTCTAATGTTGCACTAGTTTTAGTGACATTGCTTCCTCTTCAATTGAGTGATGATGGTGTTTTTCACATCCTTGTTCCTCATGCTATATATAAAAGGATTCAACATTGGAATTACTGTTGTATAAAGAATTGGCACTACCTTGTCTGTTTGTATATAGAAATTGGTATATTTTTTTGAGTGTGGCAGTAGATACATGAATATAAGAGTCCCATAGTAGAGGATGACAACAGTGAGGTGTGAGGCACACGTGGAGAAGGATTTCTGCCGACCTTCTGAGGAAACAATTTTCAGAATATTAGAGATAATGTAGACATAAGAGACCAAAGTTAAGAATAAGCAAAGAAAACCAAAAATGGCTCCCGTGCTGTGTGTATATAACTCATTACGGAAAGTATCTCCACAAGACATTCGTATCAAAGCAGGAACCTCACAAAAGTAGTTGTTGATGTGATGACAGTTGCAGAACGGGAGTTGGAACGTGAGGGACACCTGCACAAAAGAGTTAATAAATCCGACACTCCATGACACTACGGTCAAGTTAAAACAGAATTTCTTGTTCATTATGGAGTTATAATGCAATGGCCTACAAATAGCGGCAAATCTATCATAGGCCATGACTGCAAGAATTAGGCATTCTGTTGCACCCAGTGCTAAAGAGAAGAACATCTGTGTCGCACATCCCGGTAAGGAAATACTTCTGTCTTTGGCCAAGGTGTTCTTTAGGAGAACAGGAACAACGGAGGAGGAAAAGAAAATGTCAATGATAGAGAGGTTGGTCAGAAAAAAGTACATGGGGCTGTGTAGACATACATTGAATCTCACAGTGATGATCAGCAGAAGGTTCCCTGATATCGTCATAACATACATTATTAAAAATATAAGGAAGAACATAACTTGTAGGTGAAGGACAGTAGATAAACCAAGTAAGATGAACCAAGGAGAAGTGGTTTTGTTTAATTGTTCCATGGAATATAGGTGGTTCCTGATATATAATGAAAAAAAGAATTAACCAAAAATTTTGTTTAAAAAAATATAGAAGCTGGTAATGTAATAGATATAAAAATAGTACAGACAAACAGTTCGGAGGACCAATACTAGATTTCTAGGTGGATTATCTTCAGCCTAGAACTATTTCTGTGATACTATGGCTAAGAGCACTCTGGACATTGATGTACATTTAGTAAGGATCTCCACATCTAGTAAGGATATATTATCAATATGTAACTCTCAGAAAAGTAATTATGTACAAGAAAATTCTATGTCATGTTCTTCGTATAGGCCTGATATATCTCTGTGTAAGTGTTGTCTTCTGGACATGTAAAATCTGACGCTTGACATTTGTGGGCATGTACTGTAGTTGACATGGAGACATCTAGACACCTTTGCTTGAATATTTCCTTTAAGGATGATAGCTTGTAGTTTGAGAGTCAATCATCCTTAAAATGTTGATGATAGATATATATGAACTGTATTGATGAACATAGTCTATGACAGGGGTCGGCAACCTATGGCATGCGTGCCACTCTTGGCACGCGAGGCTTATTTCCCTGGCACGGCAGCAGACTCCTCACCCAACAGTTTCGATCGGACCAAACACGTCCGAAACGAAACTGCTATTATTATACTGTGGGGTCTCTTCAGACCCCCCGAGTATAATAAGCGGAGCCCCCCGGGGAGGTGATCAAACATAAAAAAACAATGTACTCACTATTCCACGCTCCGCAGCCGCGCTGTGCTGTTCGGGCGCTTCTGCCTGAAGTCAGCTGACAGGGCCTCAGGTGTCATGTCTGCGTCTGACGTCATTACGCATAATGACGCGACGCGACTCCTGAGACTCAATGAGCGGTCGCTGACTACAGGAAGAAGCGCCCGAAGATACAGAGTGGCTGCGGAGCGTGGAATGGTGAGTACATTGTTTTTATGTTTCATCACCTCTCTTTGCCCTCCACTTATTATACTCGGGGGTCTGAAGAGACCCCACAGTATAATAATAGCTAGTGAGTGGCACAAATTGGAATATTATAAAAGTTAGAATATTATACCGTGTGCAGGGGCTACTATGGAGGATAACACAGTGTGCTGGGGCCACTATGGAACATATACCGTGTGCAGGGGCCACTATGGGACATATACCGTGTGCAGGGGCCACTATGGGACATATACCGTGTGTAGGCGCCGCTATGGGACATATACTGTGGTTAGGGACCGCTATGAGACATATTGCTGTGTGCAGGGGTCGCTATGGGACAAATACTGTGTACAGGGGCCGCTATGGGACATAATACCGTGTGCAGGGACCGCTATGGGACAAATACTGTGTACAGAGGCCACTATGGGACATAATACCGTGTGCAGGGACCGCTATGGGACAAATACCGTGTACAGAGGCTGCTATGGGACATAATACCGTGTGCAGAGGCCGCTATGGGACATATACCATGTACAGAGGCTGCTATGGGACATAATGCCGTGTGCAGAGGCCGCTATGGGATATATACCATGTTGCAGGGGCCGCTATGGGACATAATACCGTGTGCAGGGATTGCTATGGGACATTATTCTGTATAACTTTGTGTTTTCTATATTAAGGATGTGTTTTTGCACAGAAAACTCAAGCTTTGTTTGTTTTTTTTTGTGCAAAAATGCACCAGTTTTACATCAAATGAAAAAGTTCCAGTGGCCTAAGAATATAGCTGCATCCAGATACATAGTGTGTTTTCACCATAAGGATGCTGCCATACGGTGCTCCTGGACACATTTACCACTAATTGGGAGCTGCACATGGACTTTCATTGCTTCTAATCGGAAAGTACAGGAGCGTCCCAGGAAATAGCAGTAAACGCATGTGTCCTAAAGCATCTGGTGGCAGCACTTCTGTGTTATGGTTTGTGGTATATGACTTTAGTTTAGAGGTCGACAGACTTACAATTATTGATCGGCACTCCGAGTACATCATCTTTGATTTTTTTTATTAAAATCAGCACGCCGAACAGAAAAGGTTGCCTATCCCTGGTCTATGATATAATTCTTCCCCAATTCCAAAATTCACAACAGTCACATCCATGTGAATGATACAATATTAGGAAAAGCTGAGGAACATCATGTAGATCAACATTAATTGTTGAGGTTTCTCAAAGTTATCTCATATTGCCTTCAATTATATCAATGTATGTTTTTCCTCCTGGTTATACCTTGTGTTGTATAATGGGACTGAGTTTCAATACCAAATACAATCCTCAGACAAGAACAAGAGTGACGCTTGTTCTTGTGGAAAAAAGACCTAAAGTCCTAAAATGTGTATAGTAGTTGAGCACAATTGAAGTACATTTGTATACAATTTCTGCGAGCAAACAGGCAAGTAATAAGTAAATGTCCAAATTTTTCGTAAAAATTTTAAACTTTGCCATTGTTACAGCATCAAGGCAAGTGATTTTACAATTGCTAATATCAGATAAAATAAAATTCTAATTTTAATAATACGTATAACTAAAGAAAGAGATTATTAACTAAAATGAAGGGGAAGGAGAAGGACAAGGAGGAATGTTAAATTCTACTTACAAACTTTTGTAAGTGCAATCCATTTGAGCCATCTCTACAGTGAGGTGACATTTTGGTTTTCTTACATGATACCAATGATGTGTTGATTTCTTTACCTTTTTATACACTTAGAACTGGTTAATCATTAATTCCTTTTAATCCCAATTGCAAATTTTTGAATCTCCCAGCTCATTTCTCAGCTAGGTTTGGAAACCTGGTGGGATAAAACATCTAGTCTCTGTTGATCCTAATTTTTTATGTTTACTTTGTATTTGCATTTTTTGTAACATAATGAAATGGGGAATAATTTGGACTCATAGGTAAGATTATCATGAGAAATGTGCTGCTTTTAATTTTTTGGTTTCTTTGTTTTTGGTCAACACTAATAGTAGATACTGAAGTGACGATAACTATATAGGAAAGACATGGGGTATGGTCACATGGGCAAAATACATGTCGTAAAGTCTGACAAGTATTTTGGCTAAATTATTTATTTATTTTGCTTACTTATAGAGCACCAACTTATTCTGCAGCACTTTACCGACATTCACTAAGCACACAATCTACATTTCCTTACAGTTGTCTTTGGAGTGAAGAACCCAAAGCAGAAAGCTATTGTTGACCTTCAGGTTTCTACTGCAGGTCTGTAGGCTGAATAGCCCCATCCAAAGAGGTGAAGCCACACACCTTGGTTTTAGTGTTTTTGCTGCTGAAACTGCTGTAATATAAAGAAGGACACTTCTCTTCTCAGCATGCTGTAAAAAAAGTGTCACTGTCTCCCATTGTAAACAATGTAAGGAGGATTCAAGGAGTTTTCCTATTGGTTAGCTGAGGTATCCAGTCCCAGACTTACCTGATCCCCTATCTGTCAGGAGCTCAACCTATTATACCTGTGTAATTTTTACAGGCACTCACATACTGTATATTGCTATATTTTGTATAGACCACTCTGTCTAGAGAGACTTTCGCCTACCTGTTCACACACATGCCTCTGTCTTTCTTCTCTCCTATTCAACATTGCATCCCCTTGCTAACACACCCCTCTGTCTCTTTCCCCATATCTTTACTGTTATTCTTCACCTCTCTCCTTAAGGACCAGACCTAGATATACAAACCTAGCAGCCACATTCAGTCTCCAACGGAGTCTCCATTGTGGTTCATCACTCTATTCCATATAAATGCACACATCAATATAAGGATACAGATGTCAGAACTCTTCTCATGATATGAACTACTGCAACATCTTATTTTATGATGGGAAATTTGTGCATCTGAAACACTAAACAAATCCCTTGGTTGCTCAAGACACTGGAAGCCCTTATCTGTTTACAATGGGCCCTGTCCTTCTGGGAGGCAACCTCCACATAGACTCTACCATAGACAAATCTCATATCTCACAAGCAGTACTTAGAAAGCTACTTTTTGTGTTGCGAGAGCTCAAACTTTTGGACATCTAGCCCTGTCATCACAAAAGTCCACACCCTTCTCTCCAACCAGCGCAAGTCTTTCCAATGCTTGGATTACATCTTAGTTTCTCACTCAATACTCCCTTACACAAAGAAATAATTGATAGGGTCTTTTACAATATCCCATCACGACCCTGTGTTGGTAACTGTTTCCTTGACCCCAATCCCCCTTACCCCCGAGAATGGTGCTGGTAATACTTATAGACCCAATATTTTTCACATACACTAATTATATTGGTAAAAATGGGAAAACCAGGACCCAAATCCAAGACCCATGATCCATACTTAAAAGAGTTGATCAGTGCTTTGTACAGTATAGTGGAAGTTCAATCTACTGATATTCCCACTAGCTCTTACAAGCCTAGTCTTGACAATAGAGTTTAATATTCACTGCCATGTAAAGATCTCCTTGCTGGTGCTCCTACTGTGTTCCTTTCTGGCTTTCCTAGAAAAAGGAAAGAATGATGACATATCCTATACAGCTGGCAGTGACACATCCATGACATCGTAATATTTCTGAAATGGATCATCTGCTTTCTTCATTGCGAAAGTAGTTTCATCTTTTACTGATACAAAGTCAATGTAAAAAATAAGAATGGCAATGAATAAGAATACTAATACTAATAATACTATGAGAAAGTAAGAATACTAAAGAGAATTCTATATTTTCATGCCTGGCAAGAAAAAAAGAAAAAGAAAGGGAGCGCGGCATGAGAAGAATAAAAAAAAAAGGAAAAAATTGGCCAAAATGAGGAAAAAAATGTTGAATAATCAGGTCATCACTTTAAATCTTCTATAATGTCCAATAAATTTTTGTAAAAACGGAAGGGCACAGATCTGTATTCTTTGGATCCCCACAATGTAATGACTTCACTGTTCAGAATATGGATCTGTTTACTTCATATGTAAGACAGGCCAATAGAAATCAGTGGATTTTGTCAATATTGTTAAAATATTTTTGACTGTAGATCCTTAAATGGAAGAGAACATCAATTTGGAGTAAGAACATCACTATAGAGAAGTTATGTTAAGCATCATCATAGAAAAGTCATGAGCACAACTACCATGGCAGCAGGTATATCAATTTCTCACCTCATTTAAGGAGTGAGAAGATTTTATTTTACTGGAGTGAAGCCAATTCCAAGATTTTGCCCATTTTGGGCAACATGATTACTTGTTATGTCCCTAAATCTCTGAAATGAAGAACGTGTTGTCCTTCTATTCTGATTCCCTATGTCTACCCCATCTTATCCTAGACTATGGGACCCTTCCTTTATAAAGGAACAAGTACCTCTATATTACAGGACCCTCTTACCTATGCTAAACCCTTTATCTCATCTCCCCTTCCCCGCCACCCCCTAATGTTTCTTATCCCTGGTTATTTTCCTCTACTCCCCCCAACCTTCTCTCCTTTTTTTCTCTACTTCTCCCATGATTAAATTGCAGTACCAGCGCCATCTCTGGATCAGTGGGATGTCACGTGATGTAGTAGGGAGGCCCACAGCAGTTTCAACCACCCTTTTTGGTTAAGTCAATAACATATCTAGAATCTCAAGACCACATACAACTGTTTAGCCTCCTCCTCTTCTCTCTTTGATAACTGATAGAGTAAATTACTGCTCCTCAATATACGATCGTAATTTTACATATATCTTATGACAAGTACTGATCCATGATTTTTTTGTGTATGTTTCTGTAACACTGTTTGTGTTTTTTTGATGTATTTCTAAAAAAAACAATAAAAAGATTTTTAAAAGAAAAAGAAGAATGTGTTGTATTAGAAGAAGTTGATAGCCTGATAGTAGAATGTACTTATTGAAATTGATGCAAGGAAAAGTGGTAGAGCTTACAACCCTTCTAGCAATCCATGGAGCTCTAGGTCCAAATCAAAAAATGTTTTCAAAGGGTATTACCATGTCAGTATCTATAGCAATATTCATAGGATATGCCATAGATCTCTAATATAGGTGAGATGGGAATACCTTTTTAATGTTGCACTAGTTTTAGTGACATTGCTTCCTCTTCAATTGATTGATGATGGTGTTTTTCACGTCCTTGTTCCTCATGCTATATATAAAAGGGTTCAACATCGGAGTTACTATTGTATAAAAAATTGGCACTACCTTGTCTGTGTTAGTTGAGAAATTAGTATATTTTTTTGAGTGTGGCCGTAGATACATGATCATAATAGTCCCATAGTATAGGGTGACAACAGTGAGGTGAGGGATACATGTAGAGAAGGATTTCTGCCTCCCTTGTGATGAAATAATCTTAAGAATTGTGGAGATAATATGGATATATGATATTAGAGTCAAGAAGAAGCAACCCATAGCAATAATTGCTCCTGTGAAGTATGTATATAACACATTACGAAAAGTATCTCCACAAGACATTCGTATCAAAGCAGGAACCTCACAAAAGTAATGCTTGATGTGATGACACTTGCAGAATGGGAGTTGGAATGTGAGGATCACCTGCACAAAAGAGTTAATAAATCCGACACTCCATGACACTACGGTTAAGTTAAAACAAAATGCCTTGCTCATTATGGTGGTATAATGTAATGGTCTACAAATCTATCATAGGCCATGACGGCAAGTATTATACATTCTGTGACACCCAATGCTAAAGAGAAGAACATCTGTGTTGCACATCCTGATAAGGAAATACTTCTGTCTTCAGCCAAGGTGTTCATTAGGAGAACAGGAACAATGGAGGAGGAGAAGCCGATGTCAATGATAGAGAGGTTGGTCAGAAAAAAGTACATAGGGCTGTGTAGTCTTGGACTGATCCTCACCGTGATGATCAGCAGAAGGTTCCCTGATATTTTCATTACATACATTATTAAAAATATAAGGACAAAGATAACTTGTAGGTGAAGGACATTAGATAAACCAAGTAAGATGAACCAAGGCGAATTGGTTTTGTTTAATTGTTCCATGTAATTCAGGTGGTTCCTGATATATAATGAAAAAAGAATTAACCAAATATAGGCCAAACTAGCTGCAAAAAATGTAGGAGCTAGTCATATAATGGATAGTCACAAAAATACTGCAAACAAACAATTCGGAGGATCATCCAAAGTTCAGTAGAATATCGAACTCCATGTCTGAAGAAGAGAGCTAGCACTCTTGAAAGCTTACTATCAAATATACTCAGTTAGCCTCTAAAAGGTATCGCCTGATTTCTTGACTCTTCCACTACTTTCTATAGCTAACACAGTACTACATTATACTATCAGTAGACTATCTTCAGCATAGAACTAAACTATACAATGGCTACGAGGACTGACACTGAGATACATTTAGAAAGAATCTACTAAGGATAGGTCATTAATATGTAACTCCCAGAATCAGTCATGTGTCATGTTCTTTGATATCTATGTGGATTTGTAAAATCTGATGCTTGACATTTGTGGACATGCACTGTAGTTATCATGGTAGCATCTAGACACCATTGCTTGTATATTTTCTTCAAGGGTGACAGATTGTAGATTGTTGTTGTTTGTTTAAGTACAGTCTGATTGACCCTCAAAGTCAAAAATTGCAAAATAATTTTTCTAACAGATGAAATGTTGGGGATGTTTATATATGAACTGTATTGATGAACTCGGTCTATACCACCTCTATGATGATTTTACTAAAGCAGAAGCCCCAAAATATGTTTTGTAGTTTAGCAAAATTCAAGCACATTTTTGTGTAAATTCTGAGAACGTGTCAAACAGCCAAATAAAACAGCAAGAATGTCTTTGATGGAAAGCTATTGATGATTTTTTTTTCAGGATAGAAATATGAATTTGTTCTAAGTAAGTGAAATATTCATAAAAAATTATATTCTACACAACTATAAAGATGTCCTACCAAAAGTTATTAGACAGAGGTTACATTATGAACTGTTAGAATCAAGAAATGTCCAAATTCTTTGTAAAAATGTTAAACTTTGCCATAATCAAGACCAAGTGATTTTTAAAATAGCTAATATAAAATAAAACAGAAATGTTAATACATTAGATTATTATAACATAAAATTATTATTTTTTTTAAATAATACATATAACCAAATATAAAGATACTAAATAATTAACTAAAATGTTTTATAGACAAAGATGAATGATTGTTAAATTCTATTTACAAACTTTTGGAAGTGGAAGTAATTCAAGCAATCTCTACAGATGGAGTAGCTTCTTGGTTTTCTTACAAAACACAAATGATGTGGCAACCTTCTTATATATACTTTGTATTCTCATTATATTATATTTTTATTATATATTTTGCACCAGTTAATCAATAATTCCCTTAGCAAAATGTTGAATCTCCCAGCTCATTTCACAAATAGGCTTAGAGACCTTGTGTGATAAATCATCTATTCTCTGTTGATCTAACTTTTAACTTCATAAATTGAAGTCTGATTTTTTTAAGGGGTAAAAAGTTGATGATTTCTGTTTCAGGTTTTGGTGGTTTAGTCCAAAGATTTGTTTTGGATCTCATAAGTTTCTCATAAATCAGCATTTAAATTTGGCTTAAAACATATTGAATGACACTGTCAGGGCTCCTAGAACTCTATATAGTCCATTTTAACTCTCTGAGGCAAACACAGCAGTTATGTCAAAGTGACAGTGACATGTTTGTCTATGGGAAAATAGATAATAAGCAATAGTTATATACGCCGAGTTTAACCATACACTGCAATGCCTCTTTTTTTAATGCCTTTTAACATTAAGAACAATCCAAAAATTAGCCTGTTTTGGGAGAAAATGTCTGCCCCTGCTTTTTTCATACACGTAGTTATATTGTAAAGATTTGTGGTAGAATCTTATTATTATACTCAAACAAGGGATCACTCGCTGATGCTGCAATAGTTCCTGCTGTCAAATTTGGAGGCCTCCTCAAAGGGCTTGAGAGGGTGACACACTACCCTCATGAGTCTCCAGTTGTGGATCCCAAAAGAATACATTTTCCATGGGCTCTGCTGCATACAGTAATCATTTCAAAGTGGAATTCCACTGAGTTGGAATGTCGCAAATGAGGCATTGCAAAGGCAGACCGTTTTTAGCCACTTAAGAACGTCTGACATGTGAAGACACTTTTCTGACCATGAGCAGCACCTTTTATAAAACCCTATATATATTAATATAGTAGCATACCACCAAATTCAGCACATGTGCCATACATGGACAATGTGTTATTCGACACAAGTGCAGTGCAGCAACAATATTTAGAGACTCTTTAGCTGTAAAACCTCATAGTAGTACTTCATGAAACAAGGGAAGAAGAATGTAAGGAACACCCACCTTGTTCTGGTGAAGATGGAGGCAGGAAATGGTCCAGAAAGGAGGCGGATAGGCCCATTATGGTGTTGGAACTGGGCCTGCACAAATGGGGTGGATTTAGCATCTGGCCTTGTTATGTTTCTAGACTGTGGCCACTGCCACTCAAATGTAGGCCCAGTGGGCTGTGAAAGTCATTTATTTTCCTTGTCCATAACTGGTCCTGCACAAGTCGATGGCAGTATGCAACTATTCCACACTGACATAGCCAAGGAAAGGCCCGCATTCTCCAACACATGGCAATATAAAACAGAGACAGCTTTCCCAGAGAAATAATGGTGGCTAGGTATGCTCATTTGAGGTTGAGTGCATGTCATCAGTTGGCAAAATGCAGTGGATTCCACTAAGTTAGGAGTCGGCAACCCCTCGCAAGCATGCCAAGAGTGGCACACTTGGCATATTTTCCTGGCACGGCAGCCAGCACCTTCAGGTACTAAATGAAGAGGGAGCATCTCTTCAGTGCTCTGCTAGAGCTGAGGTATAGGATGCTCCCCCTTCTCTCACTGCCCTCTCTGTCCACCAATGAGAGGGGGTGAGGAAAGCCCAGGAGGCGGAGCTCATCACTATACAGCACAAAGACCCTGCCTGGACCCTACTGCTACAGTGATAAGCTCCTGCCCTCTGCATCCTGCAAAGGCTCACGGAGGAGGAGAAGAGCTCTGTCAGCAAAGTGAAAGTTAAAAAAAAAAACAAGAGGTACATGTGGGGGTTACTATTCCTATTAATGTCAGGCATCTGGGGTTATTAATTTAGTTTTACTAATTTCACATAAGGGTTACTAATATGTGAGACATATGGGGGTACTAATAGAGGACCTCAATTATGAAGATATTTCTTAATTATTACCTCCATATGTCTCACATATCAATAACCCTTATGTAAAGCTCACAGGGGTTAATGTGAGGGACATGATAGGGTTAACTGCTATTAATATGAGGCACATGGAGTTGCTAAACTGTAATGCACATGACCATACTTTTTATCCACAACTGTGGATAAAAGTACGGGCCTATACATTTCAATGGGCCCATACACACAGCTGTTATTTTTGCGGCCATGTGTCCGGGCCAAATTGAAGAGTGACAAATTATGGAGCAGGTCCTATATCTGTCTGCATTTGTGGCCCTGTCAATTCATTTTAATGTATAGGTCAGTGAAAACCACATCCATGCCATTTGTGTGCAGAAGGCCTAAGGCTGAGGCCCCACGTTGCAGAAATGCAGTGTTTTTGTTGCAGATTTTGTTGCAGTTTTTTGAGCCAAAGCCAGGAGTGGATTGAGCAGAAGGGAGAATTATAAGAGCTTCCTATATATTTCCCATTCCTTTTGTAGCCATTCTTAGCTTTGGCTGAAAATAAAAATGCAACAAAATCTGCAACGAAAAAAGCTGCATTTCTGCCACGTGGAGCCTCAGCCTTAGGGTGTTTCTTTTCGGGTGGTGACACACTGTGCGGCTATAGCCAAATTCAGTTCCCGGGCACTAGTGCTATCACTGGGGTAAGTGTGACACTCATTAATTCCCGGCTGGGGTTTTGCTGAACCGCACTGCCAGGAATTAAAAGTGGCTGAAATGACAGAAAAGTGAAAGTATCGGCGGCCGGGGACTGGATGCAGCATCCAGGTACATAGTGTGTCACTATCCTACAGGTGTTACCTCACTCTGCTCCCAGTCATATACATTTACCACTAATTGTGGGTTATACATGTACTTACATTGCTTCTAATGGAAAAGTACAGGTATATCAAGTCACATAGTGGTAAACGCATGTGGCTGGGAGCACAGTATGACAGCACCCCTATGATACGGTTTGTGCTATATGACTGTAGTATAGGGGTCGTCAGCCTTACAATTATTTCTCGGCACTCCGATTACCTCATCATTGATTTTTTTATTTAAATCTGCACACGGAACAATAAAGGTTGACTAACCCTGCACTAAGTGGTATGCCAGAGACTGCACCACCAGCAACTTGATCAGATGTAAGTTAAGTTGCAGGAATGCCCAATGACTGGACACATATTATTGTTTCCTGGACACTCATTGCCTTATGGATGACTGATGTTGGCATGGAAAAGGTGCAGTAGGAGAAACAGTTGTTGATGATGATGATAATGACAACCATCTGCTAGGTGTGGATGTGGCCTGCCTACAAGGAAGATTATGGGGAAAATGAGTAGGAAAGCCTTGCTAACTTCCCCTGCCAGTGCCACTGCCAAGTCTTTTTTGCCAAATAAGCTGATTATGCCTATTCATATGAGTACATAGAAATGTTGTTCCTACATTTGTTCTTGCATGGCCATGGCTACGTTTCTGCTTGCAGATCTTGCAGATTGCCATGGATTTATTGTTTTCCAATGTAGAAAAAATTCCCACATGAAAGATGACCACATGTAGTTGCTGCTTCCAACACCAATGATGGTAATGTGTCACTGCCACCACCTAACCCCAAGATCTTCTCTTATGTCTTCCCCGGGCAAGCTTTTTAGATGTTGGGGCTTCACATTGGCTGGAATTATTACCACCACTGCCATCACCCTCTTCATATGATGTTACCTTGTCAAACTGACCAGGTTGCCAGATTCTATCTGAAAAAGAATGAGCATCATCGGCAATGTCATCATCTTTCCCACTTTTTTCTAACATCTCATGGCCATGGGATTCCTGCACACTCTCAGAATTTCCACCTCCAGATTTTCCCCTAGCTCATCTGCCAGAATGACCATGAGTAGTAGTACCACAACCCCAGCCACTACTTCCTCCACCACCACCAGTCATGCCCTCCTCTTCTGCTTCTGCCTCTTCTACTACCAAAAAATGCTGACTGTTCTCATCCAATTCATCAAAAAGAGTACAGTGCTGGCCAAAAGTATTGGCACCCCTGCAATTCTGTCAGATAATACTCAACTTCTTCCTGAAAATGATTGCAATCACAAATGCTTTGGTAATAATATCTTCATTTAATTTGTCTTCAATGGAAAACCACAAAAAGAATTGACAAAAAGCCAAATTGGATATAATTCCACACCAAACATAAAAAAGGGGGTGGACAAAAGTATTGGCACCCTTTAAAAATCATGTGATGCTTCTCTAATTTGTGTAATTAACAGCACCTGTTACTTACCTGTGGCACATAACAGGGGGTGGCAATAACGAAATCACACTTGCAGCCAGTTGAAATGGATTAAAGTTGACTCAACCTCTGTCCTGTGTCCTTGTGTGTACCACATTGAGCATGGAGAAAAGAAAGAAGACCAAAGAACTGTCTGAGGACTTGAGAAGCAAAATTGTGAGGAAGCATGAGCAATCTCAAGGCTACAAGTCCATCTCCAAAGACCTGAATGTTCCTGGGTCTACCGTGCGCAGTGTCATCAAGAAGTTTAAAGCCCATGGCACTGTGGCTAACCTCCCTAGATGTGGACGGAAAAGAAAAATTGACGAGAGATTTCAACAAAAGATTGTACGGATGGTGGCTAAAGAACCTCGACTAACATCCAAACAAGTTCTAGCTGCCCTGCAGTCCGAGGGTACAACAGTGTGAACCCGTACTATCTGTCGGCGTCTGAATGAAAAGGGACTCTATGGTAGGATACCCAGGAAGACCCCACTTCTGACCCAGAGACATAAAAAAGACAGGCTGGAGTTTGCCAAAACTTACCTGAGAAAGCCAAAAACTTTTTGGAAGAATGTTCTCTGGTCAGATGAGACAAAAGTAGAGCTTTTTGGGAAAAGGCATCAACATAGAGTTTACAGGAAAAAAAAAGAGGCCTTCAAAGAAAAGAACACGGTCCCTACAGTCAAACATGGCGGAGGTTTCCTGATGTTTTGGGGTTGCTTTGCTGCCTCTGGCACTGGACTGCTTGACCGTGTGCATGGCTTTATGAAGTCTTAAGATTACCAACAAATTTTGCAGCATAATGTAGGGCCCAGTGTGAGAAAGCTGGGTCTCCCTCAGAGGTCATGGGTCTTCCAGCAGGACAATGACCCAAAACACACTTCAAAAAGCACTAGAAAATGGTTTGAGAGAAAGCACTGGAGACTTCTAAAGTGGCCAGCAATGAGTCCAGACCTGAATCCCATAGAACACCTGTGGAGAGATCTCAAAATGGCAGTTTGGAGAAGGCACCCTTCAAATCTCAGGGACCTGGAGAAATTTGCCAGAGAAGAATGGTCTAAAATGCCAGCAGAGCATTGTAAGAAACTCATTGATGGTTACCGGAAGCGGTTGTTCACAGTTATTTTGTCTAAAGGTTGTGCTACCAAGTATTAGGCTGAGGGTGCCAATACTTTTGTCCGGCCCATTTTTGGAGTTTTGTGTAAAATGATCAATGATTTGACTTTTTTTTTCATTCTCTTTTGTGTTTTTTCATTGCAAGCAAAATAAATGAAGATATTATTACCAAAGAATTTGTGATTGCAATCATTTTCTGGAAGAAATTGAGTATTATCTGACAGAATTGCAGGGGTGCCAATACTTTTGGCCAGCACTGTAGAAAAGGGGCTCTAAGAGAGCTAGCCTTTCTAAGCAGGTGCCACATCCCTACTAGGTATCTGTGTCAGTGAAGAAGATAAGGAGGACATCATTAACAATACAGAAAGGCCCTGCAGTAAATTACATGTTAGACCATTAGAGAAGGTGGAGGAACACACAAAAGCCTTTTACATGATCACATCAATCTCAGATGCAATATCCTACTGACACTGAGATGAGTGAGCTAAGTAATCAAAAACTTCATATTCATTCTCAGGATTCTCAGGAAGTACAACAATCCTAAAGCTACTGGCAGCGCCAACAAAACTAAAAGTTGTATTGCTGTTGCTACCCCTATTCTTATTCTTAGTACTTGCAAGAGTGTTTCCTCCTTCCCCTCCTTTATCCTGTTCCCTTCCCTGTTTTCTTCCAGTCATTTTTTTTGTTAACAAAAAAAACCTTAACAAACTGATATTTTTTATACTACAATAGGGTCAGCCTTTTTTTTTGCCATTATAACAGCGCTTTGTATATACTGATTAATATAAGAAAATCCTTAACAAATTAAGATTTTTCAGACTAGCACAGGCTGTGTTAGTATTTTGCTATTACAACAGTAGCTTGTATGTATATTGGTTTAGAAAAAAAAATGTTATTAAACTGAGATTTTTCAGTCTAACACAGGCTGCCTCAGTGTTTTGCCATTACAACGGCAGATTGTATGTATATTGGTTAACCAAAATAAACCCCTTAATTAATTACTAACTTTTCAGACAACTTAGTTTCATTTTACATAGTGCATGTGATTTTTCACTTTAATGTGGACATAGGGCTTGTTTTTTGCATAATGAGCTGTATTTTCTATTGCTCTATTTTGAGAAACATTTTTCTTATGATTGCATTTTATTAACTATTTCTTAGCAGAGTGGGTAAAAATTCATATTCTCCATATTTTCACCATATTGTGAGATCCATAACTTTTTTTTTATTTTTCCATCACTAAAGCTGTGTAAGGGATTGTTTTTTTGTAGAATCAAACATATCTATTGGTTCTATATTGTGTTATATGCGACTTTTGAAAAAAAAAATTATACATTTTTTGGAGGCTACAGTATGTGACCAAAATACAACAATTTTGCTGTTGTTTTTTATTCTGTTTTTTTCACAGCATTCACCATGCAGGATAAACAATGTTATTTTTTATAGTATGAGTTGTTTTGATGCATTAATAGCAAATATGACAATGTTGTATTACTATTATTATTATTTTACAAAAAAAATATACACACGTGGACAAAATTGTTGGTACCCCTCGTTTAATGAAAGAAAAACCCACAATGGTCACAAAAATAACTTGAGTCTGACAATAGTAATAATGTATAAAAATTCTATGAAAATGAACAAATGAAAATCAGACATTGCTTTTCAACCAGGCTTCAACAGAATTTAAAAAAAAAGAAAACTCATGAAACAGGCCTGGACAGAAATGACGGTTCCCTTAACTTAATATTTTGTTGCACAAACTTTTGAGGCAATCACTGCAATCAAACGATTCCTGTAACTGTCAATGAGACTTCTGCACCTCTCAGCAGGTATTTTGGCCCCCTCCTCATGAGCAAACTGCTCTAGTTGTCTCGGGTTTGAAGGGTGCCTTTTCCAGACGGCATGTTTCAGCTCCTTCCAAAGATGCTCAATAGGATTTAGGTCAGGACTCATAGAAGGCCACTTCAGAATAGTCCAATGTTTTCCTCTTAGCCATTCTTTGGTGTTTTTAGCTTTGTGTTTTGGGTCATTATCCTGTTGCAAGACCCATGACCTGCTACTGACACCAAGCTTTCTGACACAGGGTAGCACATTTCTCTCTAGAATCCCTTGATAGTCTTGAGATTTCATTGTACCCTGCACAGATTCAAGACACCCTGTGCCAGACACAGCAAAGCAGCTCCAGAACATAACAGAGCCTCCTCCATGTTTCACAGTAGGGACAGTGTTCTATTCAAGATATGCTTCATTTTTCCATCTGTGAACATAGAGCTGATGTGCCTTGACAAAAATTTCAATTTTTGTCTCATCTGTGCATAGGACATTCTCCCAGAAGCTTTGTGGCTTGTCAACATGTAGTTTGGCAACTTACTTTTGTCAGATTCAAGTTATTTCTATGACCATTGTGGGTTTTTTCTTTCATTAAACGAGGGGTACCAACAATTTTGTCCACGTGTGTATGTATAGGATTTGAACACTATAGCACAATAGCTACTATAAGTACATTGCAATACTTCTGTATTGCAATCTACTGTACTTAATTAACTCAAAGTGAAAATAAATCTAACAGACTATTATAGGTATAAGTATTATAAGTATTATAGGCTAACTTATGATGGTGATATGAGGGTCTTCATTAGGTCCTCTTAATAATTCTGGTGCACCTTGTGCGGGTAAGGGAAATTATCAAGATTGCAGTAGGAAACACTAGTCTTAAGTTCCCCCATTGACTTTCCTCCATATACAAGATCCCTAGAAGTCAATAGACTTTAAAAATGTGTATCTGCACTTTATTGATACTCTACTAACATCTGTAGTAAAAAATATTGATGCATATTCAGCGAAATCTACAATCAATATCTATCATGTAAACTTCATTGATGTCTTCTGGGAACAACTAACCCAAATTTAATTAGGTGTGAAAAATGGCTCTGTATTTTCATGCTCCATAGTTTTACATGCGGAACAATATGGATTTGTAATACAGATCTCCATTTTCTAAGAGAAGTAAATAAATAAATTCTAAAAGATAAATAATAAAAATAATAAATAAAATAAGTTCTAAAAGAAAGACTTCCATAAGAAGAATTTACTTTTTTATTTGCTAGCTATTTGTGGTTCAGCAAAAAATGTTGAATTTGAATGCTGAAGCATTTATACGGGTCCTCATAGATTGTAAGCCCTCAAATGTAAAGCACCATGGAATTAATGGTGCTATATAAATAAACAATAATAATAATAATAATAATAATTTTCTGGGACTATGATATTGAGTTCCGCTTCCTGTTCTCAGGCCAGTAAAATAATGTGCGTTGGTCACAAGGCCATTCTGAAGCTTAATCCAATTCAAATGAATGGGGATGAATTACAATTCCAAGCACAGCCACTATACAATGTACAGTGAAGAGACTTTTACAATCAATATCAAAGTCCCGAAAAAACAACTTAGGCTAAGGCCCCACGTTGCGGAAACGCAGCTTTTTTTTGTTGCATATTTTGTTGTATTTTTTTTTAGCTAAATCCAGGGGTGGATTGAGCAAAAGGTAGAAGTAAAAATATTTTCTGTATATCTCCTATTCCTCTTGTAGCCATTCTTGGCTTTGGCTCAAAAAAACGCAACAAAATCTGCAACAAAAAAAGCTGTGTTTTCACGACGTGGGGCCTTAGCCTTAAAGAGGTTGTCCAGGATAAAATATTATTTTTTAATTAGGCCGGGGAGGTGAAAAAATTAAATAAAAAAAAAAACATACTCTCCTGTCCATGGTACTTCATTGTCCTCCCAGCGCGGTTTAGTCCTGCTGCTTGGCTGCCTTCTTGCAGTGGAATTCTTTGCTGGCTGTGACATCCCGGGTCCCATCCACTTAGGCCGCTCATTTGCCTTAAGGTCTGTGACCTAAGGAAGGAACCCAGGGACGTCACAGGTGTGGTGCGGACTTCCGTCAAAAGAAAACAATAGAGCTGCAGGACCAGACCACACTGGGGGGCACCGTAGCACTGGGGACAGGTTAGTATGATTTTTTTATTTTTTTCATCTTACCAGGTCTAATTGAAAAACAAAAATTTAGCCTGGACATCCCCTCTAAGGCTGAGGTCCCACATTGCGGAAAAAGCTGCTTTTTTTTGTTGGCAGGTGGGGATTGAGCAGAAGGGAGAAGTATAACTGTCTCCTTTATATGTCCCATTCTTTTTGTATCTACTCCTTTGTATGGCTCAAAAAACTGCAGCAAAATCCAAAACTAAAAAAACAGCTTTTCTGCAATATGGGGCCTTAGCCTAAAGGTTTCTCTATTATCTCTATTTGCATATCATCTGTCCTTCCCTAACAGAACAAATGTAAAAAAAAAATCTTTGCCTATAGTTCTCTACGTTACTGGGAAAATAAAAAAGGATTTGTTCCTTGTTTTGGAGCATCAGTAAAGTAAAGTCATGAACACATTGATGTTCGTAGAAAGGTTGGTTCTTCTAGTGGGGATCTAGAAATGTTTAAGTTTTAGAGACTTTGCTTCCTCTTTAATTGATTCATGATGGTGTTTTTCACATCCTTGTTCCTTATACTGTATATAAAAGGGTTCAACATCGGAATTATCATGCTATAAAGAATGGGCAATACCTTGTCTGTTTGTTTAGAAGTAGATTTGTTTGAGTGTGGCTGAAGATACATGAACATAATGGTCCCATAGAAGAGGGTGACAGCAGTGAGGTGAGAGGAGCATGTGGAGAAGGATTTCTGCCTCCCTTGTGATGTAATAATCTTCAGAATCTTGGAGATAATATGGACATATGATATCAGTATTAATAAGAAGGAAAACATAACAACAATTGTAGATGTGATGTATATATATAACTCATCAAGAAAGGTATCTCCACAAGACATTCGTATCATAGCAGGTGACTCACAAAAGTAGTGGTTGATGTCTCGACAATAGCAAAATGGAAGTTGGAATATGAGAAACACCTGCACAAATGAGTCTATAAATCCGATACTCCACGATCCCACAGCTAAATAAAAACACAATGTCTTGTTCATTATGGTGTTATAATGCAATGGTCTACAAATAGCGGCAAATCTATCATAGGCCATGATCGCGAGTATTATACATTCTGTATCACCCAAAACTAAGGAGAAGTACATCTGTGTCGCACATCCCAATAAGGAAATACTTCTGTCTTTGGCTAAGGTGTTCTTTAGGAGGACAGGAACAATAGAGGAGGAAAGAAAGATGTCAATGATAGAGAGGTTGGTCAGAAAAAAATACATGGGGGTGTGTAGTCTTGGATTGATCCTCACAGTGATGATCAACAGAAGGTTTCCTGATATGGTCATTAAATACATTATCAAAAATATGATGAAGAAGATAACTTGTAGGTGAGGGACAGTAGATAGCCCAAGTAAGATGAACTTGTGTGAAGTTGTTTGGTTCATTTGTTGCATAGCATTAATTTGGCTCCTGGTAGAGACAGTACAGGGATTTATAAGACCAAGCACACCCTACTAAGAACTTTGGGTAAGGAATATGGACTTAAGTCCTTAATGGTAAAAAAGAGGGACTTGCTTCTAGTACCACCTTTTGGAAGATAACGCCAGTTTTTAAAGAAACCTAAGGACATAATCTGTAAATAATAGCCAAGCCAAAAAACTCCTCCAAAATAAAGAGAGTCCCATCCGCAGACAGCTGTTTCAAGGTTGTTGCCTCTCATCAGCGCAGAGCAGGGTACTAGCTGGCTGTGAGAGAGGTCTTGACGTGAGTCAGAAGCGGTAATATGTCTCTTTAGGGATAGCTGGTACAGTGACCTCAAAGGACCATGCATGCTTTGCTAAGAATTCTAAGGAATATATTCCCAGATTATTCCCTTCATTTTTTTTAAATAATACATTAATCCTGCCTATGTATCTAATCCCACTGTACATTGTGTTCACACAACATAATAGTCACACACCTGTGAACAGTCACACACAATACTGTTTGCAACACTTGTATTCACTTACTCCTGGCTGCCTATGCCTCACGGTAGGTTACAGGATGGACTCGCAAGAGAACTAAACCCGACATGTGGGTGGGGATGGTTAATCATCACTTCGTCAAGGATCAATTTGCAATCTGATCTCAATACAACTCAGAACCAGGGATCAAATGGAACACTTTGGACATTCTGTTTACTGCTATCAAGTATTAGGAAAGGATATTTCTTGAAATCACAACACAAATGCTCCCTTTTCTCATCCACTCTCCTTACACACACCTATCCCTTACTTGGCCTAATCTACACACATACGCTATAATTGCAGACACAAAGGAATACAATATAGCATCAGTCATATACAAGAAGACCTTACAGACAAAGACATTTTTTGAAACTGAGTCAACGGGAAAGAATACATGCACAAAGGTTATTACAAGTGGGAAGGCACAGTAAGAACAAATTATCTTAGCATGGTTTCATGTGCTTTTCTCATCTGGACCAAAGCAGGAGAATCAAACCCCTGGACTTTTCTTAGGGTTTCTGGTTCGAAGAAACCGAAACGTTGCTGCTGAATTCAGGACAAGTAACAAAAATTTAGGGACTTCAACTCTTTGTCTGTGGGATTCAAATTATGCTTAGCAAATCTCTTTCCCTTTGGCATAGGGATAGTCACCAGCCAGGGAGAAAGCAAAACAGTGACATAAAAGTGTAGGTTAGTGAAGATGCTGTCTCAGCATTGGACCCTTTGACATTGCCCTTGACATACTATAGCTATTTCATCCAATCACATTCATAAACCAATCACCCAAAACTTTTTTTTTCGCAAAATATATTGTTAAAAATACTCCTCCTACTACTACTACTACCAATAATAATGATAATAATAATTCTTATATAAATTCCACAAACCTTTTTAAGTATTTGGGGTAATTTCAATGAATGGGGTTATATATTGGTCTTCTTACAAAACACACGAGATGTGGTGACCTTCTTATATATATTTTTTTATCTCATCATAGTTAATCCCGTTGGAAAACCTTTGAATTTCCCAACTGATTTTTCAGATAGGTTTTGCCATAAATCATTATCTATTCTCTATTGAGCTCATTTGTATCTTAAAGCCTGTGTCCATGAGGAGTAACATTATTCTTGTCATTATATGACTTATATTTTGCATTTTTAATGTAATGTCTATAGTTTCCATTCCTGTTTGAGCTGGTGCGAGTAGACTAACAGCCTTACACTGCACACAGTGAGGAGAGGAGAATCTTCTATATAATTGTCTCTGTATCACTCAGGAACAGCCCCATGCAGCAAGGCTATGTAGGATATATATAGAGAATAACTGACCTGTGCTGATGTGAATAAAAAGCTTAGGTTGAGATAAAGCTTTTATTTCCTCCAGTATATTTTAAGTGTATCTGTTTTCTCTTATTGCCTGCATTTCCTGCTCACACCATCCCCTCTTCTCTCCATAGATTTCAATCCATCTTGAGCCTTCTTGGATCTTCAGTCTATCTTTAGATGGGTGTAGCAGAAACTTTCATTTCTAAAGTCATTTTAGCAAGGAAGGGGCAGCAGGGAAACAGCCCGAAAGAGGCATTTTTCTCTAATAAGATACATTTATTTTGATAAAAATTTAAAAATTGCTTGCATTTCATTGGATGAGATACTGTATGGATTATGAAAACCAGGATCTAAATCTAAGCCCTATGCTAAATGAGTTGTCATTGCAGGGTTATCATAAAACTAAGTGACATCATACTAGAAAGTCTAAGAATTCATAGATTATGATGTTAATCTGTTTTCCTTTAGTCCCAACATCAGCACAATACTGGGGTATTTCTGGCCCTGGGTGCTGGTAGGACAGAATGGAATTTTTAATGAACAAATAAATGGTTAAACATTAACCCCTCCCCCTCCTCAATATAAGGAAGGAAGTACCAACCGCCCAACGTGTAATTATAAAGATAAAATACATAACACATAGGAAGGGAGCCTTGTGCTGCTGTTGGAACTAAGGGAAAACAGATTAACACCATAATCTACGCTTCCCTTTCGTCCCACCAGCAGTACAATACTGGGGATCTAGCAATAAGAAACCCTAGGGAGGGTCCTCTTGAAGAATAGAACTTAAAACGGAATGGCCAAAGGAAGTGGCCTCCGTACTCTGGGTAATAAATCTATAATTATTTACAAAGGTATGGAGAGAGATCCAGGAAGATGCAGAACAGATTTGTTCCAAAGGAAGGCGGAAATGACTCTCGTAGGTTGAGCCTGAACCGACTCAGGGGGTGTAACCCCTGTGCAGTAAAGGCCAAGTGTATGGCTTCCTTAATCCAGTGGGCCAAGGAGGTCTTAGAAGCCTTGAGCCCTTTATTCTTCACAGCAAAAGACAAAAAGAGGTTCTCTGACTGACTAGAGGGAAGAGATATCTGAATATAAATTCTAAGATATCTGTCAACATCCAGGGAGTGAATTTTAACTTCCTCTGTGGTTTACAGACTGGGATAGAAGACTGGTAAAGAAATAACTTGGTTCAAGTTAGAATATGAGGGTACCTTAGGGAGGAATCCTGGCATTAACCTTAATTGCACTCTATCCGGATGGAAGGATATTTGAGGTTCTACCGATGTTAAAACCTGAAGTTCTCTAACTCTCTTAGCTGAGGTTACGGCCAATAGAAACACTGTTTTTAGTGTAAGAAATTTAACATCTACATCTTCGAGAGGCTCAAAAAGGAGGATCCCATAACCCCTTCAAAAACTGTAAACAAATCCCATTGGGGAATTGGGTGGGTAACAGGCAGTCTGAGCCTAGATGCACCCTTAAAAAACCTTTTAACCAGCGGGTCTATGGAAAGCTGCTTACCTAAGCAGGCTGACAAAGCTGCAACCTGAACCTTCAAAGTGAAAGGACTAAGGCCTTTGTCCAAGCTGAAGGAATTCCAGGATCTCTGGAATGGAAGGATCAGAGCTCTCAATTCCTTTGCTTGATGCCCAGGAGATGCTACGAATCCGGGCATAGTTCTTATTCGAAGACTCTGCTCTAGCGAGAGTACTTAAGATGGCTCTGAGAGTCCCTTAGATCGTAATAGGGACTGGTCAACCTCCAGGCTGTCAGATTGAAGGAATTCAGATCCTGGCAGATCCTGGGCCCCTGAGACACCAGGTTCTGAATCGGGGGAAGCTGGGAAAACCAAGCTCTCTTTGGCCAGAATGGAGTCTTTACGATGGCTCTGTTGAGGTATTGTAGTAGATCTATTAACATCCTCCCTTTTTTTGTAAGTCCCCTGAGGATTTTGGAATCAGGAAGACTGGAGAAAAAATTCCAAACCCTTGACGTTGCAGTGGAACCTCTTCCAAGACCTGCTTTCTTATATAGTCCAGTACTGAGGACTTTAGAGCCTTCTGACGGACAGCGGGAAGGCGAGTGGTCTGTATAAATTTGTCCTGGGAAGGCACAGAAAAATATGCTGTAACCGGGCCGAACCATCTCCAAGACCCACAAATCTGTATATATATATATATTTTTTTTTTTTTTTCAGAAATCTAGAAAAAAGTCAAGACATCCCCCCATAAGAACTTTGTGTCTTTGAGGAAGGAGAAGGTAATAGTCAGAATCTGACTTTCTGACTTTCCGGTCGTCACGGGAGAAACAACAATAGGGGTTCCCTCTCTGAAACCTGGAATGTCCACACATCTGACCTCTTGAAGGTGGCAGTCTTTGATGAGACTGTCCTCTGTGACGCTGTTTGCCCCGTCCATGAAAGGACTGCGGAAGGGACTTTCTTTTCTTGTCCGCTAGTCCTTCCATAATTTTATTGAGTTCCTGCCAGACCATAAGGGGTTACGGGCAGCCGTGGTCAAGGCCATAGCTTTGGCAGATAACTTCACCTGGTGAAGAGAGGCTTCATTGAGATAACCAGCCTCAAGGGCAATACTCTTCAAAGAAGACAATAATTTGGGAGACCCCAAAATCAATATCTCTTTTTAACGAAGAGAGATTGGAGCACAGCTTTCTGACTACCTCCTAGTAGCAATACCAATCAACACTGTGCAGAGCAAGCCGTATACGCTTTCCTTAGGGAGCAATCTGCCAGACGGTCCAAGGGATCCTGAAGGTTAGACCAGTCCTCAGAGGGCACAAGTGTTCACCTGGATAATTTGGCGACTGCCATGTCAACCTTAGGTGGAGGACCCCAAGTGCCAAACTGGTCCTCAGATATCAGGAAGAGTGTTTTGAACTTCTTGGATATCATGCAGGTCTTCTCTGGGTGTTTCCACTTGGTGGACATGGCTCTTTTTAGCATGTCGTCCACTTTGAAGGCCCTAGGCCCCCTAGAGGTTGAACTAGAGGCTTCCCCACGGTCAACATCATGGTCCCCTTACCTGATGAACTTCAATAATTTCTAAATTTTCTCCAGGGGAAAAAGCAATATATCCGTATCTGAATCCTCAGATGAAGAATTAGCTTCCTCTATGATCCTGAACTCCTCATCAGATCATATGACAGAAGCAGATGCCTCACTGCGTCTGGGCCACTTGAACAAATGAGTTAAGAACTCTTTCAAGTCCTTCATGGTGTCCTGGACATATTCTTTGATCCAAACCACATTTCTCAGAGGGTTCCTTTGGGCGGCACTGGTGGCATGTATTGAATTCGTAGCCGTCAGGCGAAGGAATTTTACAGGAGCGACAAGTTAGATGTTTGCATTTAGATGCAGACTTATGCCTTAAGGACTCGTCACTGCCAGACACAGAAAAAGACATATAGAAAAAACACAAGAAAAAAGTTATCCTAAAACATTGGGCGAAAAAACATCAAAAATAGGAAATTAATATTTAGTTTAACTCAAGTATAATGGAAAAAAATAACAAAGCAAGAAAAGCACTACAGACTGTCTGTGAAATGAACCTGTAAATGCACAGTCTGCACGCTCTCTGCCAAATAACAAAGAGACAGAGGAAAGAAGCAGCAGATGTATATAGAAAAAATGGAGTGCAAAGACACTCCCACTTCCTGTGACAGGATACACAGAGAATAAAAGACCTTTCTTTCTCTTCACCTTATTCTTTTTTTTTTTTTTTCATCAGGGAAGAAAAAGGCTGCACCGCACAGATTTTATGTAAAAGAGGGCAAAGGCTAAGGAAAATAAGTTTTCCTAGCCAGCTCAACCCCATTGTCAGTACAGGGAGGGGGACTGAAGGAGACCTGACTCTGGAGACCCGAAGGGCAAGTGATGATGTCATCACATACACAAGCAGTGTACACTGAGTGAGGTAAGCTGCTGCATGTTTACATGACATCTCGATGCCAATTAAATAGTACGGAAGAACCTAAAAGGGACATGTCACCTGTAAATGATATGGAAATTGTTTTATTTGCTTTTTGTCTTACCTGTCTACTGATGTTTGCATGTTACCTGTGTTATAAGATATAAGGCTGCAAAGAATGGGGAAGAGTTCTCTATTCTTAACCCCTAGAGTTGCGGACAAGGTTCGGAACTGAGAAGCACTGAGTGATTGAAAAGTCCTTGTTTTGGAACACTAGCCTCCAGTCGTGTCTGGACGGTCAAGGTCGAATGGGACCTGAGTAGTAGCACGAAGGACTTAGTAGAATCCGCCCGAAGTGCGTGCAGTGATTTAGGAGTGTTTTGGTAAGGGGACACAGACAGAAAGTTGAGTCTGTGGAAGCCATTAGGCATTGCCCTGAGCACTACTCCTGAACTTGCACAAGTAGTTCATAGAAGACAGAAGTGTCTGTCTGGGAGTTCTCACTAAAGTAGTCATAAGTGACCCTCTATTGTCTCAAAGGTTGCCCTAGAGGAGTGAGAAGCTCACTGGCTGATTAGCTACCAGCCAAGATGGGGATGGGACCCTCTAAGATATGGTACACCCCATTTGAACTAATAGAAATAGGGAAAGGGAGAGAAACAGCTGCACAGGTAAAAACAATCCTAAAAAGAGCAGGAATACACAAAACTGGATTGGTAGACAGTAAGTTTTGGGATCAGTGGAGATTAGACCATGCGGGATTGATTCAGGACAATAAGTTGCAAAGAGGTATATATGCCCTGATAGAAGGAAGCAATAGAATAGAAAAAGGCAGTGCAGAGCTCCAAGAAGGAAGGTCAAAGGGGATGATAGTTCAGGAAATAATGAATCACCCCCACCTTACTCCGAGAATCAGGCTTGAAGGGAGACATCACCCTTCTCAGTATTATTGTTTAATATAACCCATCTTATCTCCCAGTTCTGTATGAAATATTACTTACTTTAACAAAATACTCAGAGAATCTGATATAGTACAAAGAGAAAAACTACACACCATCGGTATGATGTTTATTGGATTATGTATTATATATATATATATATATATATATATATATATATATATATAGTGTCAACCTGTATTTGTAATATTCATTCTGTTTATATCAATGCCAGGATTCAACTTTTATGCTTTTTGTAAAATTAAATCCACTTTCAGGAAATGTCCCCTAAAAAGAAGAAACTAGGATAGTGTGATGTTCCACAGGGGTTCAACTTTTGGTTGGAATCCAGTGAAGAAAATTCTAAAGTCTGGCAGTTTGCCCTTATGGTAACCTGAAGTACAACTCAGGGGTTTTGAACACCTGTGGTAATGACAAAAGGTGGGGTTTGGGAAATATTTGAAAATTGTACAAAAATAGTAATATGTAATTTTGGTGTCAGTATTAACTGCTATCTGCTTGAATTGTATTCCTGTATTCTGTTGTAGCGCTGTGCAGATGTTCTGCAGGGAATAACCAAAACATTAATTGACTGCCAAGTAGCTCCAAGGACGTTGTATCTGATGTGATGGGCATGCAGAAAATCACAAGCTGAACATGATGCTGTGTTACCCAATAATGTTACATGTCAATTATTACAAAGTGAAACTTGGCTCTGGGCCTCCGGGGTCTGCAGCCTGGGTATGATGACTATTTATGCCCAAAGGGAAAATATTCTGATAAAAGTGTTAGCCTAAGGTTAAATGGAAAAGTAAGGTACAATGACAATATATATGTATATAATATTGTGTAATATATATGTGTAAAATATTCAAGAAAGTATTCAAACATATGAAATTATGTCTTGTACTATGTTATGTGAATTTATTGTCTTGCCTGTTATCACCTGAAGTAAGGTATCTGCTAAAAGAGAGAAAGGTGAATCAGTGGAAGCTTATTATGGAAGACTTCTCACTAAAACGGTGGATGCTTTAGATCAAACTGATCCTGTAGAAACCTCATTTCAGGGTTGGAGGATACTCACTAGGTACTTAGTCTCTGACACATCAGATAACATTCTTGGTACAGATGTGATGGGAGCATTAGGTTGTAACATCATGTTGCATCCATCAGGGGAAGCATATGTAAAGGTCACACATATCAATCATGAGATTTTATGCTTGTTATCCGCCGAATTAAGTACACCAAATTGTATTTTTGTCCTTACTGAAGAAGAAAATGTACTGTTATCCCAAGTGCCAACAGCATTATGGGCAACTGGGAAAACAGACTTGGGTAAATTGGATGTACCCCCTGTTATGGTAACCCTGAAACCTGGAGCTCAGCCACCAAGGATTAAACAATATCCTCTGACTCATGCCCAAGAGGATGCCATAGCAGTAACAATAGTAGAATTAGTGAAGGCAGAGGCATTGAAGGAATGTACTTCTGTAGCAAACACTCCTCTTTTCCCAGTGAAGAAAAAGGGCAAAAAGAGAGAACCAGACACGTACCGTATGGTTCACGATCTCAGGGAATTAAACAAAGTGACATTACTTGAAACACCTGTAGTGCCCAATCCATATACCCTGTTATCAGCTGTCCCTACTGGAACCACTTATTACAGCGCTGTAGATCTTTGCAATGTTTTTTTTTTTTTTTTTTTTTCCGTACCTTTGCACCCTGATTGCCAGTATTTGTTTGCATTCACATTTAGGGGAAAACAGTACACCTGGACAGTACTACCACAAGGGGTGCAAAACAGTCCTAACCAGTTTACAAGGTGTCTCACACTAATCATGAGTACTTGGTATCCACCACATGATGATGTTGTTTTGTTATAATATGTTGATGACCTTCTTCTTTGTGCTCCAGACAAATCAACCTGTGAAGCAGCGACCATCAGCATGTTGTGTTTCCTCTGCCAGAACGGCTGCAAGGCCAGCAAGGATAAGTTGCAATTTTGCAAACAGAAAAGTGTTGTTTCTGGGACACTGTCTTGGCCAGGGTACCAAGCACCTGTCAGATGAGAGGACCAAGGTGGTGAGAGACCTGCAGGTGCCAACCTCTCATGCTCAGGTACGTACCTTTTTGGGATTAGTATGCTACTGTAGGCCATGGATCAGATCTGCATCTCTGACCATGCAACCTCTG